>CAVNZL010000137.1:4850000-5597500 GCA_963693355.1 Pontia daplidice | reverse complement strand
TACCATTTTAAGGGCGTAAAAGGCAACACTGAATAATTGTAAATACAGCCGAAGACTATATCATTCTAACCTAATGCTGACCCACTTTGCAGAATCGAACGGGGTGTAAAGTTTTAAATGAAAAGTACAAATATCAACAAATGCATACCGGTAGATCTGTCGATCGTAATAATAACGATTTTAAACGTTAAATTTAGTTACTTTTAGAACAATTACGTGAGCCTAGTAATGCGGAAGCTCTATCAGTGAATTACCCCTCCCATGATAAAGATTTGTTTGCTTCGCTGTCAGCAAACCGCAAAGAATTTACAAAAATACAAAACTCACCTTACTAGCACTTCCCTTGATTGTGTTTAGTCTGTATAAAAAAAAGTAATGGTTTCGCCAATGTCGCGTTGTTAAATAGCTAATAGTCTCCTCTATCTCTTTTGGAACAGCTTTAAAGGATAGATGCTTTGCGTCGTTACAAAAATGGCTAGTGACTGCCTTTACTATTAAGAACAATTGTCATTCATAGATTCAAAAATTTAACAGGCAATCTTTCGTTCTATCATATTACAATACTGCGTTCAGAATTCTCAAGTCCTTTATGTTCACATCCACTCCCGCGTACCAATTTGATTAATTGTCTTGAAAGTGTTGCCAAGTTACACAAAGTATATCATAAAGACATCGCCGAGGCGCATTCGAAATACTTACTTCTTACTCATTTATAATTAAGGTTCAAATTGAATTAACAAAATTAGTTCTTACATGCATCCATTGTTCATCGTTCTAGTAACTTATCCGGCACCAGAATCTCTTGATTATATCAACACTTAGGAATTTTTAGAAAAGGGGAAGTTATAGACGATATAACGTCGATTTCATATCTGTGCAAAAAAAAATCCTTCATTTATAAAGAACCCAATAAAACTTAACTTTACATGTAATTGAAATCAAATCTTTAGTCTGTAACCATATTTAACTTTAAAATCCATACACAGTTTAAAATTTATGTATGTGTAATTAAATTGTCGACTGTTTTATGGCACTTCTAAAAATGCTGATTCTTTATTTTCGCGTCTGTCTATTCTAATACTCGTTACGAAATGATGTCAAAAAGCTTAATATGACAGATTGCTCTGAAAGTTGTAAGTGAAAAATCCAAGTTAGAGAATACTTACCTCGATCGCGTGTAGCATGATTAATAGCGGCTCTCTGGGTTTCCCTAACTTAGCAACTTTTCCTAAAATATTGGTTATGTGACGACATCAAAAAGTTTTCACAAGAATTTATTATTCCTATTGACATTCCGAAATATGTTTCACGTGCAAGTATATAACGATTAGGTATAGTACATTAATTGTATATTTTTTCTTCTCTTTACCTTTATATACTTACAGAGTGCAAATTACGATAATTTAACGAGACAGACGACGCGTACAGAGTTTACATGCATATTACAAAATATAATCTATTCAATGTTAGATTTGCCTTGAGTTACCCGTTTTATAGTTTCCTCTAAAATTTACCATTATTTTCTATCGTAAACTTGTCTCAGATCAAATCGTCTCTTTCTTTTGCTTTCTCTCTCACGTATTAAATGTACTTCGTCCATTTCTCTTTACTAAAATCCAATTACATTTGTATTTGCTCCATATTTCTTTGGAAAACAATTAGATTTATATTTTTTTATACTTAGCAGTTAGCCAAAGCTGACATATATAAGTTTGACATGTGAGCACCCATGTGTGGACAATATAAAATGTATTATTATTGTTTTTTATTTATATTAAAAAATATATCAATAAAACTTTGTAGGTGAATACTTCCTACAAGGCTTGGTCGTACGTATTTTGATGTAGTACGTACGTAATTAGGAGTTAACATAAGTGCTAACGAAATTAAAATCTAACTTAAAAGCTTTATAAATAGTTAAATTGTAAGCGACCAAAGCGTACTTTCTATATATATCCTTAGTTGTTTTTGTCTGTTAAGTTCCCTGCAAACCCCACCCGGGTTAAGAAAAAGCACCTTACGTCTTATAGAAACCGAATGACGGTGCCGTCTTGTTGTTCGGGAATCCAATACGCCCATTAGTTAAGACAGATTGAGTAATGATGGCTAATTGAAAAATTTTGAGGTTCTCAATTTTTTAGCAAAATATTACCAAACTTAAGTTGTTTTATTTTCGAATGAGCTTAATATAACACGAATTATATATTTTTTTTAATGTTTGTTGATGTTTTTATTACGATACGACCGAACGGCGCGTTTTCAGCGTTTACGCCGGTTAAACGCTGAAAAATGTTTATAAATAAAGGAGATGAAATGAAACAAAATTAAGAAAATAATAATCTTTATTTTTTTAAGGGCTTGATATGTCTGCTTATATACGTACATGTACAAATAATACAAAGCAAACTATACTAAAACAAATACATTTATCACAACGTAATGCTTAAATAATATAAGAAGATTCAAAATAAAAAGTAGCTATATATAAAACTGCAGCATAACGTACGTTGTTACCTACATTAAATAGCTTTTAAATTTGACAAAAAAAAACTCCACTCAAATTAAGCTCCACATGCGTTAGCAAAGCCACGTAGGCGGCAAGTATGAATTATGTACGGTCAGAAAAGAAATTAGTTTTTAATAAAATTTTAATAAATATCAATTTCGGCTGTAATAAAAAGTTTGTTGAGGCTAAAGGAACTTTATAAACGGCCTTACTTCACTTGTCCCAACGTAACACATTTTATATTAAAATATATTTATTTCCGACAATCACCATTTTCTTTTATAAACCCAATAATATTTTCAATTTAAAAAGATAAAACCATCTGCATTTTGCCAACTAGATGACATCGGCCGTTAGATACAATCAAGCAAAGTGCAATTTTAATTTCGTATTTAGCAAAGAGGTTTTCCATTTTTCGGCAATAATGAAAACAGTTTTTTGCAGAATGAAGTTTTTTATGAAATCATGTAAACATTTTAGATAGCTCCAGCCGAAATAAAACTTGTGTATCTGTTCAGACCGAAATATATCTTCAATTGTAACATTTACAATGAATCAAAGTTTTAGAAGACATTAGAAATGGCTCGCTGTTTATCAAAACTAACAAACTTCCACATTCATTGAGAATCTTTCCAATAACATTTAAAAAAAATGAAAATTTAACCAAATGTAATTTTTTATAACATTTGAATATAACATATATTTATTAATATTACAAATTAAACATTCTTCATACAAGTTGAACGAAGTAGAAAAAAACGATTTGAAGATTATGTTTTTCACACTCTTGTATAGATCTAAGCTATAGCTCATCACGTATGCGCAGTGCGAGGTCGTCGTGCTGGAACCACGTGGCGTAGACTTTTAAAGGGTCAGGGGTTGAATGCCGGTGGAATGATATTGGACGGTCCCGAGCGAGCACTTCCCGCGGGTAGTCTTGGGGACGAGCCTAAAATAAAAAAATATTTTACAAGATTTTTAAGATGACAAATGACGGTCCATTTTTGTAAAGAAAAAGTACCTGATGGAATAGTGGCGAATGCGTGAGCGGCGCATGTAAGCGGTGTGTTGCGCAGGCGCCGAGCGTCATGTCGTCCGGTGCGCTGAGCGATGCGCACGCGCATTGTGACAGGAGCTTCGCTGCGCCGACGCTTAACGCAGTACCGCCACCGCCCGTTATGTAATCGTAACCTTGGAACAATTCGTAATGATCTATACTTTGCATATATTATGTATGTAAATTTTTATATACATTGTTGACAGTCCATCTTTTTTTATTTTTCCCACACAACATTCATATTTGTACATTACCAACGGCCCAGAAAAATGTGCGTATGTCTCACAAAAAAATCTATACCAAATATAAATCCAAATTCGCATAAAGGTTAGGGACCTTTATTTATTTATATACAGCTTAATGCCAAAATACTGTTTAGGCAAAAACTTCCTTAACCTACAAATAAAACCTCCTTGCAGGCTACACTAAATCTTACCAAGCCTGTCACAAATATATCCTGCTCTGGTGCAAAATTATTAAATAAACTATTTCTGGCGAAGCACCGTTCGCGAATACCATTCTAATATAGGATGCCCTCGCTACCTAAACTATCGGAACATACAACCGAAGTAACTCCGAACAATCTATGACATCTTTATACCTTTGTTGACCGCGTCTTTCTTCCCGTAGCCATATCCGTATCGCTCCCCTAGTATTGTGACGTCACCACCGCCGCGGTAACAACTGAGGACCTCGCTTAATCTCTGGACCCTGTAATTCAGTTACAATATACCACAAAAAAATGCATCCCAGACATTTATGTACCCGTTTCATTTATAAATTATAAATTTTATACTGGCCTGTATTAATGTTTAAGTCACTAATTTTAAAGTATCTTTATATAATTCTCCTCTCACGATGTTTGTCCGCGCTGGACTCCTAAACTACTTAACCGATTTTAAATTAAATTGGCACACCGTGCGCAGTATGGTCCAACTTAATAGATAGGATAGCTTAGATCTTTAATTATAGTCGTAATATTATTTTATTACAAATTATTTGCCTATAATTATTTGACAGTCACAATTATATGTTAACTACAAAAGATTCTAACATATATAGTAATCAATAGATGGCTACTTACCCAAGTATAGTATCATCATCAGCCAAGAATATCCATTTTATTTCCGGCATTGTCTGTACACGCCTCGTCACTTCCTTTAAAATCGCAATCGTCTTCATACAATGACCCGTTTTTGAGTTCGGAACTCCGATATTCGTCGCTGGTAAACTTGGATCTATGGCCAAAAATACCTCACTGATATAACACCTTTTTTTGATCCACCTAGAATTTTGGATCGGTGGCGATGTGATAAATTAGCCCACCGATCATAAATTCTACGTCTACATTTTCAAATTTTGATTAAATTGAAACTATATGTATTACATTCTACCGTGACCACGCACGCTGTAAAGTATGCGAAACGAAGGGAAAATTTAAAATAACGTAATATACTTAAATTTTGTAAAAATACATAACTTAATACGTTAACAAAGTGTTTTTCTTTAAATGAGTAATAGTTTTGTTAATAAAAGACAATATATTATATTAAATATATGTATTATTAGTAGTATCAGCAGTAGTACAACGACAACTAAGCCAGCAAGAAGAAGTTTGCGGGTAGCAGAAGAATTAGTAATTAGGTTTCAATGTTTTGCATAAAAGGTAAAATTGAAATTTATAAAATAGGATATACTCTAAATAAAAATAGTTTCATTCAGAACAACAGTAAGATAAAGAAAAACACTTTATTAACTTATTAAGTTACGTATTTTTACAAAATTTAAGTATATTACATTATTTCAAATTTTTCCGACGTTTCGCGTGCTTTACAGCGTGCGTGGTCACGATAGACTGAAAACAAAAGGTGTTAATTGTCAAAATAAGTGTCACAGCCAGACAAAAAATGTATAAAAAATAATACTTAAATTTTGTAAGAATACATAACTTATATACGTTAACAAAGTGTTTTTCTTTAAATGAGTAATAGTTATGTTCATAAAAGACAATATTAAACAGTAAGATCTATATGAGATAATATGAGATTAAGACGATCCAAAAACGCAACAGAATGAAGCAGTAGAGATAGATAGAGATCACATACCATCCCGATCGCTGAAGAAGTGCAAATGTGTGACGTGTCTCCCCCAAGTCTTCTTGAGCGCGCGAGCCCGTGACGAGTGGAAGGCACTCCAGGTCTTTACCGCGAAGTATATGGAGTCTTCAGCCACACTGCCCTGCCGAGTGTTAGAACGATTTAAACCCAGTAAAAATCCTTCACCTTTGAATAAACACTATTCTTGTTTCTAAATCAAGGTTAAAGTGGGCTAGTTATTTTAGTTAACACAAACATATTATGCTAAATACATACAACATTTTCTAAAAATACTTGGGCTCAATAAATATTTGTTGCGATTCCTAGAAGTAGCAGTGTTTAAAGAAAAACAGTTTGTTAACAGATTAAATTATGTATTTTTACAAAATTTATGTATATTACATTATTTTAAATTTTTCCGACGTTTCGCGTACTTTACAGCGTGCGTGGTCACGGTAGAACGTTTTTCTTTAAAGAGTACTAGTTATGTTAATAAAAGACAATTTCTTCCTTATTCCTATTCAGTACAGACTTTTTCAAACAAAAAAGTTTTGATTGGCTATGAATTTTAAATTCAAATTAATTTTGTTTTAAAAATATGACATTCTATTTACAAAATCAGTCTTTTGTTTATTCATTAGCGTTGTATTTTCATTACATTTCAACATTTTTCCTCATAATGGATACTTTGAAATTTCGTGTAATTATGGAATATGAGTTCCGTCTCACCAACCGCCAAACGACACGTAACATCAACGACGTTTACGGAGAGAACTTACAAACAACGTACACCTTATTGGTTTGCTCGGTTCCGTTCTGGGAATTTTGACTTGAAAAATGAACCTCTGGTCTCCGAAAGTTTGGTCAACAATGATGATTAAAGGATTTGCTATAATCTCAATCTACACTGAGCTGACAGCAGCTTTTGATATTAGCATCAAAGCAATATTGGTCCATTTGCGACAGATTGGCAAGATCAAAAAGCTTGATAGATGGGTGCCCCACGAACTTAACGATCGCCACCAACTACGTCGAGACTTGCCTTCGCTGCTTAACAGGCACAAAAATGAAGGACTTTCGAACATTTTACTGACGAAAAATGATTCTTTTTGACAATCGAAAGCCTCACAAGTTGGTTAGATCCTGGTTCGGTACCAAAGCAATTCAAAACGAAAAATGACCCCTAGAAAGGTGATGGTCACAGTTTGGTGGTCTATCTGGTGTGATTCATCATAGCTTTATACAAAACGCAGAGCTTACTCAGATGTGTACATTGAACAACTGACCACAATAATGGCGAAACTCGCACTCTGCAACCAGCTTTGGTCAATCGGCGTCTCCAATCTACTTCACGACAACGCCACCCCATACTGCACAACAGACCGTCTCTAAGCTCATGAGTTGGGATTTGGAAGTTCTCCCTCATCCTCATACTCACCAGATCTTGCGCCTACCGACTATTACTTTTTCCAAAATTTTGACAACTTTTTAGCGGGAAAAACATTCAATTCCCGAGAGGCAGTGCAAAACGCCTTTGAAGAGTTTGTTGTCTCCCGTCCAGCTGATTTTTTCAAGAAGGGCATCTATAAGCTGCCACAGCGTTGGCAAAGATGCATTGATTGCAGGGGTGATTACTTTAAATAAAAGAAATAAATAAAAAAAAAAATACTTTAATTTTTTTCAAACAAAACGAATTTCATAGGTAAAGACCTATTATTATTTATAGCAGTGGTATTAAATTTGTTTTCCGCCTTTTTCCGAAAGATTCAGAAACAGACGCGTATTTAATATACAAAATCTTGAAGCCTACTCACACATGTATCAAACTGTCTTGGATACGTAGCACAGTTGTCCATAGAGACGACACAGAAGCTCAAATCTCGAGTGAGCAACGGTCCTGGACTTTCCCGACTTCCATAAATGAGACGGGCCAGTTCGAAGGCCGGGTCTATTGAGAAGTCTGCGTCCATTTGGATTCGACCACTCTCCATTTTATCTACAACACTATTAGACCAATACCTAATTATTGTATAATAAGAGTTGGATCCTGTTCATGAAAAATACAACACGATTTGTCACAAAGAAAAGAAAGAAGACTGATTATTTGTAAAAACGGTGATTAATCATAAAATATAAATCAATGTTATTTAAAACGTACATTGTTTACCTTCATTTAGTTTTAAAAAAAATTAAATATACAGGTTGACATTTGAGGAAAATTGTAATACAAATAGCATGTCTTTGATTCCATCAGTTTGATATGGCTACGAGAGATGAAAATATTTGTTTGTTGACCTTTCTATTAATTCCACCTTCATAGCGAAGCCGCTGGCGAAGTTGGGATACACAAAGCCACCTTCATCCTCTAATTCCTCAAAGTGAGTAAAGTGGTGAATGATTGTCGGTTCACCGTCGCTTAACGGATATCCCACCCACATCGTATCCTGTTAATATTTATTGACGATTATGAAGAAGAAAAAAAATATTTTAGCAAGATAAAATTATACACCCTAATATAGATTGATAAAATGTTTTTTTTATTTGGGACCCAGCTGGCATAATGAACTACCGAACAAAGCGTTCCGTTCAACATTTGTTTAATTATTTTTAGTGTAGAGCTTTCCTCTGGGCTAACCGACTGTATGAAATGTATGCCGATATAATACCTTCTGTTTATCCGCTGCTGCCAGTGCCTCGAATAGTTTGCCACAACGCACAGCCGTGTGAGGCTCCAGAAATAAGATCCATCGCACGTCGCTATCCTTATGTTTGTCGAGCAGAGGACGAAAGAGGGGAACCACCGTCCACGCACCGGGAACTGCGAAGTCTTCATGTGCTATATGTACTATTGCTTCTCGCTACACAATAAATACATTTATAATTTATAATAGTAAATGTAGTGTATTTCTTGTTTTATTGTATTATTTTTAACAAACTATATCTTACATTTACCGTATCTTTAAATAAACAGTTCTTAATATAATGGTTGAAATAATTATCAAAACAGTCACTCCCATTCCCTCAGTAAAATTTTAAGAAGAAAAATGTGCTTTATGCACAAACAGGATGATCCCTGCGACTTCACCCGCGTTAATAACCCGTGAACGACTTTACATATAAAATTCAAATATTATCTGTTATGTATCTAATTATATCGATATAAGCACCTATTTTCGTTTAGGAATCAATATATTATTAGAATTTGAAATAAATTAGCCATTTTTATTGTAGTTATGTGGCACTATTTTGGCTATAAAGTGCCGCGCTTTTTTAGAACTATTTAAATTCTATGATCTATAGCGTTTGTATTGGCAGCACACGCCAGAATAACACAGATGATACTTTTTTCCTACTGATATTTTGGACGTTTTACACAATATCTTTATAAATTGACAAACTGACAAACTTTTTCGTTTAGAATGTATTTGCATATTGTGCATTGTTGTTCATTTGAGGTTTTACCCTTTCAACACAAATTAAGATGGAACGTTAGAATAATGACGCAGACAGATGACTCCGACTACATCTTAAAATACTCGTTCGTAGTATCTTACCCCTTCCAATTCGTAGACCTGATTCTCTATGTCCAATTTGAGTCGGCTGGCGACGCTGGAGTGATAGGGCTCAGATTGACCGACGATCATAAAAACTACGTTTTTTGAATCTGTAACAATTAAATCAATAAATAAAAAAAAATTGTATGAGAGCAATCTCTGTCGCCTTTGTATTGATAGCTTGTTCACTCCTATAAATAGATCTAAGTCAGAGGGAGAGTTTTCACAATATGTTGGAAGTGAAAAAATTCTTTGCAAAATAAAACTTTTAACTTCATAATTAAACGAATAAACAAGTTTTATACAAAAACATATTCTTCAGACATATCATTCATAATGACCGAATAACTTTTTATACCTAATACAAAGACTGAAAACATTTCAGTATATGGGTATAACGACCACTATTAAAGCGTGATAATTTAGCTATAAATAGGGCGCACAAATCCAATAATTCTTCGGAGCATAATCAAAGCGTGTATTGAACCGTTTGAACATGGTGCGCTTATCAGAGATCGATATTATATCGACATCATCAAATTATGACAAATAGCTTTGAGCGTGAAGCCTGCGGGAACATCCATCATATGAGGCGTCAGGTATGTCCTGTCGAACTGAAGATTAATCAGATCATGTATACATTGTTAACAAACATGGTTATCGTAAAATGAATTTGATGAATGGTATATTATGTGCTAAAAAACAATGTGTTAAAATGTTACACTTATATGTATAAAATTTTGTAAGTTCCTTATAGAACACACACACACAGAAAATCTGATTAAGTCTCTGTGTGTTCAATTAGAGAGGAGTGTTTAAACGTTCCTACAAAATTGTGATTTTTCCTAAGATTGCAAAATGATTTTAATATGAAAACTTTCAAATTCATACAATGGACGTGAATTCGGTACAATCGCAAGCTTCCAAACATGAAACAAGTGCGGATGACAAACTGCAGTAAGGCCGATGAATAATTCAGTAGATAATAACCTGTTCAAAGTTGGTTGCAATCTGAAAGTTTTCGGGCGGATTTTATCACGTCTAAAGTTCGCGTTCACTCACACGTCAATATACTTCACGGTTGGCAGTGTCGGGAATAGGAAAATTTATTCTGTTCTTGAAACGTATTTAAATCTTTATATATTACTAGCAGATCCGGAGCGTTGTTTTGCCATAAGCGTTTAAGTGTTTTAAATAATAAAAGTATGCTTTATTAAGGTTAATTTTAAACAAAATTTAATCTTTATATGACACGTTTGTCGGTTTACCATAGCAGTGCAGTCTATTGATTACTTACTCCAGTCGAAAAGTATCGACATCTGTTAGAATCTTTTGGAGTTAACAGACAATTGTGACTGTCAATTAATTATAAAAAAAATATTTTTTTGTTTAAAAATTAATCTCTTAAGAGACTGAGACTGCTCACGATGTGCCAATTTAATTCAAAATCGATTAAGTAGTTTAGGAGTCCATCGCGGACAAACATCGTGACATTAAATTTATATATATTACGATGTGGTAGCTATAAATAACACGTTTCCGCATAATATAAGCTGCAAAGCGTAAGTTTCGGAAGATATTACTCGTTCCAAATAAAGAATATAATCCATAAAAATTCTAAAGATTATATAATTAACATTACTAATCATAACATAATTAAACTCATTTTTATTACAACGGCATAAGGAGGGAAGAAAAAATACGTTCCTGCTGTTAAGTCCGCTTAATCGAGAATCGCTTTAAGGGCACAAAGTATCTCGCCGTAATGTGTCGTATCTCAGGTGCACCTACATTATTCATAGCTCGCGAATTTATTTCACTAAGATTCCCTTCGAAGATAGGGTCAGGGGTAAGCGATTTGAGAATATTTCCACTTGGACGAGCGTAGTTAACTCATGATTTATGTAGTACAAAGAAAGAATTTAAATCTGTAAGGTGACTTGAGAGAAATTAATGTTATTGTAACGAAAAGAGACGTAATTTATATTAATGATGCTTTGATTGTCTCAAACTTCATAATTATATTTCAATAAACCTCATGTTACAATTAAAATCATACAATGGTAATATTTGGACTGCCTTTATCTATACTAATACTCGTGCTAGACAAGTCTAATTTTAATAAGATATATTGTCACCGACAAATAATAATTTCAAATCTAAATTATCTTCTTCAGTAAATATTTCGTTAAGTTAAAAATAAGAATAGAAATATAATAGAAATAATATAGCATTCCTCTAAATAACACTAATTGACAATCGTAAAGCAGTGTTGTTCTGGTGTTATGAGCGCATGACTCTCAAATCAAATAGGTCAGATCAAGAAACATGATCACCTTTCTTCCTGGTAAAATTTATGAAACACCTATAGTCAAGGGTCACAGCGCACACTTACAATTGATGATCCTATCCCATTTGATTTTCCATATCGCATCGCGCACCATTTATGCTTCTGTAATTTACCCCGATGCCGATAAGGTGCAAATAGCTCTGAACGTCATAAATAATTCGTAACCATCCATCGGATTCTATTCAAATCTATTGGGATTATCCCGATTCGCGCCATTCGACGATATTGGCTACGATGACATTTAGACTAAAAGTAGCCTTGATAAAAGCGTGTAAAATATTGATTAGTCATATTGTATGTACAAAGATCGACTATAACAAAGGATTTTGAAATTGAAGTTTGTAATAGTCTAAAGTATTCTCATTATATGAATGTTTCCCCTTTATTAGGAAATGACAAATTATTAAAATAGGAAAATTTTGTTTAATTTACTACTACTATCAAACGAACCCGATTTATCACCCTTAAAAGTACTGGTAATGATTGCTCGTACCACTGGACGACAAGTCACCGGTTAACGAATGTTCCCAACTAACGATTATAATTTCTGCGGCACGTGCAGAAAACGAAATAAAATCGTTCAACTGTTGCCAGCACCTTGTCGAGTGCGCATCAATAATTCGGAACCAGTGGAACAGATTTCGAGACTCCTGCGGGAACCGACTGTACCTATTTATTTATTTTTTCAACATTTTCCAAATGCTGCCGACGACATAGGTAAATGTGAGTTGTATTTACAAAGGTAAACGCTATCTTGATTGGAGTGTGTTAATATTATTTACTGGATCTTGTTCAAATATGATTACAAAATACTTTTTGGTGTTCCGTAAAACGGGACGGCTAAAAACGGGAACCCCCATTACTGAGACGTCGCTGTCCCTCTGTCTATCCGTCTGTCACCAGGTTGTATCTCATGCACCGTGATAGTTAGATACTTGAAATTTAGATAGATGTATCTAGGTTTTGTTTTTTTAATGAGACAGGAGGGCATACGTGAGTAGTGCTAACCGCTGCCTATGAATTCCTGCAACACCAGGAGGCTTACAGGTGTATTGCCAGGGAATAGTACCCTCTTCTTTTAATGACCTCCAAGTCTTATCGGCTCGAAATTAAGTCTAATGGGCAGCTGGTTCCACAAAAATGTAGTGCACGGCAAATTGCTCTGCTGCGGAACTCCAGGCGTAGAGGTGACATTTTGCATTCTTCCTCGACGTCCCATAGTGAAATTCAACTGCAGGCATGATTCTTAACAATTTACCAGAGCTCTCTTCATGATATGCGGTAGAAGATGCATAGGGAACCCACCCATATACACATAGCCTGAAGATCAAACCGATTGGAAAGAGTAGGTCGCCGACGAATCGAGCTCCGCTCTGTGGGGGCAAGATTTGCGATTACAGATGAACGCGGTGGTCTGGAGTCTGTCTTGCCCTGCTGAGCGCACCGAGCTTTTTGAAGACCAATTTAGCCATGCCTTACAAATGATCGCGGAACAGAACGTCGCTTGATATGTCGACGCTGATAATACCAAAGCTTTTATGGGAGTATTTTCGAACAAGGGGGTTACGACGAAGCGTTTTTTTTCGAGGTAATCGCACAAACAACTTCCTGGGCTTAAATTGTAAGTTAATGCCTTGTTTGTAATATGTTTTATAGATTTTATAACGGTTATAATATTATGCAAATATGCATGTAGTAAAAATGTATATGTATAAACATTATGTAAAATATCGGTTTGGTCAAATGCTTGTCACAATTTAATATTTTTCAAAATAAAAACCCTTAAAAACAAATACATAATACGTATAACTTCAATATTGATAAGACCTAACATGGTGTTTGCCAATCTATAGAGATTCAAAACCTATCTCTAAAGGTAAGATATGATGATCTCTGTTCAATAACTCTAATCGAATACGATGGCCATGCGATTAGAGACAAGATGATATTCCCTTCCCCTAGCTTAAACACCGTCAACTTAATTTTTATCATGAAAAATATATAAACTTTTTTCAAATGTTTCGACATCACTCGAGTTAAGAACTAATAACCATAACTTAAACAGTAAGTGATGATCGTTGCCTTAAGACTTTATTTGACCCAATTAGCATTTTAAAAGAAGATGCATACGTCACCCTCTCAAGAGTGCATCTGAACATCTAACGACTATATTGTATCGCCTGTAAGTAGCTAACATAGTGATATAATCTAGTTCATCGTAAAGCTTAAAGTTAAGGGTTTCGTCTAGACAACCTGACCTCGATACAGCCTTGTAAATCCTTTTTTTTCATGGACAAATGCGGTCCGCATGCTCTCCCATACTCCAGGAAGATGATAATCTGTGATGGTCCTGGACACGCCAAGAGCCATTGTCAGATTGAAAATTAAGGTTATGTATGCATCAATAAAACTTCAGGTCAATGCAACAATCGCAATCCCCACAAAGAATGAACTACATAAGTAACTCGTTATCTCTTCACGGCCAAAAACATCGCTGTAACTGGATAAGTAAGAACTCCAACACAATTCCTTGGAATGGAAATTCAAATACGACGTCTTTATAAGCTTTATCAGATTTAGCTACAGACGTCGATATTTTATTTGAGACTGCACACTGCACTCACTCACTTCAATAAGTTCATGTATGTTATATGGCCACGTACATAAATATAAAATAATAGACTTTTTATTTTCAAACTGAGGAGGCATTGTAATAGACTTAGTATTACAAGAAGATTTTTTCATACTTGATGCTACAAATTTTATTTTATACATATATATATTAGAGCTTATCTAGCGATTGAATGTAAATTTGGTTCCAATGTTGATGTACGAGGATCGTAGGTACGATAATTACCAAATTACAATCAATCATATCATTACATACCGAAATCGTTTACGTCGCTGGCTATACATTAGTTACTAATTTACGCCTCAATTGAATCCTTCACGACCTATAATTTTAGACTCGTTATGTCTTCAGTATATTCAATCAATTTCATCAAAATACGATGATTTGGACCGTTTATAAATCTATAATAAGGGCGTTATGGTCCCTAGGAATCCAGATTGAATTTTAAATCAGACATCAGATGAATTTTTAACCTGTTTTTGTATGTACGATGTTTCGAGATAGACAAAACAAAGTTAACGGGCCTCTTACTGTCGAATGAAATTAATAAATGTGTTTACACTATAATAAAAAGTACTCGTGAGTACTCTATTCAAGCGGTGAAATTGAACCGATTTATTTTAAATGAATAATGGAGCCCAGTTGCTGTATGAACAACACTTGATTACAAATTATTTCTTAGTCATTCCATTGTAATTTGTTGTCAATATTTTTAATACCCTGGAATAATACCACAATATCTAGCTAGTCTTAGGAAGTTGACTAAGTAGAGAACGCTTAAATTATGCGAGACGGAGCAAGGAGCTTACAACTTTGTCGTTATTTCAAAATGGCTACAACCAAATTTCGTAGCTGGCGAAAATATTACCAGTATTAAAACTTGTAAATCTGCGGTCATATTATAAATAAATTTACGTTTTTACGACTCAAGAAAGTCTATTGGACATCGTAACTACATGAATCTTTCTCCTAATGAAATAAACTGTTTAATAGGATAATAACAGATTCACTTCAGACAAATGCAAGTGCATAACAGCTGTGCAAAATACTCTACATTAAATTATCTACTGTAAATTTGTTATTACAAATTGTAGATTATATAATTATCTAAAAATACCTTAAACTCGCTTGGGTTAAGGAATAGTCATAATAAATAATAGCTGCGAATAAAAGCAAGGGCTGTTCGTTTCTGAAAAAACATTTCCGAATTATTAGCGAAACAATTTTAAAACGCGGTTGGATTTTTAAATTCTTCTATATCACCCACGAATGAAGTATACTGCAAATATTTTAAAATCGATTCTGTATCTTCTACATTAGATAAAATAAGTCCACAAAAATCTTCTTTTCCCATTCCCCTGTGTCGATGCGATATACAAGGATACTAGTTACTGCTAGTACAGAATATATATTATTTTGTCTCTAAAGTTACTTCCACGTCAAGGACAATAAGAAACCATTTATAAAAATACTAACTAGGCTTAATAAATATTACGAAGAATCCCTCATCCCTAGATTTACTGCGAACAGACCTAGTAATATGAGTGGCCAGTGCAATTAGCCTAATGAATGCTCAGCGAAATAATATTCATAAAAGCTACTCGTTTCTGTTAGTACAACGTTTGCAAAATTATCACTTAACAATAAACAGTGGTGAAAGCATGTGCTACGAATGGATACATAGTCCTTATCTACACTCTTGTTATAAGATGAAGAATTTGTGTGCTTAAAAGCGCTATTCTCAGGAAGTACAATAAGTATTTCTAATTGTATTGGATAGCTCATTTATCAAGCTATACTCGCGGGTCTCATAATTAACGCGTTAAACCAAGATATAGATAGTCATAATATAGATTTATAAATATGCTTAATACGTTGTGGGGTTGTAGATCTTTTTTTGCTTTTTGTTACTGTGGTTGACTGATTGGTATAACAATTAATATCTTAGTTGTGTTATATTTTCCTCTCTTCCAAATTATTCAAGATTAAATGATCGCCTTACTGAGACCCGCTCGGTATAGCATCTCCATTGACGCTATAGCAACAAACATATAAAAACAGAATAATTTCAATTTTTAAGGGGACTCTCGACAACGTAATTTTTCTAAATAAATTGTAATACTTCATGCACGGCTCCGACTAACACTAGTCTGGTTTTTTTTAAATTATTAAGATATATACGGAATTGTTTCATTCAATAATAGTTATATGTCATTAAGTATAACTTAATTAAGTTACAAAAATGAATCCTCAAATATTCCGTACGGTTTAAATTTCGAACTATAAACATATAAACACGAAAGTGAATTTATTTTACTACGCTTTGAATCAATTGGCGAGGTTTAAATTTTGTTTGATAGATTTGCAGTCATAAACTAAATATTAATTAATATTTAATAATTATTTATGAAACGAATACGACACTAATATATAATGCGTTATACACAATAGGTTGAATCTTCAAGTAACTCTTCAAATCGTATTAGTTAAAACATTACGTATACATTAGGGACTGGAAAAATAGTATTACAATTTAGAATTTATGACAAAAAATATATTATATAAATCATATACAAATTAATATAAACTTTGTACTCACCAAAATTTTTCGCAGCATGGACGGAAACCATTATCAGCAGGAATGCTCTAACTGAAACAAATATGATTAATAATTAAAGTTTGATAGGAAATTTAAAAATACTTTGATTATTCAAACAGTTTAATCTCAATGTTACCTCTCGCGATCATTTTGGCGGGAAATCACGCTACAAGGCGTGCATACCCTACCGCAATGTGGAGGAAACTATCGTTATTCATATTTCACTCCCATTTTCCGTTTGCGCAAGCCGGCTCGTTTTTCCATGGATAAGCAAAGCTATTAGGAATACGTTTATCGCCCCTAGCTGTAGAACTCGACTTTTATTTTCTGCATTGATTGAACATGAAAGCATTGCAGAAATTGACTGATTGAACAAACATAGGTATATAAAAATTGTTTGTGAGAGAGACTGTATAGTTGTATACCTCCTAAATCTAAATATATGGACGAATATGTGGTTACTGCTAGCATACATATTGGGAGTGATTTTATATATGTGTCAGTATTAAGGCCTATAAGTATTTTAATTGTGTTACAAAAATATTAATGCCTGGGTATTTGGTATAAATTTAACATGGTGAAGCATTTGGAGCAAAATTAATGCTTTCTCTAAATGCAAAGGAAAAACAATAATTGATCAATGAAAGTGAACGGGTAGTTTAATTTCAGTAATATTATAGAAGTTTTACATTGTTTCTTTTAAGTAGGTACTATTATCAAAGACCTCTTGGTGATGCAAATGAATGATGAAATGACAAAAAATGCCAGCACCTCAGACTTCATACATTATATTTGGATGGGTAGAAGAACAATGTTACTTTGTGCTGTTTCAAGTTATTATTTTTCATGTATGCCGTTTTCTATTATAGTTGAAGGAAATAATGCAGGTTTAGTCACTGTTTCTTACTTCTGGTTAAAGCTTTAATTAAGCAGAAGGTAGTATTTGAATGAAGCTTTATAATTTTATTAGGTATTTGTGTATATATATTTTTTAATATATAAGTAACTTTGATAATTGTTATATATAAAAGGCTCTAAGCTTAAAGGTTTATTATACATTTTTTTTAAATATTTACTAATACTTAAAACTACAAAGCTTTCTTTAGAAGAGACAAAACACACAAAAACCTAAGTATCTTTTATATTTGTATAATAAATAATGTATAAGTAATTAAATGTTTTAAAATCATTAACCTATGTTTGCAGTATTAAAAGAGCTCAACTTACAATGTTTATTCAGCATAATTTGAAATTAGTCAACCTATTTGTAATATTCTTCTTAAACAGGATAGTATAATAAAGATGAAAAAATTATTTCTTAAACTTGTAATTGAAAATACCAACTATCAACTTAAATTTTTATTAAGTTTCATTCACATAAATAAACAAAACAGATAAACCATAGCTGATTTCAAAAGTTCGATTATTTTCACTTCGAATTCGAACTTTAAAACTGTCAAATGAAACGAGTTTTTGTTAGGGTTGTGACGGTCAGCTTATCCGAGCCTATTATGATTTGAAGCGATTATCAATCGAGTTTCGAATCAGTAGGTCTTATCTAAATTTGCGTCCACTTTGATCTGATAGGTAAATTGCACTCTTTAAATAGGATAGCGATTAAAATACAGATCAAAAGATTGTCGTTATTAAAATATGCGTCTGATCTATTCCGAATGGCTTCTGGTTTTATTCGTTACGATTCAATCCACAGACCATAAAATTGAATGAACCTTAAACAAATATTTATATTTACGTGGTTAATGGTACGTTGGACAATATATGTTATTTAGGTTTTGTGGTTTGTGTAAAAAAACCTTCCTTTAAATAAAAATTTTACACAGTTCAAAAAAATGTAAAGCTTTCCCCCACTATGGTAAGATTGCTTATTCATTAAAAAAAAACTTAATTCCCATTTTCCCCTAAAAATGTTATTCAAGTCAAGGTCAAAAAAATGAGTTTTTCGCGATTTTCACAAACGTAATTTTTCTAAAATACCTTAACAAAAATTGTATTTAATTTCTACTAAATTATACTTTTTTTTACCTTTTTAATATAACAATCAAAAAGTTGTAAAAGTTGTATCGTATAATATGCATGATACCCCTTTTACATCTCTGTAGTTGTATAATATATTAAAATATTTTTCTATCGGTATTTACCTTCCAGTGATTAAAATCGTTCCTAAGACGAAGCTAAATCGGCAATGAGAAATTTTACTTACATGGAAAGTACATACTTATTTCTTTAACAATTAAAGAGTATTTCAATCTAACTTTTCAATAGTTCACTAAAACTAAAGTTTAAAACTTTTATCACTAAAATTCTTCATATCTTAGTATTCATCATATATTTTGATCTGTACGAAAAAAAAGTTAATAAAAAAGAAGAACATTCAATCCTTTCCAACTTCAACCCATGTTTGATATTCTTACCCTCCAGTCCATGTTTGAAGATTTAAATAATGAAATCCCAGAATCGTTGACGTTTTTGTAGAAGAGTGATTTTAAGAATAAACATCAAATCACTTAAATTAGTATTTTGTTCTCCCCATTACGCATTGTCAAGCCGTTTCTTATTGATCACCCAGAGGATCCTATTCCACACCTCTCACTTTAACCTTTACATCCTCAGTAAGATGAAGAAGAACAAGAACAAACAATAAGAAAAAGAAAAAATTTCTTCGATACATTATTTTAATTTTTTTTAACTTAAATTCCTTTATTTTTTAATTTCTAAAATTTTTTTTAATATTTCAAATAAAACATTAAAACTACCGTGAATACCTACTACTAATAAAACCAATACCCTACCTCATAGGTGCAGGAATAATTTTTACGATTACAACTTCTCAGCTTTTTGAATCGTTATATCTCAAAAACGTGGCTAGAAAAAAAGTATTAATTTAGTTTTTGTAGATAATTTTATAATCTACAATTTTTGTCTAAGGTATTTTTATGATAAAACTTACCGTTTTCTGAAAATGCAAAAACTATTTTTTGACCTTACTTACAACATTTTTTCCTTAAGGGGAAAGGGGGAACTTAAGTTTTGTTTTTAATGATATTTTAAGCAATCTTACCGATTTTCAGCTGGTGGGAATTTATGTAACTTCGAATGTCTAAATTGACCGGACTAAAAAGTAGGTGACATTATTATTAGGATAGAACCACAGATTAATTGAGTTGATATATTTTATGGATCATCAACAGTTGACATTACACCAAGACAGCTCAAAAAGTTAGTAAGTAATAAGTATATTTAATTTTAAACCAGTTACGATTGATTTACTAACTTCAAAGTTTCAAAATTCAAAGGTCACTTAATTATATTCTGCTAAAGTCTAAAGATTCATAATTCAAATTTTAAGTGTTAGCAAGTTTTGAGCATATAAAAGCAAAGTAATAAGCGCGAATTAATTTTATGTTCTGTTACGATATGTGTTTAACTTGGTAAGTAAAACATCTATGTTTATGTATATACTTTTTCTTTTAAAAATTTTCCTTAAATTTTAAATATTTTAATTAGTACAATAGTAGTATATCGTGTCGTAGTCTCAATTGAAGCGAATAATCATACTTCCCTATTTAAACATTAAATTATTTATGGTGCTAAATAGGTAGTGTTACTTCTGTTGCGGTAGTAAAGAAAGTAAAGGAGAGATCATGAATTCTCCTAATGAAATAGTGTCAGACGATGAACTTCTACAATTTTTCCCGGATTTACCATCTGGACCATTGGACAAGTACAGAAAGAAAGCATCATTTGATTGGCGCCGAATGAAACTCGTTTACGATTCATTGGAGGCAATTAAATTGAAAGTGAGTTTTTGTTTCTTTTAAAATTTCACTAGGCTATCATTTCTCAAACTTTATATTACTGCATAATTTATTATTTCATGTGATATATTTTGAAGAATGAAATTTCTGGAAATATGCAATTAGCAGGTTTGTGTATTAGCTTTAATGTTTCAGCAAACAAATTGTGTATCTAATATGTATTCTTATGCCTAATTCTATTCATAAAAAGATGGTAAAGGATAATAATATTTTGTTTTTAGAATGATATCTGGAATTTTATAGAGAGAAATCCATTATTCAAACATTCCGATAAAGCACTATCTTTGGATGAGCAAAGACATGTTGCTATCAAGAGAATGTATGCTTACTATAATGAACGCTTCTTACCTATGGAAAAGGTAGATATACTTATTATTATACATAAAATTAGATAAAAAGATGCAATAGGATTTATCAAACCTTTTTTATCTAAATACATGTAATGCTCTATATTCTGTTGTAAAAGATCTTAATGATTATTTTATTTTTAGATAGCCCAAGATCCTAGAATATTTCAATCAGAAGCAGAAGCACTGTTCATGTTTGACAGTTCTTTAGCTGTCAAAGTATCTCTTACTTTTCGAATGTTCTCTAACTCTATCCAAGGGAGTGGTAAACCACATCATTATAATTTTATAGAGGATATAGAGAAAGCACGAATTGGTGGCTGTTTTGCCCTGACAGAAGTATCACATGGTTCAAATGCAAAGGGTATGAGAACAACTGCTACATACTGTCCTGAGAAGAAACAGTTTATATTACATTCACCAGATTTTGAAGCTGCCAAGTTTTGGGTTGGATGTCTGGGTATGTTTTTTATTTAGAATTGAAATTGTCTACATAATTTTGTTATAAAAAATTTTAATTCCATATATTTTACTGTCTTGATTATATAATTTGCTTTTCTCTAAACTTTAAAACATTATATTTATATTTCTTACAAAACTATGAGCAGTTCCATACAGAACCTATAAATTTTGTTTTATATAACTTTCATTTATTCATACATCAGCATTAATTCATGAAAGATACATTTATTAAATACTTTACATAATGTATGTACATTGTTTGAACTGAAGAAAAGGTCAGGACTATGCATACAAAAATAAAAGTCATGGTTAAATTAAATGAACAATTTTTAGTACTCAAATATGTTTTCTCTTTTGGGATGAGATTATAAAGTTATATAAAATATATATATGTATATTAATATATATATTATATATATATATAATATATATATATAATAATAGATATTTTAATGACACCTGTTTTGAAGAACTTTTTTGAAGAATATAAGAATTAATTCATTAGAATAATGATGTCATCAAGATTCTACAATCTTTACACCTTCATAATATTGCATACTTTATGAAACAAAATTAGCGCTACATAACAATTTTAACAAAGACGCATTTTCAATTGTACTTCGCATGGATCCACGGGCTTAAATACGGATCCAATTTTCATATGCAGAGAATTACATAAAACTAATTCATTAATTTAAAAAATAAATAACGTAAAATAATTAATATGTTGTCAGGCAAATGTGCTACCCACGCGATCGTATATGCGATGCTGATATCAAAGGGTACAAACCACGGCCTGCATTCCTTCATTGTCCCCATCCGTGACCCCAAAACCCTGAAGCCGTTCGCCGGCGTCATCGTGGGTGACATTGGCGAGAAAATTGGACTCAACGGTGTTGATAATGGGTATGTATATACATCCATGTACATACATATATATATATTATATATTTATATGAAAGTCTGCTAATGTTACGTATTAGCACACGTAAAAATATGGCAACCATGAAAAACACCATACTATTTCTTTCAGTCCTGGTAACCTATTGTAAGAAGGATTTCTACAACTATTTATATATTTTATAGGAAGATACTGTGTAACGTAATTATAATAATAATAAAGCTTTATTTATTTAATATACATTACATATTTACAATTATATAGTCACTATTTTATTTTTAGTAGGAGTAAGTGGGGTTAATAATTTTTGCTAAAACTGCGTAACCGTTTTATTTTTATGAAAACAATTTTCTTGTATTATAAAGCGAGTTACAAAATATGTTTACAAGAATTTTAATCAATTAGATTTAATGATTCAATTATTATTTTAGATTTGTTATGTTCAACAATTATCGCATTCCAAAAGAGTTAGCTTTGGACAAGATGGGCGGGGTGGATGATAATGGGGATTATAAAACTCCATTCCGAGATCCTAATAAGAGATTTGGTGCCGCTTTAGGGGTATTATCAGGTAATATTTATTAAGGCTATAAAATCATAAAGGCTTCCTAGGCACTTTTTGCCGCTTACCACTATGTGGAACTAGCTACCAATTTTTCCAAACGAATACGACTTAGAGCTTCAGGAAAAGAGCGTAACGATACCTGAAAGGCCGGCAACGCACTTACGAACACTGGCAATTTGTGTCTAATAACCTCAGTCCAGGGTTCAATTACCACCATAACATGAGTTCGATTTTTTAAAAGGTTTAGAAGTTATCCCCATTACTTAAATTTTAAACCCCAATGTCCCATTATAAAATAACTTTCATTAAAGGTGGTCGCGTGTTCATAACTTCAATATCGACTAACTACCTACAAAAGGCTATAGTGATAGCTGTGAGATATTCCGGAGTGAGAAAGCAGTTTGGCCCGGAGGATGGTTGCGAAGAAACGACAATTTTGGAGTATCAACAGCAGGTTAATATTTTAAACTAAGATTTTTAAGAGTGAGACTCATAATAGTATCCACTAATCCATATCAGTAAATTCAGTTTTATCGTGGCAAAAGGCATTAATATAAGTAATAAATCGTGTTATACAGTATTTTATTAAAATAAGTGAACTAAGATATCATTTCATATAAGACTTTTAAATAAGTACTCTTCCGCTTAAAGTAAAGGACGATCCAAACGCATCAGCCTTCCCTAGTAATCCCTGGTTGCTATGGAAACCGCTTCATGAGGAAAATTTATTATTTTAACATATTAAAATATATACAATGTATTCTCAACTATAAGTATAAAATAATTTAATTGATTATTTGGAATAGTAAAGCCATAACAAACTTTATAGTTATTAATTTTTCTGATTTCAGCAAATTCGTCTACTACCATACCTCGCCACTACGTACGCGTTTCGTATATTCTGTTCGTGGTTTGGAACTGAACACGTAAAGATGACGATTGAGAATTTAATGGGTGAGAATTGTTTTCATTTTAAAGTGACCTTATATGAACACTCAGCTCTGCTCCGTGCAGGCAGAAACAAACTTAAACCTAATATCAAAAGCATTTTACTCTGTAACATAGTGATAATAATTGAAGTTATTTTCTGGTATTTTTTAAATAAAAATCAATCATTGCAATACTTTTTATTACAACAATAGATAAAAAATAAATACTATTTAATTGAAACAGAAGAAATAGAACTAGTGCCATGACTAATTTCCAAAAATTCAACTCGCATGTTTATTATGAAGATTATTTCCATTATATTACTTAATCATTTTTATGAATAACAAACTCTTCTTGGTTTTACCTGCATAAAGCCTCACCTTGTAACAACCGTGTTTCTTATCTCTCCTCCTATTGGACCTGTAATATTAATTTGTTACCAATATGCAAATCTTTCTTCTTTATATTAGGTTAGAACTATGCCATCACTCTATCTGCGTAGATTTTACACTATAAAGAAATTAAAGAAGTAATAATCATACTTAAACGCTCATTGATTATTTATTTCAGGAGTAAAAGACAACGCGGCAAACAAAGGCATAGAGATGCACGCACTGTCCTGTGCTATAAAACCACTAAGTGGTTGGAGCGCGCGTGACGCCATACAAAACTGCCGCGAAGCTTGTGGTGGTCACGGCTACTTAGGAGGTAGATTTTTAACATCACAATCAATCTGTATATGGTAGATATTATGAAGAAATATAAATAACATATTTCACATAGGGTAGGCTATTCCAAAGCTCATATCAGTTGTTTAACCACACTCATAAGTAGTAAAAGATATTTCAAAAAATAGGTACTTTGTATAATTATATAACACCCAGGCCACAGAAATATCATTGATAGCAAGAAAATGTATATAGCCTACTGCCTCGGTAAATCGGCTGCTCAATACAAATTATTGTTTAGTACTTTCTAAGTACCAATGTGCCTGTTCAACCAAACAAACACAATAACAATGTGACAATAAAAAATCGTGAAATAAAAAAAAAGATAATTTTTAAACCAAAAAAAAATTGTTCAATTATATCTATAACACCCACTTATCTATTTTCTTCGTTACAGCGGCACGTATTGGTGAAATTCGTAATGATAATGACGCAAATTGCACTTATGAGGGTGAAAACAGCCTTCTGGTGCAGCAAACGAGCAACTGGCTGTTGGGGCTTTGGCCGCAGAGAAATAGTCTGACAGCAGAACATTCGCCCCTTGGGTCGTTGGAATTCTTCCAGGACGTCGATAAAGTCCTAACTAGGACATGTGGCATTGATAATATTCCGGATATGATTGATCCTAAAAGTATGTGCTTTTTGACTATCAATAATATAACCTATAAATTAATGTAATATTAATACTAAATACTAATATGTACTTAATTTCCTACAGTAATAGTTGTTACCTTAGGTACTTAACTCTATTTCGGCTGGTAACCAACCTCCCTTACTCACTTCTATACACTATGCCAGTTGTCCTGGTTACAGATTAGGCTGATATAGATTAATGTATGAGATTATGCTTATTATATATATTCTATATTTTTAGAACCCCTTAATAAAGAATATAACCATAGATAATGGATAAAACAATTTATTTAATCAAATTGGAGAGTATTTACGCATGTGAACAATAAAACATCGATTTAAAAATTAGGTGTATTGTAAGAGAAGATGAGAAAGTGAAAAGCCAAACATTGAAATAAAAGAGACATTTTGACAAATCCTCGCTAAGTTGATTTCCCTAGACTCTGATTCTAGTTAATGATTTTAGTTTGTGACCTCCATTCAAAAATTATAAAACATTTTCAGATCTTATACAAATATATAAATGGCTAACAGCATACACTCTGAAAATGACGTATGAAAAAGTGAACAAACTAAAACAGGAAGGGCGAAACAATTTGCAGGCCAAGAACGAGTCGCAGTCATACAACGCTGTCAATTTATCTATTGTTTATGGAGAGGTTAGTGTTATCTGTGATGATGGATTTTCTGACATTAACGATAATATTAATGAAATGGGACAATAATTCTAAAGACAATGACTAACATATGTTTAGATTTTCTATCTGATGGTACAGTATATTTGGAACCTATTTCTTATAAGAAATCAATTGAACAACCGAAAGTATATGACCAATATACATCAGGTGTATTTTACTTTAAATGTAACCTTTAAGCTTTATTAAAAAGAGGAAATCAATATTTACAGAACTTCATACTGAACCACTTTTACAAGACGGTGCAGAAGTTTGAAGACATTCCATGCCGAAAAGTGTTACTCAAGCTTGTATCACTGTATGGGGCCTTCTTGTTAGAGAAACATATGGGAACCTTATACATTGTGAGTTTATTATTCTCGATGTTACTTCGTGTTCAAAGATACGGAATGAATTCCGTAGAGAAGATATTATTTCATTTTAAATAGTATTAAGTGGAAGTAAAAGTAAAGTATGTATTTAATAATTGAACTAGTCTGAATTTATTTGGCAAATTTTCTACATGTTTTAATATTTTTTTATGGCCAACTCATAAGAGTACAGAGTACAACTCACAAGTCATGTGAGTATTTTGTGAATTTGACAGTGTCTAATTGTCATATAAATTATTAAATTCAAGGAACAGACTCAACCCGAGTCAAGATTCAAAAACTCCTTTATAGTGTAAAACTCACTTATTAAGCACAACTCTAGTAGAGTTGTGTTTTTTTAATTAAATATTATATTATTTCCATATAAAATGGTGACTGTTTTTAAATGTAACGTTCTTGTCGTTATTTAAGGCCTATTTTTTATATTTAATTAACAATTTAGTGGATGATATGAATAATAACAGTATTTCTTTTACTATGATTTCAGGGTGGGTATTTCTCAAAAGACCAAGGGCTTTTCCTACGCGAGGGAATACTACAACTATGTGCCGAAATAGCACCAGAAGCAATCGCACTAGTTGATACTCTGGCGCCTCCCGACTGGTGCCTTAACTCTATTTTAGGGATGGCTGACGGAGAGGTGATTACTTATATCTATATTAATTGCTTAGTAATTTAAAGAATATTCTTAATAGTGTGTATTTTACAAACCTCCAATAAATCAAAAAAGTTCAATTTTTTAATTTTAAGTTCTGTTTTGTCGTTTCTGTCTTCTTTTAATTTGTATTTGTACTGTTAGAAAGAGAGAGCATGATAGTTTGACTGTTTTTTATGAAAACAAGTGGACTTGAATTTGGCAACATTAGGAGAAAAACATACTCTGCATCTGCGTCCGGCGTTCTCAGTAAAACCTCTTTTGTAACTTTATATGGTTGATCTAAGCCTCTTCAAAGTCGATTTTATTGAAGTATATTTATTTAGAAACCCATACAGCTTCGTAAAAAATATAACTATGAATAATAACTATAATTAGCAAAAAAAATAAATAATATATATTTGAAAAAGAAAACCATTAACATGCGTTCGTTTTAGATAAGGTGTAGGTGTAAAAGTGTTAGGCTTATCTACAAACATACATTATAACATAAAAAGAAAATTATGTAACGTATAACCTATTTTTTGGACCTCGATATATTTAACTTAACGAGAATTTGTTTTAAGACCAAAGTTAAAAACAATGCTAGTTAATGCTCAATTTGGGCACACAAACAAAAAAAACTTTCCCAAAAACCCCCCCCCCCCCCCCCCCCCCCCCCCCCCCCTTTTTTTTTTTTTTTTTTTTTTTGTTAGTTGATGCTCAATTTGGGCACACTACCATGACATTCTTTCTCTTTCCCCCCCCCCCCCCCCCCCCCCCCCTTCCCTTTTTTTTTTTTTTTTTTTTTTTTTTTTTTTTTACTTTTATTTTTTTATTTATATTGTAACCCTATTTTGGCTTTAGTTGTAGCATTTAAATTCTATACTATATGATTAATACCGTTTGTATTAATAAATATATAAATTTGAAAATATGAAAAATAATTTATAATACTAACTATTATTATATTTTAGGCATACAAACATATACAGAACAATGTGATGACGTACCCTGGCTCTATGACGCGACCGGATTGGTGGAAAGACGTGGTCTACTGGGATACATACGTGCAGTCGAAGCTTTAAGATTTTTACTGATCATATCTTATTTGGGATTAAGTTCTATTTTTGAGATGTTATTTACAATTTTTTTTTATAGCATAAAATTTATGACATTTGTAAATTCATCTGCATAGCAATGTTAAATTATTTTGAAACTGTTTTTGTTTAAAAAAAGAATGTGTTACATAATCTGTGGATAATTTGATAATTATTTGTCTTTTAACAACTGAGAAGTGATTTAACACATCTTGGTACAGTATAAAAAAATGTAATAATAATATTGTATACTCTTCATTTGCTCAACTTGCCTTAATTGTATACAATGGCTTTGGGTTAGTTATAAGTGCATTTACTCGTGATATATAGATAAGTATTTATATTTTTGTATTGTTATTGGGGGTATATAAAATATGTTTATTTTTATAAAATGTTTTAATAAATGATTTTTATAACTGTTCTCCTTTCATTCCACCATTCGATTCGTATCATCCGGTAAAAACAAAATAAATAATTAGTAAAAAAAAATTTTAACATCTACCTAAAAAATAAGCTTTGATAACTTTCCACAACAACGTTTCCATCAGTGAAGTCATTAAAAAAACACATGACACCGAAATAATCAAAATAAATTTTTAAATACCTCTTTCGTTTCTATTAAAACCCTTAATTTACATACTAAATGAATTGTGTCAATCACTTTTCCCATTATACTCGCTCGTTAGCAGTATGTTTCGGCCATGGCACAAGTATTCGTTTTTTGTACTAAGTGGGATAGTTTTTACTGTGTAAGTACAAAATAGTGTTAAAATGTTTAAGAGATTTGTATTATGAACTATATTTTTAAACTCTGAAAGATAGAAGTAGTGTCCTCTCCCAGAATTTTTACAGTATTTTAAAGTACAAAATCGACAATAAATACAAAGAATGTCATTGTGCATGAAACAAAATTTAAGGAATAAAAAAATTCTCGAGTGTTATTGCGTATATAAAAAAATGGCGTTTGTGTTTTATCCTATATAATATAACGAATGTATTGAAATCATTGGTTCTGTCTTTTTAGTGGATTATGTGACATAGGACCTATAATCAAAGACATAACTGTAAGTAAAGATCTACAAAAACTAATCATCGCGGTACTCAATGATCTGGCTAAGAAAAATGACGTCACCTGCGCCACGGCAATCACTGATGATGTTTATTTGAATGTCTTTGACGGGGGATTCTTTAAGAGGATCCTGCCGTCACCTCTTGTGATGGTAATTTTATATATTCTTTTTTACACTTGGTTTCTTTTAAATGGCACCTTATAAAATATACAATGATATTTCAAGATTCTAGTGAATCAAGAACCGGATCGGAAGAAATGCGTCTTTATGTTTAGGTTAAAACATTATTTTCTAAGAAACACATCTTCACTTCAAGATACCACAAGCTAGGAATTAAAAAAATCCATTTGTATTTGTATATATTGCGCGTGTGCATTATACATTTAAAAGATAACAATAATACTTAAGTATACCCACAATACTGAGCAAAAGAACCGAAAGGAGATACATTATAAATATTATTATATTACAAATGTCTATGATTATGTAAATATTCTAAAAGTAAGCCTTTAAAAATTGATTTTTCTTATACTATAGAAAACTTTTTAAAAAACTACCGTAAGAAAAATCTTCAAATCTAGTGCGTGCACTAGATATCGAAAGTAGACTAGGCCTACGAAGCAAACAACTAAAAAACTATAAGCCAAAACATATGTGTACATCTGTCCGATGTTTTTAGTTTCGTTTCTATGTATGTGTGTTCGTATTTAAACAAAATTTTGATGATAATTATTTTGTAATCTTTGTAAATCTTCTAATTTTATTTTTTGCATATTCCATATTTTCCATACATATTTCGATTACCAGTTTGTTATGTTACTTCCATGTATAGATATATATGATAGTACACAATAATATGAATGAACCGCAGTATGAACCGTTTTCGAAAACTTAGTTCCACATAACAGTTTCTTTCTAGATCGTGGTTCAAGAAAATGAGGATTTGCTTTCACCAAACTTCGATACGTTGGAATCTATAACACGAGCGAAAGATGATGGTTGCAACCTGTATGTGATTTTGTTGGCTAACGGCTTACAAGTGAGAAGACTTTTAACATTTGGTGACAGGTATAAATCTTAATGACGTCTTCATACCCAAAAAAATATTTACAGTGATTATCTTTACCTATTGTAGAGTTAAGGATGTATTAATTAATAAACTAACATATGCTAACAATTAAATTTAAAAACAATTAATACAATGGAAACCTCATAGGCCCCGTTCCACAAACCTTTCTATAATTAATGTTAAAGCTGTTTAAAAACACGCATTTCAGATATCGACTTCTTAACACACGAGCTAAATTTTTAATGCTTCACGACCTAAGACTTTTCCATAGCGATTTTCATTATCTATGGAAGCGTATTGTGAACGCAATTTTTATAAAACACCATAAGAAGGTCATAGGAAAACTGAAAAGTAAGCCATGGTTTGACATATCTACTGTACCCTACCCTAACCCGATTAAGGGAGTTTTTGTTCCACGAAGAGTGGATATTTGGAGAAATGGAAGGTTTCAATATGGAAAGGATTTGTTTTTTGTCAAGACAAGTAATTTAAATGGTGAAGTTTTGAACGTTGTGTACTTAGAACATGTTCCATCCGTGATGGTTATGAAACTGAACGAAACTAATAAGATCAGCGGTGTGGAGGTTGAGGTAAGATTCCTCAATTGATATCCAGTTGGCGCAATGATCACCATGCTTAAATTAGAGTACCAGGTTCGACCTCGGTACAGGAAACATTTGTGTGATGAACATAATTGTTGCCTATGGTATATACATTTTATATGAAAATGTTCTATGTATCTATAGGTTTACCATTTGTATTAGCATAATACAAGCTAAAAAATGTCTGATATAATTATCATTATCAATAGTAAAAAATAGTAAAATAACAACAATACCCAATTTTTTTACGATAGGACGATAACACACCATAATTAATTAATTATACGGTACTATGGATAATACCTTATATTATTATGCAGATTCTCAATACATTATCCCAAAAAATGAACTTCAAACCAAAATTATACCAACCAATGAATGCTGACGTTCACAAGTGGGGAGAAAAACAAGAAAATGGATCGTACTCTGGACTGCTAGGTGAAATGGTCAGTGGCAGGGCTGATGTTGCCCTGGGCAACCTTCAGTATACTCCTTATCATTTGGACGTAACAGATTTGAGCATCCCTTACACGTCACAATGTTGGACTTTCCTGACACCAGAGGCCCTTACTGACAACTCTTGGAAAACATTAATTTTACCATTTAAGTAAGTAGATAAAAGAGTTGACTTCTTTGAGTTTGGTCGCGGTTCCATAGCAAAGTAAATTAATGTTAAATAAATGAAACCAATACTTTTAACGCTGATAAATGTATAATAAAATATAACTGCTATACGTGGAGTGCACTAAAAGCTCCCGGAATTAATAAAAAGCCAGGCTAAGAAATGGTCGTTTAATCACTATTAAAGGTTTCTTGATTCTATAAAGCAACAGCGGCCACATGTCCAGTTTAATAAGGAAATTTAATAAATTTTATTTAAAAAAAAAGCAATCATCCGCGTAAATACACTTTTCACGCAGCTATGGTTGCTTTTGGCTCACCATAAAAGATCAATATGCTCGACTACTGCTTTGTTGTGGGACCTTTGTTTTAAACTTTTACTAGATGCTACACCAAATTGGATGTACTTTCGTTGAATTTGATAACAGTGGCACTGCATCAAGTCACAATGAACGCTGTTTGTAGAGCGATATAGAGGGCGTTTTCTCGGAGTATTTCTAATAAATTGGTCAATTAGAATTGACAATATATAGATACAACGGCACTAAGCAATCAATTAATCAATAGTTTTTGAGCCTCTGTCAAATTGTATGGGATCAAACGTAACACTTAAAATCGTAGAAAATTATCTACGAAAATTTTGCCGAGTTAAATCCACAGTAAATAGACACAATATTTTAAAAATGCCAATATGTAAAAATATGATAGAAGAAACAGACTGAGTTCATTCAGATGATGTGACTACTTTTGGCCAATTATGTGAGTAAGCCAATTCCGGAAACTTTTAGTGTGAATGTATGCATTCGTTTATTCATATTTCATTACGTGTAAAATTGATATTAAATGTGGTTTTTTTTCCACGTAAAAATTGCAAATTAACAAGATTAAGTCCATTTACATTATTATTTCGAGAAGGGCATGGTGACAACATATTCCTGGGTGCGTTTCATGATAATGTTTACAGGTAAGAAAATAATCAGATTCTCGGTTCGATCTACACCGAATCTCTCATTAATATTGAAATCTGGTTTAAGTTAAATAATAATTGAACCGATAGTATTTAAAAAGAAAGTGGTGTATAAAAAGTCTACTACTTAATATCTAAAAATATTTAGATTAAACATGTGGATAGCCGTTCTCCTAGTTCTGCTGGTGACTGGATCAATATTTTATGGCTTAGCACACTATTATTTGAATTTGATCAACTTCCGCAAGGATTTAAATGATTCCTGTCAAGTAAATACGGAGAAATCACAAGGTAATTAGTAGCAACTAGTAGTAATTAATAGATAATTATGGATAAAATCTGAAAATATAACTCAGTAATGTGCAAATGAGATGTTTATCGGTTGCCCAATTATTGTCTTAAGTCTTGTTTTGTGTTACCTTTTATCTGTAAAAATAATAGCTATTTATATTAGCCTGTTTATTTTGACTTTTTTAGTTTTTTCTTTCGGTGTTATCCACCGCTCAACCGTGGCAAACCTGAAAATGGTAATGATGGAGCAATAGCTGAATGTATCACTCAAGAGACAGATTAATTCAACGTCTATTAATTATGTATCTGTTTGATTCTGTCGTAAAAGGAGACAGTACATATTGGAATCCAATATATAATAATTTGGATTTATACATATTTTAGTTGCCTAAGCCAAAACTGCACTCTTTTTGTATACAATTAACAGTTTTAAGTACCTACTAATATTAAACAAAAAGGTCGGATTAAGTGAAGGACTGAAATATAAAATAGTCAGATTGTTTTGTTTATTTGCAGTGTACATTTTTCCTGATGCAAGTTATTCAACTTAACCAATTGTTTCATAAATATAATACATAATTTAAAAAAAAAAACTTTTTACCGTCTATTGAATTAATAACTGTAAAATTGTGTAACAATAGGGGAATTATTTTATTAATCAAAGAAGGACTAATTTTATTTACGAATCCATGCCATGAAAACGAAATTTACATTAAGTAGACTACAGTACGAATCTACAAGCTTCAACATTCTGATTTAAGATATTTGCAGGTGAAAAACCAGTTGGCTTGTATTTGTTCGGCGAAATTACAAACAGCATACTTTACACATATGGAATGCTTCTAGTCATATCATTGCCGAAATTACCCACTGGTTGGTCGATTAGATTACTGACTGGATGGTATTGGCTATACTGTATTTTATTAGTTGTATCATACAGAGCCAGCATGACTGCTATTCTAGCAAACCCAGCGCCAAGAGTCACAATTGATAATTTAAATGAATTGGTTGACAGTAAACTTAAATGCGGAGGTTGGGGTAGCCAAACAAAGAAATTTTTTCAAGAATCATTAGATGAAAAGAGTCAAAAAATCAGTGACAATTTCGAACACATTGATGATCCTACCGAAGCCGCCAAGCGTATAGCCCGTGGCGTATTCGCCTACTACGACAGTTCAGATTTTTTAAAATATCTATCTGTGAAGAGGAGACAAGCAAACGCAACAGTTGATTTTGGCAATTTTACTGTGAACAACACAGAGGCGATTAACATTCAAGGGGAACGAAATCTCCATATTATGTCAGATTGTGTGGTTAATGCACCTATATCTATAGGCTTTCATAAGAATTCTCCTCTAAAACCTTTAGTAGATAATTATTTGAAACAAATAATTGAAGTTGGTCTCATTGAGAAATGGCAAAATGATGCCATGTACAAAATAAGGGGTTTAGATACCAGTGAGGAAGAAATAAAGGCTTTAATTAATTTGAAGAAGATTTTTTTTCTTTCTTGTTTAGCATTAGTGCTCTTTGTTTACTAGGTGAATATGCACACTGGAATTTGGTAGTAAAAAATGACCCAACATTTGATAAATATAATTTAGATAAGTATTATAAGAGTAAAAATAAAAGACTATAATAATTAAACTATGTATATTATTTTTCATAATTAATCAGTCCTTAAAAACATTGGATATAATTGGTATGCATTAAAGGCTACAAGTAATCCATTTCCTTATTTTAAAGATTATTATACTCATCATACATAAATTGAAATTTTTATTATTACAACACAATTTACTTTCAAAATCACCCAGAATTGTTAAAAACAGTTTTAGAGTAGTATAGTCAAAGTAAAAAAAATATTAATCACAATAGTTTTCTCATCATAAAGTGACCATAAAAGTTATCACAGTAAAAAAATTGAAGTAGAATAGTGAAAATTAGTCTATAAGTTTACATTGAGAGCTATTCATAACAAATAATGTCCTTAAATGTTTATTATAATGTCATTTCTTTAGGTACTATTTCTGTTCTACAATGTCAAAAGCAGGTGGTTTTGTACCTTCTGGTGCATTCTGAACAATCCAAGGATGTTTTAAAACTTTAGCTAGTGGTAACCTGTCCTCAGGTTTAATAACAAGTAATTTTCCTATTAAATCTCTTGCTAATTCTGACACATAATCAGGATACTTAATAATTACATGCCTAATTTTTTTATAAGTTAGACTATGATCTGTAGATTCAAACGGTGGAAGTCCTACTAGTAATTCATAGCAAAGCACTCCAAGACTCCATATATCAACTGCATAACTATGTGGTTTAGAATCTACCATCTCAGGAGATAGGTAATCTAAAGTTCCACAAAGGGTCATACGCCTTGATGAAGGTGAGTGAACGGACCAGCCAAAATCTGCTATTTTCAACTCCCAATTGTGACCAATCAATAAGTTTTCTGGCTTAAGATCCCTGTGAATAACTTTTTTTTGGTGGCAATAAATAAGGGCCTTTGTTAAGTCTCTTATATAAATTGCAGCAGTCTTTTCATCAAATCTCTTGAGGAGTCTTAATAGTCTATACAATGCACCATGTTTAGCGTATTCTAATATAAGGTAAATGCGCTTTTCGTCATGAAAGTATCCATACATGCGAAGAATGTTAGGATGTCGGAGGCGACATTGAATTTCAACTTCACGCCGCACTTGATGCTCTATATCAGAAGAAAGAATTTGGCTTTTGAATAAAACCTTAAGGGCCACTACGTAATGTGATAATTTTTCTCTTGCCAGATAAACACTTCCAAATTTACCTTTTCCAAGTGGTCTCCCAAGATCGAAATCGGTGATGGACCAAAGTTTTTTTCCGTCCTTTTTAGGTTCGGATGTTCCCGCTTCATCCGTAGTATTTTGTATTTGAACATTATTTTGCAATGGTCGACTAGAAGGTGCTGCTGGTATCTTAAAGCCATCACATTGTCCAGGCAGTTTAGGTGTGCTTGTTGCTGATCCAGATATTGGGGGCCTATTTTCTTTAGAATTCATTTTTCTCTTAGAATACTGTTGTGTATCTCTGTCCACAACCAATAATATTTGTTATCATTTATCCAACACAAAAATCTAAGGACTTCACAAATTTTTGAATTCAAATTGTAAGATCTAACGTATATTTTCTGCTATATGTCACAAACTCGAACCTGCAATTTTCATGCATGCCACTTGTACGAAGTGTCAAGTTGCACAAACTAATATCAAAAGAAGAACTCTGTGGCTTCTGCCATCACAGACAACAAATGTCGGTGAGTGCAGCAAAAGAATAAACTGCACTAAATACCAGACAAATCCCAGTGCCATGATTAAAAAAAAACAAATTAAATGCCGTGGCTAGTGTCAACAAAATAATTCCGACTTGAAAAAATTGAAGTTAACAACGAAAGTCGAGACTTTTAACCCAAATATTACAACATTGAAGACAGAAAATGAAATCAGACCAGGTGTTATGGTATAACGCCCCCAACTTTTTCGCTCAGGGGGAAAAAATATACAAAAAATAAACTTAACGTGATCTGTTAAACTATCAAATCTAAAAACTGATAAGTATAAGACAAGGTGGTGTGTTGACATAATATACACACCACCACGACACCATAATATAGACACCAGTGGTGTAGATTCTGATGTACACTCTCTAAAACTAAAAATCTCTAAATTTAGCTTTGGACATGACAAATATGAGTAACCAATTCTATTTATTTGACAAGTTTAAACTATTTTAGCTAATCAATTTAAATGCTATGCTAACGTACCTTTCTAACCTATCACTAAAATAAGGCGAATAGGCGTGCATTTATGCTTAATTTTAAAAGGAAAAATATTAGTAAATAAAATCTATTTCTAGACTAACTCTTTATTGTATTATTGACTGGTTGGTATTATTGACTCTTATTGTTGTCTGTTGGTAAATTTTTTTATTTTATTTCTTGATGATTACAGACAAATATTTAATTAATTAATTTGACGTATTTTGGTAATAAAGGCACGTTAGACTAGCATTTAGACTACATGTAGCTATAATATTTTAGACCTGTCAAATATTTTTTTAGGTTTAGTACTGTCAATTTATAAATTATAAATATACCGAATAGGTTACGCATGTTTGAAAGGTCTAAAAGTTCTAAAACTACCACAAATGGTGGCAATCCTAAATATATAGAATATGTTTCACTCGTTTGACAGGTCTAAGCCTAAATTAAGAGATTTTTAGTTTTAGAGGTGTACATAAGAATCGCCACCATTGAGTATTTAATTATGTTTAAAATGTTTATCAGAAGAGGTTGCCATTAATATAATTTATTTCATGTCAATCTCTTCTTGTGATAATTAATTATTAAAATTCAAAATTAAAACTCACCATTTCTAAGTTCATTTCTATAAAAAAATAATAATAACGATACAACATTATCCAACAAAATATTTGTCTGTCTTAATCTGTACTCTCTAAATTCAGATCATTGCAATAACAGAATACGTTATCACTAAATTAATTTTCTTTATTAATTTAGTTTTAGTTTATAGAATTGTACATCAGAATTGGCACCATTTTTATTGTAAATTTGTAAGTGCTATTGGTGGCTCTATGGGTGGATAAAAAAAAATCATCGCCGATACCAGCTGTTTTACCTTTTTTACGTCAAATAAAAACAGCTATAGTATACATTTCGAAGAGTAATTTTAATGTATTCGATAGTTTTTAAAATAAATCGCGCGACATAAAAAATAAAACAAAAATAAACGACTACTTTTTAGGGTGAGTTTTAATGATTATTGTATATTATGATTATTCATATAACCTAAAAGAATCGCTCGCCAATAACAAACTTTTAATTGATAATGATATAAATTATTACATTTTATTATGTTTATTTTATAGATATCTCACCAGACAAAATGTCTAATGATGATGAGCAACAGGCCGAAGAAATCGAGGTTTTAAAGTCTATTTACGAGGGAGACGAGAACTTTAAACAATTAAATGACAAAACTTATCAATATAAGGCATGTTTCTAAGATTTCTAACATTTCTTATGCTCAAGATAATTTTATATTCATTATTCTTACCTATAATGTATTGACTTCCTTAAAGAACAAGGGAATCATTTTTAACCAGCGTCTTTCTGAAAATTTATGACTATTTTGAAAACAATATGTAATTAATAATTTTCTTTCCAGTATAGAGATGGTGATAAATCATTCATAGTAGAGATAAGTTGGGGTCCTACATATCCAACAGAAAAACCTAAAATCAATTTAGAAATATTTTACAATCAACATCTGTAAGTTTATATTATGATTCTTTCAAAACAAGAGTGAACTGTATTAAAGACTTTCAAAATTATAATTGAAGAAAGTTTTTAATGAGTAATGTGTATAAACATTCATTTCAACAGTGGAAAACTTTATGATAAATTTCTATTACTTTCACCCAAAAAACAGTGCTTAAAATATATTTTAACAAAAGATTTAAGGAAGAGTAATTTTTACATGTATATGTGCAAGTTGTAGTGTATTTTTGTATATATATACACGAGAAGACAAAAATGTATAATTTGAAATACATTGCCAACATACATATAAATCTACCCTATAAAGCACTTGCATTAATAAATAACATAGCATAAAATAAAGTTTTTTATTCTTTATAGCATATGATCCATGAGAAGTTTCACTTTTTTTTTGTTTTTAACCAAATTCCTTTTGGCATCTCACATTTTGTATGTAATGGTTTATATGTTAGAAACTAGAAATAAAATGTATTAAAAATTCTAGGGTTTCAACAGTGAAAGAAAATATTTTAAAGATTCTTGATGCGGAAGCAGAGCAGTGGCTAGGTTGTGCTATGACATATACATTATTTGAGTGCTTGAGGGAGAAAGTTCCTGAAATCCTTGCTGACCAGGTAGAGGAGGTGGTTGCGGTGCGATTGGAGAAGGTGGCAATCACAGAACAGGTGAGAGTGATGTATTTGTTTTTTTTGCATGTTTTGTAATATTTCATACAATATATATTGCAAATAGATAATCTATTACAAAACCCTAATAGACGAATCTACAAGCAATACTCCGCGAAACATGCATCAAGTGATTGTAGGATTTTTTGTGGAGTATTTCATGTAGATTGGTCTATTAGGGTTTTGTACTATGGACTTCCACCAAGTAATGCCTGATTCTATTAATTATAGATAACCTATTGATAAAACTAAACAAATGTGAAATACTAAACACATCAGATAGAATATATATTTCTTATATTTTAAACTTCAGTCTGAATCGAAAAAGACGGAAAAGAAAGAACAACTCAGCAAATCACAAAAGAGACGAGCCTGGGACAGAGCGGAAATGGGGAAAGGTGGAGAGAAACCTAGGGGCTGGGATTGGGTTGATATTGTCAAGCACCTATCACAAGCACCACATGTTCAGCCATCTTGACATTAATGACATGATTAGGAATTAGGAAGGAGATAAACATGCTTAAAACTCTGGTTTTCTTGCTTATGATTTTGCTTGGACTCTAATCGTGTTTTACAGTAATGTGACAGATGAATCATACATCATGTACAATCATTTTAAATGTTATGTATAACTATGATTTACTTTAAATAGAAAATAACGCTGTGAAAAGAAAAATTTATTTTACTCTGGCTATTTACTCTTAGAATGTTGTTAATGGCATAATACCTGTGCTTATGTCTGGTAAATGTATATATGTATTACTATTATTGTGTTTAGAATATAATTTATAAAATTAATGTGCTGTCTTATTTTTAACCAACTTCCAAAATCGTTCCTTTGCTTATTATCTAACAACTTCTGTTCAATTGAAACTTACTGTTCAAAAATGTGCAGATTTCAGAATTTTTTTATTTTCTTTTATAAGCATTGAGGCTTTAATTTTGTCATTGAGGTCATCCGCGTTGCTTTTGACCGAATTACAAAACGCTGAAGGAGGTAGGAGGAGGTAAAGAATTCAACGAATGTTTTTTAATCTATTTGTTGCCAATTACAACCGTCAATATATGACTTGTCAAAATGTCAAAATGATTTTTTTACGAAACATATATTTAGAATGATTTACACAATCCAGCAATGGTATACGCCAGCAGAAGTAGCAGTTCACAGTACAGCGACGGATTGCTGGGTATCTCTCAATGGTAAAGTTAGGAACCTCACACCTTGGCTGGAGCAGCAGTTTAAATTATGCAAATGCATTAAGTCCTGTTCGTGTCCCATAAGTAACTGGTACTGTGGGGATGATTGTATCGAGTATTGTCCTTGTTTTAAACGCGGCTTCTTATATTGTGATGCCAAACGAGTAATTAACTCATTTTTACTATTATTATAAAAATAAATTAGACATAGTTTATCAGTAGTAGAAATATATAATAATAATATATGAATTTCTGCCAGTTCTCCCTCACATTTACTAAGACCATTCTGGTTAATTTACTAACTATGTAGCCATATGTCAGTTATGAGGATAGACTGACATATAGCTAAATATAACCTATATAAGGCGAGTGTGGTTGGTGAAGGTGAGGCTTGGAGACCTGCCCGAACCTTTTTTAGATCAGATTCAGAATGTTCTGGAAAAAGGGCAGGTCAAGATCAACCATTACCAACGAGATGTATGATGAATATAATGAGAGTAGAAGAAGCGAGAGAGGTATGCAAGGATAGTAGCAAGTGATCTCTGCCTATTGAAATGGGTAATAGGCGTGACGTATATAAATAAATATTTCAGTTAGCTATGACAATTCTTGCGTTCGCGGGGAAAGATGTGAGCCATTGGTTCAAGGGTGACGAGTGGGTGAAATATACTCACCCAATAGTAGGGTCTACTATCCCCTATCATCAATATGGACACGGGCATAGGGAACCCGTTGTACCATCTACGAAATGGCGACCGATTTGTAAATCCGGCCCCTGGTGGCTAGATGAAAGCAATGTCGTGGGAATGGTAACAGCAAAGACAAGGCCGATTCGGATTACAAATACTTTAATAGGTAATAACATTTAAATATTAAGGACTGCTTTATATTACAAATACCTTACTTTATGTAATATGAACATTTAGTTGCAGCTTGAGTATGAGTTTACTAATTAACCGATAATTTTTTTTTATGTTGGAATGACTATTGAGTTAAATACACAGCGACACATTTGCAGGGAATTACCTATTATAAAAAATATATAAGATAATAGATCACGTTTTAAAGCTAATAAGAGTAATAATGTGAATTTAAATGCCATATTGCACTATAGGCACATCCACTACTCTAGAAGTATGTTCTGAAGAGACTCTCTATCAAATAATGATGCGCTACCTTCCACACAATTCCCACATGTTGTCATACACCTGGAGATACTTGGATAAGCCATTGAATTACAATCTAACTTTGGAAGAAAATGGTGTGCCAGACGAGAGAGAAATCTTCAACGACCTGGCGCTGCCAGAGAACTTGCACATTCCCGATCTGCTTCTATACTACAATGATGATTTAACTGAAGGTGAGTCATATTTTATACATCTTCCTGCAAAACCTCTTATGGTAGTGGTCACATACTGACAGACGATTGATACAAAAAGCCAAATTTACTTACCACTAGTGGTATGGAAACCTTGATAACTATACAATAGCCTAACCGCGAATCTGTGTAGCTCTGGTGATTTCTAAGAACTAGATAGTCCGAGTCTTGGGGGATATTAAATACAGTCTTTTCTCTAGAGATGACTCGACCAGATCAAAAATAAATTTGATTTTTATTAAACCCGTAGTTAGCGTGTAGTTACTTTTAGTAAAGCATAAGGCATGAATAATGACCATAGATAAGTAATTAAAAAAAAATTTCAATCTTGAATTAATCTTTTTTCGTCAATGTGATATTCAAATTATTGTTTTAGATCCACCTAAAGAATGCTACTGTGAACATCGAGATTGCGTAACAGGACACCCAGAAGGATGCCACAATATAGACATTGAAGAGTCTTAATTTGATTACTTTTTAATTGAAATTTATAAATTTATCATAAAAAGTACTTTTATACCGAAATATTGCCCGCGATTCGTTACCGTAATTGTTGGATTTTACTTAAATTTAATAAACTCGTACAAAAGATATATATTTTATCAAATTATATAAATTATTCACACTGCATTCAGTTATAACATAAACTTTTCCATCCATATAAAAGATCAAAATTCAGACTTGAACTCAAACTGTAAAAAATGTGCAACATATTTTTAATTTTATTGTTCACGTGGCATGACGGTATCCTTTATTATCCTTTATTTTGCGCGTGCCTTATTAATATTATTGCAAGTTCTTCGTTAGATAAATGCAGAATTCACATTTTTTTGCTTTAATTTTTTAATTATTTTTCATTGACCACGTGCCAAAAAATTATGTTTTCTTGGCACGTGGTCGGTCGTTGGTATTTACCTTTGACCGGGTATGGTATGTAATATGTTCAATTATTCATTTGATTTGTATGTGTAATCATAGGAACGACACGCGACGTAGGCAAAAAATTATAAATTCTCATTATTTGTAGGGTGCTTGTAGGTATCAATTAGCAAGTATAAAATCAGAAAGTGCTATATGAAGAATATGAAAGTATGTTTCACTGACATAATTTTAATCGGAAATTGTTTAAGATACTATTAAAAGCTTTCTGATGATAATGCTTTTGAATGTCAGGGTTACCGCGTTGTTTAAAGATTGTCGCTTAAAATGCTTAGATATTTTAATGTACAAATAACCTCTTAAAAACTAGATCCGATTGTACCTACTTATCCTGCGCCCATTTGTCGATTTAGACCTCAAAATGCCCTGCTCTTCTTATTGGTTCTGTCATCGCAAGTTAAAAAAATCTAGTGTTCATACGATACTTGGCCTATCTCCTCGTATTTTTTAGTGTGGAATTAACAAATAACAACACTTGAATAAAGTTCTTTTTTTACTTTAATTGTCTTTAAGAATTCCTCTATTGTTTACAGTCTTCGACCTCATGTTTTTTTGTAAAATCCCAACTTATGCCTGTCCACAGGATATATGCTCAGCCGAGCGCATCGTAGGCTCCGGCGCACTGTTGCCATGGTCGTAAACTATCACCTGGTTGTCATGAATATTAATGATCGGGAACGCGTATGCTACGATTTTAATAGTCATATACTTACTTTTTTATATAAGTCCACAAGGTTACTTACCTATGCTGAACAATTAAACAGTAAGCTCTCAATAAAAAGCTTACTGTTTAATTGTTTTTAAAATATTGGTTCCTCATTCAACCGAGATCCTGATTCCTAAATTAATAAGCAGAGCCCTTGCTCGTTGGAACACACAAACACATGTTCAACACAACGCGCCCGCTTAGTTGCAGCAAATAAATAACAAGAAGACCACCACGCATGCGCGGATCGGATAATTCACATCGGGCTACCCTAAATTACCCCATGCAAAGTTCCATTAAAAGTATACGCGTAACATCACATAAGCCATAGAGAATAGAAAGGAGGTGCGCGTGTGACGTATCAATTATTGTTTTCGCGCATAAAAACAGCACTTTGCCGCGTTTTTTGAACTGATGAAAAAACTCTTGTAATTAGAAGTGCTTAAGCAGATTGTATTTTATTTCTTAGATGATAGGGTGAGTGCATTTGATAATAATTTATGTATTAATGTTATAATTATTAATGCGATAAATTCTGTGTCTTATATTTTTGTTATAATCTATTTTCATAAATGTTCAATTGTATGCTAAACCACTTTATATTTATGCAATCGCACTGTAGTAAATGTAGATATATAAATTTAGACCCTTCTATGAGTCACAGGACTAGGAGCGCCCAAATTAAACAAGGGTAGCTCTAAGTGAAATGAAATCCCAAGGACAATCGATATTTTTCTCGTACTATTTTCGCCCTATTTAATTTAGCAAAGTATTCTGTACTGTCAACTGTTTACTTAGTGTAATTACTTTTTAAAAGGATTGGTTGGGGTGTTTTTACTTGTTTATGAGCATTCTACAAGCCTCATTTAGGTATATCTAACACTTTGAAATGTTTTCTTTTAAATTTCTAAAATGCTTATAAGTGGGAGTGCCATGGTGTTTAGGCGTCAGCCAAATGGACAGGCACGATCGAGGAATACCACTGTCTCACAGAAAACCTCATTGTACTCGTCCCATGCCCCCACTTGCCGTCGCAGTAGAGGATATCTTCTTTCGGAGTCCTTTTTACCACGTCCTTGTCCCGCGATGCTTGAAAGCAAAAGCCTTCAATCTGTGTTTGCGTGTATGCTGCTAAATTACGCAGTGGTATTTTAGGTGACCTTTTAGTAAACCTTACTCATACTTGGGCACAGGCGGTAGAGCCCAAATGGGTGGCGCTGACAAATGGATATCCAGCTTTTTGGTTGATCGAAACATCAAGGTTGTCATCGACGGTCAATGTTCCGACCTAGAACCTATTTCTTCTTGCATATGAATCATATGTTACACTTAACCGGCGTTCTCGCCATACCGGGGAGCTTTTAAATTAATCTTTCTCGGGTGGATTCTTCGGGTTGATATGGAGCCAGAACAAACGTGTGTCTGAATTCGAGACTACTACAAGGTCTCTCGGATTGGGGGCCGCTTAACTTTGTTCAATTGAACTATAATTGTCTTTATAATGTGCAAATCAGGCCCTATATGGAGTAAGGTTCCCTCCTCTGGCTGAGCTCTGGCTTCCCGACACCAGCCAGCCAGTCGATGACCCCGCTCTCTCTAGTCTCTCTGGCTTTATATAGAGGTGTGGGTTCACTCTACATTTTATACCGCATATATCATCATTGGAGTCATCCCAACTGAACTCCAACATAGGACGTCGAGGCAGAATGCGATTGAATGATGAAATTCCATCCGTATCACCTGGATGCCTGGCGTTCTTACAGAGCGGGTTTTAAGGCACTATTTTCCACGCGTGTGGAAGTACGGCGTATTTCCGAGCCGATATGAATTGAGAGTCTTCAAAAGAAGATCGTACCAATCCCTTTAAAGCCGGCAACACTAAGCATCCTGACATGACAAGTATCAGATGGCGGTTAGCACTTCTCTATGTGACCCGACCCGTTTGCACCCTGCAAACGAACAGAAAAAAAGAAAAACTGTATAATAATATTTTTTGTCTTAAAATAATATTTTCTATGAAAAGCCTTATTTCCGCAATACCAAGGATATTTTCACTTACGTGATTAATTAAATAATAAAATTAATTTCCAGAAGCTGATATGGCGACGCTTCCAATATACGTCTCACTGAGCAGGTAAATTAGATATTATTAAGAGTATACGATATTTCAACTAATTATTAACAACAAATAGATGGCGACTCATTTGTCGCAGTGGTCACCATACCGGACCGCCTAACAATGCGTCCCGCGTTCGTTGCTGTAATTCTTGATTGTGGTCTTCATTTATATGCAGTTATAAAAAGTATATATTATATAAATGTTGAGTTAGCAGACATAAGCTATAATTTACCTTTGGGCAAATCGGCCGCGTGTAAAACGTGTTCCTATGTTATTTATTAGCTCATTTTTAATTTAACAAAAGTGTTTTGTGTTAAATTATTGTCAACGGGTGGTGTCGCACCTTTTGATAAAATGGAACTTAACATATTTAAAAATTGCAACACGAAGAGGGAGGGGCTGTCCAAAGCATCAGCATAGACTAGAAATTAATTTTAATGTTACCGAAAATATCCGAGAAACATCATGTGTCAAATAATTAACAAATTTATATCCAAATTTCAAAACGCGCCCGTCTGTGTCACGTCGAAAACTGTAAAACGACGATAAAATGAAGTAATTACACTAATGATAGCACGCGTCGACACGTGTTTTTCACTCCTTGTGGAGATCGTTAAAATCACATTAAATTATGTGTATGTAGGGATTGGAGAACTATAACTGTCTTGTATGATGTTTGTTATATTGTCCAGTATACTTATCTTAAACAGTATAGTACTGTATTAAAATACCATCACCCCTGAGGCCATGCGTTTTATTCTCGCTGCGCATTCATTAATTTTATTAAATTATCTAATCACAAGAACTTTTAAGAAAGTTTTATTCTTCTCGGCGCCTTTCGCGGTATAAAACGGGCGAATCTAAAGGCATTATACTTATTTTATCTTTGAAGAATCTTAAACACTTTTTAACGGATTCGTGTGCTTTACAGCGTGCGTGGTCACGGTTGACACGTGGTCTACCGTGACCATCATAATATCTTCTTTAAATGAGTCTTTTAGAGTTTGAATATCGTCTTTATGTTAATAAAAGGCTATATTTTTTTTTCAATTTATGTTGGGTAAAACTTAACAGGTGCTAATAAAATTGTAAATAGGCTGGGTTTATTCGTTAATAGTCAATACTTTGAGATATATTACCTCAGAGTTATTACTCTGCGATGGGAACTTTACTTGTGAGCGCTTTTATTTTTAGTTGTTTAAGTCTGTGAATTATTTTAAGTGATTCGCCATCGATTTTGATTCAGCATTAGAATTTAAACTAGCATCGGAAGTGACAAAATTCCGACACGTCAACTCAGTTTATAACAAAAGACTGTGCAGTAGGTACAGTTGTTATATTCGTTTATAAAACTTGCCAGAGCTTTCCGTCGCTTCCTGTCTCCCGGTAAGGAAGTAAAATGCGAATACGTGCTTTGAATTAGGGTTGTCAACAGCTCTGTTTATAGGTAGTCCGTACATCTTTGCGTATAGCGTATAAACAAAATATATAGTACAATACATAAGGAATGATAATTTTGAAATACTCTATGACAGACTCATATTGACTATAGATATTGATTTGAAGTACTGATATTGGCGTAGCTATAATAGTTTAAGAAACAAGTGTGACAGATAAATACCGTGTTTTGTTTTTTTGGTCAAAGGCATAGATTAATCGGTATTAAGACTAGAGATTCTGTTGAGTACCAAACGTTATATTTAGTCAGTTGATAATATTTTTATACTCTTCACATTTTTATATAAAATATGGATATTTATTTAAATAAAAAATTCAATGTTCAGTTCCCAACATATTTTTGATAACCCTAAAGTACAAGCTTACTAGCGGTACCTATGTATAATATGCCGATTCCATAGAAGTTCTATTGACTACCATTTTCGGGCACAGATAAAATACTTCTCACATACAAATTCATATAATCAACCTGTCGTAAGGCTACAACTTCCATAAATTAGATTAACTTTTTGTGTCATTATAAAAACATGCTTGCAAAATACGTGATTAAGTTTTGACAGTTTTTATTTCTTGATTCATCCAATCATGCTTTATCCTTTATCTTGAAAAATTTATCCAACTGTGCATAAGAATTCAATTAATTTACTTGCACCGTTTCTACGCAACTATATATAACATATCATATGCATTTGTACATATTTAATATAATACTGCGTTTACATAGATTGATAGAACTTTTTTTAGAGTTTTTTCAAAACTATTTGTTAAAAAAAGTTGGGTTTTAACAATATGGGAATACGCTGTATAACAAATAAAGATCTTCTATCTATCTATCACTGATAATCTTGCTGACTATAATTATTAAATTAAGACCGCTTTACTAAGAAAACGCTGAGTCAAAGCGCATTAAGTTCATTCCCCTTAAAGATTATCAACATATTAAGCAGTATGTTAATTGGCCGACATCAAATGACTTGAATTCAGTCCAAAACTAACGCCTACATAATATAAATCCGAAACCCTCCCTTATAGAGTAACTTGCTGCGTTTTTAATTAATAAAAAAATATGCTTGGCAAAAAACAATATCAAAGACTAATCATGCTTTAAATATTTCATCAGATATGGTCTAATTCCATTCACGTAAGTTTGTTTTTATGTATTAATATATTCACAAAATATATCTTAATACAATGTTTCTGAAACGCGTGATTGCGTGAACTCGTCGCATAGAAAATTATTCTCTTATTACTCGATAACAAGAAAACACTAAAAGCTATTTAATGACCAGTTACGTTTTTTTTAAATAATTTAATTTAAATACCAACAGCAAAAGTGAGAGCGCCCACTTTAGACACGAATTATTTGACGAATGTCGAATTTTATTATGTGACGGTACTTTCTATGTTGTCATACTCAAAGAGAAAAACGGCACCCCATTACTGCTGTGCGTTTGTCAGGCTTTATCCCATCAACTTTTATAGTAAGAAAGTTGAAACTTCCACAAATGGTGTAACCTTTGTCGAAAACTTTTGTAGAAGAGAGCTGCAAGCAAAATAAACTACGTGACTCCAACTTGCATTAGCTCAAACTCTAACTTTATGCCAATCGAATCTAATTTAATCTCACAATAATCCCCTTCTATGCCGAATGTTATGTTCCAGTCTCGCCGTCAGGCATCAATTCGCACATTATGCTGACATGCACTTAATTTTTTAGAATACGGAGATAAAATTTTACCGCAAGAGTTGTTATTGCGTGCTGATTCAATATGGCATCTTTGTTTTTGTGATTTTTGATTTATTGGTTTCATCATTACTCTTCTTTATTAATTCGGTAAACAAGAACTTACTCGAGCTTATAGAAATTGATGTATGCAATAAACAATTTCTAAAAAACATGGGGAGACTTAAAATTCAAGGACACGCGGACGATGTAAAAGGAAGATCTCTATTAAGAACACTGTCTGAACTTTATACAAGGGGAATCGAACATCATAAAGAACAATATAGTCATACGACAAAATTCATTTATTATGATTGCTCGTGAAGTTACTAGTAGATGTTGATCGTTTACCTTTTGCGTTCAATACTATATATAATATATATATATATACATATTTCATAAAAGAGTTTCCATATAATCTTTATCTTTAGAATTCCAGACCCTAATGAAGGAAGGACGAATTCGTACTTCGTCTGTATTGTAATTATTATCTTTAAGAACTGGTTCAATAGGAACTCGTAGGTTTACCGGATATGTCTAATGAGTCAAAACTAGTTCCTTTGGAATTGCAATTACGTAAAGCATAACTAAAGTATGTTAATACGAACCTATAAATATACAGTAAAAATTTTATTCATATTTATGTCAACAATCACATATGTTCGCGACATTTTAGGAAATGGAGACATTTTGCATCAATTATTTCGGAATTTCGTAATGAATATACACTAAAGAAGAAAATAATATGTTACAATGTTTATTTGTTGAAATTAAACTCAATATTAACGTTACAAAATAGTTAAAATTTGTATTATTTAAACAGGGAGTATTAACATAAAACCATCTTTAGCGATATTATATTTAATACTGTTCCCCATTGAGTGACAAGAAACTTTTATAAAAAATTTAATTTAATCTAAACAAAGCCCTGCAATGTAAATGTAAACACTGGGCTTATGCTTGGTGTCATCAGTTTTAATGTGATTGGCAGAGACTGTGATAGACACGTGTCGAGATAGCTCCCAGGGTAGACTATATTGGGAGATAACTATGTAAACATTGTCAATAATAAATAATGAATTGAAAATTTCTTTAGCTTATCGTTTCCTTTTATCGTAATATCTTTTTATTTATGATTTTATCGAAAACTCTGAAATATTTTTATTTATGCTTTATTATTTAAGTGAAGATGTAAAGGTTTTCAAAGTTATATAAAACTGAATTACAATTGCACAATCGTTGATTTATATGAGCAATAAATTAAAAGTTTGCCAACCAAGTAAGTGGTATTTTAACACGTGAGAAACAAGATACCGACAACACATGCCGACGGAAAGATGAATGAAAGATTATCATGAAACTTCTTATGTAAGAAATAAGACTACATTTTTAAGCTATTTGCTCTGAGCATGTTCCTAAGGCCGGTGCAATATTTCAAAGCGAGGGAGACAAAGGGACTCGAAATGTTCGGCCTTTTTTAAACGCTGTTTTGTTTTAGTGCAACTCTATTTGCCCTTTGGGAGCCCTTGGGAATTGAAACCTATGTCTAAAGGGATTTTAATTTCTAACGATGATAGAATATATCGAGTGGTAGTCGGCACATCAAACGGTCAATTACCCAATACACATTAGTTCCACTAATATGTACGCTGCAACAGCAGGTCTTCGTCCCAGCTTAATAATTATGAAGCAGTTGTTATTTATATTTTATTATTAATATTATTAATAATATTATTAAATTAATATTATTATGATTTATACTGGAGAAGGTGTAATTTTGTAATGTTTGTAGATATGTTGTTGTTTTCTTGTTTTTGCTTTTAGTATAGTTTAGTTTAGTTTTTTTTTTATTATATACAGTTTAGTCTTTTTTCCTTAATATATATTATATTATAGTAGTATAAAATATTTAGTTGTGATTTAGTATAAAATATTGGCTTTTTTTAATTATCTACATATCACAGTTGGTTGGTTGACTGTACTTGTTTTTGTTTTCTTGTTTATATTTGTATGTCAATTGACTGTATGTGGTGTAATCTTAATAAATAAATAAACAATTGTATATGGCTCTTATACTTTTATATATGTTTTGGCATTTATCTGCTGAGTTATGCGTCTTCTAAACTTTTTGATCCACGCCCCACCTTTAACATGTAAAATTTTTACGTACCCTATACAAAAGTTTTTACATTTCAAAAAAAAGTTTTTTTAAATTATTTTAATATAATTATTATAGACACACGTTCAAGTTCATTTAACTAAAAATTGCCCCCATAGCGTAGGGCAATATCGAAAAATCCGACATAGACTATTGAATGAAAGGTTGATTAAAATTAATTAAAACTGAGACGCTTATAGTTTTAATATAAAACCACGGTATTTTTAGGGCTAACTTATTTGGAATATGAATAGACGATTCGGATAGGATTAATTTCGCGCTTCGACGAATTCGTAGTATGCTTCGATACCATAATGACTATAATGAGAAGAGAAATACATAACTCAAATAACTGAATAATTTTATATAAGGTAATTTAAGTAAACTTTTTATTCCCTGTCGTTTAGTATCATATTTAAATTATTGTAATGTGGCTGGAATTTTATAAAATGAAGCAGCGGGCGGAACTCGTTATGCATTGCTATGATGAGAAATCAATGAGCTAGCGAAATTATAGAGAAACTTAGCTACAATGTGAAAAGTATGAGAAACGTTGTTAAAGAAATGTGAGTCGCTTAGATATTGTTACAATTATGTAAGTACCTGCTGAGTGGAAAGTAATGTGGAGTCATCATTAATCATTAATTTTATTAATGATATATATTAGATTCTTTTATCGTGCGATATTAGTATACTAATGTTATTTATCAGAAAGGTACTTTTTATTTGTAGTAATAGTGACGATATCATAAATATTTTAAGGCGGCCGAACATTCTTAGACAAGGTGTATTGCAATTAATTGAATCAGGCGTTACTTTGCGGAAGTCCATAGTTCAAAATCCCAATAGACCAGTGGGAAAGCAGTACTCCGCGAAAAAGTACCTTTTTTTTTGTTTTCGCGGAGTACTGCTTTCATACTGGTCTATTGGGATTTTGAAGGTGTATTGCGTATTAAATTTACTTGTATTTTATTTACTTTTGTCAGCAACCTCAATCTATTCCTTGATAATCTTATATTAATTATTCCTTCTCATCGGACAATTGCGTGCCTATTTTTTAATTTAATGGACACTCATTTTATTTGTATTTACTCAAGATATTATTTTTTAAAAAATTATGTATTGACCGTTACCGGACCGTTCTTTGTGATACAATTATAGTTACGTTATATTTGAGTATGTGCATGGTTGTTTATTACTAATGATATAAGGATTACATACGAAACTATATATTCATTTTGTATTACTGCCGAGCCATACATGGTCCTCGAAGTATTATAGTTTTGGTGTATTATAAAAGCTTCGTTAGGTGCTGCATTTATGTTTGCGTTGTTGGTGGTGCATTTATTTCATTACAAACCTACACGACACACTATAAATTATTTTAACTCTTAAGAATAATTTGAAATGAGAATTTTTTCTCCACTTACCTAACAAATAAGAGACTCCTCTAGCCATACTTTAATAAAATCATATATCTTATAGTGGCACATATATAATTTAACATAATTTGCATTCAACCTCCATGTAAATTCTTAAATTATTAGTGTTCTTTGTGCTATAGTGAATTCTCACGTTTCCTTTGTTAAATATGTTGGGTGTTCAAGAAAATAATTTTTGCCATTTGGTTCGGTTATTTTTAAGTCGGAACTGAATTTTTTGCTGGTATAATCATATTGAAGATGTTGCAAGATTAACTTATAAGAAATGAAATTGTTTGATATTATTAATGGGAACTGTATCGGCTTTACAATGCTTTCGGCAAATCGAGAACAAACACTCTATCTCTGGTCTTTAATAGAAATGTATATTTAAACTAGTATTTTCTTTTGTTTAAAGTCATGAACGTTTATTTTATATTTTTAATAGTGATAGCAACTTTTTGTTACACAACACAACTTTTTCTTACGCTTATTTATATAAATAAATTAGTATAAAATCATTCATCTTTAAATGAAAGTAAGCATTTGTCTTTTTCTGTGAAATATTTATGGTGGATTAATCAAACAATAGGATACATTATATAAAACGCAATTCGATTGAATGAAAGGTCTCAGCTATAGAATGTTAACATATTATTTTTTTGAAATTGGTATTAATAATAGAGTATTTAACAATAGTTATTGAGCAAGAAAAAAATCAAATACATATATATATATATATATATATATATATATATATATAAATATATATATATCTAAGCACTCAAACAGTTAAAAGCAATAAAACATAAGTATATTTTGTTTAATGAGACATTAAAGAATTTTTATTTACGCTATTTATTAAAGGAGGTGAAGTGGAGGTGAATGATGTATTTTAATATAAAAATGGTTACTTTAAAACTTCAAAAAAATCTTGCGTTGTCAAAAAGTCTGTTTTTAATTTCCACCAAACGCGGTAAAGCCTATAAAATGGGAGAAGTCACAGAGATGATACAAATATTAATAGGTTGTAGGTCCGCAATGACAATATCAAAACATATGTTTTGTATAACAACTGGTTGCTGCAGTCACACGCGAAAGTCATGGTCTAATGCTATTTGACAAATTGTAGGTTAAACACTTACGGGTACGAGTTCGTATGAGAATGCGGATTATACGGTTTAATATTTATAGTAAATAATATTAATATTAATATAAATTGCGGATTGTAAAATACAACTTTTGTCGACAAAGTCACGCAAATTTTATCGAATTTAATATCTCGAAACGTCCTGTTATAAGGACCACGCGCTGTTTGCCGTTTTAGGTTACGAATACAAATCACAATGTAATATACATATTGTATGAGCCTTATACCTAACCTGCTGACATTCCTAAATAACTTATGCAAGATCAGATTGATCTGAATGAATTTATTATTATTGGGATAATATTTGTATATCCATTTAGGCTTCCATGGTATTTTCTAACTGTAGGTAATTTCTTATTTGTTGCGTGAAACTTGCTAGCGGTTGAAAGGCCTAATTGAAATGCACTCACTGTTTTATTTGAATTAACCGAATCAGCTCTCTTAAAGGTCGATAAAATTTAACTCAATCCGTAAAGTAAAATCAAAGAGTGCGACTGATAAAAGTAAGCCCGTGCAGTTTCCACCTGCGAACTTATAACTGCAATTATGTTCAATTAGACAGCATTTGCTCTGCAGCGACGAAAATCCTTTGCTGTATCTCCATTTTTTGCTAGTTAACTTTATTCGCTTTATCGTTTGAAACATCTACACGAGTAGTCATATATTCACGAGAGCATTCCTTATAAAAGACTTCGAACACGATTCAAAACTATTATTGTAAAGCCACTGAATTACTCTGAATGTTGAAAATTATCTGTATGCATATATATCTTCAGCTTTATATGTATGTTTATTTTCAACGATTTCTCCCTTGATGCGTTGTTATGCTCAACCTAAACACCTACTAATCATAGATTTAATATTTTCAGTCGTTGTACAGTCATTTGTTATTTTTTGGTGTATTCTTATTTTTCCTATTCTATATCTTTTGGACGAAAATAATAAAAATTTTGTTCTTAAAGTTTTAATTCCAGTTGTGGACAAGCTCTTTATGTGTGTAATACTCGTAGGCAATTGAAATACACGTAGTATTTTGAATCGATACTTGGACTTTAAAGTGTTCGGCGAAATGTCCTCAAGCGGCGGTAAAAATATACAAAAGGTATTATAATTATAATTGCTTTACGAACGAATGTCAAAACCGTTATAATAACTGTGTCGTGAACATCGCGAAGAGCCTGTGAGAAATCGAGCGTCCATTGTTTGACTGGCGTGTTCATAATGTAAGAAAAAAAAACATAGGATATGGGGCGAGAACAAGTCTGAATACACGACAACCAAGTTATACTATACGTTTACTACGTACCAAGCAAATCTCCACAATTTTTTTTAAAAGTAATTTTATAAAGGAAAAATATTCTTTTTAACAACCTAATGTTTGTGACTTTTGGTAACCGGTATCCGGTCAATATATTCTTGAAGCCTTGTTGTATGTACAAAAAAACTTAAAAGATTTTAAAACAAATGGTGACTTTCACCAGTATAATACGCGTAATAGAACTAATTTGAGTGTGCGACCAACCAGGCTCCAGAAAATAAACCACTCATTATATGGAAATTGTATTCGTTTTTACAACAAACTCCCAAGCGAAATTAGAGAACTGTCACTAAATAAATTCAAAGCCCTTGTTAAAAGTAAATTAATTAATAAAGCCTTTTATAAATGTGACGAATACTTAAATGATCCTAATCCTTGGGATTGATTTGCTCCAGTTCAAACAATTTGTATTAAAAACTTGGCGATTGAAAAGAGTGGCGGAGAGTTTCTTGCCAGTTCTTCTACCCCTACGCCCTATTGCGAATGGTGGTAAATGTAAATTTGATTTATTTGTTTAATTTATTTTTGTTATTTGATTATAAGTGTAATGTTTACCTAAATAATAAATATTTTGATTTGATTTGATTAATAGCAGGAATTTATTTATAACTATTTTTCCAGTTTCAATCGGCTGTTGTGCTGGCGACAACACATTTTGCAAACGTTTCATGAATGGCTCATTGAGAATTTCACTGTGAATGATCTCGCGTTTTAACTTTACCCTTGTATTTGTTCAAGATATAGAAACCAACCAACCATTCGACCAAAGGTTCGCCTCCCTTCATTATGCCCTCGCATTCCTGAGTAATGTAAGGTGCCTGTGTCTTTTCTGTGCTCGTATAGAAGATACGTACCCATAATAAGTTTGCCTTACGATTTAATAATTACTTTATGTAATATATGATAATAAACGTCGCTAGAGATTTATTTAATGGAGACAAATGAGTTTTAAACATAAAATTGAGGAAATGCTTGATTGTGTTTAAGTTACCAACGCTATTGTTCAAAGTTTACGAGCGTAAATGGAATGCAAACAGGAATCGAACCCGTGCTAACGATAACAAACAAAGGACAATCACCCAGACTTAACGGGGATAGAGTTTTTCAATATTTATTGATATTGCGCAGCATACTTCTATGCCAGGCTTTAATATATATTAGACAATAACGACGTTAGAATTCGAAAAATCAATAAATAAATAAATGTCCTTGCCGTCATTAAAGCATTGTCCTTATGAAAAATAAAATGTTTAATAACGTGCAATACTGCTTGTAAAACTTAAAGTCACTTGTAAATCCGGTTCTACATTTCGAATTAACAAACCTTATTATCGCAAATTTCTGTCTTTATGTGAGCTAACATAGAGATTACCGAAGTGTCAATACATGTAAAATTCAAATTATTATTGGACCGTTGCTAAATATTATGACTGCAGTAAACTATTTCTAATACGATAGTCTTAGGTTCCGCTAGGTTTCTTCGTTGGTACAAATATTATTAAAATGTAAATTTACATCCATCAAGTATATGTATATTATAGGTAGATAAGCCAGTATTCGCAATTGAAAGCGTCCTTCATTGCAAGTCTCTATTGGTGGTTGACAAGAATTATGAATGATTGTGTTCTAAGCGAATCAAAGTTTAACCTGTTACTATTTCTTGGCTCTCGGTTGTTTCGAAGAAAGTGGTTATAAGACGTCACAAAGCTACTTTATGTGTTTTGTAACTTTTTTGTGTGATAAAAATAAAGTGTAAGGTGTATAGACGAAATTATATAGTTATACTAGCTGACCCGGCGAACTTCGTACCGCCTTAGCGTAGCTTTGATGCACTATTTTATTTTGTATAGTTGACCTATCTTATTTCGTATTATAAGAGTGAAAGTGATAGAAATAAGCCACGACTCTCTCACTCTCTCTCATGACGTTGACATTCGTTACGCGTGTTTTGTTCCTTTACGTAGACTGTGGAACCCTAATAAAAGTAGCCTAAGTGACTCCTTATTACATCAGCCTAATCAAAAAAAATCAAAAAAAGTCCCGTCAAAATCGGTCCAGCCATTCCAGAGATTAGCCGGAACAAACAGACATACAGACAGACAATAATTAAAAATAATTTTTTTTTGGTGCGTGTATCATATATATATAATTCATATGCATGTAGTAAAAAACGGTTATTTCAATATTAAAAACAGACACTCCAATTTTATATATTAGTATAGATTTGTTAATAGAACAATGTTTTGAAATTTTTATATAAAATAGAAAATACCACACGTCCATCTTACTTGGAACCAATAATGTTCAAGTACGAGTACATACTTGTTTTGACGAGTAAAGCGACTCTCAATCACTCAGAATTCTAGCACCTGTCCATCTGTACATCACGTTATTGCAACTTGAACTTGTCTCTCTATTTATAGACAAAAATTCATTAAAACTGCCCTTAAATGAGGACTCGAGAATGAAGATTGGTTGCTTAGTTTTTAAGAACTGGTGGTGGGAATTTTAAGGCTTGCCCGCGTACTTTGAATTGTTGATATTTTAATTGATGTTGTATTATTCGTTGGGTTTAGACGACGGTAGAATTCTATAACTTATAGAGTGCACGTATCGTATATAATCAATTTTAAACTGTGTCCGTTATTCAATGCAATTGTAACATTATGATTACGAATGACTAGTATACCTATATATACCTAAAAATGAGTTCTGCTCGACTGAAAAAATATGCAAATACAAATGTTCAGACTTCTACCTATTTATATAAATAGTTGATACACATACATTTGCTTTACACCAAACATGAATATAATTTCGCATAAAATGTCGCGTTTTTCATTTTGATGCATAGCCACATAGCGTCGTCTACACTCCAAACGAAGCTAAAACGTTTAGCATACAAAAGAAAAGTATTATAAATACAAAAGCGAAAATGGGTAGATGGCGCCATTGTGTTAACAAATTATATTTTAAAGGAAAGAGTATGCCACTAGACAGTAGACGGCAAGGCTGTGACCACAAAAACATTAAAATAATTCAATCTTGACTTTAGTGCAATGATATACGTTCTATTTTTAAATATCATGCCTAATTGTTGCTTCTGTTAAAGTAATTTTTACTATCTTCCAATAAAATAGGCCTTATGTGTTTGTATTTAAAGGAGGTTATAGTTTAAGTCGTAAATAAGATACCACATCCGGCGCACGCGTGGCGGATGTTAAGTTCCTACATAATAAAATAATAAGAAGGGCCCTTTTTGTCGAAAAGCCAATTAAACCCAAACTTAAACCAATATATTAAATATATCCTCTTCAATTATTTGATTAAGATGTTTTTATGCTTTTTATTAAGTTTATTGCTTGCTTTTTTTAGATCTTACCATAGTTAATTCAGCAAAACAAGATTTTGATTTAATAATAATGATATAAATTATATATATTTTTAACTTTATATACAAACATATAATTTTCTTAGATATAGAGACAATTTAATTCATCATCAATGTATTCTAGTAATCAGGAGTTCATCTTGAAATATAAAAAGGCATTGCGTAACTTAACATAGTTTTGGAACACGAAGCCAAATATTGAGGCTTATACAACAATAAACAATGAGGGTGCAGTGGCACCTGTTGTCACAAACACACCGCGTAATTGGCATTGTCACCTCCGGCACTCAACAGAACTACCGCGGCCGTCGCTCGACCTACACGCGCAAGCGATCAATTCAAATTTGCCCAGTGTTTGTTTCTATTCAAATTTCGAAATAGAATTTTGACCTTCAACATTCTATATTTGAATAAGTGATTCAATTGGAAAGCTTTCCATTTTCATAATTGAAGAATCAATTTTCAAGTGACTTAATTTGATATTCAAAATTGAATAAATTATATTGTAACTTTCAGCCTGCTTCGATTTTCAAAAGTTTTAGACTAGTTGAAGGACATTTTTGACCTGCAATGACCCCAGTAGGACTTTTGTTCAAAGTGACCAGGTGAGTTAACCATGCTGTGTTAATCACTTTTGTGGTGTTAATTGTTTGAATATTGTAATTATCTGTCATATCTTTACTAACGGACTGCACTAACTTATAATTATATATATATTTAAATAGTTATAGACAACATATATTTAGCATTGACTGCAGCTTTTTCTGTTCCAATATAAGTGTTTTATTTATATGTATGATGATGTACATTCTGTCATTAGACCATTGCAGGCTTTGCACCGTTGACATAACTGTAAAATGCATCTGGGGGCTGACATATTATTATGTTCGTCTGTTTATCGAAGTTAATTAAGTAATGCTGGCCAGAGCTTTACTGAATTAACACGTATGTACGAATCAATTCCTTTGAGTTGCGTATAGACTAGGTCAAGATCATATTATATTAACTTCATATGTATAAAAGTAATGGCCGATTTTTTTTTAAACAATATAGTCAAAATTGATTTAATTATCACAGACTTCCGAAATATGATATAGGATATTTCCATTTATTACATGGAGCCTGAGATTTATCTTCGGCAATAAATGTAACCAGTATCCGGTAACCAGATCGAACACCATTTGACGATTCAACATAATGAGAAAGGTTAAAATTAAAGCCTCTTTAATGAACGGCAAAGACTACTGGAGTAGAAAGTACATTTTTAAATGTATATTTGTTGTACACTCGTTCGTTATAGTGTATGTATAAAGGCATAAAATAAGATGCGGGCTGCGGTTTTTCTACAATACAAGCAAGCCTACCCGACCTTGCTCTCTCGAATTTAATAATATTTCCTACGTATTATAGTTAAGTTGCACTGTTTTAACTAATTCGCGTCTGTTTCTTTTCAGAATAGACGATAGTGTGAATATAATCCAATTAGACAATTTTAACTATGTTTTGAAAATACGTATATGTATCTATGTTGCATTATATTTTTAGATACTTTAGGCATCTGAATCCAATACAGTATGTTTTTTTACATAAAGATGTGAAGTTTTTGGTTTCGGTATAATAATTTCGTTATAGTTTAAGTGCGCGCATTACTTATTTTATTGGTGATAACTTCATCATTTTTTTCTTGACATACATAAAAAAAACGTCAAAGAGCTAGATTATTTGTATGACGCTGAAAATAAGGTATAAGGTAAAATAACCACTTAACCACTCCACTTTGCCTTACAAAGGTAGCTAACCCTAAACCCTAACTGACACAGTTCTATTAAATGGTTATGAGTCCAGTAAGAAACAATTTCAGAACCTTTTGTTATTGGAATGAACAGACATGACTCCTATAATTTTATATTTATAGCGTATGCGAGATTTTATATCGTATTAATTACCGACTCGGAATGGTTACTCTAAACCAGTTGACAATCTATCTTGTATTCAAAGGCAAATGGAGCGTTCTCTCTGTTATTCTAGTGTGTCCAGAACTAATTTCATGAGTTTAAAGTTCTTTCAATGTAAATGCGAGTTTCATCTTTCATAAGTTATTGTTATAAGACAGACACAAAAATCACCACTTAATAACAAATATTAATACATTCTTTTATTTTAAGATCCTTAAAATGTACATAATAGTTTGAACAAATTTAAAATATTAAGAAATTCAGATCCCGATGGGTATTAAAATGCAAAAAATCTTACATAATGTTTTTTAAGCTCACAAAGAAATCAGTCTCATTCTAATTTAATAACTGAAATAATTGCTTTCTGTCAAATTGTGTTTACCCCAAACCGAAAGGCTTTCATATTTGTTGATAATATTTGATGGGTATTTCATATAAGATGATACTCTCGATCTTTATTTCAAAACGCTTATACAATGTCAAATTATACCATACTTTATCGTTTTATAGGAAACGCCATCACCATTATTGTTAACTTATACTTATACTTAATTGTGATTGAGGAGAAAAAATTATTATTATACATGCAAGATATAGCTTTTCTGCTCGCACGCCAATAAAATTAGTAATAATTTTAAAATAAATCCGTCTGTTTTAAGTTTATCAATTTAAGATCAAAGAAACGTTTAGGTTCCCAGCGTTTAAGTGTAACGACCGATTCCGGATATGAATAACAAGTTTTAACTTGCATTCATTAATATTATTTTATATTTACCTATAAACGCATTATTTTATATATAATGATCCAGTACTGTATCAAACATATCACAAAGTACGTATTATGTAAAACTTTTTGGTTTAACATTTTTTTATTGACGATAAAGACTGAACAGGCAACCCCGCCTGGAAGAGATCACTTGAATAACGATACCCGTTGCATTCCTATTAATTTCAGTTACTGTTAGTTTTTTATTAGTAATAAATAAATGGCATAAGTACATTGAGAAAGTGAGTGATATTTTTACGATATAAATGCCATACATAATTATGAATTAAATAAACAATTAAAATGCGAATTTTAAATCTAAAAACACTATCTTGAGAAAAAAAAATACATTTATCATCTGCTGTTGCAGACACAATTCTAGTCCAGTCAATTTAATATTAGTTCTTAATTTCGTTTACTACATGCTGTGTATTTTTCAATTTGTGTATTAGTTTAATATTAGATATTTCACCTGCTATATGTAAATACGCGATTAATTTATTTTTCGAATCGAATTTCTAGACGTATTAGTGACAACCCTACCCTCTAGATAAAGATAGTCATTGCCCGTTACTTCCTGAAAAGAATCACCCTGAACCTGTTGTATTTAGTAAGCCATATCATGCCGCTACGAGATAGATCCTTGGGTTACTCCTTCAAAGGACACGGACTAACAGAGTTTCATTATTTTTAAATTCTATTAAACTGTATTGCCTTATGTATACATTGTGTACATTTAAATATTTTCTTGATGTGAAAAAAAATAAGAAAAGTTTTTGCGGCTACAAAATCGCAGATATTTTTTTGGTCTGATACCAGTTTCTTCACAATATTTACGTTCACTTTTATGTCTATTGAAAGAAAGAAAATTCCATTGCTGCACAGTCAGGATTCGAAGGCGCGTTCTCATTCTATAGTCACACGAAAAAAACTGGTCTTATTATTAAAATTATATCTAATAAACGTGTTACCGATAACAATAATTTAATAATTGAAATATCACTGAATAAATGTATTCCTAGGTACGAATAGGTATCAAATACTCAATAGGAGTGGTTTGTATCAAATGTCATGGTAATAAAAGCTTGTGATGAGCTAACATATCTAATTAACAGCAAGAAAACAAAAACGTCAGATTTAATGATGCATTATATGAAAGTGATAGTAAAACTATATCATCGTTAAAATACGAGTACTTTTCATTATAATGTTTCTTGAGTACATAAAATATCAAAGTAATGAAGTAGTTAAAAGTATTATTTATTAATTATTTGTTGTCTTGGCCATGGTTAACACATAATAGAATGGTAACCATGGTGTCATTACAGTAATCACATTACGATGCTAGTGATGTTGAGTTTAGTTCTTATCAAAATTGATGAATTTTGAAAAAGGCAAATTATTGAATGTGTATATTGAAAGTCATTTTAATTGTGAAGAGCCGACTGTTTGGTGCACCGAATATAAAATCAAATTAAAATATTTTTAGTTTACATGTTTAATAAAATATCGATTTTGAAACTTGGAATCAGTTCATCGCCTTTTACATATTCATATTCTTACATAACGGTACAAATTACATTGTAATTTACGATTTTACATAGTGGTCGAGTTTTTCATTTCATAATGGCATTATTATGATAATTTTATTGCCTGTTTTTACAGTACATTATGACAGACATTAATAAGTTAGTCGTCTGGTAATATTATATGTTATATAACGTTGATGAACGTTCTATAATTTCATAGGTTTCAATTTGTTACCGCTAATTGTACCATTGTTATAAATAAACGTACTGTGGCTAAACTTGTTGTGCTGGGCTCTGCTGTTTTGTTATGAATAAAAAATTTTCGCTCGCGAAAAAGTTAAATATGTAAGACAGTTTCAACTTGGTAGGAATTTGGTCAAAAATTCTTGCCTTCATGCCGGAAAATACACCGTTAATATAACTTTTATACACTTAATGTGACTAAATGAATCTTAGTCTCGGATTTCTATAGATGATTGGCAGCTGAGCCTGACATCATTTTTTATGTGCTGATAATTAGGTTTATAGGCTTAAGTCAAATATCTATTTTAATCTTAGTATTATCATATTATTAATGTGTGTGTATTATCAATATATAATGTGTTTAGGCATACATGTTGCAAATACATAAATTTCCTTTCACAATGTGTGTAATTTAAAAGCTTTGTCGTTTTCGCAACTTTGGTGTCAGAGTTGAAAATCGTCGATGACTTTTTTACAATCTTTCTGCTTTTAATTAATAGTAGCCAGATATTCGATACAATACATAGCGTGACATTAAATACATTTGAAACGGAACGGCATAAATTTTTCCGGTTTACAACATTCTTCAAATACATACATTCAGTCATTGGCTACGTATACTTAGAATTATAAGTGTGTCACGAATATCATGAGAAAATAATGACATTAATAAATGCAATGAGTTATAAGATGACTAGTAAACAACTATTTACCTGCGTAAGTCAGAATGTATCATTGTTTGCGTGTGTGTTTTAATTTAAGTTATTATTTTATGTGCCGTAAAACTTCATACGTTTAAAGTTTCGTTGAAGGATCTTAGGATCTCCGGCTATATAATATAATATTTATTTTCTTTCTCTATATAGACTATAAACTTAATGAAAATCGTAATCTCCTAGAACTACTGCTAAGAATCTATTTCATAAATAAGAATTTTGTATTTATTAATTTTATAATATACAAATTAAGCTCTAATTCATACAAGTATTACAAACCTTAAGGGTTTGTTTGGTTGAGCACGCAAATCTTAGGAAAATCTTTTGCGGCTATGAAAAATTTGATAATTTTTTTCGCATTACGAATTTTTACGCGTGTGTTTCAATATCATCGTATATAAGCTAAGATATAAAGGGTAAGCAAGAACATCTATTTTAATAATGCGTGTTCGCCTGAGCGGGACAAATTGCACACAAATCACATTACTTCGATAAAATCTTTGCAAGCCGAGGGATTAAATGATCCGTTTAATAATGCTTGTCCGTTTAATTAAATTGACTATAAACAACATGAAAAATGAAAGTATTTTTTAATCATCGACAACAACAACTCAGTAATTAACGAAATAACGTTTAGACTTACCGAGCAATGTCCTCCGTTTTACTTTCACGTGTTTGTATTTTGCTCTCAGTTGCTCCACTCTTATCAGTCGTTCTGTTTGTTTGTACAGTCCTTGTTACTCGCTAATATAGCACTCCAATAATGAAAGAGTTTTTTGAAATCGATACAGTAGTTTTTGTGTTATTTCGTTATTAACAAATATAGAAGTATGGATAGGAAGTTGAAAGCGTCTATAAACAGTTGAACATTAGTTCAATAAAAAGGCAAGGGAACTGTGGACAAAAAGTGAAGAATAAACAATTTTTATGGACATTTACAACCATAAATGACCCAAAATGGTGGCCTGATATTGGTGTGATATTAGCTAGCCCGACTATTGAATTCATTAAATTTATCGTTTGCCTCAAACAATTCTACGTACAATTTACAAATGTAATTAGCCTGTAATGTGTGGAAAATTATTGTTTAGCATTAAGATGCGCGTTTTTATAAAGATGATCTCGTTTCCGAGGCAGTGTTTTGCTTAATAATCGGTATAATAGATCCGATCGAGCGCATCCGACGTTGATTTATCGGTATCTAGATTGCCTAGCCGCTGATTGGCGAGTGTCAAACGCAATTAAATGTATAATAAATAACATGCGATTTGAAATTAATGGTTGGATTTTTAAAATATCTATTTTATACACATTATATTTATTGATAAGCTTTGAAATATCTTGAGATTCCCTGTAGTTATAAGCAGATGAGTTTTCGTTTTATGGATTTTGTTAATAAAATGGCACTTAATATAATGCAAAGAAACTCTTAACATTCTAAAACCCGATAAATTGTGTTGTGCTCCATATTCTATAACTTTGTACTTTTGTTTCAGTGAGGGCCTATTTACGAGTCCGGTGAATGCGTCGCCTCTTGATTACGCAAAGGTATGATTTTTAATATTATTAAATTATCTTAAGATCGATCGTAACAAAACTAAACTTGTTTTCATTTGTAAAATAGTACATATTACATTTACTTATAATTTTAACAAAAATTATTGGTATTATTCACAGAATGATTATTTCTACAAATAAGTTGTAAGATTGGTTTGTAGATGGCGCTGCACCGCCATAACAATGCGTAAGCTTGTACGATCGAGTCTGCGTGTGGCCGTAACCACAAACATAAAGTGGTTTATGCAGCTGCCACTAGATGGCATTGTTTTCAATAGTCATTATGACTAAAACAATCATTTATTAGCTCGTTAAATCTTTTATAGTTCTCTTGGGTTATTGTTATTTCGAAGTACTTTTACTTCTTAAGTAGCACTGTTTTACAATTAATTTTACAGTATTAGTATTTATAGAATCATATGTAATGAAGTAAGAATTTTTCGAACCCATAGAAACACGTCATGGACATATGCACAAATTACTCGTGAATCAAATAGCCTTCAGTGACCTTCACGTGTATAATTACCAAAAATCGGATCATGCACGCTTTGCACCCGTAGCGCACACCTAATCGATGATTATCTCCATTAACCAATAGTTAGTTTAATGTAGTCTTTTGGCACGCAACGTGTCAGTCACCTCGGACTCCGGCGTCCTTGCAATGCTAACTTGTTCTACAAATAAGTACCGGTTTTGAGTGTCGCTAGATCAAGTCAGCTGCACATTGTCATACGCGCTAAGCTGTCAACTAGAAACAATTGAGTTCCTTATTCTCTTGTAGTTTAGTATGTGTAACTATATTGCAATAGATTTACATACTAAATATGTAGTTTATATAATATAATAGTTAGGCACGGGTGCATATTGTTAATGGTATGCGATTTTAGTCTGATGTTATACAGGCATAGCTGTAAATCTAAAAATTTAACCTGCCTGTCAAACTATTCTAGAGAGCAGTAACGTTTTTCTATATCTCTTTTATAGCAATAAGCGTTTAACCCGCCAGATATAGAAATATATAAATAGCGTTACCCACGTTTGCCTACAGTTTTTTATCTAAATGTAAATTTAGGTGTATGTTACAGTTTTACGAGGTTAACATCTTAATTGCCACCTCTTTAATTTTGCTTTTTTACTAAAGTATCTGATTTTTCAGACCTAGGTGTACCCTAAAAAAGTTTACCACAGTTGCAAACAAGGCTATAAAGCATATAAAGCATCTTATTTTTATGTAAGCCCTGTCAATTTATTTATTTAGTTTTTACAAGAAACCTATTTTCAAGACTGAGTCTATTAGATATCGAAGTTCACATACTATGAGTTTCTGTAGTTGAGCCCGTGTGTCAGAAAACATTGTTAGATCTAATGCCTGCATAGAGGCGTAACGTGAGAACTTATTAAAGATGAAAAACATAGTCTTAAATGATTTTAAGAATTGTAAGGACTTCTATCCTTTACAATATATTTCTATGGATATAAAATGATTAATCTAACTGCCTCTAAATTATTTGTATGTATTTATTTACATTATATATATGTCTTTGGAAATGAAAACTACATCTAGGAGTGGTAATTATTTACACTCACAAGATGTTATCTGGGGTATGTGTAGTCTTCTATGTTGACATGCGTCGTTGACTTATTAGTGCAGTTTCCCATAGCCAACATGGGCATAGCTCTACTTTTTGTCATCTGAAAAGCCGGCAACGCAATTGCGAGTCTCTTGGTGTTATGAGTGGACTCACAATAGTTTGCCTCCTATTTTATAAAATAAAAATACGTCTATATGATACTTTATATTACGGGTAATAGTTTCATATAAATATCGTTTTAAATTGTTAAAATTCGAGTAGTACTTCTCACATGATAAAATCCTGTTTATCTTTCTCGTAACTCTATGGGAATCTTAAACCTTTCTTAGGCTAGATATTATGTAAAGCACAATAGAAACCTGATACGAAATCCGGCCATTTGAAATTCAAATTCTACGATTCTTCCTAAGATTTTTTATTTGAACTGTTGAACCCTTGTTATTCAGTGGTGCATGAAATTTTTTGGAAATATCTTGTTTCATAAAAGGGTAATCTTTTTATTGTCTGCCCTTTTATTCGGGGTACTTGAGGACTGCACTCGAAAACAAAACACTGGTGAATGCTGGCTTAATTCCGAAACGAGGTTTATAACGATGATTTGACGCCAGTTTTACGCTTAAATATTATAAATAAAGCAAGTAACTATGAAATATAAAGATAGAGATACCCCTAAAAGCTATCCTTAAAAGATAGAGTACCGCTCTCATAAATAATATGGTAAGAATGGAAATATAAAAACAGGTTTCCATGAAATGAATTTTTTTTTGCTATCGAAATAGTTTCAGTACAAAAACCTTTCTCATTACTCTATCACGTTCAAATATTTTTTTATTTTATTAAATAAAACCTAACCTATCACTTCAAATGCATAACACATTTAAATTTTAATGCCATCATTACAAAGACCATCAGAGGCATCTATTGAAGACAAATGTCATAGAGAGTGCATTCAGTTATAATAGATTGCCCTTAGATCACGAAGGCAAGACAGATGTTATCATATCTACCAAATATTTGTGGACTGCCCGTTTACACACTGCACTTTGCTTAAAACTAACGCGTGTCTCGTTAAATGACTTTTAAAATTGAAATGTTATAATGGCTATTATATTTTTGGGTAACTTATTTCTATTAAGTCTATATAACGAAAATTTTAATGATTTTTAGGAAATTTACATACAGTCAGCTGTCGGCTTGGAAACACTGCCATAGTTGAGAGTTGTTGGTAGTTGTGTTGTCAGTTTAAAATTGCAATAAGGAACAATATACTTATTAAATTCCTTTAACACTATTTCGAGTTCATAGTCGATTACGCTAACGGCATATAAAATAGGTATTGAAAATATTTATATGCGTGATTCCTTGAGCCCTCGAAAAAGTTCTTTGCGCAGTGCGTAACGTCCTAGCACTTAATCTTTTGTTAAATGTTTAAATTAGAGATTAATCTGGCATGAGATAGTTCAGTGACCTCCATTGAAAGGACCCAATTTGACCATATTCACGGTCCCCATAATATTATGGGGTCTTTTTTAATGTAAAGTAGCTGGAAACAATAGAGGACGTGAAAGAACGTGTTTCTAAGGACGTTAAAATCAGGGTATTATGAATAAAGGCATTCCAATAGGTTAGAGATTCACATAAATGTCTTTCTACAGCATCTGATTGAAATTATATCGATACTGTTTGTATAGACTATATTATATACGTAATTTTATACAGAATATTGGCTTTTTTAGGAGTTCCGGTATAGGGCCGGAATAAAATAATGTTAAGTCTTACCAACCAGATAGATACGTACTCCAATTCTTTAGAAAGAGAGTATACTCCTCCCTTGTGTTTACTAAATATCGTTTACCCCCATTTTTTATAAAAAAGTGGTCATAGATGTATAGATTTTAGTTTGACATTTGTATTTTTTTAAAACTTTGCAGCCAACCCAAAATTTTTGTCTCACTATCTACGGCTTTCGTTATGGTATCAATAACTATGTCTTTGACTGGAATTTAATTCTCCCTAGCTCGCGTATCTGATTGCAATTCATTTAATGAGGTAAAATTTTGGCGAAAATTATCGTCACCTTTCCAAATTGAGTATTTTTTTATGGGGCTTTCAGTGTTTGGTATGTATATATATTTATTATATACTACATACAGTGTAATGCTCTTGTGGTCATTAATTCAAATATTGGTATATGTTGTCTACAACTGAATAAATATAGGCATGATTACACAACGGCAGATATGACGTATAAACAATTGAAATAGAAGCTAATCTCATGATCTTCATAAACACCACTATCATACATGAATATGCCCACCAAAGCCACACCGAACCTTTGTAACTTTACCGATATGATGTAACATGTAGAGATAAGCAACATTATTTCATAATGTTCAGGAGTTAGAGCTCAATTAATTTCAGAATTTTATTGTTACGTATGTGGGGATGATATAAAGTAAGAGGTAGAGTTGGAGTTTTATTAATCGAATATTTTATATATGACCTACTTGATAGTTTATTAAAAAAAACTATGCTTGAATCAAAATGTTATGTTTTTCTATGTTCTTATGTTTCTGCATAAGAGTTACTCATACAGAAACAAAAGAAGTCAGAAATGGCCACACGTTAAGACCCTCTTTATAACTGAATTACATTGCGTTGATACACTTATGTTATTTAGATTTATATCTTTGCTCAACAAAGCAATCTCAGAGCGAATCCTGCAAAAGTTGGTGGTCCGATACTGGTCATTGTTTCATTTATTCATAATATACCATGCAGTACATTAAATTATAATTTATAAATCTTAGGACATTTATATCGTATACAAATTTTTATTATCATAATTTATTAGTACCCATAAAGATCACTTCACACGAAACAATAACGAATAAGAATGCAACAGTTGAATTCCTCTGTCGGCTTAGCACGGACAGATGGACAAATCGACGTGAATCATCTATAGGTCAAACTCATTGCGTTACGGGAGAGTAAAATATACCTGTTACATTGATATGTAGTGCTTCAAATGACGAAGCGAACGTTCACCGTGATTTTAATTTCTTTTTAATGTATAAAATCATCTAAAAATATAATTAGTGTTAAACACACACTGATTTCTTTAGTCGTGTTCAATTTTCAGTTTACTTTATTGCAAAAAAAAATATTGATGGTCTATAATATTGCATAAGTTGATATAGCTTTAGTAATTCTGAATATTTTACGAATCCAATGAATTATGTTCATCCTGAATAGTGGTATAGAAGACTTCAACGGGATCACACTTAAACTCAATTCAGAATATAAAGCTTAGCTTTTGTATAAATTTTAATAAATATCACGTTAGCTCAGTGGGTTGACGCTTGATAAAATATTTTTATCTCCTGGGTAGAATGGGTTTGAAATAGTATAAAGATGATATGTTTCACTAATAATAATTAAAATTCACGTCTCGGCTTCGTTAGTCAATGTTCTATTTATCCAATTGATTACAATGATCACAAGAGTAATTCAACAAAAAGGATATAAACACGAATCAAAAGAAAATATTTTCTACACTGTTTTAAGATTCAAGTGTCTTGACCTGACGCCTGACTGACGGTAATGAATAATTTACTTGAATTTTGATTTAAACCGATTTGTTCACATCCTACTGACTACATTATCATAATTCTAGAAGATTGAAAACGTTCAAATCAACAACAGCCCTTGGCTCTCCACAGATTTATATATGCTTCTTGTGATTTTAAAAATAATATTAGGTCGGCCCTCTGCATTATATATTATGTTGATTTTTGGTCCTGAGACGGGGTTTTCGATGTCTTCTTACACCGTAATATTAAGTTTCTGCGTAAAAATTCGTTCAATTTACGAATTTTTCCTTTATCCCGTCCAAGTTTTTTTTATTAACTCGCTTGCTTGCTTGCGAACAAAATATAAATAATTTTGAACGATCCATACATTCGTTGTACAAATTGACAACTTCGAATTCAATAAGTAATAAAATGTTGGTTCATCGTTTTTTAGTCTGGAAAAGTTGTTATAAACATATAAAATATGCTTTTATTATTTACATGGTAAAGATTCTGCCTTATTCCGCACTATCCTCCATTCAATTGTACGGTAATTAAGTCGTACATTTGATCTTACACAACTACTACTTAATTGATGCTGCAGATTTTATGTTAATAGCCAATATACAAATCGAATAAGGTCAAAATACTGAAGCAATCAGGGCGGCAAATGTGGTTGAGATTGCGAGGGTGGCAGCTGCGCGCGCAGCCGGCGCAAGGTGCGCACGCGCATTCTAGTGCCTTCCTACTTGAAATAAATCTTGATTCATACTTCATAAGCGTGTGTTGTCGTTTTGATGGGTGTTAAAATCAGTTTAGATGTATCAACAGCTGGCTCCAAGAATAGTGTTAGTTTGAGAAGAAATTTTTTAGAGGTCATTGAAGATTTATTGCGTTTATGATATCTCATGGCAATGTTTATTCTTTAGTTTGAAAGAAAATTACATTTTAACCTTTCTTTTGAATGCCGCTTCTTACTAAGTTTTAGTACTAACTACTGAGACGGTATAACTCTTATTTAGTTCAATTATCAACCACCTAGATTCACTTTCAAATTCCTAGTATTCTTTATCTTTAATTAATTAATTTTTGAAGCGTCGCAAATAAAAAGGTTTTAATTTAACAAGACATCTTAACTAGAAGATAGACAAATAAAAACTAAGCGTGGGAAAAGCCAGCGGAACTGATTATCTGAATTTGGTTACCGCTACACTTGTTTGCAAACAAGTTTAGAGAAATCAAGTTAATTCCTATTTTCCATTATTCTAGTACTTTACCTTAAATACTTGAATACCTTACAACATCTACAAAACAAATGTTCACATTAATCACTCTCTGTGAGTGATGTGAAGTGATGACAATATAATTTGAAAATAATAAAAGATGCAGGTATTACTAATTTAATTTATTTTATACCTAAAGCTTTTTATGTAGCTTAAGAAAACAGAGTCTAGAGTCGGTAAAACTGTTTTGATTATTATGTATTTAAGACATAAATATAAAGTAAATATACTAATATATATTATGCAATAAAAATATGCATATATATATATGTTAAACAATCAAGAATCAAAAGTTCAATATCATCACTACAATCGAAAGCCTTTACTTACCTTATTTTTTTAGATTCAACAATTTAAACATTTATTGTATCGTATGTGTATTAGATAAACTGAATAATGCGAATAGTAATTAAATTTAAAAAAAAATTCACCAACTACTGATAAAAAATGTTTCCATAAAATATTGATCTATCTTGATAAAAAGCGAAAACTGTTGTTGTTGTCTGGGCTGACGGCGGTCGAGGCAAGGTCGGAAATCTTTTCTCGACACGTTATAACTTGTAGGATCAACCCTCATCTTATCTTTATGAACAGGTTTAGGCTATTAGCCAACGTTCAACGAGTATGATATCCGGCAAAAAGTTGCCAAGTATCATTTGACTTGCAGAAGTGGTTTTTAGGTATTTTCCAAGTAAACGTAACTACTGAGTTCTTGTTGAGAATAATAGGCATTTCGACGAATTGTTGACAACTGCTAAATCCTGCAATCGGAATCATAGCAAATGCTCTGATTACTGGAACCTTTTAAATAATCCCATTCATTTTACGTAATTCGAAGGTGTCTGCTTAGTTTAACTTACATATTAACTCCCAAATATTTGACTAGAGAACGTCACCTTACATCTGTTAACAGGAAAAAAGTTCTAAACTAGATTTGAACTGTAACAAAACCGAACACGCGTTTAATGTTCTATTTAATGTTTTATTAAATGTTAGTTTAAAAAATGCAAATACATTTTGCAATAAATAAACATTTCATGATGAATATTTATAACTTTGAGAGTGGAATGTACGACCTTGCGATGATGTAGGCTCCATTCGTCTATTTTAATTTTTTGCGCAAAAGTTTGCATGAAACTTCGATAAAGACTATAAAAATCTATGTCGAAATTGTAAGCTTATGCCAAATGTTTAGTCGAAACATATTTAGAGTTCTTTACTTTACGTAGAATTAAAAGTGAGTATTGATTTAAGAGAACCTTTGATCAGAATCTCACAAATAACCATATAGGGTGTGCGGGTTGACGGGTCGCTGGCCAACTAGTACTATTCGATATATTTTCTTGACTCTCGCCCTACGGAGTCTGAGCAATTTATAAAAAGTACCCACCTATCAATTGAATTTAAATATTTATTACAAATAATTTCTTGAAAATTTTGATACTCGTAAACGTATCATAGCTGTAGTTAAAGAATGACAGGACACGCCAATTTAACGCAAACCTTTCAAACATTTCTAAAAATTTAGATAACATAAAACTGAGTCCTGATTGTACAAAAGAGATACAATTTTTAACAAAGGTGTGACGGAAATGTACGGTGCCTAAATTAGTTTCACCGATAGGTAGGGTTTTATTTGTTTGTTTTGTTGCTTTTAGGAAGCATTGTGGAAGCAAAGAATATAATGGATAATAAAAGTTGTATTGGGGCTGTAAATTGATTTCAAGTTCAATACTCTTTTGTATTTGCGATATAAAACTTCTTAATAATTGCAAATAATTTGCTGTATTGATTTTCTATACTAATATAAAACCCATCTGATTCTACTGCCTCTTTTGTTTTTTTAATAAAATCATACAAAATGTATGTTGTAGAATTGTACCTTTAATGAATCATTTGTAACTTTAATATGGGCAAATCATTAGTGATAAAATTTGATAGATATTTAATTATTTACGAGTATATTTTATCGGAGACTAACTAATTATCATAAGTGACACCGCCGCCCATGGGCACTCACTGCCGGAGGGCTCGTAAGTGCGTTGCGACCCTTACAGATGACAAAACACTCTTTTCTTTTCTTTTTTTATTTACTAATTACTATTTAAAAAAAATTTAATTGCTACGTTTCTTGTAATCTGTATTGACCGCTCCATATTACTCACATAATTTATTAAAACACACATAAAAACCAAAATTGCCGTGAAGCCATAAAGAACTTAAATAGAAGATGTATCAATACTGATAAATACTTCAAAGTCGCCGATCACCCATGACAATTTCATTACTAAGAAACAGACCTCCAATAGGATCGGCTGATACCAAAACACACAAAGTGACAATCAAAGTTTTAACTACACACTTTCAGTGGAAATTAGTTTGTCAGGGTTGTCACAACCTTGTTTATTTTGTGTATATAGAATATTTTGGAATATCAAAAATATACCAAAGCTATTCATAAGTAAAATGGAAATGTGAAAAATCATCTTAGACATTCATTTGTGTCAGTTGTTTGTTTTTGTCCAATGTATGTGCTGTCACATTTGTGAGACATATAATAAATAAAAGCTCTTATGTCTATTAATATTGGTAACGAAACACACGTAAAGTTTGTTTGAACAATTTCTTAAATTATGGTTAAATAGAAATTGTATCTAAGACGACCTACGTTTTAAGTATACTTTAGCTAATATGTTATTTATGCTAACAATATGATAAGGTAACAACCCTAACTCAATTCTTCCCCGCTGATAGGGGCGGCTTAAGAAACAACAAATAAAAATATCGAGTATTTTAACAATAGTCACCTCTAAAAACAGCAACATAGAAATGAATTTTCTTTATGTAAGCTTTCTAGCAATCTTCAGCGACTCTATGTATTTTTTTGAAAAGCCAACTTTAAAGTAATCATGGAAAGACTTAAATTCCTATGCTAAATTCAACGTAAGGAGTCAAGGTGTCAAGCTGTGTCTTACAGGTTAATAGTTAACCACCTGCGTCGAATAATTACCATTATAACAAACGCCTTTAAAATTATTAGTACGAAGGCTGCAAATAGATTACACCAAACAATGATAAGCAAAATCGTTGACAAGACAAAACAAGTGCCGACGTCTACCTAAATACGGTTGCGAAATAAACCGTAATAAATCACGATTCCTTATTTATTGTAAATTATATGCGGTACTTTCTTAGAGATCATTCATTTAAGATATTGATTTCTCGGGTTCAAACACTCATCGAATATTTGGTTTTGTTAAAATTCTAATGTTTTATAATATATAATGCCGTAAATAACATACATCTTGGTATGCTCAAGCTTAGATTAGTCTATTAAGAGCTGACGATTACTTAAGTGTTTTACTAAAGATGGACAGCTATAATTAATTCTAACCAATTGATAAAATCGGATGTCATCAATTATATGTACGTACTTCCGTCTAACATTACATTATATATCTGTACGGTTCTACAACTACATCTATTAATCTATGATTAGATAAGGGACGACGATGAATACAGGCGTTGGAATGACAATCAAAATTACGACTAATAAGGCTGCATGGGAACAAATATGTAACTACATATTTACTTTAAAGGCAATAAAACAAAACCCATCCACATTCTTAATAGATTCTCTCGTGTTTGCACACGCGTGGTCACATTCTTGCCCAAATTGAAATGAGTCATAAAGATACCGCCAAGTATTGTGGCGTTTAATAATGTTTGTATTGTGATAGCTTATTTGATGGATTCTATCGAAACAGTTTCAGGAATATATTTTGGGGCGTGGTCTGGGTATTAAAGCTAATAGATGTATTTGTATAAAGCATTTTTAGGTATTGTACTAATATTTTTATGCAAAAACGTTTAAAAAAATTTAAATTAAAGATAAGCAACGCCTGCGTTTTAATGTAGATAATTGTTGATATATTGTTCTAGGTATATAAAAAATATTTATTACCTAGAACAATATATCAACAATTAACGCCCTTTTGGTTTTTTAATCTCCAGAAGAGTACGAATAGTAAGTAGCCGTCTATGGTTTGTATCAGCTTACCAGTAAAATAAAAAAATGTTCAGAAAGAAACACGAATGACATTAAAAATATAGTCTTTAAATCTATATTTCTTCTAAATAAAATTATTACTATTGTTATTTTAATTTATTTTTATAAATATTTAAGAAAACCGAGATACAATTGGTGACTAATATAAAATTCGTTATGACCTGATAAAAAAGCCTACATCCTACAACCATTGACCAGTGGCCTCTGGGTGTGAGCAGCTGATGATAATTGTCAATGTAACGGCTAGACAGGACCGGATTGTTGAGGTCAGTATAGATTTATTAACGGTCGGTTTCATTACAATTTTAGGACAAATAATTTGAGGCTTGCAGATGGCATGGCTTCCACGATTCTTGGCGAAATAATAATGATTAGACAACAGATTTGAATTAGATAATTATTATTCTATGATGCATTTCATATTTTATTTATGCTATGATGCAGGACTAAAACGATATAAGTTAAGAAAGTTAAATTTTGAGCGAAAAGACACTGTATTTATATATTATTTAGTAAGAATATATATTACGTGTGAATATGGTATAATTTAATCAAAATGCAGAATTAAGAACACTGTTTATTCTCAGGTTGTTTTTAAACATTATAAAAACATATTTATAGATTTATGAGTAAAAATTAATGGGAAATAAAATATTTCAATTTAAGACATTATCTTTTATTGTAGGTAGATTATGACTTCCTATCTATAATTTTTCTGATATTGGACATTGTTGAAAGATAAATAACTCATTTACTAATGGATATAATCACTACCCTTAGGATTTCCCACAGAGGACTTATCAAGAGACTGGTTTGCTTCAAAAATTCCACATAGTCTTAAATGTTTGTACGATTTCCTATGACGTTACCGATGATTATGAAGTAATCATGGTTTAGACCAACAGGCACAGCGCAAAGTATTAAATAAAGTTATTTGGATACTTAAATTATATGAAAAACATGAGTGAGCTTTATATATAATGCTCAGGCATTAATTACTTTTCATTACCTGTGTAATAAAAACAGAAATCTAAGTTGAACGGAATTAGCAAGACATTGGCAAAGAATTTCAACATTTTAATAAATTTTTCCACTCATAACTATTTCTTAAGAAACAAATGTAAGAAATCTTTAGATTTTCTTACGTCGTCATATGTTATTGGTCTTATCACAATCTCCGATCCAATTAGGTGCTATTTAGACGAACTGGGTTCGGGTGGTCCGACCATATTGTAATGGGTTTCAATGTTCGCCACCGGGACGACCCCTGTCAATTTTACTGACAGTATTGTGCTTGTAATGTGAGAGTATTTGTAGCTATGTTAATTCAATTTTACGAAGAATTTAAATCGTTTTTTTTTCGAATTCAGTGACAGTATGTCGAAACATCAAGTTATACATTTATTGTCATTCTATTTTAAATATGAATATAAATTAAATAAATATAATATTATAGGATTATTATAGACAATAACTGATTAAGTTATTTGTTAATGTATTTACGAACTCGCAACCATCTCTTATATCATGTATAATTTTCGACTACCGAGCATTCTGATTTCAAAATGTGTTTTAAGAGTTTATGTATGCATATTACTATAAGATATGTCCCATTTTTTATTATATACGTTTTAATTCAATCACTGACACTACAAGAAACAATAACATACTGCAATTTTAGCTTTGACTAAAACTTTCAAAAATCATTTATGTTTTATATGAAAAATCTACATACGAGAATTTGAAATGCTACAAATGACTTAAATTACTGATTAAAAATCATGTTTAGTCCTGGAAGGTTATTAAGGTAATTAAAATTGACGAACAAATACAAAGGTAGTGTTAAAACATTTGAGCATTAAAGAAAAATAATTTACCTAATTTTTACTCTAAATAAACAGAGGAAAGGTCAAGATAGCGTAAGTTAACAGTAATATGATGTTCTCTAATGTTATAATTACGTCAGTTAAAAGTCGTGGGACCAATTGTTACATTCCAAAGCTTTTTATTGTGTGAATTGTGTACACATTTCTTTAGGCGTACTAAGTATTGTATCTGTGTAAAGGAATTTCAAGTACGAGTACACATATAGAAAATATAAATAACATTTTATATAAATCATTGATAAATAGGATATATTAAAGCTTACGCTTTTATTCCAAACATTAAGGATTTTTTTTTAATTTGAATGCGACGGAGAATGAATAGGCTGTAACACTAGATATATTATCAGATAAAATTGGCAAATTGAGCTTAATGGTTGTGGTAGGGCACATCTGTCGATAAAATTTTAGGCAGCTGTGGTACTGCTTTTGTCTACGGTTCATTCATTAGACCGTCAATCAAGTTAGGTAATTTGATGTATTTTAACGTTTAGGTTACTCTTAAATAATCATGTTTACCTACTACGATAAAAACGCTGTGTTGATTCAAACATTGTACCAACTTTTAGTTTAAATTATGTATGGTACATTAATGACACGTAAAAAATTCCTAAACCAATTTACTAATGTCAACGTTCCAAAAAAAAGTAACAGCTTATCGATGATTGCAGGCGGGAAAGCGATTACGTATGCTCGGCTGTCAAATGAATTAGGCGAGTAATGCCCTAACCGTATTGTCAGCGGGTATAATTAGCGTTCGGACGTTGTCTAATAACACTATGATAAATGAAATTACTTTAAATTATTGTGTCATTGTAAGAAACGTATTCATGAGATTTTTGTGATGAATCGATTATCTTAAATGTATATTTTACGAAAATGTTATTTAATGTTGTAAGTGATCATTTTAGAAATGATGTTATATTGAAGTTTATTGTGAAATGCTTTGGGCATATCATCATATCTTGATGCGTAAGTTTGTATTTAGTCATTTTCAATAAAGTTGTGCAATAAATCCCTGAAATTCTTATTAGTAAATCGTATTATCATGTCCTATTTAAGGGTCATTAATACGTAACAATGTGAAAGCTAAAATCCAGTAGCTCATCCATCTACGCCATCTAAACACATTACAGCTTATCACAAATTAAACTTTTAAACTTACGACTCGTCACAGGTAAGTGACAGCTCTAATAAATGTGTCATTGGTTTTATTTTACTTTTATGCTCGCCATCAATGTCACCTCAATATAACATGATTTAAAAGTTCTCTGCCCTTTCTTTGTTTAGAAATTTTAAATTGAGAATGTTAATGACGCAATCGTATTGACAGATTAAAAATAGAATATTGTCTACGGGCGTTGTGTAACTCGTAAGGGTTGTACAACAAATCGTCATAGAGATCTATAAAGCGTTACTAAAGTGACAGTTAACTTATGAATTGCCTCTATTCTGATTGTTAGTGAATGCGGCTTTGGAATGTTAACGCAACATAAACGTAAATATGCACGGCTATAGGCATTAATTATTCAATATCCAAATTTGGATTATCTGTGCTTCAAAATAGATAAGTAATTTCACTCCTACGCTGGGATAAATTGAAGGCTATACTTGACATTTGTTAAAATGTAAGAAAAATATTAGGCAACAGTAAATTGTGCATAATAAATTTTAATCAACCTACACTACATTTAAAACTTAGACGCGATTATTGTAACAAAGGGCCATACCATTGTACAAATTCAGCATCACTTGAAGATAAAAAAATACCACCCAAAATTATGCTCAAACCAACAACTATGTAAACAAAAAAAAACAGATTTTTGTGTCGCCTGAAAATCAATCAAAAAATACTTGATTTTATATTTTTAAATATACGTGATATTTATTTTTGACACGTGGATATGTCATTTAGACCTGTCAATGAAAAAAGTCACGTAGAATCACGTGCATGACCACGTATGCCATTCAAGACAATTAAAAAACCAGCGCCGAAGAGGTCATTCGGTAAAACTAATTCCTTGTAAATACGTGTGACGAGTCCACGATTTCTTGAGCAATAAATTTAATTGTATGTAAAGTAGAAATGAAAAATATTCATCTAAAGCTTCTGTATTTCTCTTTTCCGATTTTCTAGCACAGCTTATGAGCTTCACAAAACAAAAGAAGTGGTCCGTCACACTCTGTCAGGATTATCATAAGTAAAGACCACATTTTAGTATAGTCGGTGAATAATAATAATATCGGGAAACATTTCACACGGGGTCGATTAGCCCCCAACGATTTTTTTATCTTTCCTATGTTTAATGACAAAAACATTTTCCCGGGTGAAACCGCATTTTATTCGCATAGCACATATCACTTATACTTAAGTGTCTTAACCTTTTACGTGCATTTGCATAAGTACTTTTAATGTTTAAATTTGCTCTTAATGAGTAATAACGTACCTAGATTTAAATATTCTTTTGCACCTCCACTTTCTTGGAGCTCTCAAAAATTGTGTTTTTTAATGAAATTATTAATTGATAATGTATATTAAGTATTGTCTCTTATATCTCGGTATTTTATACTTGTATTGTATTGAAATGTTTCGTCTACTCAAGATTCTATTGTAGACCTAAATAGGGTTTAAAGACGCATTCTTCCCCATCTTGCCTCTTAATATTTATTCACATGTTTTAAAGATTGATGGTGGTCGGTCGGCGGGACGCTTTGCTAAATCTATTTTTGTTTTTCAAGAGTCCGTGACACACATGGTGTGAACTGCTTTTGTCCTGGGCGCACATGGTCAATTACCCACATAATGTGGGACAATATGCTATTTTAAAATTGTTGCAAAGAATATACTATTCATTATCACGACCGAATCTCACATTAATTGACGTTTACAATTTTGAGGATTTGCTTAGTCGTATTTGTGTAGCAAGAATGAAATAATGTACGGGTAGAAAACGAATATAAATAAATTGTAATTCGTCTAAAGAAATGCGTCGAACTAAGAAAAACTATTCTAATCGTATGTTTGTAAGTGTCTGCTTCTGCTGCTGATTCTTTTAAATTCCCCTAGTGATATATTGTTATATATTATAAGTATGCATCAAACCTAAAGAATTGTGTATATTATTAAATAATTAAAAAGTTCTCTACACAGGGTAGACTTTGTAGCTTTCGATTATGGTTAACTTTAAAATATTGGACAGATTAAATCAAGGCATACTAGACTAGCGCAAGGCATACTAACTAATATTCTATTATATAAGAGCTATTACTTAGTAGAGAACATATTATTTTAACAATATAATAATCCTTGATTTGGAGATAATACAAAATATTTAATTGTGGTAGGTCACGTAATAAAGCGATTAATTTAATTAGTTACCCACATATTAATTTCCGTTTAGAGGGTTATTTCCTGGGTACTTTCAAATAAGGAAACAATTTATTTGCTGTATATTATAGTTTAGAATTTAAAAAAACAGTTGGTGACCAGATAGAAATGGAGATTATATTTACATATAAATTAACAAAACAAAGTCTTTTAGTCATAAAGAACTGTAATGAAATCGTTTATTTGATGTTTTCATTAGTTTATATATACCTAATAAAAAGTGAAAAAATTCCTCGTATGTGAAAGTCAAATATTGTTCAGTTAATTATGTTTGACTCATTTACTAATTAGTCCTACATTAAGAACAAAAGACAATCCCTTTCACAAGTTTATTTTCAAAACTAATGGATATTTACGGAAGAAAACAAGTCAAGATTATTTTATATTAGATACCTTAATAATTGCGAACATTTCCCAGCCACGTCAAAAGCTATGTGTTGGTAAGAATACTTATTGTGTTCTAATAAATTTGTTGTTTTATACTGCCATGGAAAGAGACAAATCACATTACAAGTTCTAGTTCAACAGTTTAATGAGACCGGTTGTATTTTACAAGTATATCATTTATCTGCAAAATTATTTTTTTCTCAAATACAGATATTTACGCTTTTCATAACACAAATGCCACCCTAATTTTGTAAGCAATTATAAATAATCGAAGTAATTACCACTGCTTTTACGGGATTATTTTAAATATGTCGCATAAAACACGTGTGAAGATAATAAGCTTTTAACAAAACACAAATGGTAGTGTTTTACGGTGTAAGTTTATAATTTACGGCTTCACAAAAATAGACAAACTGTAACTTCATCACAGACAACTTATAAGATGTCTATGCCACAGATTGACATTTGACTAATTTCATACGAGTTTAACAAATATTTTGGGCTATTACAAAACTACAGTTTATTTTTGTTGTATCAAGGAATATTGTATGTAGGGTGGATATGCTAAGCGGGGAAGTGAAATAATATAATTTATCACGTTCATTACAGGATTTAACAAAGGGATCGTAAGATTATCTAATTCAGGATATTTACGTTTTTTATATTGTATTATAAAAATCTAATTAAACTTAAGTAAGACAAAACATTTCCTTCGAAATCAATCACATGAAACACCCTACCACTCATGTATTTATCAATTTTTTATATGAAATCTGAGATCGAGGGCTTTCAACTCTGCATGTTTGATTCTATTCAGTAATTTACGATCTCATATAACTATTCCAACAGAAATGCATTGTCAATCACACGCCACCCTCGTAATTTAGAAAAGGGTCGATTCCCAATTTAAGTCTGATAGTTTGCTTGGATTTGAACCTCATTGTGCATATGGAGTTTTTATCATGAGACAAATGTGGATCGCGTGGCCTTGTTTAAAGGAAACGGTCTTCTTAAGCCTTTTATTATCTGTCATACGGAATATTATAATTGATTGAGGTATAAGTAATCAAAAATACTTTTTTTAATTTAATACAGATTTATACAAAAGAAGCATTAAAAACTTGTGTATAGGTCTTCTTAGGTATTTTATTATAATAACGCATTTTCATAATTGATTGTGTTCTATTAACTGATTTATAAGTGTAATTTTTTCCTGATTTATACATAAAGAAGCATTAAAATCTTGTAAAATACGTATAAAACTAGCATATTCAACAATAAAGTAGTAAATTCATAAAAATAAAAAATAACAATAAAATCCCAAATTAAATGTCACTTTACAATTAAATTTTTTAATATTAAAAGAGAGTTAAAGCAAATTTTAAGAGTTCCACTTATAATGCGTATGCACTGCGGGCGGTACTAGGCAGCTGCGCCAGCGCACGTGTCTCGTCGGAAGTTGCAACACGCAATTCTGTATACCATTGTTTTAGATCTACGCATGGCTTACCTCCTCTGGCGAATAAAAATTTTAAAGAAATTAATTAAAGGATATTACGTTAGCAACTTCATCAAATAACGACCTATGATGTTTAAAGTTAAAACTTAAAACTTAATTTTATTGAGGCATTTAGGGTCCTTGAAAAATAACAACAATAGTTTAAATTTATTGTATGTGTTACTATAGATCTCTATTTAATGGTTGATAAGAAACCAATTTTTTACTTAAATGATTTTCCCTTATCTGATACAAAAATATGGGTATTAATATGTATATTAATATTATCGATAACGTCTATTTTGTTTTAATATAAAGATTAATATTACAAAACCAATGAGAAAATAATTCGCCAGCTTTATAAGGGAGGTCCATAAATAACATTCTTTGTTCCCCATACTCGCATCTTATTGCACATTAATCGAAGGGTGCCACCCTTTGGAATGCCACGTGCAGTTATTTTTTGCACTCTATATAGCGTTTCAAATCTTTTAATGACCTTTCTTGAGCTGTAATTCTGCATATTCCATAAATAATACTAAAAACATCATATATATCTTATATCTTTGTCGGATTAGAAAGAATCACTTGCAAACATATATATTAGGTAATCACTTTAATATCAAACAATACAAAACTTCGTCAAAATAGGTGTATTGGGTGAAAGCTCATAAGAATTATATCTAAATCTAGCAAAGAAGTCAAAATTGCATTTGTTACATAATTTTACAGCGCTTTATTATATTATCAATATCGTGATAATATTATAGTAACAGTAAATAAACGATTGGTCAGCATTCAGCAACAAAACAAACTTTAGTGCCCTCCTGCAACACAGAGATTACACACACAGACACTTTACACACACAGGAGTAAACATGAAGCATGAACTCGTCGCAACTTGCACACTTCTGTTTACTTTATGGCACTTTATTCGTTCGCCGGCGTTCGTTGAGAGCGGACGTGTCGCTCATTATAAAGTTCAGTGTCGTGTTGTGCATATGAACTTTCAAGATGGTGCGAAGCTTGTCGCAGTGGACGAAGACGCTCAGCTTTCCTTCGAGGCTGTCTCCCAATCGCACCTCAAAGGAAAGCGTTGTTAATGTCCAGCCGAGCTCTCCCGGAGTATCACCTACACCTAGTGCTTCATCCCTCCCGCAAGGATCAGAAAAAACAATTTTGCCGATTCCCATTACAGAAATTAGCCAAATCGTAAGTTCCTCCGTACTTATATGCATGCAATTGTGCGATAAATATAAATTGATTATCCCTTATTTCGGATATATAGAATTTATTAGTTTACAAATGTGGTTTTTGTGCATACATTATAATAGATTAATTTTTAAATGATAATTTAGTATTGTGTAATATTCATGCAAAATCAAAAGTTTAAATAATGTAATCTATTTAAGCTCAATGAAATCTGTTTACAAACAAACATAAAGTAGTTCATCCCTTAAAACCGTGGTAACACAGTTAAAAGTAACTGGTTTCCCTTTAAAGACAGTGTACGTGTCCGAAATGAAACTCAAGGTACGCCATATTAGCTGGCTATTAAGCTATATCTTTCAAAGGAAATGAACTATACGTGTTTCGTTTCTCACGGGTTGCCTCAAGTGGTTCTTATGCTGGTGGCAAATTTATGTTCCATTGAAGGCTTTGTTTGTAGGTTAACAACCGTTTATAGTGCGCGGCCGGCAGTGGTTATACAATAAAGCGGTGTTGTATGTCTGCTTATTATGTGGTAGAGGCAGCCGGTGCGCGGCGCAGCACACCGTTATATTTGTCCCCCTTGCAATCACCTTGGCAAGGCCGCTCAGAGATGCGAGTTTTTGCAAAGCATGATACCTAGTACATGACTTTCACCTTTTGAGATGCCTTTCTAAATACTGAAGTTTCGAATTTAGGTCTTTCATTGATTTTACAAGTGACATTTTAAGAGTTTTTACAAACATATTATTTGACAGTCATATGTTGTTTAGTTATATATTGATGATGTGTTGTTTACAAGTGTTTAAATCTATTTTTAATAATATTTTATAGGTATGTTGTATAAATACGTGAACGAAAATTTTCTTATACACATTAAGTTGCATGGTTTATAAAAAATTGAAACTTGTAGTAAGAATTGTTAAAAATTAGAAAGCACATTAGAGAATGCCGGATTATCTAATAAAACACATTACTTAATTTTAAATTATACAAGATGTTACACATACGCACGAGGGAATTTAGTAAACTTAAATTTATTTGTCATCGTAAAATGAACGTTAATTTTGAACGCATTTAAAGACGATGGAAAACATTTGGTGCGAATGTCTGAATGGAATGCAGACCGCATATCATTGCTACAGGCTGAATACAAAGTATCTGTCAATGCTTAAAAAGCTTAAGCAAATAACAGTAATGATAATAACTATAGATTCTTCGAATAGACTGAAAAATATATCCCTTATCTATAAACACTAAATCGGTCAGTAAGTAATTACGCGCTCCTATGTGACGTTAATTTTAAAAATAATATAGACGTGAATGTACGTGAATACAAATATTGATTAATAATATACTAGTTTATAACTGTTTTATATTCCGATTATAGACACTTTGAGCCTAGAAGCACTAGTTCAGTAGTAGTCCATTAAGATTACGACAAAATTGACAATTGACTGTCGTGCTTACAACAGTATTGTGTCGCATCAACTCACGCATGTACTAATCTGTCACAGATAACTTTCTCGATTTACGATCAACTTTTTGCGTGATTCATAAAAAAATAAATCGTGTCGCTTTCTCAATTGTAAACTAAATATGATTGCGTGAAACTAGCAGAGAAAAAAATTATACGTAATAAGCGTAAAAGTAAAAAATTTCAACTTTTATAATATAAGTGAAGAATGAGAGACTCATAACGTTGCAATATTTAGTAGGTATTTTTATTGTATGTGGAAAGAACATCTGCGTGTCAAATTCCTGGATGCCATGTGCAAGCTACTGGTGGGAAGCGAACCGTGCACACATGACTTTAAAATTACAATTTTTGAAATGGAACGCTTGGTTACGTATGTATTAACGAAAAATAGTCTGATGGAATGAATATTCATTCCATCAGCCTATTTTTCGTTATATCACTATTATCCTAGACTGGTTACTAGCAATATTGAACATTCCCTATCTATAAGCAAAATTACAGCTTACTATATTTGCATAATTTTACAAACACATTTACAGATGTGCATTCCAAGCTATACCGGTAATTTACATTTCTAAATAAGTAAAATTACGAAATATTTAAAATAATTCTTTATTGTTTGAGAGATATATTACTGGTTTGTGCGATGTGTTCTGGTTGAAGAGGGTATATGTTTTTATAACGTCAGCTGTTCGATGACATCCCGGTACAAAGAGGATCCTTATTGAAACCCATTCAATAGCTAGCAATGAAGCCATCCTTAGGTTTAGATATTAAAAATATCACTTTTAAGAAAATATATTTGAACAAGAGTCTTAAAAATGTATCGTAAAACAACGATTTAATATCCTTTTTAATGAATAAAATTATACTTATAGTTAATAAATATACATAGTTAAAAAGCTGCGGAAAATGTTAGAAGTCTTCCAACTTTTATTTTGTTCCTTTTGAAATCTCTTGGCCCTTGTGGTGGTGAGGCACAGGGGCTAATTAAAAGACTAGGAAGGCGCCTAGTAGACAGTACTCATGAACCCAGACTACACTACTTTGAACACAGTGAGGAAATCCCACCAGTATTAAGGTTACTCTGCCGCGGCCCACACTTCTAAATTTTATTTTAGTGAACAAGTTTACTTTTCAATGTTTAAAGTTTTATTTCGTTGAAAAATATTTCTTACTAAACAAATAGAAATATTTTTGATAAATGACATTCATTATTACAACAATATCAAATTGTTATAAAGTAGAAAATAAAATCACGTCGGAACGCATTTCAACGTGTTGCGTGTGCGCTACAAATATCTAAATCATCAGTTTTTGAAGGCTGTAGTTGTAATTAGATACACTATCAACCTTTGAACCAGTCTCTTGTTACTAGACAATTTATCGACTACAATATTTCTGCGATATAATTGTTATGAAAAAAGGCGAATTTATAATATATGTCGAAAACAAATCAAGACCTTGAATTTTCTTCATTTTAGCCCTTGTGTTTCTAACGTTTATCTTAACGACTAGCATTCGCAATACGCCTCAAGATTGCGTAAATATTTCGCTAAAACTGCTAAGAATCATTCGCGTATCGTTATGATGTGACTTGGGCAACCGAAACGGAGTATCTTATTTAATATGATATGGTCTAATAAATGTTTGTGACAGTATTGATATAAGATAAGAATTGTCCATATTCAATAAACTATTTTGAGAACCCTCGTCAACTGTTACCTTATGATAATTTTATCTATTATATTTTTTCATGTGTTCCAATAGTGAAATTCATCATATTTTTTTAAATTTCGGTAACACTCTGGAAACACCCAGTGGCGTTGAATTTTAAACAGTTTTATTTTAATTAAAAAAAATTCATATTCCGATAAAATTATGTTCACTTTAAATTTCTACACATATCAATCAAATCGCCTTTTTGTCAATCCAAAAATCGACGGTAAATTTTACAAAGCATCTTTTAATTTTTTTTAAGAAAATTATCAATACAGTCGCAAAGTTGACTTACTTTCTAAATGTTATTACCTGGCATATTTGTAATAATTAGCTGTGTGTGTTGCGTACAATAGTCTTGCATAAATAGATAAAACATTGCATAGTAAACACTGATCGCGTCGTATCACTGCTACCCTTGATTCATAATATCATACTCCAATATCAGCGGATGTGTTACATGATATACGGGATATTTCTATATCGGTGCGGATGCGAAAAAAAATAAGATTGCATTTCCGGGGCAGGGATGATAATCGGCCGATTAAATTCCATTCGCGTTTGGCGATAGCTAACATAATAAAAAAAATGTGTGATCCGAATTCTTGAATCGACTAGAGATCATTTGGAAAAACCCGAAAGAGAAGAAATGATTATGATGAATTTAATACTGATGTTGTTTCAATATGTATGTTGTAACTAGAAAACAATGTATTACCAAACATTTACGACATACGAGATGTTTTCTATTGTTTTGAAATAAGTCTATGGACATTATTATATTAGATATGTCTAGGTTTTTATTTCGTATGTCCTGATTTGTTCTCCAACGCTTATAATGATTAAAATTTCACTTATCTCCAAGGAGGACGTTGAAATTAGGCTTGTTATACAATAATGTTTGTGAGTTTATGCACAACAAGTACATACGTAAACTCACCTTAATATTTTAATATGATAACGAAATACAAGGTGTATGAGATACTTTTCGTCATACTTGGCCAAACATTTATTCCCTAAAAGGCATTGGACGAAGTTCTTGTTCAGTAGGCTTTGAGGTCTTCAATAACATATGAAAATATATTGATAGCAAGCAGATGCTGCATACCAGGAAAAGGCCTTGGCAGGTGCGCGAACGCAGATGTTACAACGGAAATTTCGGGAGATTTAACACACGCACCTAACAGCTGACGGCAAAAAAATACTACCTGAGTATAGAGATTTTTCATTGATCAGCTGATTCGGCAGCTGCGAATAATACGCTTTTAATAACCTCAATTTGTTGTACTTAACATTTTACAGATTGTATTTTTTAAATGTAACATTTTATATAAAATATGAATAGATAAATAGCTTCTTTATTATATTATAACTATATCATATAGATTAATATAATATTTACGATACACATAAGTTCTTTACTTACTAATTGAAATTAAAAAAACTGAACTTTAAGGGCTCTCGTTAAAACCTAATTTTCATGAGTTTGCAAAGTTTCGAGTGTTGTCTTTCAAAATAAATTGGTCCAAGGTTAATTAAGCCTCTTTGACCTCAAGTACATCTTGACCGCATCCCAAGCTCTTCTAAGACACGTTTTAGTCGCGCTGCTGAAAATGCAAAATGTAAAAGAAAATGCGCGTTTCTTTCATTCAAGAAACATTTTTTCCATTTCTTATCTTTCTACTTATTTATGGCCCTTTTAAATTAATTTAAATTCTAGAATGAAACGTTTTCAAATAATGTTAGAGTTTGCTTACTTAGAATCTTTTGATCATCGATTTTGCCCTACTCTGCAGCCATGAAATTGCTTTAAAAATTTTCAACAACAAAAGCTGTTCCAATAGCAGCAAAAACTGACCAGCTGTTTCATACAAAAACTGTTATAAAAGCTCAAAGGGCCCTCGTATTTATAGATTATAAACAAAGTGCGTCTGTTTTGTATCGAATGTTTGTTGCTAGAGCCCTTTGAGTACCTTTTAACCTTCGACTTGTATATATCTCTATTTTTGAAGCTCTCCCTTGAAATAGTAGTTAAGATAATATAAGCGTGGTTAATTAGATAGCAGGTTAATGTTGGGCAAGGTTCTGTATTATATAATACGCCTCACATTTTGTGAATTTCCTCTATATAACACATTATCTATTAACATAGAATTATTTACAAAATGGGTGGGTCCATGAAACTATCTGACTACCTACTGTAGTTATTTAAATATGGAACACAATACCAGCTTAAAATTATGATTGATATGACAAAGCAATTAAATAATGGAGAGTCGGTAATTAGGCCTCTATAAATCTTCGGTTATATTATATTATTCATCGAATTGATTTATATCACTTCTTAAAAGAATATAAACGCGAATATAATTAATTATTATTGATATAACGTTTCGAGTGCGTCTAGTTCAAATGCCGACATGGCATTTGAACCACGTTATTAAAAAATGACACTTAAAAAAATCTCAATAAATTTTTATGCTAATTCTATAAGCACTAAAGTTATATATCAGCTGACTGTGTAATTTTAATTATCAAACATTATAGCTTGAATATAACTTTTATTTAAAACATGCAAATAAAATGAAATTAATATTTCACTTCCCTAATTTAATACGATTATAAAGGTCCCAATTACTACTAACTAGTCACTAGTCACTACTTTAATCGGCTTTGTTAATAACAATCATGATTGTATTAGGAGTATATGGATATATTGAAGCTTAAGAAGATGATAATGATTGACATTAATAAGACCAATTCTCACGTTGAGTTAATTATATACCTTCAAATTTCAATTATACAATTAAATACAAAATTATAACCTGTAGATTGATTGATTTTAATAGGTTATGATTTAAATAAGTAGACATGCCAAAGCGAACGTATTTGAAACCATATAAATTCGTAGTTCACTCTTGGGTAAAATCAAGTTAGGATATTCTCATAATATAAGTTCATTATCATTATTGCCTAGCGCGTTGGAATAAATTTTTCTCTTTATTGTGGCCATTGAATTCTAAATTCGAATTATAAGTCAATTAGCCGGATGTCAGTGTTTAAACTTTGATCGTAATTTGACTGCAATGTACTGGACGTCCGGTCGATAATCCTAGTAAAGGAAATAAGTAATGTCAAAGGTTTTAATTTCCAATAAAATACAATCGAAAAAACTTTAGGTCATTACTCAATTTGCCTCTTTCTGTTTGTTGTAATACGCTGTGGTGAAAAAGGTGCAGGGTAAATTAGTTTAAACGGTGTAATAAGCCAGATTTTTTTAAATCTAAATGAACGTTGTTGTTTTAAAATTGGAATAACTTATAATTTGACATTTAATCAATGTTCCAATGAAGTTATATCAGTGTATTGTTAGATAATCTGTGGTTCGGGCCAACGCGATACGAATCGCCAAGTATGTGATCGTTTCGCGCAAGTGTTAACTTGTGGGAGACTTAGAAATAAGCTCAAATGTTTAGTCATCGTTTTGTAATGCGTACGCGCACCGCCTTTTAATAGTATTTATTATGTATGTCCTACCATACAAAACTAGGACAGGGATAAAAACGAGTTTCAGGTATTTCATGATTAATTGTTTTTTTTATATTCAACATATAATAAGCCTTTAAAACTGCAATGTTCTACATGCTTTCCTCGCGCGTAATTGTCTTGATTTTAGTAGCATTTAAGTTTTTATAATTGTAAACACTATCCATACATTAAGCTAACAAATAATTACCTGGCGACAATGTAAACAATTGAAATTAAGATTTGAACCGGTAAAGACATCCGTTTTTAAAACTAAGCGACGCATTCGAATCGCCATTGTTATCGTAATAAGTTTTTCATTGACAATGTAATAGATTTTGAAATTAGAATTTGTATCTATACGAGTGTGACCTTATACCTGTCTTCTAAATTGGCGGTCAAAGCGTAAAGTATATCTAAGAGATTACAAATAACCTATACAATATTACATCCGAAAACAAAATACTTTTAGGAGTTTTAAAATAAAGATATGTATATGTGTACTACACACATATATACTTTACAAAGCTTTGCGTGTATATTTAGCTTATGTACTGTCTAGATTCATCCAATGTTCATCGAATTTATTTAAATTGCAATATTCTTTCAAAATGGCAAAACAAAAAGCGTTCCCACGGATGACCGTGCACGCGTGATTATCTTTTTTCTAATTTACATCCGCGCCTCGGGCGTTAAGGAGCCAAATAGAACAAAACCATCACTTTCGTATAATAGCCATTTGATTGTTCGTATAGTCTATCATTAGGCTGCATTATCTGTTCCTCGGATGCGTAAGCGCACTATGACGTGCGTTAGTAGCATGATTTATCGTTTTGTCTATCTCTTGACTGTATTTAGGCGCACACAAATTATTATAGATACAACTAATCACGTATTTGAGATATTATTTTTTTATATTTGAGATATTAGGTCTGTCCAAGGAATCGGCTCTTAAGGCATATTTAATTTCATTACTAACATTTCACAAATTATATTCAGCGTAGAAGATAATTTCGAAACGTTATCAGTATTTTGGAACAATTTTGTTAAAAAACATTATTTTCATATACGACACAAATGGATGAGCACCGTTATTTCTTAAATGTTTAAAGTACATCATAACTTTCAAGTATAGAGTTTATTTTTGTTACTAAACCACAATGCAACGTTAGCTGTAGGAAGTCGATTTTGCAAGCCTACTTTGAGACCGGTTTGAGGCGGAGATTCGCCTCGGACTGGCTCCGAGACGCCAGCCAGCGTGAAATGGTTTTAATAATCTCTATCAATATGGCCTTTATCCTTTTTGCTATTTACATTAACGTCATTAACCTTGGCGATCAGTAAACTTATATAATTTATTTAACATAGCTATTTTATCTGAAAACTTTGTTATTAAACAAATTAACCTAATCCATGAAAATTTAGTAATATAATTAAAATTTGCTAAATATTCATAATATGCTGTCCAATAACAATAATGAGTATACGCAAGATAAGATGCTTCGATCGCATATTCTGTAATATTAATCATAAAAAACGACGTAGATTAAACTTATCTGAGGAAAAGCTTACACTATACTATGAATGGACAGATATATAAAATTATTATTATAATTGATTGATTCTTCACACACACAAAATATACAAATCCTTTTTATGCGCTTTAATAAAATGTTAGGTTTCGTTCGGTTTTAGATTTGAAAAATATGGCAGTGTATTGACTAATAAGTCATGTTTACGTAAGAAAACAAATTCCCTTCAAACGGGTAACAAATAAACATATTTTGTCGAAATGATGCCCATAAGAAGAAGAGGTCGTCAGGTGGATACGTGGGCGGCCAGGTGGGGCTGAATATCGGCTTTATTTAATGGCACTAGTGGCTGGCAATTGACGTGTCCAAAAAAAATCTATTCACTGTAGTGATGACTTACGTTGTTCTTCTTCACGATTTTGAAAAGGTGAGTTGGTATATATTTCATCAAAATATCTCTAAATAAGTGAAATTTTATATAAAAAAACGTAAACATTAAAAAGTTAGACATCATTTATGATTATTTACTAATTAATTCAATATCACACACGAAACATCACCTAATTCTACAATTTTGTTGTGTGAATTGTTCATTTAATAAATATTCAAAATATTTTTATTTGTAAATAATAAAATTATATTTTTGACTCTACTCAATTCCGAGAAGACATTACCGTTGACTCGACAATTAATCGTGGGAATTTTTATAATTGCCACAACTAACAATGAATTCTAAGTATTTCTTGATTTTTTGTTACCTGCTTATCAAAGGTTACCTATGCAGCTTCACAGTTATAGAGTCCAAAAAGGTCGTTGGATAAAAAGTTGTTAACCAACACTAGGGAGACAGGTTCGATTCTGACATGTTAAAACATGTGTGTTCTGAATTCCATAAACGTGTTTAACAACAAAGACAAACCACGCGTATTGAATTAAGTATTTTGTTTCCCCGACTTCAGTAATAAAAATAATTTCTCTATCATGGAGATAAATGTCTTTAGTATTTTCCACTTACAATACAGCATTAGGGGGGTGAAATGGGTAGTTTTTTATAATAATTCCTTAAAACAAATATTTAAAAATTAGATCTAGCCTAGAGAAAGACTAATGAGTAATTTACATCTAACTTAAATTGCTAAAGTATATATAATATAAGAATAGTGTAAACCTAACACTTCTTACAGTCTCTAATAAAGGTCTGACACTTTTTTAATGTGTACTTAAAATGTTTAAATATAATCATAGCAATAATGACACTAGCACTAAAAAACATTCACATGATGGTGAAGTCTTCGGTCGTGAGCTCCAGCGAAATGGGTAGTTAAGACCATAATTAAATAAGAATGCCGACGAAAAATGTCAATACATGTTTAGGTTTTGTAACATCGGTACATCAAAGGCACGTGACTGTCTAATAACTACGTAATAATAGATGAAATGATTTTGATAACTTGTGGGAACTGTGGGAGCTCACATTCAATTAGTGTAATCAGATGTAAACGTTTGCTTGTAGTGTAGTTTTAAGAAAACATTGCATACAGCATTTTGTACTCGTTTATTACCAAATTATAGTTTTATTGTCTTAGATTTCGTAGTATTGCAACCGTAACCCAGATTTTCGTATGAATTAAAATGAATGACTCAATATATCCTAAAATTGACGTGGCCCTACATATCGTATATTAAATGTGTGCTTATTTTATAGATAACATTATATAACTTTATTCATGCAAAAGGACCTTGCCAATTGGCATTATACTCCAACAGGAAGTGATAAAATATTTCGTGTACAATAATGAATCACTAACTTAGCTATGACGTAGAAGATAAGGTTCCTCAATAATTCTGGGTAATTTCTTGAAACCTTACTTCACGTGAAAGTAATATGAGAATTAGTCATTTATTGTGTGTTTGACTTATGACAATGTGATCTATGCAGAATATTTGAATTTAGAAAGCATTTAATTTAGATTTATTTTTTAAAAAACATTCAACCGAGTAATATTTTTTGTATTAGTTTATATTTTTTAAATATCAGCTTTCTCAGATCTACAAACATTTCCAAACACATTAATTGTAATAATAAAATAAATAACAGTCCTTGTCCTAAAATAAATTGTAGTTAACAAAGTTATTTGAACCGTAACGCAGCCATTAAGTCTTTTAGCACTTTACTACGAGGTTAACTCGTCGACTATATCGTAATATTGTCATCACTCCATTTTTATTGCTGCATCTCCTTCTATTTCCTTACAAAAGAGAAGGACACACGATCAGCCTGAAGCTGAAAAGTGTAATAACGCTATTCTTTTATTCACGCTGCGATTTTGTTTACATGGGCATTTTTAATATATTTACGATTATTATCTATTAATTTAAATGGAATCCTTTGAGGCTCCTTTATACAGTCAGGTGTAACATTCAAAAAATATTATTATATTGATGAGGAAAAATGTGATGTTTTTGATGTTGTCAGGAACAGTTATAGTATTTTAGTAATATACAATATTATGTAGCCCCGAAATTACTTATTTTTAATTCTGCTACTAATATCAGGGGTATTATTTGATGTTAGGATTTATAGCTTTAGCAATGTTGTATGATTCGCGGATCAATGTCCGAATTGACGGCGAGAACTCACAATTGCTCAATGACGGTTTCCGGTGATCGATCAATCTGCGCGGACGCATACTCAATTGGCTACTTGACTTTATTTATGGGGGAGTTTATTGCTAGGGATTTCCTAACGGATTAAGGATTTTAAGGTCGTATTCATTTAAAAGTTGTTTATGAAAAATTATAATTTTAAAATATATTTTAATGTCACAGATTTAGTTAAACATTCGAAAGCCTGATTTTATAAAAAAAATGGCCCTGTACTGGTAGCCAGTTTGGTGATATGTGGCGTAGCCTAATACCTCCTTGCTTGGAAGAGCCTTCAAATTTGAAAATGTTCGATAAATTCATAAATATTAAATTGAGAATAAACAGTTATTTTACTATCACCGACACCAAATATCAATATTGCATTTCATAAAATTAATATAATATTGAGATAATGTATCAGTCTACCACAATAAAGGCACCGACAGTCTTTTGCTTGGAACACATAAATCAACGCAAACCACCGGAAGCAATATCAGTTGCGTAACCTCTTTTCAATTTGATAATGTTCTCAAGTGCAGTGTATATGCAGACAGATGATAAAAGCGCGGGCTACAATATTTTTTCTTCTAAATGAGGTTCTTCATTCTCTTCTACTATTTGTGAGGTTCGTGGCGCAAATGATTCAGTTCACTTGTTCTATTTACCTATATTAAAACGATTCCGCAGCGTGCATTCGAAATTCAAATTGTATAATAACGCTTTAAGTTCTGTGTTAAATTTATATGCGAGAAAAAGATCGAATAACATAATATTAGTTTATAAGACTTTTATATTGTTAAATGTCAACCTTGTTGGTGTTTGTGTTTATAACTATATATATATTACATATATACTTACATACGTAAGTTTACGAAAATTCCATACTTCAAAAAATGTGAACAATTCAAAAAGTTCTGTAAATGAACGTTATTATTAGTTAAGAATAAAGTATGCTGAGAGACTAAAGCAAACATAAGATGAAAGTATACATATTCTAAATTTAATGTAACTCGATCGCCCGACTTGTGATATGTTGGAAACTTAATTGATGTGAAGATCTGTCAACTGCGGTTATTTCTAACATTATTTTTTTAATTTATAACCTACTTTATTGTTATTTTTTGTATATGACAGCTGCAACAAGGAGACGGGCGGTAGTAGCCTCGAAGCTAATAGTTTATAATGTGATGTCAAATATGGAATACCACATTGTTCCAAGGTAGTTTTATTCTGAGCTTGTATAGGGTCTAAATTTTATGTGTGACGTAAATATTGCTTGTTTTTTTATTACGATTATTGACGTTTCTAAATTTCTATTGCACAGTTTTCTTTGATACTAATAGCGAGTTATTTTTCTGAATAGGAAAATTTGAAATTAATTCTTTAAACATGCAATGATGGACATTTATAGATTTGATTGATGTTTGGTAAACAAAGCCTAATTCAGATGCATTAGCCTGGATCGATGATGATAAACTGACAAATTTTAAGAATAGATGGCCTATTTGAACATTTTTGTTCACTAGAACTTAATATAAATTCATTATGTCATTTTAAATTCTTAACACATCGTATGCGTGCCTAGCGCCTTTTCTTTAATTATCACATTCCATCACTAATATCTTTGAAAATACCAAACAGAAAATTAATTTAAATATAACAATATAATACAATCTATTTATATTCTCCGTGTTTTGCTTTATTTCCTATCACAAACCCAGGTATTACTTGAGCCATCTTGAATAGTCACACATTGGTTTTCCAGAATGACCACGCGGCGACCATCTATTTTCTATAAATGTTTAAACTATACAACATCAAATATCTAGCCCATCTTCCTACATAATAAGCAGCTAACAATACTAATTACATTTGTAAAAGTGATTACATATTCCAAGTAAGGTTCCGCTACACTCGGCCATCGAACTCATTTCCGCTCCTTGGCTCTAAGTTTTTTACCATATTTTAATATTGTAAACAGTCTTTCAATTTATTTGGTTTATGAGGATGTAATTAAATTTTAGTTTAGTTATAACTTATAGTTTAAAAATCCTTTTACGCATGTCACGCTCGTGTTGTGAGTTGTTTTAATCATTAGCAAGATGGCCGACCCGCATTATGTAAAACGTGAACTTTATTTGTTACCACTGTTACGATCTAAAACTGGATTTAGCCACAAACTTTTACAAGTAACAATTATATAAAATAAATCGATCGAAAGTTTTAACTAAATTCTGTTTCATCAGAAAAACCGAAAGTTTAGTTAAATAAACTGATTTATTCTATCCGAATATTTCACCTCTGACTGAAAGGCTGTGAAACGATTAATTAACTGTGCCCTTCATATTTATATCTTAATTCTTTATAAACGTGGACAACTCACTTAATAAAAAAAATCCAAAAGTGTCGTAGTGAAACAGCCTTGACACTTGACAAGTGTTTTACTAACATCAAAGGAGCATGGTGTTCATTGACATGCACCTTATAGACTAAGATTAACCAGACGTTACCTGTCGGCTGTCGGCCGTTGACATGAGAATGTAAACATGTAGTAAGCTGTAGTAAATACTCTTTAGACGGTTTTTAATAAACACATTATCGCGTGAAGTGAAGCGTGTCGTGAAGCCAAAATAATAACCAAAAAGCTTCAAGTTTTTTGCCGTGATACCAATTGACAAAGATCAATAATGTTTTTATCATACTATGTTTTTTGGAATTACAAAACAGCCCATGTATACGCTTAGCTTGTTTGCTTGGCGGTTTATATAATATATTTTTGTAGCAGCCACTAAAAAGCACCATTTTTAGCATTTTTGACAGTTGGTGTCAACATAAAAATTAATAATACTTATTCCTCTAATCTCCTTATAGGTATTGCCCTAAAACATTTTATAGACACATCGTAAACCGTATGATGTGGCCACAGTATTTAGTTGTTTTTATTATTCCACAATTATACATTAATACGACGTAACACCGGATATGGTGGCCAATAAATTGTGGCAATTGTGCAGACGAAAATAAAATTCACCGTACTGTATGCGAACGTTTTCAAATTGTGTTAATAAAACTGCTAGAACGCGAATTAGCAAGGAATGGCGGCAAGCGCACCGTAGATTTTTCATGTGTGAAATGAAATGGTTAAAATGGTGGCGACATTTCTATAAAATAATATAAAAATCTCGTTCCTATATTATTATCTATCTGTTCTAAAAAAATTAGGAATAGATGTTATCTGCTCCTATCTGACTTTTTTGCTAGTTTGTGTTAATAACACCATCAGCCTTTGGATCTTATATCCAACTATCGACGAGATTAAAAATCCGGTAATAGATTTTCATTTCAATAGATTGACATTTCAAAACTTAGGAATCAGCAAACAGGTTCTTCATTTATGGAATAACATCCAATTACTCGGCAATACCTACCGCCCACCCGTGAGGATACTTGCATCACGTCTCCCACACAATATAACGTAAAATATAACTTATTAGTAAATTAATTAGTTAAACGTTAGCTATAGGTTATGAGTTACTTAAGTATAAGTAATGATTCTTGTTGTAAGTAGGTTTCGTGTCTGTTGCTTTGATCTGATGATCCAGGAACAAATTCTTGATTAACTAATCATTCGTCACACTAATCTTTAATTTGTTATGACTGAATTGGATGATTGGAAATCTTCTTCTACAAACACCGTCAGTTTATTTCGGGTTGTAATAAAGTCACTTGGCTATTGATTTGTTTAAAATAGCTACGTTTTTTCATCGTCCAAAATCAAGTTGTCTTTATTTCATTGGCATGCAGCGACGTGCTTTTGGAAAGTCTAAAAGCGCAATAAAATTCTTACAAGAATTATATGTTTTTAATAATAGCGTACATTTTCATTTTAATTTACACATGCACCTTCGCCGATAAGTCGTAAGCGCAGTAAAATATCGCATTTCGTGTTTACGATACAACGCGTTCTATAATTGAGCGATGCGGGAGAGTTCAACACATCGCGGTTCATCTTTTTAGAATACGACACAAATAACATTCTATATTTGTAAATTTATACACGGACAGCTTTAAGAGCGATCATCCACGGTCACTCGTCCACACAATTTTCGTCTTTGTTACACAATAACAAGTCATACAATTCGGTGTATTAGCAAAATGTTTAATGCGCTTTTATCCTAATTTATAGAATACGGATTCTAAGGTGCTGTTATGCAGGAGCCATGGCGATGACCACATGCAGCCGTGTTTGTAAATAGAACGCATCGTAACTACTCGGTTGTATTTTTATCAACTTTTATGAATGGTTCGACATCCATCGCTGGCTTTGGAGAGACGTTCTGGTAGAAACTTATTTACATGCAGTAGTGGACTAATGCTTAGTGATAAATGCGTTATCATTTATTTACTCACATACTTGAGGCTGTGACATCTTTGAACGATGTTTCGGTTGTATGCGACATCGTTAGTTCTTGTTTACAAACAACGTTGAACTTTTTGTTTGTTCATTGTTTAGATACTAATTACGGATAAATGTATTATCAACTTTCATGGAATCTAACCGTGTGAAAGTATTGCTTACGAGATTCATAGCGCGTATTTAACTCATTCATTAATCAAAGTTTTGTAAGAAAAAATCACGCTTATCTTAACACAAACAAGGGAACAGTGGTCCATGAGCCATCTGTTCGTTGCACCCATATAGATAACGAAATTGTTCGAACGGGAACGATATGCATTTTGTGTCGAGCCATTGCGCGGAGCTCTCGTTCGCGCGAAAAATCCGCCATTTTGCATCAAACTATGTGCTCCATATTCGATCGTACGGTGCGTTGTTTGATTTTCTGTATGAGATGTGGTTTATTTTTGATCGCGTTGTCCTATTTAATCCGTTATGGCGCGCCGCGTGCGCTCTCATCAGTCTAGTAGTGTTGCTTGACGTGTATACTTTCAATATTTCAAAATGATTAAATATATAGTTAATAAGTTTAAAAAGGTGTCATCTAATTGCCACTTGTTTACATCGAACAACGTAAATACTGCCTATAGTGATTTTTTTGTGACTTATAAACTTGTATTCAAAGATTTGTCTTTTGTTATAGATTTATCCGGACCCGGAATCTGAAAAGGCTATAATGGGTTCGGTGGTGTACTGCATTCATCACAAGGAAGGATGTCAATGGTCTGACGAGCTTCGCAAGTTGAAGGTATGTCGAGAACAGTAAACACAGTTTAGATAAATAGTAATCAGGGCGTTTTATCGCTCACATTTGGATGCTCACCGTGTTTGGCATATTTCCTTATCAGATGTTTTATTGAGTAAACAGATTGTTGGACGATAAACATCTCAACGCTAATTTTGTATAATAATAAAATTTGGACAAGTCTCTACAGATTATTCATTTTAACAAATTTACATTAAACGAAAGTGTAGGTACTTTAGTTATGAGAAATTAATTTTTAGATAGTTAGGCAATTTTAGTATAAAGTTATTATTAGTAGATACATCGAAATAAATTTACAAGCAACAACAAAAAATTATAATTTCTGTTTATATGAAGAACAAGATAAGCCTGATTTACAACACTCAACTAGGACACTATCGTAATGTTATGACATAACTTCAACATGTTTTATTGATAAATCGTTAACATTCACACAAATTTTCACATAGGCCACGTTAGGTGATTTATTTTTGTAGCCTACATTAGCATTGCCTTAAGCGAATGTGATTGATAGATTTGTAAGTTAAAATAACGTCTTATTCGGCGCTCCAAATGTAATTTTACTTATAACAGTATAGTAAAGCTAAAGAAATTGTTGTGAAAATGGCAATAAGACTTTCCGCTAATACCAATAAGAACGGACCATAAATAAATATCTATGGTTGGCTTTTAGAGATAAAAACGATTTTTTATATATAGCGAATATACTTTATTTTAATTAATGCGGGTATAGCTAGGTCTATATATTTTATTAAGATTCGTTATGCTTTGAAACACTATCTACTTGGTGCAACATACAATAGGTAGTAAATAAATTAATAAGTGTCAGCGGCTATATGATTTCTTGTCTTTTCAGGCGCATCTAAACACTTGCAAGCATGATGCAGTGCTATGCGCGGCGCAGTGCGGTGCGATGATCCCGCGCGTGCTAATGCAGGACCACCTGCGTTACACCTGCCCACGACGCCGCGCCAATTGTGAGCACTGTGCTAAGGAGTTCTCAGGCAGTGCGCTTGAGGTAATTTCTCTAATCTTACCTAACCTTTAAAATAAACAAATCCTTTAAAATACATAGTCTTAGTTATGGTTTTGAAAGATGTGACTTCTTTGTAATGTGTAATAAATATTACATCATTCTCGCGTTGAAATGCGATTTTTATAATGATGTCTGATATGTTATTAATTTATTTTATTTTGTTTAGTCTAGTAAATCTTAAAAAAACAATGAAAATGCCAAGTATATATTAATTTAATTTAGAAAACTGTAGGTATGTCGAGAATTTAACATCGGAATTGATAACAATATAAAATTGCTATAGCAAATTTGTTAGCATCACGGCTATTGATTTTATATGAAAATAGTGCCGTACATATGTTAACTTGTCATTGTCTAAATTTCAGGAACACCAAGGGAATTGCGGTCATGAGCCAGTCTACTGCGAGAACAAATGCGGCGCCAAGGTGCAGCGTCGTCATACGCAGCAGCACCTGCAGCAACATTGTAGCAAGCGGCTGGTGCCTTGCCGACACTGCGGCCAGAGATACACACAGGTTAGATATGTTTTTCATTTACATATTTTAAAGCCATTTTACCAAGACCACATTACTGTTTGGATTCTGTTACCTACCTCTTATGTTAACTTTAGGGTATCAATATATTTTATAATTATTAGAATATTAATGATACATTACTTTTGTTCAGGACACAGTAGGCGCTCATGGAGCGTCGTGTGCGCGTGCGCCGGTGCCTTGTCCTCAACGATGCGCTGCGGCCCCCGCCAGAGACGAGTTGGACGCTCATCTCCGGGATCACTGCGCAGCTGCTTCTCTCCCTTGTGCCTATCGAGACGCTGGATGTCGTTTTAAGGTGAGATAACTTCCTAGAGGTAATTGTTGATTAATCATATTTAGATGGTCATTGGACAATTTGATTTTATAATTTATCTATTTGATATTTAAAATTACATTTACATTTCAGGGCACTCGTCAAGCGCTTGACCGTCACATCGAAGAAAGCTGTCAGGCGCATTTGGCCCTTGTATGTGGGGTTGCTACCAGACAGGCGCGTCAGTTAGAATCCCTTAGATCTGCTCTAGCAAGATTAGCTCTTAACCAGTCTGGAGCTCTTGTCTGGAGAATATCAGATTTCGCTGCTAAGATGGCTGAAGCCAAATGCAAGGAGGGCGTAGAACTCGTGTCTCCAGCTTTCTACACCAGCCAATATGGTTATAAGTTGCAGGTAAACAAGCTTGAAAATGATCTCTTTAATTGAAACAAGAACGTTATAGTTTTAGCCAAGAAATGGCATTGGGTTAGGTTGGTTTGTTTGTAAACAAAGGGAGAGATTATTTATATGGAGTGAATAATATCGCGTGACTAACCCAATGTCAGCGGCCGTAGTAGAACTAAATCCGGACTGCTTAGTCATGTCGTTTTATTTGCAATTTACGGCTGTAGTATTGTGATAGTAAAACAAATAAATAAAATCTAAAATTTAGACCAATATAAGATTTTTATTATTTGTGTTAATATTATTTGATTTTGTTTCAGGCGTCTCTATTTTTGAACGGCAACGGCGCCGGCGAGTCTACCCATATGTCAGTTTACATCAAGATCTTGCCAGGCGAATATGATGCTCTGCTTCGCTGGCCGTTCGCTCACACTGTCTCTTTCACTCTGTTTGACCAAAGCTCCACACCAGACAGAGCCTGCAACATGGTTGAGAGCTTCGTCCCGGATCCCACTTGGAAGAACTTCCAGCGCCCTTCTAAGGAACCAGACGCGCTAGGATTCGGTTTTCCACGATTCGTTTCCCACGAAATGCTCAAAAAGAGAAACTTTGTCAAAGACGATGTCCTATTTTTACGGGTCAAAGTTGATCCTAGCAAGATAGTTGCCGTATAAACCAAAATAGTCACTGTTATTTAGTATTAGATATTTAAAAAATTTAAAAGTCATAGTTATAGATGTATATAAAAGGTAGTATAAGATGTGAATAGTTTTCCGTTTTCTATAAGCTGTAAATATTAGTTAGGAGCGCATTTGCAGCATTGTTATCCTTTCACTGAAGATCTCTTGAATTTCTTTGCCGCCTGAAAAGCGTAACAAACTGAGCATGTGTCAAAGAAGATCGGCTAATACTTACCCGTGCCATATACACACATTTTTATAGGTTACTGCAAAAATTGTGTGTTGCCAGAAAACGTTCGCTGAGCATTTTTGGTCGCCTTGCACTGATAATAGGCGTTTTAAAAATGTAGAACTGAAATGTAGACTAAAGTATATTATAGTATTGAAACTTTGAGACACGTTTGGTTATGTTATATCGGCAGGTCTATGTATATATCTAAGAATATTAAAATATTATATATTTATTGTATGTAAAACATGAAAATGTAATGTAAATATAAAACCCCTCGTTTAACAAGCTGGAGTTAGACCAAAGTGTTTTGATTACTTTGCGAAGAAGAGATGTACAATAGGTGGAGCAAAGTTATCAACCCAACAAAAGGCGGCCAAGTCGTGAACTATTATGTAAGCGTTTTTTGATTGTAATATTTTGTTTAGGTATTCCCATTTTTTCTAAATTTCCACTTTGGATCTCTAAGTAACGCTTGCTTGAAATTAATCTCAACGGTAATTCTACATTCCAGAGACATTATTTTAAGATCATTTACTTGTTGCAATGTATTTTGTTATCTATAGGTTAAGGAAATGTTTACCTATCGCTGAATATAACCTTAAAGCATTGAGGGCTTTAGTATTTGTTTAATGCAACAGAATTTCTACTCAGGCCATACCTACACACTATGATTATAATTCCAAGAGTTTTTATTGTATAAAAATCATGCTGTTCTTCACCATTATAATGGTAAGATAAAGCAGGATAAATATTATGATTATAGTATAGTTATTTATATTAGGAGGATTAAGTATAATACTGTTCATGCCAATGTCTTTAGCATAGGTTTCATTAGTTTTAGTTCTAAATAACCTAGCCTGGCTAAGAATAATGACAATGAGACTAACAAATAGATTAGTTAGTTTTAAGAGTAGGTGATGTACACGATAAGGTGGAAAATATATTTTTTTTTTCTTAAATACTTCTTTTATTGCCATCATAATATTTATTTATACTTTTGTATTGAATACTTATTAATCGAAAGCTGAATTCTGAGACGTTGATAAATGATGTAATTATCACAATTTAAGATAAAATTAATGTTTACTTATCATAAAAATCCCCTGTTAGGCATAGTTGTTTCATAAAAGTTAGTGACACATTCAGAATGGTTTTATACAGAACTATATAATAATTATATGTTGTCTTTATATTTTTTTGTACTTTATAGTCCTTGTGTGTTGAGTGCCAATATAGAAAAAAATAATACATTTACTTATATAATATAAGTACTAAGTAAATGTGTATATTTATAGATAAGATACCATCATGTTATTGACTCAATAAACATTGTGCCTATTGGCAACATCTCAGGATTGCTCGGATGCTGGGGCGAAACGTGCGTTGCGGTTTGAGGCTTTTCGTGTTTGCAACAAATAGGTCTATTGGAATCCCTAATTCTTGGCTATGGTTTCTTTTTTTTATAATACATATACATACATATTTTTTAATTGCTAACTTTATCTCTTGAAATGACAATGTGTTTTTTAAAGAATAGTCTTTAAATCTTAAACCTAAATAAAAATCTATAACAAATATATAAAAACTAGTTCCTTTAAGATAAGCAGTTAGGAGAAATATGATATGTCTCTTCAGACATTCAGTTTCCTAGATAGATGCTCTATGATCTATTTCTTGTTTCTTGTTACGTTCGCCATCCATTTGTATTACATTTTCACTTTTTCAACTTCATTTTAAACCTTTTAAGAGCATTGTTTTCTTATTATTACAATTAAGGACAGGTAGTCTGCTACTTTTTGGACAGTGGAATGAAGAAGTAAGTAAATAAAAAGCACATGTTTATTATTCTGAGAAGTGAAATAAGGACTGGCTGAAAATAAGTGCAGAAAGACCCTCGGGTGTGAATGCAAAAAGCTGAGACAGTTGCCCTTTGGTATTCAAAGAAGCAAATATATGTAAACAGTTGGTGTCTTCTTTCTCTTGGTATTTGTGTATCAATAAAGTTAAAAAAATTTTTCAATGAGATTATTATAGACATTTGATGTAGAGTACATAAAAATATTTTGTTTGTATTTATTTCAAATATTGCTTTTGAGATCAGAATATAATTGGTAATATAAATTCAACACAACCCAACATTCATCTGATTACATATTTAGTTTCATTCAGATATTTTGTGAAGTTCCAGACTGGCTAAATGTAGAGCTGTTGAGAGTTGCAGATGTTGACTTTTTAGATGTCTGGAATATTAAGAATAAGGTTATGTTTTATTATGTTTCACTTATATTTTCAAAACAACTATATAAAGATAAAGTAAAAGTACCATTTGAATTTTTAACAGTTCATTCATAGCCGATGGCAACAGTGGCTTCACAGAATTTATTTCCATCATAGTTAAATGATCCAATCTACCATATGAACCACCAGACTTCATCAATGCATCCATTGAGGTCCGTAACTTGGACATTCTTATATCCCATATATCTTTAATTATTGTTTTAATTTCAGACGCATTTGGTATGTCTTCTGATGCAGCTCCTAATAGTAATTTTGCTTCAACCATATAATGTTCATTCGGCATTTTAGTAAAAAATCTGTAATTGATTTTCCCTTAATAATATAATTCATACATACACAAAATATCTACTTGGATGGACAATAACTTTTAGTGATATTAGGGTTAATATATAGGCATATTGATATTTGGAATAGTGAAGATGCTTACTGAAAATATTTTGTATAACAATTGCGTTAAAATTCATAATCTAAAGGCATTTTATGTACTCTATGGTGTATGAATCATTTATTATTATTAATATTCATGATTTTCGTAAGTTGATATTAAACTTGGATAGTTTTATCATTAACCTAATTTACCTGGATCTTTTTTCTTCTTCTTTAATATTTTCCAAATTATCAATTTCCATCCAATCTGGTGGCACAATTCGACACTTTTGTTTTTGTTTTAACATAACCGCTAACCAAAGTGGAACATTCATAGGTAATCCAGCACGAAAAGGTCCAAATTCCCCACAAATTAAGTAAATTTTTTCATAAGAAAAATTTGGAATTATACTAACTATTCTGTTTTCACCTATAAACTCTATTTCATATGGATCCATGGTTCAGTGGATTATGCTACACAAAAACATTGACCTCAATAATAAATCTTGAGTTAAGTTTTATCAACTTTTTATTATAACTATTAATATTTATATTATAAAAGTTAAAACTAAAAAAAAAAACATAAAAACCAAAATACGGAAGTTACATTTTACAACAGCCAAATGTCATATTTTGGCGCTCAAATAAAACTAGGGAACAAACAGCACAGACTAGGACGACTATCAACCGGGCACAGCCAAATATTACGTGTGGGCCTTATATAAATGTCGGTTGCATGTGACACTTTTTTTACAATTGCAGTATGAACGAGGTTGGACGGCAATTGAAAAATTTGCTATTTTATAGAGTTAAAATTAGAAAACCATTCATATTTATTTAACACCGCGTGATATTTGTGCACTGTAAATTAATACGCTCCAGCGCAACTTCGCGTTTTGACTTATTTAATATACATACATATATATGTAAATATACATCTCATTTATTGAATTGTTTAGTTAGTATATTGTTCATGACCTACATGAACTAATTCCTACCTTAACTATAAAACTTCTAAAGTTCACCGACCATCCTTAGTTGATTCTTTGCTTCGTTATGCGTTTATGTTTATGTTATCATTGCGTACATCCTAAATGATAACGTTTAGGATGTAGATATTTTTATTTATTTATTTAGCTTAGATCCTCGTTCATTGTTTTATACTTGATTTCTTAATTATTTCGTAAATTCTCATTCTTATTAAAAATATTTGATTTGATATCAAGTGATAAAGTTGAGTAAGTTACTAAGTAGTCGTTGTCGCTGACGAGAAAATTTTAACCAAAACGTCAGACGACATTAATCAATATGGCTCCTATGCAAAAGTATAGATTTATGTAGAAAAACAGCTGTTGTAAAATACCTCCCGCTGTAAGTAATCGTCATAATACTAAAACTTTTATGTTTGTGATAGTGCCATCTATTTGTTACGTAGAACATTGATAACTGATAACATAAGTTGATTACTAACTGTTACTATATATGTTACATATTTAGTAGGTGTCGCTTTTACGCAATTTTACAAAGAACAAATATTAATTGCACTTCCTTGGATAGTAATGGAAAAAATTCTATTAAAGAAATTTCAAATATAGGATACATTGTTCTGAATTTAATTGTTGCAGAAGAAAAAACGAATAAAATATGTTGAATATCTAATTATCTTTTAGGAATCCATTAAAGATATTTAGTTTTCGTTATTTCTTACTTAGCACCGCGTGATCTAGTCAACTTTTTTTTGTAACAGGGATCATCAGTGACAGTTTTTGTGTTCAAAAAATAGAGGGCAACACACATTCATACACAAAAGTTCGTTTACAAGTATGTACTTACAGTCTTAGCTGGAAAATTAGGCACGATTTTCTCTTAGATTTGTATGGTTATTTATTTATTCATTGTACTTATTTTATTACATAATACTACTACTTATTATTTCTGATTTTTATATTAAACCTAACAGTAAAATTTATTAAACCTAAATAACAGAAATTGGTTTGAATAGACAAAATTAGTTCATATATAAATTGTGTAATTAACAGTACGTATATAAATATAACTTTAAGTAGAACTATGTCGATACATTTTCGCTTCTTATCAGAATAACGATTATTTATTTTAAACTCTAGTCAGGTATATAAATATATAATTATCCAAATGGTGGACTGAAGCAAGATAATAATTTTGACGGTCCCACGATCGAAGTAAATCGCTTTGGCAAAGTGCAAAGTCCTAATTACTAGCAGTAAATTAGGGTGGCCGGTTGACAATGTCGCAGACATCTGATATTTATGGAGATTTGCTGAGCGGACTCCTAGTTTCTTTGTTTGTATGAGAGTTACGGAGTCAACTTTTAGATTGTTTGAGTGATTTAAGTTTTATTGAGACTTCGTAAATGTTTCGCATATTTTTGTTAATCTTGTGATATAGTAACAATTTAAAACGATAGAAGTGCCTAACTATCACGATGAGATTTACGACTCTACTATCTTTGTTTTCGGTCTGACAAAAACTTATGTCACTTAAAATTCTATGCATAGTTTTAAACGAGTTTCAAAAATTTGTAACTGTCTCTTACTTGATCAAGTGAATTGGCAGAAGGCCTACTATTTATTAGTGCCTAATGCCATTCCAGTCCAATTACTAAATAAGTTAACCTATTAAGATTGAACAAACTAAAGTAATAGTAGAAATCATCTTGTCCTATGTCCGTTCGTCTATCAAAGTTGGAGACATAATTTGTTTGCAACAATACTTGTAAATTTGGTAAACCGTCGATTAGAAAAAAGATTGTTCCTATTATTAGCTTGTATAAATTGATTGAATAAAATTTAAGAATTGTTTCTGCTGATTGACTGCCAGCACCGATGTTTTGGAAAGTCGCGGTGTGTAATGAATGCGAGCTCTAAGTCACTTTTTGTAAATTTTGCGGAAAGCATGTTGAATTATGTAATAGACAATAATGAAATTAAATCGCAACGCACGATGCAGAGCATAGGGGTCCCACCTCCCAATTACTGCAATACATAATCAATATAAATTTACGACAACCGGTGGCAATAGAAACTGTTAATCAGGTGTGTCTGACGCCCCCTATATCGTAAACATCCACCCGTTGTCATTGCCGGCGAATCGGCGCATAATCGTAAACCAGCCATAGTGCGAGATTTAACGACAATCGCTTATGTCCAACGTTAGGTGCGAAACACCGGCAATGCGTTATAAATTAGCGTTAATAACGGAAACGTTTGTAGCGTTATTGGTGGCTGCTGTCAAAATTATGTTCGCATTTTGAATTTTACGCGGCAGTTATTTAGTCTGTGGTGGGGCGGTGATTATTTCGTGATGTGTTTATATTTTAATTGTGTTCGGTGCTATTTAACATAAATTACAAAGCAACGACAATTTAGTGCTACCTCAATGTTGTTTATTGTACTTATCCCAAAATTAGGATATTACTATTAATTTACTAAAATTATAAATTTAACGACGGATTTTTAGTATTCCAAGAATCGCATTAAAATCGAATTATCACAATATAGAGGATTAAGTAATAACTAATAAACATCTAATTACCATAATATCCCGTTAATTAGCTTTACCGACATTATTGTACGTAATTATATCAGATTGTAATTTAGGGGATTTGGTATAGTAAATAACATTAGCTATGCAGGTGTGAATTGACGTCGATTGGATGAATAGCAGAATTAACAGATAACATTGATTGTATAATTATTATGAAATGCCACAGGCTAGATAGAAATCATCTTGTAATTGACAGTTATGGTCTTATCATACGACACGGACTACTGATACCGTTTTTGGTACAATGTTTCTGCCTTGGTTTAAATTTTTTACATAGAACCATTGTTGTCTATATGATTTAAGCTGTATATGTTTTTAAATACAAAATTGGTGAATATAAATTATTTTCACATGTCTGAAATCCACTCCATAATCATAATCATACTGAATTTAGTGACATTTACGATTAATTATTCTTTTTTAGGTTGCATTTAATTTAATAGCATAAGAAATATATTTACTAAATTAACCCATGAAGAAATTTGATATGGGTAATATTCTTGTCTAATATATTATTCGATACATTTTCATATAAGCATTATGAAGTCTATATTGTGAAACTTTGAATTAAAACGACTCACTGCAAGTTTTATATAATATATAATGTTTAATTGCATATAAAATGAACTTAAATAACATTTAAAGGTATCATAAATTGATTCAAATCTTTACATTTATCATTACTTGTGCAAATCAGGTCCCCAGACGCCTCTCGCCTCATAGCGCACGTAACACATAAAATTAGACATTAAAATGTATTCGAGCACAGCGAATGGGCAGAGTTGCTTTCAATTACTCATCCAGAAATCGGCTAACTTCTTGAACGATTACTTTCTGATAATCATAACAATGTATCAAACGCACCCTTCGTCTGTTGTCTATTATGATCGGGTACTATTGGTTATTTATGTTAAGGAAATGTAGTTTTTGAAGATTTTACCACAATGGTTTGAACCCCCCCCTTAAATTAATATTATTATTGTTTTTTTTTTAAGACACATGTCACTCACGGATGGTTAGCCCAAAGGTAAGCTATTTAAGATGCAGCCAAAATACACTAAGCAGATTCAAATTACATACTTAAAACTACAATAAATGAAATGTTACATACCCTTCCCGATGTTTAATTTCATATTGTTTTAATTTAGTTTCGGTATTCGAAATGAGTATAAATGATGTTTCTTTCATATAAAGAGAAATAATGAAGTATTTATAAGTTTTTAAGATTTTTACAACTGAAATGTACTTACATATTTCCATGACAAGACTATATAACTACTAAAACATAAGAACACCAAGTTTAAGAAAGTTATTATCAAGGTTCGGGCAAACTGGCTAATTGCTCAATGCTAAGTGACCAGAATAGTTTCGGCTTCCGGCCGATAAGCCTACAGCTGTTAGTTGGAACTCGTTAACGTTGAAAATTTCCAAACGTAATAGTGACTTATGTACAATATTAAATTTCGCAAAAAATAAAAAAAGGAATCGAATTATTTGTATAATAAGTAAAAGGATATTACATGTTGAATTCTTTTTACTTTGACTTTTTTACACATTGTAAAAATACAGTTTTTTTATTAATCTGTAAATCTAGTCTGCTTGTTTTTGTGAACTTAAAAGAACCTTTACGAAACTATGAAAGATGTTTCTAAAGAGTAAAAAAACAGATTTTACGTCTTGTTCTATTTTTCGACTACAAACGGTATTGGGTATGTCCAAATGACAAAGTTCCGAGTTTGTAAGAAGTTAATGAAAATTAAAATTCTCCATACATTCGTTCTGAGAGTTTACGACTCAAGTTATATCTTGAGATAGGAAAAACTTTTGTACCGGCACAGGCCAAGCGTAATCAACATAATTCATTAAATAATGAACGAAAATACGGATTATTCGGAAAGTTTGCAGTCGCCGCTTCATATTAACATTTCTGGATGATAGCGTATTTAAATTTGAGGTAATTTTAAATGTTTTTTATGCCACTTTGAGACTCCTGCGAAAATAAAAATATAATAAGAAAGTAAATATAAAAACTTTTTGAAATGTTCTATAAAGAACATGAAAGTAAATGAACCTTAATTAATCATTTTAAAAATTTAATGAAATTTTATAAATTCATATACTCCTTTATATACTACGAGTATATTTTAGATTTTATTTTTGGTGATATGTAACGGGAATAGAATGACCACGTTTATGAAAAATAAGAATGACAAAAGCATCACATACCAAAAGAAAATTTAATTAAAACGTAGAATATACACGTCAATCTCTCAAATCATCGCACGCTGGGACGTCGCTACGTGATCGGGAAACGAGTCGAATACTAACTATAAATTGACATCGGGATCCCAATAACCATGGTTGCCTTCGAAATGACTTCCAAAGAAAATCTGATACAATACCTCCAATGGATTTAAACATGAATATGTAAACAACTATAATAGAAATAGTTGTCTGCGAGAGATAAACTATTAACTTTAATTACAGAAACAACACTAGATTTATTCAGTTACAACATTATTATTATTTATTATTTACTATATTATCAACTGAACCGGCTCTTTTTTATATAAAAATATTATTGCTATACATTTAACTTGGACAAATGCCTTCATAAATTAACAATATGAAAATTGTATTTAAGCTGTCCTTATTTTTGTATGGAATATTCAATTATGTACAAGTATAATTTAAAAAATTATATATGTACATGGATTAGATTAACATATAATAATATTTAATATATGACACGAAGAACAAATCATGATTTTGTGATTCTCTTCTCAAGGGTATATACTGTTTTCAATTTTGGATACGTCATGATTGAAGTGTTATTGATGTTATAAATGAGGTTTCTTATTATCGAGGAGATATTAAAATGTTTTTTTTATTCGTGGGACGCGTTTACGAAATTGGGCAATGATGTAGGACGTCTACGCAGCTACGATGTTCCGGATTTTACAACACGCATTCTACGGCCTACGACGCTACGACGACCGTTGTGTTTTATTCTTTCGATGTATCCATTTAAGTAAACTTGCTATTTTATTATCTAAAGAATATAGAATTACGTCAATAGATCATGTAACATACTTATTTTACTGTTAAAAATGAGATTACCATTTCAAATCAACAATATTTGTACCAAAATTCATAAAAAAGAGTATAACGATTTGTATTTATCATATAAATACTTGCCCCTATTTCATCCTTATTTAAAAAAAAACATGTGTCTTATGTGTCTGGGTCTTTAAGTATTTTAATTTCATAATTGAAGCATTCTCATGCATGTCACTTACATGCTGACATTAATAGTGTGGACTTTTGAATACATATTTGAGCCACAATGGTTTACCTACTTCTTAGTACTTACTTAAAATTAAACGGGATCAAAGTTAAGTGCACTTACATGTTTAAATAGATGGGCTTCAATCAGCCCTCTACTAACAATTTTATATATTGTCTTTTCTGATCGTAACTGTTAACTGTAGTTAGTTAATGACCTAATAAGTCTTAAAACATAACATACACTAAAAACTTATTTATGTGTGTTTAAATATAAACAAAGTTTCTAACAAAAATACGAGACTAGCTAATTACAGAAGGTGGACCCGAGATTAAAATAGCACTAAACCCACGGATTTATATGGACGCGTGATATTTCTTTACCGACCTAACTAAAACCGCCATTTTTCAACTTGACGAAGCCTCTTTGTTAATCTGTCACGATGAATGTAGGTAATTTAATTATGTCCTCTTAAAGTTGTATAAAAAGTCCATTTAAACTTGGATTTTTCAATGAAATTAATTTTTATAATCACTCATTAATTATATCATGTAACTGTGTTAAAAGGCCAGTTTATATGAAAGGATTTTTTAAATATACACTATCGTGACTAATTAGATTATTATTGTATGATATTTATTTGTATGCAGAAAACTGGTTCATTATAAAACTACTGCATTACTGAACGCTTTTCAATCCCCGCGGCACATAAATTAAAAATAATGAAATAATGTAATCGGTGTAAAGAAAACCTAAGCAAAAACGAGGTACGCTTCGACATCCGTCGTGAGGAGGTCGTCTCCATAAAGGGGAGAAGCGGGCAAAACTATAAATTGTCCTTTAATTACCCCCGGGCAGCGTCACATCATGGATCCAGACAGTTTTATGACGATTTACGGCACATTTCGACGCGGGGACCGGCCCGCTTTGGGATTCCAAGCGTCCATTCTAGTAAGATCTCCTTCACCCCGATGCAAGGAGTTAAAACAAGGCAGTGGCGGGTTTGAGCTATGTAGGGTGGCGGGTCATGTGAGGTTGGGTGGTATACGTCACCTTTTAGACTGGGGGGTTTTAAGGCCTCCAGTTCTTTATGGTAATGAAATCTGAGCAGGGTGACGTGCCGAGGTGATGCTTGTGAGAGTTTTTGTTGTGCCCCCCTTATTTATAGCACGTTTGAGGGCGGCAGCTTCGAGAAACTTCTGTGAATGTAATGTGTTCCGCCTTCTTTGCTGTTGATGGTTGTGTACTCATTCTAGTTAAAAAAAACCCTCAGTCAATGTTCAATCAGCAGTTATTATTTTACGTTACTTAATTAAATAAATCGTTCGTATCATCATCGTGACATGAACCTGTTCAACATTATTATTATTATATCAATGTTAATGCCTGTTCACTGTAAAAGTTTTGTTTATTTGAAAGCGATATTATTGTAACAGAAATTGTTAGTGTATATTTACCAAGTATATAAAATAAATTATGTAAATCTCTAAAAGCAATAAAGACAAAACCATGATATTATCCAAACGTTGGAACGGTATCATAATCGTTTAACAGTCAATTTTATTTGTCGATAGAGTTCCATTCAAACCAGACTTTATAAGCTATAAACGCGCAAACAGACGTTTCGGCGAAACATAAAATCAAATCAACAGTTATCCTGTGAGCCTACATCACAATCAGGTTTAATCGCGTATGTGACAAGTTGGCTCGTTCAACCCACCGACCATTTAACTGAGGACTATCCTGTTGTTCCTGTTTGTGCTTATCTACCCTTTAAATCGTGTAACGCGCGGGTCGTGGGAGGCCAGTTTATTGTGGTGGTTTGGTAACAGCTCTGCGTTTGCTCCTCTCTCGATATAGCGCCGAGTGACGGACAAGTATGCATTCAAATGGGTTACTTAAACAGTTCTACCCCTTAGAATAAACAGCGTTCCCGATCCTGGGTTCACTACCAATTCTGTTCAGAATTTGTTGTGGAATTTACAAATCCTCCTTGAGGGTTCAATAGCAGTTAATGTATAACAAACTACGTCGGTTTTGATTGAAAGAATCCAATATCCGTTTTATTGCTTTAATAGTTATTTTTAGAACTTATGAGTCTATGTAAAATGTTTATATATTTACCTAAAATATGTAACTATTTTTTTAATACATGAGTATACTAGCAGCAGTGAGATCGCCCTTTTGTATCCCATATACTTAATATAAGAATTACATCAATATATTTTGTTCTTGTTGCATTTACTATATATTATGCAAATAAATAATTATATTGTTATTATAGTATATACTAATACATACATAACAAATTATTCGCCATCAAAATACAGGAGAGTTATGGTGGCTCCGTACAAAACTTAAATGACACTATCCAGATGCGGCTTCAATATTTCTGAGCCATTAATTTCCTTGGAAATATTATGTGGATCATAAAAACAAATAAACAGCCATATACCATGATGGATAGCATCGGTCCCTCTGTAATGACGGCGAGTGTAATAAAAAGTGACGCTCGTCAGGATGCAGCGGTATTTATGAGTGGAAAGTAGTATCAGTTGTACTAATGAGTTTGGTTCTTCCTAAAGTATTTCCATTTAAATAGCGTTGTTCAAAATAATAATAGATGTGGATAAATTAGATTAGGCCTCATAGTTTTTTCATCATCCAAGTTTGTTTTCATTTTTAAAACAGATTTATATTACAAAATGAATTTTAATAAATTACTAACATGTTGATATTAAATTTAAGGGATTTTCGTTTACATAATAATATAATTAGTTTAAATTACAAATAAACTATATTTTCCCATTTATTTACACAAAGAAATTTGTCAAGTATTTTCGAGTACATGTCAATCATAAATATAACGTTATAGTTTTAAACATTAACCCTCTTCCTCACCCCCAATACATACGCCTCTAAAATAACGATAATACCGTATTATCTACCGATACCACATCTCAGTATTTCGTCATAACGCATATTATGTTTCGGCTGTGGTTTATGGCATGATGCAGGCTCGGCGTCTTGTTTTGCTATGGGGTGTATCAGCCGCCAGTAATGTGATTTTTTGACATGTTTATGACGTAATATATTATACTAATTGCCCTGTTTAATCATAAGTTATTGGCATTCACGTTGTTGTGCTCGGGGATTCTTCATTTAATGATTAAAATGTTTGTTTTATTTATAAAATTAATTGTAATTTTCCATGTTTATAGAAGATGGATTTATGTAACGATGATGGATTATCTAACTAATGATGAAAAACAGTGTCTTTTGTAGGTCTAGCTGAATGCTTGTAAAAGTTCAAATTGAAAATTAAATAACCTGTAACCTATAAGACAAATAGCAATTTATCAATTATAAAAAGACACAATACAACGAATCTATTACAAGATTTACAAGAACCTTAAAGTTCAATTCGCTTCATAACTATCCTGAACTTACGACGCGTCTTAAAAACTTTTATTTGATGACGTAAATGCAGATGGCGCCACAGCCATTCTTCAGCGATAAAATTTGATGACAATAGAGTCATAAACCGTTGTTTTAAGCAGATACCAGCTTTTAGCTTTAATATTATCCATATTAAGTGCATACGCGTCGGCAATGGTCGTACGAAGCAATTAGATATATAAATAAATTCACTTTACAAGCGACAGATGGCGGTAATGCGGCAGCCATCTTTGCGAGCATATAGGTGATCTAATTAGAACCGGAATATTTGAAATTTTGTTGTTTATGAATGTGTTTATTATATATGTTTATGTTTTAATGAAAACTCAAATGCGGAGGGCATTTGAGTTTTAGCGGGCTTTTAAATGGCATTACATCTATTAAATTTTCTATTAAGCGTAAGCAAGGCATCAGATAAGTCGTCATTGGCTCGTGCCCTTCTAGATGAATTAGTTAGTGTATACCTTTACCCAAGGGAATAGGGATCAGTACCATAAAAACAAATTGTCTCAGCGTCAATTGGAAAAGACAAACAAATTCGTAAATCGAAAAAAGCAATAACAATTCAAACGTACATTAGAACCGTACACATTAAGCTCCTAATTTCCAATTAGCAAGCAGGTAGCGTAAAAAGACGACATTAGAGGAGCGTTTCCCGCCAAAAGGTCGGGCCGGCCATCTTGTTCGACCGCCACGTGGCGTTTGGAAAAGCGCGCGTGCAAATTATTGTCTATTCCTGCATATGTGATGTTGTTTATGGAATTAATTTCGGTCATTGTGCTTTCGGTAACGTTTCGTTTTATCTTGTTTATTACGCAATTTCCTCGCAGTGTTTTACAAGAATGTTTGTTCTTTTAAAGGGCTACTGATATGTTATATATATTTATTATATTTTGAATTGGAAATACCAAATCAGCAACATAAGCAAACGGTGATTCTGTATTTTCTAATTATACTTATAACAGTTTTTAGTCTTAAATCTGAAGTGAATCTGAAATTTGTTATTAAAAGCCTCGTGATTTAATCTAACAGTGATTTAATTATGTGCAGGCGGGCAACACATATACTTTCGTTTGCTAGGGGCGGCAAAAAAAAAAAAGTTTATATATGCTGCATTCAGGTACTGCAAATTTATTTACTGAATTAGAAACGAAACCAGTTAGAACGGACAATAAAGGGGTCATCACATTTGATGTAATTACAAAAGTTTGATACGTTTTGTAGAAAATTAGTATTTTGTGGCGTGCCTCGTTGCAAACCTGTGATTACTGCTAACGAACGACATTCCCACAAGATCAATTTTGTGTTTTAAATTTAGATAGAAAAATTATTTCACATTACATTTATTTAAATATGTTTATTGAGTATATTAATATATGATTGTTAAATCTGTAAAATAATATTTGTTAAGTTGAAAAGAATGGTTACAATTATTAACCAGTGTTGCTTAGGAATGTTTTGCTATAGATAATATGACATCTCATTGACTTAGGCATGTACATGATATAAAACTATAATTTTTTATTTAGATTCGGGCCGCTATATCAGCGAAGTAAAATAAAATGTATAATAGTAGTAGTAGCAATATTAGTCGTATAATCCACTATATAGATCAATGTATATTAGAAACAAAATTACGTGAAGTATTTATTGACATTTACAGTGGTAAAGACAACTGATGCTGGAGAGATTAAAAAAAAGAGCTGATTGATACAGGCCATTTCTGTGTACAACTCTGGAGTCCCTGTATTCTACCCAGGATATGATAAAATATCAATTACTTATTTCATGAATCGAATCGAATCAACTGAAGCATATAATTTTTCAGAAGCTTATTATTATTACTCATGTTTATTGTATTAAAACATATTTGAAAATGTTGTTATAGCAATGTATAAATCGTCCCAGCAAGTTTTGTAAAAAAAAAATTAATACAGAATGTCAAATATGAAATAAATTATATTTTTATATAGTTATAACCCAACATCCATTGTAATAATTTATAATTAAATAACCCAAAACTGTCGCTTTGTTAAAGTGACGGGTTTATTCTTAACCCGTGACTCGTTTAATTGAGTGGACCCTCATCCACAAACTATTTTACGACAATTTATTTCTGAAAAACAGGTTGGAAGTTTCAGTATTATGAATTTATTCCTATAAATATATATTATTCTTCAAATTGTTCACTTTATCGATGTTGGTTTTTAACTGTGCACGAATTGATTTATTTGTTCTGTTTGACACTCGCTAGTACGACGGAAAAAATGTAGTAAATAAATCATATGCCTTAAGTCAACAAAAAAGTTAAGGTACAGAAGGCAAATCACCTATTTACATATTAACAGATACATGACCATGAAATAGACACAGACATACAAAGTCCAGACCATTCGATAATTGGCCAATTACTTATAAGATTTTATTCTTCACATAACACGACCGTAGTATAATCTCATACTACGGTCATATACTAAAAATCAACACATAGTTTCTTAGGTGAAGTCTCTTCAATTATATTAAAATTATGTTAAACAAGTGACATATTATATAGGATTTGTGAACATACTGTGTTAATAATTAAATTATGGCAGACCTTCAATTCATATTATCTTTTAAGGGTTAATTGTATTTGTTCCTAAATGAGATAGACATATGGTAATAGGGGAACATTTTGTAGTAGACGAAATATTTATCTGTAAAGATTAGATACATTGTAAATTATGCCTTATCTAGGTCAAAATAAGTTAGTTTCTAAATAGTATGTCAAATTAATACTTTCCATGTAATCTCCTGGCACAGTTACACATGGTTCAATATTTTATAAATAAAAAACTTTAAATTTTAACTAATATTATAAAAACATGTTTATTATATCTAAGATATAATTTAATAATGTATCATAATTATACCCTCTTCATAACTCTGAATATAGTGAATCAAAATTACTAAGCTAAGCGAGCTGTCTAGTGACAGTTTCAGAGTAAATAAAACTCCGTCAGTTGTCGTTTGAGGTTATGTTATTAAAACCTCTTTTCCAGACAACAGAACTTTAAGTTTGAAGGCCACTAATAAATCGGACATCGATTACCGTAACAGGTGGAGTGAACGAGGCGAGTGAGTAACGGTTATATTTATGTCCGTATGTACGGTAGCTCGTAACTCAAGAACTGCTGCATCGATTTTGTCGTTGCCTCGCCCACTAAAATTATTTATGGGCTAAACGTGTGGCAACATGTTGTATGAATATTCGGTTTTTATAGTTTTGTTTAGGTTTTTTAAGGTGAATGACAATAGGCATAAACTATTGTTGTTGAAATCAAGAAATCGATTCTTATAAAACCACATAAAAGCATCATCACTTGTAAACGAACCTCGCAAATCCCATAAGGCCCAGATCAAACATAATATTTTCAATTCTCATCAAAATGGCGACGATCGTTATGACATCCCTAATAAAAACCGCTCACAATATTCGCTGTACTCGCAGCAATATCGTAATGAACACCATGTATACACTGTCCATTTAATCTCGCACCTGTATCACCAAATATGTATGGTGTAAGTCAACAAAGCTTATTCTACAATAGCTCTTGATTAAGTGTTGATAATTTAAATAAAATACGTTGTAACGGATTAAGACGCAATTTGTTTTTCTATTACATAAAATATTACTCTTATATCAATTTACAAAAAAAACTTAACATTTAAACTAATCGAGGCTGACGTGTATGTACTTAGAGATTATTAGTAAGTTCATAATGACTTAAGATTAATGTGTTAGTTATAGTATTCGTTTCGCAACCTCTTGTAACTTAGTGCGCCCAAAAGGGTCACCTAAACGGCCGCCCGTTTGCTTGTCCTAAACAAATACGTCCACCTATTCACGACCACGTAAGGGAGTTGCGGCATGAAAGCATTGTTTAGCGTCTAACTCCTGTCATTAGCCCGATTAGCTGAGCCCCTAATAGCCTGACTTTTTTATATACTTTGATAACGTTGGTATTTCAGTGTTTTAAGCTTATTAGTCTTCGTGGCCTGTAGTAGCAACGAAGTGTTTGTTTTAGGTAAAAATGTATGTAAATCATTATTAAAATTTAATATGCTTAATGTTTAAAACTCATGGCTTTGGTTTTAGAGTAGTCTTTAAGTCTAATAGTCTAATAAATACCTCGTATACCTGCTATTTGAAGCTTATATTTACTGATTATAATCATTGCTGTTTTAACTTGATAGAGTTATATAATGTTTAGCTCAACCAAGATGTCGCATAAAGATAGTTGAAGAGTTAAACGACCCTTACGTCCAAATGCACCCATTAGACATTTCTACATTCAAAAACTCTGTTACTTAGTCTTTATCGATGCCCTGTAACTTTCCCGCCAATCGCAATCGTCTATGTCAATGTCTGTGGTGAAGAAATTAAAAGTTTGTCAGTTCGCCCCGAGCAGTCGACGGCGCCGGTCGTTCAGATAGTTTAACGACAGCTCCGACTTTATCAATTAAAATTTATTGTATTCTGTCTCAGTCACATTCCTTCATAGATACTTTTGACAACTTTAATATCGTTAGCCCTTGAAATCAGAATCCCTTAAATATAAGTCCATGATCCAGAGCGAGCATTGGCTATTGAATTATGCAGGCTTTGGCAGGATCAAATAATTTAAAAAAGTCCCAATAACATAACGATGAATAAGAAAGACCCCGGGTCTGTTTAAAGGATGCATTAATAGGAAAACATCTTCATTTCTCGATGTATTTTCTCCCTCGCTGATAACTGGAGCAACTTGTAATTTGATGAGTTTCAACGGATCTTTCCGGAACTTTTTACGGTGTATGAATATTTAATAGGCGATGTTTTGGCGCCCAACGCAGGGCCCTTGTATTTTTCAGCTTATTTTCCTTTACGGCAGTGATTTGAGGAGATAAAGAGTGTAATTTAATCAATGTTAGCGTGAGATTTTTCCCTACATTTGCTTTTATTTTGTTTTTGGGCTTGAAGCGAAATACTCAATTATCAGCTAATAAAATTATTTGATTATTATATTAGTAATAAATAAAACGTGTATCCTAGTCGTATAAAACACATGGGGTACTTTTTGGGGGTAATTTTATGCAGTGTAGTGGTCATGAGTGGTTGAAAATTTTAGGAACACACAACTAAGTTGCACGACAGAACACACACTATTACAAAATAATTTTAGTATTATTACCGTCTTAGCGGTAAAGTATAATCAGTAGGGGTAGGGTTTGATGCCTGGTAATAAATGTTTCGAGAACTAAAAACTGGTTGCTAAAAGTTGCAAATCCTACGATTTACTTACACAATATATTATTAAAAGCAAGGAAATTGGATCATAATGTAAAAATATGTGGAATTTTCTTAAGATACAAAAATGAGTTTTGTTTTACATTATTATATTTATGAAAGAAAATAGATGGCTAAAAAGTAAGCGATTAATAATTGAAGTTATATCTAATATATTTGAAAATTACGAATTAATGTGTTTATAGTGTTTATACACATTTAAGTGAATACACAATTAATCATTATAATTAATCTTTTTAGTTTTCCTTTACTAGAAAATCCAGCCTGTGTTTTATGTATTCAATCTATCTTACACAAAACATAACGAACTTTATGATAGTAAAAATGTTCAGGCTAAATTTAATTGTCATTATAACGACTGACACAAAAGTATACCTTTTTGGTTCAGCTACGACTTTTCCAAATTATAAAACTAAAATTAGTATGTTTCTAAGCGATCACTAAGATTAAATATATGCGTTCATCAAATCGCTGTTTTCGTAGCCTAGAATTAATAAGAGTATACATTGAGCGGCTATGTGTAGAAGCGCCCAGGAGAAATCAGCCCCGTCGATATGTGCCAACTTAATGAGTTAAATGTCGCCATATTTACGTCTAACAGTAACAAGGTTTCGTCGTTAAACTAATGTTAGTAAAATATATAAATTTGCTTACTAAAAATATACAACTTTGACCGTAATTCTTCTAATAATTCTTGAAATTATTATTATTGCAAGCCACGACCATTTTTGCCAAGAAACGTCAGTGAAACACTTATGATTTAATCGTATTGGTAAAACACGCGATTCCTATTTCATGGCGGTTTTATATTTTCAAAACTGTTAGTAAAACCATGTATTTTTAACGGAGCTGCCTAAACATCTATAGATCTGGTTGTTTTAGAGTGCAAGGCAAATGGTGCAAGGTACAGAAATATGTGGACGGTGCTAAACATTAACGATTATAGCCGCCAAGTCGCGTCTAATTGTGCCTGGATGGTGTTATGCATAATCTTTAATATTTTAACAATTCCCCAAATAAGAACTGTAAACACGGAGGTGTACCGTAAAATATATTTACATTTAACTATAATATCTTCATATTCAACTTCAGTTAATTATAAGTTCGGTTATAAAAGATAAGTAGTCGGTACGTTTTCTTTGGGGTAAATACGGTAAGACAGTTAAGTATGTTACATACAAAATACACATCTTGAACTGAAAATAAGATACTATGAAATTATGAGTCCGTTAATAAGGTACACTGTGGCATTAAGCCATCCTGACTAATTGTAAGCTCACGTTATCGTGAGAGAAACGCGTTGGCGCTGCAACGCATAACCATTCCCACTTTTTGGTTTCGCGAAATTAGCGCCTTTTTGCCTCGTCCCCACGACACCCTTGGCTAGTTCTTTGTTTCTATTTAAGCCATCGTTTTGTTATTTCGATGTTATCTTCAATGGAACACTTCATGGAAGTACACTTTGTATTAATATAAATGTTGTTTTGTTCTAGAAATACGTTATTAATTTGATGTATATGGTATAAAAAAGTATATAATCATAGCTTACACAAGTAATGACAGTTATGAAAAAGAATATGTCAAATGTCAAAAGACGTCAATTGAAAATCGAATTAGAACAAACTTTGTGTTAGCTGTGATCGCTCGTGACAGCAATGAGCTGGCGAGACTGCCGTGAGGTCGATCAGTCTTTAATTAACATTCCACACCTTTACCGGATCACTCCGGCGGACATCAACATTGGCACACTTCGGACTGTGGCACTACGGGCGCCATTTAAAATAGAAAATTAAGCTTTGTTGTCATGGTTATATATCATATATATTTTAGTGAATTTAATTGTTTATTTTACCTTTTTATATAGAGCAGTCTCTCCTGTATAAGTTTGTTTCTTAATAAATATAGAAATAAAATAGCAGCCTATTAACGCCTAAATATAAGTTCATGCTTTGTTATATATTGGTGTTAATGTATATAAAATTAGCTACGAGTTGATCGAGATGTTTAATGTTATTGTTAAAGATATTTCAAAATATATAGATTGGCACTGTCTTAATAAAAAGTTGAAAATATATTTCATTCAATTACCCAGTGTATTCACAAGGAGTAATTCAACAGTCTCCATTTAAGAATCTACTTTATTAATATAAATTCTACAAAATACTGAGAAAATTATTTTTATCATCAAACGTAGCACTGAAGTATTTTAAAAGTATGTGTCAGACCTCAAATTTTTAAAAAGTGTTGAATCTCGTAATATTTGTGTAAAGAAAGCTCTAAGTTAGATTACATTAGACAGATGAGTATAAAACGTAACTGTGTATAACTTAACAATTATTGGTAATACAATAATTTTTATTTCCTCCAATGTGTTTTGAGGCAAAAACTTTTAATTCTTTGAAATTATCCTTTACACTTCCTTTCGTCGAAGGCAGAATATCTTTTGTTATATTAATGCGGACGATTTGTAAGAGGGCGCGATCGTCTCATTTGTATAACGATATTTATTCATTGGAATATGTACTTTATTTACATTTGAATAAAGGAGATATTCACATGAACCCACGGCATGTTGCGTACACGTTCGTGTTAATTGGCAACACTAATTTGAGTTTAATTAAACAACGAATGGCGCTTTGTTAAGGCGATTGTCTAAAATATATTTAGTATGCGCCTTGAGTTAATTTTTTCTTCTGTTTATTGTGTCAAAAGTTGCCTGAAATTGGCTGATCTTTGAAGCTTCAGGACCCAAAAGGAAGAAACGAGAACCCTATAGTAATATTACTGAGAATCGTCTGCCTGAGTGTCCATCTATCAGGTTTTATCTCATTATCTGTTATAGTAAGAATGTTTACATTCTCACACATGATGTATTTAAGTTCCACTATTACAAAAGTACAGAAAAGAATAAATATTTAGGGGGGGTTTACATCAGACGTATGTTTACTAAAATAACGGTAATAAATCTATCGTACGAGAGACTGACTCGTACATGGCCGGTTGTTTTTAACAATTTTAGGTTTTGTTTAAGTACGAAAAAGATCGTTAAAATTTAAGCGTAGACACATTAATCTCACTTCGGTGATGCAGTTGTTTATGAATAAGATTTATTTATTACAATAATAGTATAGGATTAAATATAGGACAGTTTCTGAAGCATCCCAAGCTGTTTACAACTTCCATTAGATCAGTAGCATTAAGATTGTATCGTAGTTTGTATTGAGGTGGATAAATGAGTTCGCTCTTGTTTCGAACTTTTCCATCTGATACGAAACTTAAGGTGTATCAATACAATAGGCCTTGTTAAAATTATCCAATAGGGTACTGGCTTTATTACTAAGGCCATTACGCATGAAAATAAAAATAAAAAATCATCATTGCTTTAGCATATTTAAAATATTATTGGAATTATTATTATATAGATATGGAATCATTTTGTTGATATATATATACTTCTCAAGATTATAATTTATGTTTATTTAACTCACATTTTAGTTTACAAAAATAATATAACTTTAATTTCGATATACGTTTTTTATACTTTAATAAAATTCCGTTATCCACGCGAAACTATTTCAGCTAATTAAAATTAGTTCAACGTACGAAATAAATTCCGTTTAATGTTAATTAATTAAGTGCTGATATCTCGATTTGTAGCACTTCTTATCGAAAGCTAGTTATCGAGCTAAGCCCCTCCTATTTGAAAATCCTATTGAGATTTCTGATACGCGAATGCGACTGACACTAGGTGTACACCGGTGGATATGTTATTTTAGATCAACAACATTGCAATTATCTTTTTATATACAACAAATATACACAGTAAGTTGGACTTCGACTCAGATTTTTCAACCAAAAGTGCTGTCTTAGTAAATATATAATTAAATAGTTCGATCAATTTTGATATATTTAATTATAAATGACTATGTTTTAGAAATCCTAAAATTGTTACGCTATGAACGACATCACTGTCCATCTATCATATAATAATTGGACAGTTCAAATTGCCACAGATAATGTAATTTTTTTGCTACTATAATAATACATCGATTCGTGCTTTCCCGGTTTTCCATCCGAATATACAGCTTTTTTAAATAAAAGTGTAGTTAAATAATATCACTTAGTGAAGCTCTTGATAAGGAGATTCAAACTGAATGTTTTACATAACGGGGACATATGAATTGAAAAGAGATTTTTCATTTAACGGTACTAGCTTACTGATATAAAAAATATATTAATAAAAATACCATCTTCAGAATTTATTCCTCCGTTGATATCACTGTTACATGCCATTAACTCAGCTAAGATTTCGGCAACAAAGTGCGTCGCTTATTTGTTTATCTCAGAGGAGATCTATCGGGATTCAGTCGCGTAAGCAATAATTACCTTTTGTGTTTGTATTCAGGGGTCTCTTTGATGAAAACTGGAAATATTTTGTAATTAACATAAGCTTACATTAGACGTTTATTTAAGTCGTTAACAAAACTTTTCATATAGAATATCTTACTAATAATAAGGCAGTTGGAGTGTGCGATTTTGGTAATTTTCCGTAAATGCTTTCCAAGTCTGATAAAACAGTTTTAAGGAAGTTGAGGGAGTATTCATAATATTTACTGACATTACATTTTACATTAATTATATACCTTTCATATAAAAAGTATAATGATGCGATGAGGTCTCTTAAACAACGCGGATCAAACCTTACGAACATCTAGAAATGTAATAAATACTACATCTACGATTGTGTTTTGAATATTATTAAGGGATAATCTAAAAACTATTGAATTGATTTAAAAATTCCTTTAACATAAGATCACAAAAAGCCTGATCATAGGATCAAACTTTATGCACAATCAATAATTGTTTTAACAAAAAAGTATATTTCAAACCGTGTCTTAAAATTTGAACTTTACGGGCTGTTAGTCATAAAGGTTTAATTGTAATGGTAACTAAGCGTTACCTAAGTTATTTAATAAGTAAGTTGAAGTGACTATACTGGACAGGCGCACGTAGCAGACTCGTAGCATGCTACGCCGGGCGCGTTTAATTCGTTACCACTCAGGAGCGGCGATTTGTATGAAAATTAATAAAACAATTTATCAGCATATAGCGAAGCTATCTCCGTAATCTAAATATCAGATTCTCATTTAGCGACCCTCCGTTTGAATTATTTGCACAAGTTATCGGCTAACGTTTACTGAAACGTCACATTTAATAATAATGAATGATAATTGCCTCGCAGCTTACAAAGGCGATCGGCCGAATGTAACTTACTTCACTTTGACTTGGAATTTGAGCACTGTGTCTTGTGTATTTAACATCCGAGATTCGGATATGGAATACGTGGAGAAGGTTCATTTGTTACATAGTAATAGTATAAGTATATATTTAAATTAAGAAATACTATACAGAGTAGTGTATTCTACGGGCGATATTTTTGGATTGTAACTCCAACCTATTTAGAAATCACCAATCATTACTCGTATACTAATAAAACTTGAGCAACTACAAATATTAAAACATGCATTGTATTTTAATAAATTTAGTATGGAGCTTATACAACCATATCTTTATACAAAAATATTTACGATCTTATACATAAAGTTGCGTGAACATTTACGTCTCGGTAGTATGCGTCACCACGTGCAGGTTGATCAATTAAATATCAATTATACTGAGAATATGTGAAAAAATTTACATCTCGCATTGCCATTTTTTGTTAATAATAATAAAATAACCCTTAATTTTTAATTAATCATCATTTGAATAATTACACATAGCTTGATAATTTATTTCTAAATTAGGTCAATAATTTGCCCAATCTCCACTGTTTTCCTGTCTTTACAATAGTATTCTTAATCACTTAGGAATGGTAAACGGGTCTCGACAAGGTAAACAATATGAAGACACGAACTTGGCCGATAATTCACACTTAACTCGTACTACGCCTGCATTGTTTAACTACCAACGATTTAACTATGACACACTGCGCTCCTATTTGTGTTATTGAATTGTCTTTTGTGCTTATGCTACTTTGTAAACCATACTACGTGTGGTATTAGTTGTTATTACAACATACATACATAAAATATAGATCTTTATAAAGACATTTTTTTTACGTGCGGTACGAAACAGACAATGCGAGGTCTTACAAAATTTAGCTTTGAACAGAAGACAGAAAAAAATACATTTAAACAAATGTAGAATTTTAAGAACTTTTGAGTAAGATTTCCAAAACAGATAGTCGTAGGCAATTCTTAATCACCTTTATTTTCGATTTAATTATATTAGTTGATGTATAAAATATATTTACAGAAAATTGTAGTACGATTCTACCGACAATTACTATAAATAACATTTAACGCCGCTTTAAATATTGTTATATTAACGAAGGGATGGACGTCTTGAGTTATAACAAACCGCCGTTCAGCCAAACTCGCCATTAGCATTAATTTAAAATATTATTTATAGTCGGATCGTGTAGAGGTAGAAAAGTATAGAAATAGTTTCTATCAAACTATTAAAGAAACCTTTTGTATAATGTAATTAGAATGTACTAATAGTTTAAGATAAAATTAAGATATTTGCGCCTACTAACTTTATAATGTTATAATGTGTCAACCCAATATGAAAAAAGGAAAAAAGTTTATACTGCTGGGCTTACGTCATGTGAGTATTTCAGTTCTAGGTAATAGTGTCAATATATAATTAAAAAGTCTTCATGTTCTGTCCATACAACACATTTTCCATCTAAAACTACGACAATCAAAAATTCGCTAATAAAATAAATTGTATTAATATATGTTGATCTGGTCATTACATAAGTAAATATAAATACGTAATGGTATTTTCATTGGTAATAATTTTAATAGAATTGGGGGACGATAAAATAAAGTATATTTTATGGTTTGCGGGTTGACTTTTGTTCCCAATTTTGATGATCTTGTTAAATGTAAGAAGATACCAAATGGCCTTTATTACAGACAGTTAAGGGAGTTTTTGTTGATTCATAGCGTACTATATTTTTAATGGTATAATTTGGTTTTAACATAAAATTGAATGCGTATTTATATAAAGTTACATTGCGTACATGTTAGAGACTCGTCAATCAAAAAACAATTCACAATATCATACGTTGTTTCTTCATTTCCTTTTATCTTCTGTACACAGAATTGAAAGTTATTTAACTCGCCAATGGCCAGTTTTGCCATAGCTTTTAATGTCCAAGTACAAAGCCTATCCCATTTTGTTTTTATATTCTATTTAAACAATTGACAATTCATAAGCTAATAATAAGTCCTAAGTCAAATTCCGATTTGTTGTGTTGTTTGATGCTCATAATGGTTTTTTGATAAAACATATGCAGACAAGTGACTTTGGGATACACACGGTTAATGATGAATAGCTATTAACATTAATGATATTTCTGATTTGAAATCGTTAAAAAACATAAATTATTTATTACCACTACTATAAACTGATTTCCGATCATAACATCCATTAGGTACACCTGCCGCACCAATAAATAGTTGGACAAGAAAAGCAAAACGTATGGAGCAAAGCCCGGTACAAATCTGGCCAGTGGATAGCCGGCCTGATCGACAAATCCGGCAGATTACGCGCTGATACAGGGGCCATGTTTATGAGACAGCCGCTGGACTACCCTGGACTATGCCGATAGGGTTGACACGTTGATATCCTTTCAAACACTATAGGCCCTTCAAGTATATTATACTCATATTCACTTTATAATAAACTCGGATTCTATAAAGAGTGTTTAAATCAAAAGGAAAAGAAGATAACGTATCACAAAAGGTAAAAAGTTATATAAATGTAATTAAACAAAAGTATAGGCTGGTTATTAAAAAAAAACGAAAGGTGGCTAAGAGTATGTAATGCATAGGTTCGCATCGTAATACTTAATGGGCTCAACAATAAGTGGCGTAATAAGTAAATAAAAGTACTCTGAATCACTAATGTTATTTTAAGAATTGGAAATGAACTCTAATAAAGACGAAATAGTCAACTTTAGGCGACATACGAATTCCCAAATGCGGAACCACAAAAATTTATTAGCGCGTACAAAATATCCCAGTTTAAATCTCAAATAAGCGTGAACAGCGAACGGGGATAACAAAATTGTAAACAGAATTCGAAAACTTTAAAAATGGAATTTCGAATTCGGATAGCGAGCGTAATAAAATAAAATAAAAATGCAAATGTTATACTGTTGGCAACCCTGGTTCCGATACAGACGAGATAGAAGGTAGTCGGAATATTTCGGCTTACAAAACGAGTCCAAGTTTTAATAGTGTACCGTCATGTTTATGTTATGGGCGGAATCGAAAGAGGACAGGCCGAGACCGGCTGATATACTCCCCGCGTTAAAAGGTCACTGAATTTAAGATGCTTTGTTGAAATAATGCAGGTCTTTTAGCCTCATACGAGTTTGGCTTCCCTTCGTATCTATTCAATAAATCGTACAATTTCTCTAGTGAGTTTACGAAAAATTTGTGACCTTTTGCCTTTTATAATAATATTATGAGAAAACTAAGATTATATAACATATTAAATAACACTAGCTGACTACAGTAGCTGAGTGCAAATACGAATGCAAATAAATATCATCTTACCTAATCTTAATTCAAAGTTTTATATATATACTTACCTAATACCCACCATATGCTAATTTGAAAGAATGTGGGTAGTCTTTCCTAGCTAGCAATCAGCCCTGTTCCTATAACGTGTTCATATATTATCTTATTAATAGTCTCTCATTGCTTGGAAGATACAGTAGGGCGACACTTAGTGGTAATAATTACGACGCACTCAATCTAACATTGACAAGGACAAGCATTCGGCAACGACTGCCGACCGATGCTCGTAAATTGGTCCTCTTAATTTACACCGTTTCGGGTGACCATTGTTTTGACCATGAAGTGTACTCAAGTTTTAATAATAATTGTATGGGGTGTTTAACTTTACGAAGAGTTGTTATTCGATATTATACACATATCCATGTTTGGTGTGATATCATGAGGCTTTTAGTAGTGTAGGTTCTACGAAAAATAATAATATAAGAGTATAATGATATGAGTGATTTGGTGTCGATTCGTATGCAATGTAGTCTTGTCAAAGATTATATTGCGGAAATATATACTATTTTATTTTACACATCATATACAGTCGTACATAGACGTAACTTAAATTTCCTATAAATATGGTGTTTCTACTGGCAATAGACTATCCGCAAGTACTGTAGGTTTGCTCTTATTGATAGGCCGTTGTCGTCTTGAGATATCGCCGAGCAATTTGTAGTGTCGACTGAATTACGGATAATCAATTAGTACGAGCCGTTTTACAAGAAAAATGGCTGCTGATTTTAACTCGACAGTCGATTTGTTTTGATGTTTGAATGGAATTCTCATTTTGTGTAGTACACATACAATTTAGTGTTTTTATAAGTGTGTTTATTAAATTACTATCTCACTGTACTATTATTTAAAGTATATTAATAATAATACATAATTTGTGTATGAAAATAATTGTTTATATACACGTGGAAAATTAATTGATTTTTAAACATCATGACCAATACGTAAATTAAATATAAAAGCTGAAGAAACTGTTCATTTATTAAGACTACATGGTTTCGATAAAGATTAAAATCAAAAATGATTTCTTGTTCTAATTGAATCAATATAATGGTGAAAACTTTTAATTGGCTTTTAGATTTTGTATAGTTGTCACATGTTTAAATAGCTGTAAGTTTTCCATGTTAATTAATAAATATATAAATAAATAAATATTATAATGGAGGCACTACTATGCTCTTTCACCAGATAAATTAACAAAAGTGACAATTGATTCTTACGTCATCGTAGCGCCTGTGAAATACCTTGCTGCCTCAGTCACAGCAGTACACCTAAGACCGTAACAGCCTATCACTAAGACATTGAAATCTACCCTCAACGCATAGGATTAACGCGTATTTACTGCAAATTAACCTAGCAATTGATGCCCAATTGATCGTCTAATGGGCACATATGGCCATTATATTAAATCAAACAAGCTTGATAGCACTTAGGGTACCTGCACAAAGACCTATTGATTTAAGGGCGACGCTTTAGTGTATTATGGTGGAGATGGATGGCGTGAGTTGCATAACGAGTGATTATTAGTCCAATTATCAATGCAATACGAACTTCTTTAATAGATAGACGCGAATCCATACGTTATTGATACTAATAAACTTTCGATATTCCATTAAAATAGTTTCGTTTTTGTAATTACTATTTTCTGGCCTAAAACTAGGAGCTATGTACATATTACGAGTCGGTATACATACACGTTCTTTGATTTTGATATATTTATGTACAGACTAACAGGTTAATAGTCTGTTGTCATACGATGTATTTTTTATTAGTATAAACTATTAAGTCCAAGGTATATTTTTCTTGTTTAGATATATGTTTCCTAACAAATAAATTACTAAAATATACAAATATTTACCATACTATTTTACTTTTCTATAATTATATCGTTTGCATATGGTTATTGATAGTAACAGCAGTCATGTTAAATTGTATTCGTATGAAACTGAAAACTAACCACATTATGGAACTTAGGTAACTAAACAGCTAAGTAACAGAGATATAACCAAAAATAAGTGGATTACTAAAACGAGTAACTAACATTCTACCGCAATCGTGCGACGATAATACCAATAGTAAAACCCGCGGATCTCACCTGACTAACTGCTTCTAACCGGCACTAACGAGTTCTAGTCGGGTAAACATTTTGCGTCGCGGGAGCGGAAGCGGATGCGATGGCATACAAATGTATGCTAAAATGAAAAATCTTGTTTGTATGGATTACCAAAATCAAACTTAGAACTAAATATCAAGTATATATCGATTTCAAGAATATTTACCTAAAAGGTAGTTCATAAACATAATAAAATAAACCTTACATATAAAAATATTCTAATCACATAACTCGACATGGATAGGGTGTCAAAACATTAACCTTATTAATGTGGTTCTAATTAGTCAAGTATCGTATTTGGTCATGTTTTTTTCCATATAAAAAAAGTGGTAGCAATTAGTTGGTGCAGTGGCCATATATATATTAGGTATAAATAGTAAAACCGGTTTTGATGTAAAAATGTCTCCTGAAATTATTATTTTTTAGCCTAAAGAACGTTCACTAATTAATTGGAGCGTTTATTATTATGGTAAGTAGGCATAGTTGAATCGCTCCCGCGGTGTCGCGCTTGGTTGTTAAACTAGCCCATTTCTAACTAGTTCGAACCGGCTCGAACCGTTGCGCGTCAGTTTTGAGTGCCGTAATCCTGTACAATCCAAGCTGCTAACTTTGTTCTCTTATTTGCTTTGCGGTTCACGCATTTTGCCAGTCGCCTTCTTATCTAGTTGATATGTCATATTGACTTCTGCTTAGGGTTTAATTGAGAAACATAGAGGCTGCATTTTATATATAAAAATTTAACTTTTAGTGTTGATACACCAGTAGTAGTTTTGCTGAAAATTTGTTCTGAGTTAGTGAAGAATGGGATATTTTTAACCTGTTTAAATATAATAATAAACTATTGTTTTATAAATGAAAAATCAGGACATCGTGTATAAAGCATATTTTTATATAAAAATAAACGTATATGAGAATAATTACCATCTACCCTTTTAGCGAAATGCCAGTGTGACCATAGAATCGCAAATGTTCTAAATGCGGGTGTAAAGACGACTTGCTTAATGTCGCGTAAGTATATGGATCAGTGCATTTCTAGATCTTTCTCTATTTTCATTGTTTTTATCACAACAACACACATTGTTAATAAACAATTTAAATTTGTTTATGAAAATTTAAGTAACTATGCATCCTGCGTCATTGTATATTGTTTTTTTTAAGAAGGGGTTATTTTTAATTTTTACTTGGAGTGAAAATAAATGAGCGGCGCAAAACCGACTAGAAGCAGGCTATCAAATACCCTACGTAAGATTTGGCGAACGGGTGCTTCTGAACAAGAGCGTTTTATAAATAATGTTGTATAGAAAGTTAAAACAAATAAAGTTTATGATTTTTCTCAAGCTCGCTCTATGAAATACTAAACATCTAACACTAGGAACTTTATGTAAATCGAGCTTAAGCCGGCATGAACCGGTTCACACCGGCGTAAACCGGTTAAGGCGGTTAGAGCCGCCGCATGACGGCGCAAGTTTGTTTTGTCACTTAGTTGAGTCGGTTAATAGTTAGTTAAGTGGGCATTTAGCGCCTGTAATTGAAGAGATTCCGTTTTCTAGTTTTATTCTTGTTGAGATATAGTTAAAGTATTGATAACTTATAATGTGGACTATTCTTAAAAAATATTTCGGACAACAATATATATTTAATTATTAGAACGAAAAAAATCGAAAGAAATGTTCAAAATAAATTTACTAAGAAAAATTTAAAAATGTCATACAAATAGTCAGAAAATATACTATTTAAGTTCCACCGTATCTTCGCTTATCGCTGGAAATAATCCCGAAGTGACGGAGGCTGTCGCGGCGTGTCTCCTTGATTAGGATTACGAAAAGCCTTCCTCTAAAAATAAAATCCCTGCAGCATTAAAAAATATTATTTTTGATAACAATAGCAGATGTAAAATTCAGTCTATCATAAAATTTACGTATACAAAAAAGTAATAAGAGATTTTTTTATAAGAGACATAAACAAAAAAATCTTATTCTCTTTTACTTACTGAATATTCTGTCAGTAAGTCTGTCAAATCTCGATGGCAATGAACCCCAAAAAATTTACTTAAATTTTTCTCGCGTGTAAAATGTTTAATATATTTCATTTTATTATTAACTACTCAGATAACATCAACAATACATTATCGTAATTAATAATGCAACTTCAAATCGAATCGGAGTCAAATAGTTGAGGGCATGAAGGGTGTCCATTAATCACTTCATTGTTGGACTCGGGTGACGACGAGTCACAGTATTGTGGATTTGTTGACAGGGATCAAGCCTTCGTAGATAGGGGGCTATTCTGGTTTATAGCGTAAATATAACTATATTTACGAAAAAAAACTTGAATGTAATGATATATAGATAAGGAAATTGTAAAGTAAGCACTGGTAGTAGAGCAAGTCATTCACACAAACCATTTTGGTTTGGTTTGGTTGCCATTGTCTATTATGAAGAGTCAAACGGGCAGGAGGCTCAGCTGATCGAGCTTTAAGTGATAGCACACCCAATGGGCTTGAAGTGCGTTGGAGATGAAGATACACTCTTTTCTGTAAGATCCCAAAGTATTGGTTCGGAAATGCCTCTTTTGGTCTCTGGTTCCAGTTTAGAAACAACAAAAACTGTACTATGAAACTGCGTTTTTATACTGAAATTTTTATATTGTTAGAAGGTATTACAGATAATCACAAAGCTACTTTAGTGTAGTTCTACTATACTCATGGGATCTATGTTGAAGAGTTCACGCCTTATAATTTTTATACGAACTAATTTCACTGGAATAAAATATATTTACTTCATATTTAAAATAAGGTGTGTCAGAATAAGCCGGTACATTCTCGGTCGCCGCAAACAATCACAAATGAATGGTAGCAAGACAAAAGGCGAGTTCCTTTGTACTAATGAAGAATGGTCATCCTAACTGTTGTGCTAGTGTGTTAGGCGTTAGATTAATTTGAGTCCGCTCTTGCTGCGCGACCATACTTATTATAAACCATCGAGCAGGATACGAAATTGTTTCTATTAATACAAGTAAAGCGTCCAACGTATATTGTGATTCAATTCTTATATTGCAAAAATCTAAGAAAAGTTAACTTTAGAAAATATTTGAGTTTAAGCCCATTACTTGATAGATTTAATTACCTCATGTTTCACCTAAAAAATAAATAAATAAACAATTATAGGTTTTAAGATATGTACGACAAATGGTGTACAATGTACATACATACATATGTCGTACCGTTCAAATAGATTTCGATAAATTAAATATAAGTGTCTCAAGATAATATAAGGTACTTTTATTATAATGTATTACCTTAAAAAAGTTTCATTTTTCCCTTTTAAGTTCGCAAATACGTCACGTCCATCAATTCCACATATATTTGAAAATGTGGTCGTAGCATTAGAAAATCGTTTGTTTGTGCGGGCGCGGGTACCCACGTAAGGAGCAGTGACTGGCTACTTCAGCTTTCCATTATTAAAATTGAATCTCGACCACTTCCAAGGGTCCTACTGTCCCAATTTCATTAAGCATTTTAACACATATTTCTCATCATGTTTCAAGCAAATGTTTTAACAAAATATGAATACTGTGTGTCGCGTTGTGGTTTGTTATAACGGAAATGTAAGACCAGTGTTTATTTTAAGTGGAGTCTTTTATTCTTAAGTCGTGTGATTGTTTATTATTGGTGAAATTTTATTTCTAAGTTTGTTTTTTAGTTTTTGCACGTGGAGATTTTTCTAACATCGTACCGACATCACAGTGTTCCTAATCAAGTATTTTGAATATTTTGTTTAGCGTAACAATCAACTTAAAAAACTTCTTACTCTTGTGGTACCCCTTATTACTAAAGGTGGGCTGTTAACAATTTAAATCGTCGGGAATCTTGCGCTAAACGGAAGAGCTCCTCGGCAGCTGTAATTCGGATCCACTCTCTTATAAGCCGCAACCACGACTTCTTCCTCCTGCCAGGCCATCTCCTGCCCTGTACTTTCCCCATTATTATTCGATGCAACAAACTGTATCGGTCATGGAGAGTGGCTTTGTTAGAGAATCCTTTTTCATAATATGTTTTAAAGTATTATTATAATATGCCGTTTATCTTACGGCTATATTAAATAGCCATAGCCGGGTTTTCAGTGTATGATAACACGCCCAGCATCATCATAATAATCTTCTCCATCATGCGAGTGCCCGCAGTCAAATAACTAAATAGATAAGCTCTGTGCTTAGGAACCTCACAATGATTAAGAGATATGGTCGTAAAAGCGCTCATTAGGTGGGGAAGAGTATAATTAGCGCCATGGACACGTAAACATGTCGGTAATACACGACCTCCCAGGTGCATCGTACATCTTTATGATACAGGCGGCGAATGTGATAACGTTATTAGTGTATAAAAAAAATACTAGAAAAAATCTAGCCAGTCGTGGCTAGTTTTTTTTATAGGCTACGTTTGAGGAAACAATTACTGTTATTTTGCGATTATTATTAATTGTAAATATTGAAAGACAAATGGATTAAAATATAGATTTTATACTTTAGGAAACTATTGTAACTTATGCGGTAGGCAGCCACTTTGCGATTTGGTTATGGAAAATTTTATGAAAATTATATGGTCCTGTGAGTTATCTTCACTATAAACGGCATTCCTTCCTTTATATAATGATAAACATGCCATCATTTATACTAAAAATTGCATTTTTTCATTGAGTATCAAAATAACACCCGCTAATGAGCTTTGAAAGCTATTTAAGTAAAACAAAAAAAACCCGCATAACGGTTAATCAGTTCATGTTAATATAAATTTATTTACTTATAAAAAGTTACATCAGATTTCGATCCATTACAAATAAAACATAACTTTCTAAAGAGGACATAAGTAACAATTGTATTCATAATACTCGTGTTAGGTGTTAGACATTTTAAATTCCCCATTTATACAACGTTAAGTCCATTAGCATCTAACATTAATATATCAAGCCGTTATCAATTTATGGTCCCTGTGTATCGAAACTTGCTCCTCTGCATCAGCCCCAAACTGCACAAGTTCCTTCATATATTAAAACATTCTGATATTTAGTGCAATGCCGCATCGATGTATGCTAATAATACCGACAATTAATTTTATACTTGGCTTAGTTCTGTTATAGTTTAAATCAATTTAATGTGCATTGTTCGTAACGACCACTGTATGAGTGTATACATTAGTTTGTCCAAATAGGTGCCATGGTGTATATGAAATTGGTTTAGTAGTAAATACTGTCAAAATGACATTGAAATGAGAGAAATCACAAACATACTGTCTTTTATTGGTTTACCTAACTCATTGCGATCGTCTCATGCCGTATATGAATATAATAGAATAGTTCAATTATATTTAATACTGAATATACTAAAGTAATTGAAGTTGATTTTTGATATTTTTAATGATAAATATACTTCCATTACCTATTTCTGTAAGAAATCTATAGAAAATATTGAACTATTCAAAAATCATTTGCTTACATTTATGAAATTAATCTGTGAATAACAAAACTGTTACACATTAACGTTTTAAATAATGTGATTGTATTAAATTTTACAAAAAATACATAGAAACCTTTAAGTGTTTTCTTTTCGGGTCAAACGATACATGTAACTTACTTTAGGGGTAATTTAAACATAACGTAGACCCGTTCTTTAAATAAATTCAACTGAAAAGTTAATCTCCTTGTAATTTTCTCCCATTATGTCTTAATTTTACAAAATTATGGGAACTTAAAAAATTACGCTCGTAAAAAGTAGCAACATTGTCACTCCATTAGTGACGTCAGCGCACACCGCTCTCAATCAATTTGCACGAAATCGCCAGAGAGAAGTGATTTTTAATTAATTTTATGAGTGAACATCACTGGGTCAGAGGTGGAGCGGAGCGGTTGTTATTTTAAAAATATTATCTATAATCTTTTTCATATAACAAAGCAAATTATAGTATTATATCACCTGTTATTGCACCTTGTGAACTAGGTGTGTGTCAAACTAATAACAATTATCACTCCGAAAACCTGTATTGTGTTATATTATTAAGAAAAATACGTTCCACGTAAGAAAACGATTACAACCAAGCACAAAAAAAACCACATATTTTATATTAAACCAAGAGTCAGTAATAGTTGTAACGAGTGATATTTCGAAAATAAAAATATATATTTTTACAGCAACTACTGTACGCATGTCGCTATGCGCGATCGTCGGTTTCGTCCACGCACTAATTCAATATGGTGGCGTAAGCCATTTGCGATCGCTTGACGCATAGCCCGTGAAAAAATCAATTAATTTTTTTTCCATATATCCTGAACTGTGTATACTATTGGTATAGAAAATTGCGTTACATAATATTATGCCTTAATAATACTTATTACCATTTCCCATCGTATATCGAACCCGAAGAATAAACATAATTCCGATTGTTTCATCACAAGTCTCTGTATTAAAATACTTAAACTATGTGTTAATTTTTTTTTTTTATAAAACACAGGGGACAAACAAACAGGAGGCTTACTGATGTTAAGTGATACCGCCGCCCATGGACAGTCGCCATGTCAGAGACCTCACTAGTGCATTGCCGGCCTCTATTTAATTATCCTTTATTTTAAATACACTGACCAGACTCGGTTCGAGTCGAAATAAATTGTCGAGATTCCGTACAAATTTTTTATTACGTTTTTACACATTACCCTCACTGGCTTACGATCATTTTCGTCTGGAAGTTACAGAATTGGGGCTGAAAGTAAAAACTTTTCAATCAATGGGCGTAGTAATTAATTATCAAAATTATAAATATATCTAGGCTGCACCCTCGATCCAGTAACTCAATTAAGCAGATCCGACTTCACGTATCGCTACGGCTATTGTGCTGCTCATAAATTGACAAAGTGTCCAACTCTCATGAACACGAATAAGTTTATGCTTACGGTCAGTGCGCGGGACATTGGAAACATACGAGACGATATTGCGGTCGAGAAAGCAATATTTATTTAATAATGGCTATCTAGGTAAGGCGCGGTAGGATATGAGTATATATATGTATAGGTTATATATATTAGATAGATATATATTATATACTCATAACTTAACTTATGTTACATAATAAAGTTATGCTCATTTGTGAAATGCTGTATATTTAGAACCATACCATTAATATAGTCTGTTAAATTTAAAATTCTAAATATAAATAGTAACATTAATTAAAATCTATATACAGTTAATGCGGTGTGAATAATAAACACTTTATGTATGATTAATATTGAGTCGGTGGCGAACTAAAATATACCTTCTTCTTCTTATGGTGTCGTCTCCTTTTGAAGGTTGGCGATCATTACTGCTAATTTAACTTTGGATGCCGCGTTTCTAAATAACGACTTCGTACTTTGAACAAACCATTAAATTAAATTAAATATACCGTTTTCCCCTAAATTAGAATTCGTATTTTCTAAACGGAGGTCCACAGGCACCAGCAGTGATTTAGCGTCCAACTTGGACCTTGGACGAGCTACGGAGCCGAGCCATGCTTCTGTCGCTAATGAACCATGAATTTCTATTTGTTGTTGCTCAGGTAATTAACTAATAGGTGCTTTATTTATCTCAGCTATTTATCAGTTGAGTATAATTTAATTATCCTATTTAAATTTTAGATTAAAGATAATTTTCAAAGTTATACGATAACATGTAAAACGAAAACACATTTTTTTTGAAATTTTTATTTTATCTCCACAATAATTTTAGTATAATAGTATAATTTAATAAGGCAATACATAACGTATCTGTCAAAAGTATAAATACTTTTCTAATACATTTAAACGGAATAAAATAGCTAAACAATTTTTTAACTTTATATTACAACTTTAATAAATCACTAAGGTAAAACATTACGTATCTTGTGTCTTAAACGCATGGCTTTTCCAAAATTCCGCTAAATCCCTAAACTTATCACTACACTGCTTTTGTCTTCTCGCACTCTGTTTTAATGTGGGATGTTCTAGAATACTGCTAAACTTTCTCACAAGAGTTGTCACCGATTCCAACGTGCACGGGTCAATATGTTCCGTGCTTTTAATTGTGCTCAAGTCATGAAATGCTTCCTCCATATGTCTGTCTATTTCACTGTCGTAGTGACTCTCATCATGTTCTGTATCGTCGAAAGATAGGTCTGTCGCTGATATACTACAATGCACTATTTCTGGAAGGTTAGCTTTAGGTTTCCTCACACTGCTGGTAGACAACTTCTCGATGGATCGAAATATATCATCGATTTTCTTACAGATCTCTTCAACGGATGATGCTGAGATAGCGTTTTGAATGCACAAAAACTGCTGTGAAGATTCCTTTGAGGGGTCTTGGAGGTTGTTGATAAAATCCTGGTAGTCGGCTGCTGTTTTTGTCGATGTTTTTGACAATTGCCGACCGAGCTTTCGTCGAACTTTCTTGAAGAGAAACGAGGAATCGAAGGTCGTTTTCAGGTCAAGGCAGCTGAAGACTGGTCTTAGTTTTGGCTGATCGTCGCGTTCGTCCACCTCCAGGTCAATTGGTATACCCCATTGTTCTTCGAGTTTTTTCCAATGCTCGTTTTCGGAGAGGATTTGGTCGGTGTCAACTAATGAATTCATTTGAACGTGTGTCGCGTTCAATCTCACAAATGCAACTGAAGTGCGGTAGATTAATATTTTTCTTAAAAATTACTTACGCTGTTCGTTGTGACACTCCTCCTTTGTTTTTAGTGCATAATCTTAGTTTGACTGGACAAAAAAAATTTTTTATGTTAACTATGATTTTATGTTGAGAATGAGTGTGGGTGTATTTAATCGATAAACTGTTTTTTGTTAAAATTATTTGATTTATACACCCACATAAAGAGTATAAAATATTATAAGAAAATAATAATATAAAATAAGTGTTCCTTTGTAGGTTCATAGAATTGATTTCTATTATAAAATCATTTTGAAAAATATTTTTAAATAAATATATAAAACAGTTTCACAGCCGTAAAAAATATTTATGAATTTATATTGCATTCATTGTCTGTCGACAATAATATATTACACTCGTGTAGTTTGTATAAATTTATGGCAACATTCACTTGTGAGATACTGATTTAATTAGCAGCCAACCCGCTTTTAAATAGCGCTGTTTATTTTGTTTATCATAACACGTGTAATTAAAACTAAGTGCTCATTATGGTAGCTGCTGAATGGTTGCAACCCTCAGATATGGGTTGATTTAACTCGACTGTGGATAAAAATATCTGTGGTATAATCTTTATATTAAATAAAGCCACTTTATATACTATTAGACGAATTCTAATAACTGATGACGAGTCAAAGATGTCAATACATTCTATATATTTCAAAATCCACACAGCTTAAACCTATAATATAATTTTATAATATTAAAATTACTGTACCATTTTTAATCCTCAATTTCTCTCAGTCCTAATGCGATCTGAAGTACCACATATAATAAAATTAAATGTATTGAATTAATTTACTTAACATGACGTAAGCGTTGTATGAAATACATTTTAACATGTTAAAATTAATTTTAGATTTATTAATTAATTTAAGATTTTAAGTGGAAATTCAATATAAAAATCATATAATTGAATCAGCAGTGTAATCCACAAATATAGAATAGCAGTAGATATTAATATAGAATCGTTGCAGTGTCGGCTCCAAAATACAATGCTTGTCTGTGGTATACGATTTTTGGGTTTTCATTCCATATGCTTATGAAATTTTATCAAAAAGTCTAAATCAACGAATTTAATTTTTTAATACACTATTTACTATATTAGGTTAGGTATACAAACATAAAAAGATTTTTTTGATCGTTCCTCATTCACTTCATTCATTCTTTTAATAACTCAAATTAATCTTTTGAAAGTAAATTGACACTTCTTTAACTACTGTCTAAATTTAGTTCTAAGAAATAATAAAATACGATTCTCGTCATCTCGAACCCAATTGTAGAAATTTTAATTTTGAATTAGTTTAGTACAATATTGGCATCGCACTAAAACTAGATGACTTGGAATTTTTTCATTTATATAAAAGAAAGCATTTTTACTTAATGAAAGGAAGTAATTATTATTATTTACTACAGTAACATTCTGTTAATAAAACTTATGTTACAGTTCTTAATTCTACTACTATCAGTATGATGAAATTGATTCATTTAAACCAAAGACTGTTAAATTCAATAATTATATGTAATATTACATGTATTTAATATTATTAAATAATTTTTTTAAGTTTAAGCTTTTAATTTTAAGTTATTTATTGCTGGACCTTCGCTAGGGATTTCGTTGCTCGACTTGGAGTAGGAGAAGGAGGTTTGTATTGGTGTTTTATGTGTGCTCGTTGATATTATTTATCGGTTATATCTTTTCTGTTGTCAATGAGATATTTTAGAGTAGTATTTACCCTGATTATTTATTGATAGCGCGGTCCGTCTTAATCACGCTTAAACTCCTGATGGAATTTACATATCTATATTTTTAAACCTGTTTTTGATTTATGACGTTTTGGATAATTAATTTATTCTATGAAAATTGTAATTGAAAATTTAAATCGTATAAAGCTCAGTAATATTACATTAATTAGCTGATTTACAAAGGGCTGTTGCACGTCAGCGTCAGTTGTTAATTTATACGCTTTTCAAACAAAAACTTTTTGTGAACTCCCATACATTTGTTCTGATTTGATTCCCTTTGTGAAATATAAATAAAATATACGTATACCACTTCTATTGATTAATTTGTATAAATACCTGTATATTCTACTAATTTATATGTAATTTTAGATATTATGGGACATCTGTCTTTGTTTCAATGATATTATTATTTGTGTAAATGGAAATTAGATATGGACCAACTGAAACCAACACATTAAAGTCTTCATAATACTAATCTCCTAAATCTTATTATTTATGTAAAACGAGGCAATTAAACGCAGCCAGCGCCGCGCGATGTCGTGTATCATACGATGTGCTCCGTAATCCGGGGACGGAATGATAATAACAAAAAACAATAAAAATAACGAATTACTGCACGGACCCGCTTGAATTGGAGGACGACGATGGACACTAAAATACATGGAGCTGCACCGATTAGGCTTATGTGATCATTAGATATCAAGAGTTTAGTTGTAAAAAATTCAAATGTTACATTCTTAAAAATAATCGATGTTTGGACTATGTTTTTATTTTTTTTGTGGCACTAATAAGAACTTTTCTTTAAATGTCTTCGCGAAAGCCAAATAAAATACACGTTAAACATTTTTGAAATTAGTTCTACCTATTTCTTGTTGTTCATTTATGCCAATATGCCGATTTACACTACCTGTTTGACAAACAATTAAATTGAAAATATAATTAAAACAATCAGGCGTTACCTTGCGGAAGTCCGTAGTATAAAACCCTAATACTAATCTGTAAGCAATATTGTTGTGGATTTTGAAAGAAAGAAAGAAAACAATTTTTATTATACAAGTACCAGTGTAGACAAAAAAATTTATAGATAAGTGTACTTAAAATAAATAAAACTTACAACTATCTCATTAGTCACCTGAAAATGGATGCCACTCAACATATGTTGGGCCATAGCATATCACCCAACGCTGATCTTCCGTGGTCTCCAAGGTGCAAAAGAAACTCGTGTTGGAGTGGACCATGTCGTTTTTCTTTATTATTATACGTACAGCCCTATATATCATAAATTGTACTTACGAATGGTAACTACTAATATATAGGTGTCTATACTATCTTTATAAAAATGAAGCTTAAAATTCTAATTTAGTATAACAGCGACTCCACTCCCTAAAATCGAACTTGTCCCGAATCCACGTTCTGTTTACGCTCATTCTTAATATGGGGCAAAACTGTTGGAAGAACAACAGTTTTTGTTGTATATTTTATGTTGTGTGACGCCATAACTCAAAGCTGACGTGTCACCCTGAGCCTGAGTTACTCGCTACTCCTTATTTACAACAGCGCAGTTATTTTTATTTATATTCTACTTTTATTGGTTTATTGTGTTATGGACTGTTGGCCCTGCTTTAAGAGCTAGATCCCGATTAAATGCTAAGATCTATGGCTGTTTCTTACTTGTGTAGGCGGCGGGAATAATGTTTGTGTGCCAAGAACTTTCAAGGTCTACGCGTGTTATCTTGCGATCGATGCATTTAATATCAGAGTTGTTGTCGTATAATTATGAATGCAGGCGGCGTTAAGCAAGAAATGAAGGCTTATGGAATTAATTTTACAATAGTTTCACGACAATTTTACGACTCATTCCGGCTACTGATACAAATATTGATTGCCATTATTCCCCGACATTAAATCAAAACAGCGCATTCGCGGCTCTCATTACCCTGTGCTGTAATACATTCATTCCACAGATTACTTCATTAGTAAGAACCTTAATTTGTTTTAACCCGTGCATTAACAATTACATTGTACTAAGACCTTGGGGATGAAATACAATGGGTATTTTAAGTTTTGATTTTTTATAACTATGTATGGATGACCTTTTTAAATAAATAAATAAAAAATAAAAATAAAAAAGAAACTAAGTAGTGTTTTTATAATTTATACAAATAGTTTTAGATCCCTTGAGGTAATATGAAACCCACTATGAAGTTGGGTTCCTCGATTAGATGAAAAGACTTAAATTATTGATTCTAATAACAAATTACTCATTTAATTGAAGTTGGTATAGATTTTACAATGTATATATGCATATGAAGCATACCTACCCTTTAAATATTGGTCGATGTTGCCAAAAGCTGAATTTTTACTACTGTAATTAGTCTGTGTTCGTGGCTATAACTGGTTATAATCATCGATGCATTGTTAAGATGTGATTTATGCCTCTCTGAACGCCAGTTTTTGATCAGGCTCTAGTTTTATGGGTTAGATTCGCGATAATGTGAAACAATGTGGAATTATTACGATATTTATCTGATGTGCAATGCTGTTGAATTATATCAAGTGGATTCAACCCTCATTTATATAGTCATACACAGTAAATGTATCAACAGTATATAGTTCAGGGTAAATGAATGTACAATGGAATTAATATTCCTTTATATAATATACAAGGGATTGAATATACTAAAGGTACACTACCTTAGCACTACTTCCAAAGGAGGTCTTAATAAGGAATCAAACAATCAATCGCATCCATGGCGTCAATGTTTAACTGTCATGTTGATTCTTGCAGGGGCTAGAAATTGCTATATGTGAGCGTGCTACATTTACGTGTCTACGTATTTACGTCTTACGTGTCCACGTTATATGCATTACGAAACTTCACACGATAAACTGGTTCTGATAAATACTTAACTAACTAAACATTAGTTTACTTGTGTTGCGTAATTATAGTTTTAAATATCACAAGAAGTACATAATAAATGACTTATGTCATGTTTTCTATTCTGCCAATAACATCCCGCTGTGCAAATACTGTAGCTAAAAGAAGTAGCATCAAAAAGTACAGGACGAAATTATAAACGTATATGTAGTATACACAAAATACATACATCATTGAATTGAGAATTCTCCTCCTTATTTTGAAGTTTGTTGAAAATAAAATTGTATTTATTTATTAAATTAAAATTATGTATGCTTAAAATAAAATTGTATATATTTCTATTTCTCCATTGCGAAATAGTACTTTTATACAGAAAGCTAAGCTAAGCTTAACAAGTAAATTGTAAGCTAATGCAAATAAAATACAGTGTATCATCCTAAAAAAGGAATTTCTTGGATAGATGAGATTGGAGTCTCAATAGAATATTAACCGAAGATAGCATAACACGAGCTTTTATTATATTTATAATTCTTTAATTAACGTTTAAGCAGCTGGCATTAAAATTCATTGGCATTGTTCATGAATCAGCGTATTATGGCCGTCTATACATCACTATCACTAAATCATATTTAGTGCAGTCATTACCATCCGACATTATTGACTGCCGTGATAAATAATCATACTATGTGCAAATTCTAATTTAATGTGCCTGTTTTATAACCACACCAAATTATGCAAACATTTATGAATTTTTCATGTTTATCGAGATAGGCACTGAAAATAATTGTACTGAAGAACATTCTAGAGATACGATAAGAGAGATTTTACATCGAATCATAAGGTGGAAATTCAACCACACAGGTGCTCTTACCTCTGGGTCCACCAGTACCAGCTCTATCCTCTTTATCGCACCCAAAGAAGAGCTGTTTTAATGTCTTTTCCAGCTTGAGACGCTAGTTTCTCTGCAACATCGAAAGTGTTCGGAGGAGTTGTTTGGAATTATAAGGACGAAGAATTCCATCATCGGAAATCGACGCAGCATACGAAATTAAGCGCTTAAGTAGGCTTTCTGCCGTATACCAAGATATTTAGAAACTAATATGACTTAGGCAACTTCTAGAAATGAGCGTACCGTGATCTCAAAAGCCGGCAACGCACTCGTTAACCCTCTGGCATTGTTCGTGGCTAGGCAGTGTCACTTAAGATCAGGTAAGCTTACTACCCCTTTGCCCCTATTAAAAGAGAATAATTTTTTATTAGAGGATCATTACGTAACAAATATAATTTTAAAATATACAAAAGATATGAATTTAATATAATAATAATAATATAATTTTCATGTTTATTATTATTAAGTCTTGGACAACTTATACATCAAACAAAAAAGTTCGAGACTCATTCAGTTTACTTTTTATTAACGCAAGAAGAAAACAGCCTCGTAACTAGATTTAGTAGTGAAATGCATTGTAACGGTTTCCATATGGTTAGATTTCTTGACCGAATTTAGGCACTTTGCATTTTAATAGTACTAAAAACCAAATCCACATAGCATTGTAGAGAGAATATTAGGGCATGTTTAAGCTCCGTGGTGGTGTTAAATCCAGGATGAACGTGTGCACGCACTGTAATAGGTGCGCCCAGATATTGCCAATACACGCTCACAGATTTAAGATGGCCGACGTCGACTTGCCTTGTTTTAATTGGCTAGTTTGCAAAGGACTTGCATAGAGTTGATACGTTTGTTATTCTATTTCTTGTAATAACTTCTGCATAAATGTTAAAAAAATATTATTCTTCAATGCTAAATAGATCAGATCATGATTGAAGTAAGAGTGGGGTGTCGATACCGAGGACGACTGGACGGTAACGTCGCAAACTCCATGTGTTCAAATCGATATTAAAAATTGCAGTGACTAGATGTTGAAGCTGAATTCATCGAATTTTCATGTTTATTATTTATATAAACATGGAAGATTTTATAGATTTTCTTCAGATATGTTACATGTTTGGATATATAGTTTCCTTCCCGCTGATTTTTAACTTTAATTAATTCATGAAATTCCTATAAACATTCTCTAGACATACTTACGTAAAATACAATGCTTGGATGTTTTTTTAACCGAGGGTAAAGATTATAGATATCACCATAATAACATGTTAATAATGCATGTTCATGGGAGCATCGTTTTTGTTTCTCTTTGATATTATACAATAAGAGCACTAACAGTAACTGTTCTTCATCCGAGTCTATGTCTTACTGTCAAATAAATTATATTAGCAGCTTATCTGACTCCATAATTATATACATGGCAGTCAGATAAGCTTTCAATTTAGGGGTTTCGCACCGGTTTGTCACCGTACTACAGCCGCACGAAAGTGGTTAACAGCGGATAACATCTAAATTGAAAGCGCCCTTAAAGTGTAAATTATAATATTGTGTTTTATTACAGCTCTATATAGTTCCGTGTGTTGCACAGTGACCGCACGGCCGGAGTTACGAACGCGGGCGCCGAGCGCGTGTGGACAAGCGTCCGTATTGCATCGCACTTTATTGCGACGATATCCTCCGCAATCGGACGATGTTTGTAGAACAAGTTTTGTGTGTCTGAACAACAGGTCTGTTTGCAAAGAGAAAAGTACTATGCAGAATTTCTTTATATACTGTTACGTACTCTTTTTTACTTTACATTCAATTACTTCTAAATAACTTATTTTTTAGAAATTGTGGCAGCAGTAAATCATTAAGTAAATAAATTTATAATATAGGTTATAGTTCAGCCAAGTCTCTGGAGAAACCGATTCCCACAATTGGACCGAATTCTTAAGATTCTAAATTAAAACCCGTCGCATATTAAAACTATAATAATATGATCAAGATAATACAAATAATAATAATTTTGATATGAAATATAAATTGGTTAGGTTTTGTTTCCTACGGTTAGCAGAAAGGAACATTAGAAGACAGATTCGTATTAAAACGCATAAATGTGATGATCAAAAAGCCATTGGTTCCGGTCGTTAGTCGATGCGCTGGTGCAATTGCCGAATTAAAATTGCATCCAATCGCAATAACGGTAATTATTGGTAATTAGAATGAACGTGAATGGAGATTGTTTAATTAACTCCTCGACTCAGTTCTTTCAACCGTTTTTAAAAGCAGGAACTGACACTTACATATATAATATTTCGTTTTTAGAGGAAACTTTTTGCGGTGAGTAAACCATTATAACTAAGATTCAAAAGTGAAAAAGATATTTGAATAAACATTTAGTTTTACATAGTATAGAAAATTTTGTTATACTTGAACGATGTATCAAAAATGAATCTTCTATTACTTTGTATGATGTTTTCAATCAAATTTTCATATGAGAAGATAAGGATAGATAACTAAGATTATCAACTGCCAGATAATTATTTAGAGCAAAATATCACAAACAAAAAAGGAATACGCGTCAAAATACAATATTGAATAGTGAAGCCATCACATTAACGAAACTTTATCGCCAAGCGATTTCCGAATCGCCACCATATTGTATGCCAACGGTTTCCCGCCACGAGACTCGATATACGGCGGAATTAAAAATACATAAACATGTGACATTTTACGATAATTACATGCACTCGTAACATTGTAGCTTTATAATGTTTAACATAAATACGTTTCGGTCAAACAATAACATTAAAATAGTTTAATTTTTAATCTTAATTGTCTTTTTGTTTAAATTCAAGCTTTAACATTTTATGATACCTACACTGGACTACTCGTTGTGCAACATTGTTTCTTATGAAATGAACCATATGTTCATTTTATTAGATCAATGAATATTCTTTATTATGAAATATTAGAATATAAAAAATACATATTTTCTTAATTTTTACATTTTTTTTAAAATAAGTATTTCCGTAAATTTTCTTCTTTTCAAAGTAAGCAGTGTTACAAATCTTAAAATCCTTCATGTAGAATAATATCCCAACAAAATTCTTATTTAATTGTGTAAAACACATTAATAACAATGTTTAACAGATTTGTCTGTTCGGTGTAATTAGCTAAACATAACGGCCATTACAGCAAGTATATTACTTTTATTTATTACATAAAATTGTTTTAAAATACCTTTTAGACTAACGTGACTAGATTCCTTAGATGTATTAAGTGATTATTAGCTATATATCAAGTAATATTTAGTGTCACCTTCGTGAGCTTTTTAAAGCATTTATACTCAGCAGCAGCCTTTTTTGTTAATAAGTGTCAAATTTCAGGCAGATGAACTCAGTCGTAATTTGTCAACTTAATAGATATTTCGGTTTAATAATGCACTGAAACACACACAAATAAAATGCCTATCTATATCGGCATTCTCTCTCACATAGGCAGAGATAATCAGGGCAGGCACAAATCCGCAGAAGCCTTGTTTACGATATTGCAGTGACGGACAGACCGTATCGCCGACAGCCTGAATTACTGTTATGTTATATTGTTTATTGACAATGGTCCAAATTATGCTCGACCGGATTAAATGCATTCTAGCTAAGTTTATTTCATATTTTGCTAGCAATGTAAATTTGAAGGATTGCGCATTATACATATATTTAAGTTTACAGCTTGAAGATTTATTTGCTTGGTCAAACACGTCACACTCGGAAACTACAGATTAGAATTAAAGGCCAACTCATATGGAAAATAAGACTTAAAAATCAGCAGTGTAAGTGACAAGACAACTAAACTATTAAAGCTACTTTTATGATCAATATTTAAGCTATAAAAAATTATATTTACATAAATTGAATCATTCCTCAAGTACTTATTACGCGCTATCAAAGAATTCCTGAAACATATTTCTTAAGACTTCTTCTATAAGCGCAGCAGAAAGTTTGATATAGCCCAGTTATAAGTAAAGTTTATTCTCTTATTACGAGTTAACGGTGGCTATCTGAGGCCTGCGCGCGTAGTTAAGGCCGATTTATACTTTCGATTACGCTGCTGGATGAATAAAAAACAAATGAGCCGAGAATTTGTTGGTGTACCGCTGCACGGGACTATTGCTAGCTTTGTATGGATGTGGTTTGTTTGGAATTAAAGTTCATATATAGTAATCTACATCACGTATTTATTTTGCAGCACTGTTCGCCGTTAAGATAAGTACCTATCTTACTGAGTTCGCCCGTTTGATTATTTGTCCAATATAAGCGTAACTACGAAAACATCACATTTCGACTGAACATTTTACTACGTGTAAAGTAGATTTAAAATTATTTTGTAAGAATAATAAAATGACAATGATATTGGTGATCATATTTTAACTTAAGCATAAATATTATATATATAATATATAGAACGAAACAGTTCGAAATAACTATTTATCAGTAAAATATTTTAGGATGTCCACTACATTCTTACAGCATCGTCTCGAGGCGCAGACCTCCGCCATTACACTTAATGTGTACACTAGATTTGAATGTACTATCAAACTCTTCGCATTACTCGCCCCTGTTTATTACTAATTTGTCCTGTCCCGCTTTATAAATTCGTGGAATTACGTTTTATGAATATCTGTTTCGCCGCTACAAGGTTCGGCTCTACGTCAGCGCTACGAGGGTCTACGATTTCCGACTTCCTCGCTGCACTCCACCACTGAGCTAATTTTTATCTCATATTTTTTAACTTCAATTTCAATTTAAAATATTAAATATATTTAATTTAAATTTATTTGTCGTATGTTTCAGCTCAGTGCCACTGATATTTGATTATTTCTTCATTAAATATTATAACAGAATATTGATACGAGTTTACTTATAGTTTTTATATTGTTATCTTATATCATTGTTATATTATATTAATTAAATGCATGCTTCATTAACTTAGCTAAAAAGTAAATAAAAAAGGCAATAAAAAGTAGGCGGTTGAAAAGTATACCGACGGTTCGGAAAGTTTGTTAACTAAAAATAATCACAGTCATTCAGTTCTTCTCGGACTAAGAAAATCCTCTTAAAACCGTAGAAAGTTAAAAAATAATTAATGCTTTCGTAAATATTCATACCTTGCCTGAAGTTTAGAGTTAACCTCCATCAAAATATACGGGAGTTTATTAGCAAATGCTATGAAGCACACTTCTAATAATGCATTGTATACTATGACCATAATATACAATGCATTATTAGAAGTCTGCTTAATAAAACACTTTATTATGTCTTGGTTTCTTATCTATATATAGATTATTGCGCTGAAAGATTAATCTGTAACCAGAAAAAGTTAAGTATCTAGTAATAAAAAGATTCGTAGTAAACAAAAATTACATTACTTAATAATTATTATTTACCTATAAGATAACTATTTTACCTATTTACCTTACAGTTATATTAGAGTCCCGAATCGAACACCGTGTGTTTTCACAGAAGGGTTCGTCGAAACATCTCCGATTTAATTTAAGTCGTGGTCCGTTATCGTCGTTGCCCCATTGTTTTTCTTCTTGAAATTTCGCGCTCAATTTGACATGATGCTGTTTTTTACGATTAATTTGAATTTAATTAGTTTCGTGCATCTCTAGGTACTTTCCACTCACCCGTTTGTATTGGGTTTTGTTTTTTCAAGGAAATTAGTATTTTTAAGATGTACAGTGTACTTACATTTTATTATTTTTATTAATGATTTATTTTGTTTTATAATCAATTATAAATCTTATAAAATAAATGTCGTCAGCCGTATTATTCATGTTTTTACTTTGAGAGACAGGGACCAGATGGCGCTAGTGGAACGTTCTCTTAAAATTATTGAAACGGCCTCCCGCCGTTTTGTAAGGTTTCTCTGATGTAGTTGGAAGTTTGTTGTGTCCTGGTGCAAGGATCACTGACAGTCAGTGCCGCCTTTACTACGTTTATATACCAAACTTCAAAATAATGACAAGTTTCTGATGTTTGGGCCCTACATATAGAATTTGAAGTGACGATTATAAAACTAACATAGATTTTAAAATGTGGATCTTGGCAGAATTTGATTGTTATTAATTTATAGATTAGGAAAGTGGAAAGGATAAACCTGTTAATGTATATCAATAATTGTAGCCTAAAGATGAATTATATAGCTATACTGTATAGTCTCTGTGAACTTGAACAATAATCAAAATTGAATCATCCTGTTAATTTTAAGAAGATGTTTTCTAGTGAATTTGGCAAACTGCACTAAGATGAGAAAATATTTGAGAGGGTGAGAACTCCAACCCTATTGAAGACCCTACATTTGAAACCCAAGAGTAGTGAATATATATATGAATGTAGATATAAATACGATATTTCAACAGTAAGGTTTATTAAACAATTTTATCTTAAATACTAATTACACACAAACATAAGAATCTTTAATTGGGCTGTCGTTGTATCGCGCACCTTATGCATTAAAATTCAGATCATCTAATGAGATCATTCGCGTGTGGTCAGCAATTAGGAAATGTTAATTTACTTATTTTATGTCACTTTAATTATATTGCGTAATTAAAATGCAGATAAACTAAATCTAATATAACTTTATTCTATTGTTACATTATAACCGAAGTATAACAAATGCGTTTGGCACTATTATGCAATCTTCTTTTATATACATGCCGTATTACCAGGGCAGTGGGGAATAGAACTTAAAAGCATCATCGTAAATGTGAAAAAAGCAAATCTTGACGGAGTGCAGGGCGCTGTATCCAAAGATATTGGGCCGCGCTGACATATTTATGGCTTTCTCGACTATTAAGTGGTGATTTAGTAGAGGCATATCGGATGGATACGTTTTTATCGCGCCCCATACATCCTCCAGCTCTATTACAAGATGTGACGCCGTTACGAGGCTTGCGGGAACAAATAAATATGGTTTCCTTAAAAGCTTTGATATTAGCTTCTATTTAATTGGCAACTTTATGACTAACAAAATAAGAATTTTGTGTCTGTATTTCTGGCTATTTCAGCAGCCAACATAATAAACCGACGACGACGAGCGACGTGTACACTGCGACGCATTAAAATTGAAGGTATATAAACATGCCTTAATGGAATATGTAGTAATTATACCGTTTAAATATCGCTAACTGATTTATTTATATAAATGTTAAAATAACCTTTTCATATTACCTGATTAACTTAATATCGAATGTTTAGGACTGGCGCTGATCAACATCTGTAAATAATAAGAAATAAAACTATTGATCATAATGTATAAATATTAGATTTAGTTTTGACTAGGGCTAACTAACGCAAGTCCTAAACCAAGACCGCAAGACAGGACACCCTATACTCCGGTCTATATCCACCGGTTTGCGTAGTTTGTTTTAATGATAATCATACAGAATATTTTTGTTGTAGTATAAGGTTAGTGGGGAGTGGTGTCTGATGGTAATCTCAGGTATAACAGTATTGAGGACGGTTAGCGGCGCTACGCTTGTAACGCCTAATGCCTTAATCTTGAAGCGATGGACGGTTAGGGATAGCTGACGTGGATACGTCTTTATTTTTATAATAAGAATATTTACCACCGAAGCAGCCTCAGAATAATTTTGTTAAAACAATTACTTTCCTCAACTTAATGAAAGGTTAACAATTAAAATCGTCGGGAATCTTATTAAATAAATTGTTAACAGCCAACCTTTAGTAATAAAGTGGCACCACAAGAAGAAGAACTTAATGAAAGTATCGAGGAAAACGCCCATCGAAAGTGACTTTTATTATATTTGACGGATTCATTAAGTCGTGAAGTAAGTAAGATTCATTTAGTCGTCATCATATGTTATGTTTTAGTCATGTATGAAAATGAAAAACAAAAAAGGTTCAGGTCAGTTGGCGATAGATGCTAAGAAGGAAGAGGTTTTGCTATATTTTTAATGAATACCCAGCTAGTATTGTCAATATATATATTAAATAATTTTCCAGTTCGCGCTAGTAGTTGAAATTATATTTGCGTTAAAAAAACAAACTTTTTAGCTTTATAATATTAACTAATTAAACCTTAACCTTAACTGAGACCGGTTCCCTTTAATTATATTAAATTATTATACTATTTAAAAATATTTAACATTTGAAGAAGATCCATACTACTCTATCTCTGTCACCTTGAAGGCGTCTCCCTCGCTATAATTCTTAACGGCGGTGGCCCGACGACGCGTTGAGGAATTATTATTATGCGAATAAATACTCCAAATGTCACGACTAAATGTCTTCCCCCACTGGGTAATCCAGGGAAGACGTCCCCCGTTTCTACCAAGAATTGTAAGCGAATTTGAGGTACATTATTGTCATTATAATTATTTGACTTTAAAGAGGTTGATATATGCTTGTTTGACTGATCTTTGAAATTGTATGGGTACTAACTAGTCTGTCTTGTGATATTCTAGATTCAAATAAAATATTTTATTTAAGCTTAGTGCTAAAATCAGATTTTCTTAGGCTACCACTGCTATAAGAGGGTTATATCATTAAAATTTTCGAGTACTAAAAAGGGATCCAATATTAGATATTTTTAAGTTGTCTCGTCATTATGTCCTTTAAGGGTATAGATTATGGCTCGTTTCAAGCAAAAGATAACACGAAGGTGCCTGGACATTCTGGAATAATGAACTTATCAGCCGTAATATAGCAAATCTTTGTGACACTCTGCAGAACTTAGAACATGTAGAGAGAACTTATAAAATTGTATTTCTCAAGATGGAAATCGATTAAATTGTTTGTTTATAGCCACGTTGTCTTTTATCGCCGCAAATTGAAGGATCTCCGGTTGCTATATCAACTACGTAACCCCTTCCCTGCACTTGAGTTAATTCGTAGTTTGTGATTAAAATATGAGTGTGTCCACCGTTATGCCAAATTGTCGCTAACTGAATAAAAAATATTTTTAGTGTAATGGATGGAGATAAATAAGTACTTTTTTTTAATGATTATACGTTTACATCTTCGAAACTGAAGACGTGAAAACTGTCTATTATTTCTTATATCTACTAAGAAATTCTGTTAAAAGTGACGCGATTGTGGCATAACGTCTTGTCTAAATCAAGCTGGAATGATGGCAATAACAGTTAGCGAAGAGTTACTGATACCAAGATAATAGGGCGGTCGGATCCCACCAAGTAATTGCTAATTTAGCGCCCCCCAGCTATTGATAATTGTTTGTTTTTATTTGGTTAGAGTACTCCAGGTGCGTGTTACCACAAGTTTCCTATTCAATAAAATAGAAGACACGCCATTTCGTTTGATTTTTATTTGAGTAAAAAGTTAATAGGAAAATAGTAAAGCACCATAAAAAGGCGTATATATACGAATTGTGGTTATATATATATATATGGTATGTGCAGAGTCGACATCCCAAGAATCGCATTTTATTTTGTTACTTTTTTACTTAATTGGATTCTGAAATAAAATATTTCTAATTAAGCTTATAATTCCAACAAAATTGTAATGAGTTTTGTATATAGTGCAAATCAAAAACAAATACTCGATAGAACAGCGCATTAACGTCACAGAAATTAATGATAAACGCCGCTAATGTCAAACACAAAGCGAATATATTCAAAATGGCGCGACAAAGCGTTCATTATATTATCTCGCCAATAAAATCGGTGATGTTCTAAATTTCCCAAATTTATTTATTTATTGCTTTTATAATACGTCCGAGTATATATCACTGGGCTGTCATACTCGCGGGCGATAATGCAAAATTTGCGGGTTCGTAAAGACGTGGAGTCGCTCTAATTATAACTAAACTGACTCCTTAATATGTAGGTTATAATTAACCTCTTCTAATTATAAAAAATTCTTATGGTAACACTAACTATTGTGCTTTATGAAAGTTTTTGATTTTATGGAGATTCAATGGAGACATTCCCATTAAAACAAAAGCTATTTGAAAAAAGTTCTGTCATCTATTTTTATTTTCAAAGTTACATTAATTAATAAGAAAACATTCAATATCCGAAATCCTAATAGACCCAATACTACGCGAAAAAGTGTGAGTTGTAGTGGGTTTTTTCGCGGAGATATTACTTGTTAAATGTTCTATTAAGGTTTTGTACTGTGGACATCCGCAAAGTAACGCCTGATTCTATTAATTATATTTAATATCAATTTGACATCCATAAGTATAGTAGTAGTAGCAGAAAAAGCTAGATTAATTTTAGTGTAATGATTTTATAAATATTTCAACTGGAATTATTAGAGGTATTTGCTTTTATAATATTGATGTGACAAGCTAAATACTGCAGGACACCATACTTGGCAACTCTACAGCATCCCTATGCCATGCCCGCCAGCATCGAAGTGTGCTAGTAACGAGAGGCGTCACAATAATTCTCCTGCATGACAATGCCCGTTTGATTCATCCCGCTTACAAATGAGGTTATCATTCGCAGTAATGTCGACTTGTTATAATGAATTTTGTTATTGTCACGCGGCCGTTTTGTGGCTATTTCGGCTTTTCGACATAAATAATCGTGTTTTATCATTGCATTTTCCGTCCTGATACTAATATTAAATTATTAGCAATAATTTTAATTTCATTTACTAAAAATGTAATCTTGTAAATCCTCTAAATAGTGATTTGAATAGTGTTGATAAATTTAAATTATTCTGTTTTGAAACGATCCTTTATTTAAGCAGTTTTTACGTTATTTTTTGTAATTAAGTATTCGTATAATATATAAATATATTTGTCTAATTGTGATAATATGTTGAAATTACATTTTGAAATAGATAATACATTCCTCCAAAAATAATTTAAATTAACCAGTCAAGAGTTTAATGAACTTGCCAGTCCCAAGAATTCCATTAGCAAACATACTATCCCACTATAAATTCGCCGCTCCATAAATCGGAGCACATGCTAAACTAAGATAGACATTGGTACATCGCGACAAGTCAGCGGCCCTTATCACAATGTTATTTACGAGCAGGCGTGAGTTATGGCCAATTTACAGGCAGTCATTAAGGCCTTAATGGCCTCAAGGTGTCCGGGTGAAAAGTTGGATAACTTGGACCTCGTCAGCGTTTTCAATGATGTAGTGGTTCTGGGCAGATATGGCCTCAGTTAACTGGTTTACTATATAGGTTATAGATTCTTAAGAGTTCTTCAGCAGTGTTTTACTAGTGACTGGCTTCATGTCGTAACTCAAATTTGAGCTGCAAAAATTAGTGTACATAAGCGTAGCATGTAAGTATAAATAAATATACAATATGTTCCAAATAAATTCCAAACCTAGGGGATGTGATAGATATTTATAATAAAATTTGTCCACCTTATTGTTTATATAAAACTTTTTTTTTGTAATACGCCGTAAACGTATTTTTTATAGACATAATAATATATGCAGTTGAAGCATTGTCTTTAATTTGATATCTATTTTTAAATTTTCTACCTTGACATTTTGTAATTTGGATACGCAGTCTGGGCCAAAAGATTTTTATGAGAAAATACACATGTTAATACATGTAAAGTCAAGCCATTAGTATGCGAAATATATGGGTACAGGCAAGTTAAATAGCCTTACGACTGTAAATATTGCAAAAAACATTGTCATGATTGAACTTCTATTCATAATCTGTCATTAAGATCTTAATCTACGAAAGTGAAATCGACTCCTATAATTGACTTGGTGCTCCGGGACAAAATTCCAAATGACGTCATAAAAGAAAATTCGATATAGTTCTAATGGATAGCTTTTCAACCAAACTAAATATTACGTTGTAAGACAACTTGAACTATTCAAATTACGGTGTAGCCTCCCTGGTTCAGTTTGTAAATGGTGCGATGGTTTATGTAAAATTGGTTCAATTCATATCCTGAACAATTGAATGCAACAAAGTTTTAGTTGGAAAGCCTTTGTACATAGTCAGTGGTGCGCGAATGAATTCTGACGTCAATTCCGCTTTTTTGATATGCTAACAATTATTATTTACGACTAATATTAGTTACAGGTAAAATAATGTTTTAAAGTGTTTTTTTTTTAAACTCATGCGAATTTCCAACTATTTATAGTCACCAGACCTCAGATATAACGCTTAGTGACATCTAATGTTGACATCATAAAGCTAATTAGAAAAAGAGCGCAGCGTAAATGTAGTGTTCTTGAAAATATTCCTGTTCGCGTTTTCCGTAGCCAGTATTAAAACTCAGAATGAGATCGATGTTTGATGATTTAAAATTGGAATTGGAACATAGCTATCAAAGGTCTTCACAAAATTGAGTACTCAGTAGTTACATATATATAGTTTCTCAAAATCCTAGTTTGAAATCCGTTTCCCTGTTTTGTATCTAGTTTTTGCGGCGTGACAGCGGTGACGCATGCGAACACAAATAAATAAACTCATTTTTGCTGATAATGAATGCCGTTAATTCACATCTGGCTCTGACTGCGGTCGTTAGCTGTTCGTTCGTCCTGTAATTATTTTAATAATTATAAAGATTCCCACTTCTGTTTTGGATATTTCAAAATTGCAAATAAATTTCACCTGACCGATAATACGCGGAATTCGTTTTAATTTGAAATTATTCGGGTATTCCCCATTAAACCGAATGATGTTGTAAACGTATTAATTAGTGAAAATGTGCTCGGTGAACTGTCCAATGCTATTTTAAATATCTGCGCTAATGTGTACACATTTAAAGGCGTGATTATCTCGCATTTACTTCAAAAATCATTTGATAAATCCAGTTTTGTCGCTAGGATTGTAGCAATCCTTTTACACTGGTATCTTATATCTATGTTAAAACTGCAGATATTAATCAACGTGCAAACGAAGGCACTTTCTGCCGCGCATCATCTCTATGTGGAACCAGCTGCCAAAAGACCTTGTTCGTGGAACTAGGTGCCAAAAGAGGTACTTCCGAACAAACACGACGAAGGGACCTTCAAGAAAAGAGCGTATAAGCATCTTAAAGGCGGACAACGTACTAGTGAGGGCTCTGGCATTACGAATGTCTATGGGCGGCGGTATCAGTTTACATCAGGTGAGCCTCCTGCCCATTTGCGTATTTAAAAAAAGAGATATAAATTGGTGCAATTTGAACAATGTCCTACTTTGTTACATTTTTCCGACTGCGATTATTATTATTTTAATACCTTCGTAGTTTACCAACAACACTTTATTTTAACTATATCAAACCTTGGTTATATAGGTAATTAAAAAATAGTCTATTCTATTTTTAGTATAGTCTAGAACATTTATGGAATCTACTAGAGTATTCAATTATTTATAACATTAGCATTACTATATACTAACTGAACAAGTAAGATAAAGGTAAAAAAATATTGTGATAACACATATGGAAACCAAATCGGAATTTTGTTATGTAGGCAGTGATCAAATTACAGGTGGATACCAAAACTACATAGCAAAAAATATTTTAATGTCTTATTTATTGCGGAGATGGCGAGATGGCGGTTTTGCGCCTAAAATACACTAATAAAATAATACATCATTTTGAAATAATGCAGGTATTAATTATGAAATAAATTTAATTTTGTAATTTCTTCTGATATTTTACTTTTATTTTTTTTGAGATACACATAATACACTAATGTATATATTTAAACTTCCCTCCCTCCCTCAATATTAGGAAGCGCATCGGTTACAGCAAAGAAATTGCATAAATTAACTAAAATGAAAGTCAAATTTGTACGGCAAATAACACAAACACAGCACACTCCTATTATTTGAAATGCATCGAGTGATTTACGTCTGTATAAAGTGGCCACTCTACAAATGCTTAGCTCTACAGTTGAGCGAAGTCTGTAAGTGTTGAGAGATTCATTCGGCCGATGACGAATTGTTCGAGCGATCTCACGCAACAACGTAAACAGTAGCAACTATGCCAATGTAGGGTTACTATGTTTTAGCCGTATTATTTTTTAACAGCTGCTTGAACACCTGTATGGATGAAAAGCAATAATAAAATGTGTTAAATGAGAACCTATTTTCTATAATAACGTCGTGGACCAGGTACCCTCAGATTTATATATTTCATTCTTGCTATCATGAAAGAATAACAAAATAATACTTTTTTTTTAAACAAAAACACTTTATTAACGGATTATTATTATGTATTTTTGCGAAATTTAAATATATTTTTATGTTAATAAAAGACAATATTAAAATAATACTTTCTATCATAAATCAATATACATTCAAACAAACAATTCTATTAAACCGATATAGCAATATGCCGCGAAAAAACCCTCAATCCCTCGACGCACGTTTCGCCCCGACATGACATCGGAGCATCCTCAGGATTTTGCCTCTACGATTAGTGATCATTGGGTCCTCAATATACTATTGACTTTCGGAAGGTAACGCCTGATTCTTTAATTAGATCCCATGACATATTGTATTCTACATAACTCATTTTAAGGAACAACGTATTTTATTTTTTACGTTTCCATATTTTTATAATTTTTCTGTTACTTTTGTAACTGTCTGTATTGAAATGTAGTGTATCAAGGGAAGAAGTGGTTTCTCAAACACAGGTCATACCTGGCTGAGGAGCCAGGGTTTCTATTTTATGGTGTAATTCCTTGTTGTTATTAAAATCATTATTATTATTATCGTATGATTTAGGATACCACTCTTCGAAATAATTAAGATATCCTGAAAATATCTCACGGAATCTCCCAAGATGGCCACTGTAGTACCGCACACGTACCTCGATTTAAACCCCGAAACAAAATATGTATGTACTGTTTTACTCGGTGTGGATAGATTTATACGTTAACAAGCTGATTCACGGCATTGTGCGGTACTAACCATCAAAATATTTACATTCACATATACAATATTGTGTTATAGAAGAATAGAAGCTTACGCTCAGGTTTTGTCTTCTGGAATTAATTGTTTTGAAGTAGGTATATTATTCACCGAATTAGCGTAAATGTTTAATTAGCGTAAAGGGTTTAAGGTTCGAAAATGAAGATTTCGCTCTTTGGTTACAAAATATTAGTTAATGAAGGCTTAAAGACCACACATATATTCAATATCATCAGTCAAGTTTTTGACAAAAATTAATTTTTTTCTTAACTGAAAAAAAAAATTTTCTTTATAAATTAAATGTATTCTTTTTATATCAAAACTTCGTTCTTCAGCTTTTCTTCATGGCCCGAAGTTCTTGATAGACAAACAAGACGTTTTTATCATTCATATTCGTATAGTATGCAATCGTAAATTTTGCAGTTTGTTTGATCGATATTGAAATATAGAGATGCAATAAATCATGTTTCATTGCATGATAGGTAAGGTGAATCAGTTTTCAATGAAGCTTCACTAGATGGCGCTATAGACATGAAAGAGCGACGCAACACTGCGTTACAAAAATCTCCCGCATTGCACACCTTTTATGGGGATTCCCGTTAGAATCATTTTACGTTAGTAAACAGTGCTTATAAATGAAACACCAGTATTTCGTTATAAAATGACAACGATTCGCACCGCAAGTAGGAGAAACTAAACAAGTAAAAAGCATACTCTATACAATAACAAAACCACGCTGGCTTATGGCGTTAAAAGCACATAACTAAAGATTGCATGATCAAACTGTAAATCGATTCAACCCTTAATACTTCCAAGACAAAAACAGCAACCGCGAATAAAACTTCTCGCGTCAACATTGCAATCATAAATCTGAAGTGGACTCCCCCTCCACCCCCTAGGAGGCATGTCAGGCCATGATAGACGGCCCAGCATAAACCTGACGAGACTTCCCTCCCAGAATGGCACTATGGAGCCCGCTATATCATTTTTATTACATGCCATCTTCATTTTCATATTTCATATTTGCATACCCCCGTCTTGAGTTTTGTAATCGACTTGGATGAAGCTAAATAACGTTTAAGTATTGAATAAAGGAATTGTTTCTTAGTACCAGGGGGCACGATTCGGGGAATTTGACATGAAGAATGTAATTGCTCTATACAGGATGTTACAAACGAATTCGAATGCACAACTTGGTTGTGTAAGATATTGTTTATTATTAATATATAAGAATATTAAATTGTATATAGATTAATATTTTGACAGGAAATAAATATTTATTCGTTCGTTATATAACGAACACCTAAATTATGTTTTTGGTATATCATAATTTTTAATCATAACGCGTAAGATAAGCCGACACCTGAATCACACACAAAACCACATACCTATTACACAAAACGGAGATTTCCAAAGTGAAAATAGGCTAAAGTCGATGGACATTATCAGTAACGGTCGCACAATACAGGAGTCACATATTCACGTAATATCGGGGGAAGATCTGTGCTGGCTCAGACTCTTAAACACGCCTCTATAAATACTCAACTAAATACCTGGCCACCTCTTAAGGCGAAGGGTTAGCAATAGTTTTAATTTTACGTGATTAAAATGTTTATTATGTTAAACATCATTTTGAATGGCTTGTGATGGTGCGTTGATCACATTATGGTATTATAATCGGTTTGTAAAATATATGCTCTATATTTTTTGTTTTACATATAGGATTTTAAATATTAAACGTTATAATAAAACCTTAACCCTATTATAACTTACTAACATTTAAATCACCAAACCAAAAAAAAACCGAACTTAACAAATAATAAGTATAAACATTAAGTTCTTAAATTTAACAGTGAAGTCATATACAATTGGCTTCATTGATCATTTGGGAGCAGTAAATAACGATGTTAACAATTTAAACGGGGTTATTTAAAAAAAAAATGAATATAATATGTATTTTTCGGTGTATTTTTGATATTCACTCTTAAAGTTCGTTCTTCCCCTTAACTATGCGGTGACCACGAGCTCACTAGACAAAAACTGCAAGTGTATAGCCCTCTTTACGAGCACTGTGTGGTCCCCGAGAATTATAATAGGTTTTAGCACAACTAAACAGATATTAAATTCAACGGCTTTTTAGTATGCGCGCTTAGAATGCGAAGCTAATATACACTATTTTAGCAATGTTTCAGTGAGGAGCTTGTTAAAGATTAAATCTTCGATTATGAGTGTTATTGTATATAATATGTGACACTAATAATCATACGATTTTTATTGTTATAGTAATTATATGTGAAATAATTAATCTAGGAGTAATGTTTAGTAATATATCCAAATACATGAATGAGTAAACATTTATTCGAATGATGAAGGATTTTGGTGGGAACAGTTGAAAAATCAGCGACACGTGTTTCGAACGCCTGATCACCTGATTACTTTGATCAAAGACTAGAAAGAAAACAGGTTTAATGGACGCCAACACATCCACCACTTATGCTTTCTACTCGGTACATCAACATAGAGTCGGGGGGGTACAAAAAAATTCCTCCGCTTTTTTTTTTTGGGGGGGGGGGGGAAACGCCCCACAAAAATGGGGGTTTTTGGTTTTTAAAAATTTTTTGGGGTTTTCCCCCCCCCCCCCCCCCCCCCGGGGGGGGGGGGGGAAAAAAAAAGGGGGGGGGGGGGGGGGCCCCCCGCGGGCTCTTTTTTTTTTTTGTTTTTCCGGCCCCCGGGGGGGCCCCCCGGGGGGGTTTTTTTGGGGGGGGGGGGCCCCCCGGGGGGGGGGGGGGGGGGGGGGGGGCGCCCCCCGGGTTGTGTCCCTTTTTTTTTTTTTTTTTTTTTTTTTTTTTTTTTTTTTTGGGGCCGGGGGGGGGGGGGGGGGGTTTTTTTTTTTTTTTTTTTTTTTTTTTTTTTTTTTTTTTTTTTTTTTTTTTTTTTTTTTTTTTTTTTTTTTTTTTTTTTTTTTTTTTTTTTTTTTTTTTTTTTTTTTTTTTTTTTTTTTTTTTTTTTTTTGTGTTGGGTTGGGGTTTTTTTTTTTTTTTTTTTTTTTTTTTTTTTTTTTTTTTTTTTTTTTTTTTTTTTTTTTTTTTTTTTTTTTTTTTTTTTTTTTTTTTAATACAAAATTATCAATGAAATCAAAATTAAAAATGTCTTTCCTCTAGTCGCACTTAAATGTTATATTACATATTGAAAAAGCCTATGTATTCACGAATTATCATACCTTTCAATGTTCTTAATTAAAATCGAAATCAAAAGTGATTTTGTGAACGGTACGTATGAAATAATCGTTCATTAAACGTTGTAGGGTCAGCAGGTAAACAAAGCGACACATTAAAGGGTGGATTAGCGCGGCTGAAATATGTCGGTGGCGGTAAATTTTCTTACCCCCACTGACGGCGGCATCGACAGCAATGAAGTGTATGGATAGCAAATAACTCACATTTAATAAATGGAACTTATATTCTGCAATAATTAAAAACGCGAACTTTGACTTATTGCATGCCATTTTATTTTTATTTAATACAATAAGATTATGTAATATGATATGGTAAAACAAATAGTCATATATATATAATAAATTTAAAATGATATAATAAGTTTGAATTTGATTCTGCCTATTTCTTATAGAATTATATATGTAAATAAAATATTCGGTTATGCTTAATTAGAAAAAAAAAAACTTTTATGTCAGTTTATACTCATAAGGCAATACGTCAGTTTAAAAAAAATCGGACAAATTCAATATGATTATTTAATTTTATAAAAATAAATAAGATAAAAAAGACAAAATAATGATCATAAAAAAAAATATATTCAGACCGTACGACAAGTCGATCCGTCCTACCGAAAATTTTCGTTCGAGCCGCGTCTAAAGCGCCTTTTTTAATCTCTATAAATCAAATTTATGACTTGTGTAAGCTTTCTGTTTTATTTACCCTTTTATAATTTTGTTGCTCGTTGCTATAGATAAGGGACATTTGTTAGCGAATAGACGCTTTGGATTGTAATTTTTATTGGTTTTGTTATCAGTTACGAAATATGATGAGACGTTATAGAATAATGTTTTCTAGCATTCAAGTGTGTTGTTATATTAAAATTATGTGCAATTTGACTAAGATACGAAATATTAAAACTAGTCCAATTGAAGTGTTTTAAGCCATACTTCAATTATTGAAACTTTTACTTTACTATTATTGAAACTGTTGAAATTTCAATTATTTCTATCCCATTTGTCTTTGACTCGAACGAAATAAGCGAATTTTTATTTTTTATCAATTATATTTGATAAAAGCATCAACATTTTTTTTGTTCTTATTTTATTTTACAATATATAAATTCAGGTATACCGCCTACTCCTGAAAGTGTCATTTGGTTTCCGCTGGGCGTGTATGCGTTATTGATGCCTGTTACACCTCTATTAATTGCTCTTTGTTTATTCCGAAACGTCATCAGAATAAATGACTAATAAGAAATTATTTACAAAACATAGATATTAGCATTGTAATGTGGCGAAATCAAATAATATAGATTTTCTCATCTAAATTACCTTAAAATTAAATTTTACACATAAAATCACTTTATTCCTCAAGATTCCGCTCCGTAACGTCTACGTGCATTGAGCATCTTTAAGCTCTCACGTGACAAGCATTGACGTTCTGCCCCCCCTTCCCAGGGGGGCGGGTCAGTCTAGGAATGGGGTTGGGTGGTCTTTGTAACTATTTTTGTAGACTGACGTATTATATCATATGTGATATCTTCTAACGGAAGGGATTAGTGATACGCCATCAACTTTTTTGTTTGCTTATAAAATATGCTTTTCTAATAAGTTGCATAGACTAGCTTTTTTGTAGTTTTTACACCAACAGGAGTCGGCCTTTGTAAGTTTATAGTCTATCTCTATATAAATAAGGTCAGAACTCTAGTTAATCAGTTTTAATAATCTCAATACTTATTTAGATATATTTTTATTAAAATTAATTAGAGATCACATTGTATACTCTCGGAAAGACTAAACTGTTTTGGGTTGGTGCAATTACAATAAAAAGTAACACAAAGAGATCATCACTTATTTATTTCCTAAATTTATTACTTACTTATTAAAATTAAGCGGAAAATTCTTTGATATCGTTTCTCTATACGTCTTTAATAATAACATATTTCTATATTCATGCAAGGGGGACAAAATATATATTCCGTAATACAAATGCATGTGGGGAAGAGCCAAAGGTGCATTGCAAAAACAAATAAATACGCGTGTATTAGATTCATAAGGCCTTATTCAAATTACTTCCATAGACTCTCGATTTGAACAGAAAGAGGCGCGTTCACATTGGAGTCGAAATAATACAGTCAACGTATTAATTGATACGTGTTTTTGATAATTTCCAACTTCAACATTACAATGAATGCTATGATTTAAAATAATATTTGTTTTGTTATTTTAAGTTGTTAAAATAACAATATAAATAGCAATTAATTATAAATAACAAGGTAACAAAGGTTTAATGCGGATAGTAATTTAAGTTAAAAGTATTTTAGCCGATTTCTGAATTCATAAATTTTATCGGAATTAGTTGTATTTTCAGGCTACAATTAACCCTTGAAATTCCTTCATCATGCAAGAATGTAATCTATATATGTATGTATTACTATTATATGAATTAATAGCTACGTTGAAGCAGTATACACTTATCCTTATAATGTTAAGCTGAGCATTCGATTTGGCAAGCTTCAACGCAATAGTGCGCTCCATATTTTGTATAAAAGTAAGCGAATGTACACATATTGTTTTCCATTGCTATCGTAAATAAAAACGATTAGATTAAAAAGGAAATTCAACTATGAGACAATTGGAAAACCTTTGTGGAATATTTTAAGCCAAAACTTTTTTTTTAAATAAAGTTAAACGAATATATTATAACGAGGTTTTAGAAATTTTTAAGTCTGAAGAAAAAATAGTAATAAATAAAACTTTACTTTTGTGTACATTAAGTATATTATTTAAAAATTTGCTTTTTCAATTTATTCAAAATATTTAATTGGTTTTTTTTTCTTTCCATTCTATTCAAATACAAGTACGCTACAAAATAATAATAATTTTTTGATTCCCATACCGTCAAATTCAACAAACAGACCTCAGATTGCATACAAATTTTGACTTATAAGATTATACGAACAACTGTATTGATATATCGTAAAATAGCATTTAAATCTACTTTTACTTCCTGACTGATATGAAATAAAGTTCACAGGTGGGATTTTAGATTTGTAGCCTCAATAAAGCCTCCAATCGCTGAGAAAATAGTTAAAATGAAGAATAAAAATGTAGATTCTGATCTCGATTGAAAAGTCAAGTAGCGAAGGTGTGTATTGAAACTGGCTTCATTTCGGAACTGTATAAAAGATGGCAGATTGCAGACTCGACTATCGGTATTAAGGGGTAGCTAAGAACTCTTTTGTCAAGTAATATTAGTATGTAATTGCAATAACAAAATTATTAAAACTAAATAATAACTTTCAATTTTGAATACTAATTACATAGAATATGTTATATACCTTTAACGCGACATCACCGATATAATTTTTATTTTTCTTACAACAGTTATTTTCACAATTGTTGTTTATATGTGGAAATGCTTGCTCTCAAACCAAACGTCGCAATAAGTTTCAATAAATTAATAGATATTACATCTAGACAAATTATTTATTTTTTATTATCTTAAATACATGATACATAGTAATAGTGTCGACCCAAATATATGAAGAAATAACTTTTCCATAAAAGTTGATAATTGGCAGAATAAAAAGTGAATATATATATTTAAAAAGTTGAAATTTAAAATAAGTATTCTAACACTTTATCCCATAAATTAGAACGTTATACGTGGATCAGTAAAGAAAAAATGCAGCTTCGCCTTAACATCAAAGACGTCCAGGGGGCAGGTAAAGAGGTCAAACGTCATCGATCGCTCGCTCGGACGCTTATCCTTGCAGTGCATCTGACACGAGGGAGGAGTGCAACCTCTTGTCAGATATTCATATTGTCAGTATTGTATTTTACGGATACTTTTTACGGTTCGGCTGTTTAAAAAGGATTAATATGGCATCAATCTCAAACAAGTAGAGATCAAATACACAGTTAAAACTGTACTTTTTGTATAAATTGCATCGGTCAGATCAAGCTCCATTAAACTAAATCAATATAATATCTTCAATAGAAATATATAAACTTTAAAAGCTGACATTTTTTGACATCAACATCGTATATATTATAGTAGCTACAATATTATAATAGCATATTGTAAGGATAAATACAGAAATTATTTTATGGCTTATACCAATAAATTAAATTAAAGGAATAATTCGGGTCATATTCAGAAATTCGGAGAGTTTTTACACTTCAGTTTTATAAATACTAATACTATATATAATTTTAAAAATATCTTTAGTTAAGTATATAACAAACTAAAGCTGCCGAATCCCTCAAGTATAAATTCCTATACATAAGATCAATTTAAATATATTCCTATCTCAAATGGACACTAGACTATACGTTGTTTAAATCACGTACGTATTCCCTTATCAATTTGCATCATTAACCAAACCTGAGAGCACTCAAAGACTATCAAATTCTCTATCTCACGTGCTTTAAATGCATCTAGAAGACTGAAACAGCTAATATTTCAAGCGCGACCACGTCTTCTATCTACATAATTTTGAAACACAGTTCAAAATTTCAATGCATGCTGTATTGCTATAGAAATAAGGTTCGTTTTTGACAGAATATAGTGAAGAAATAAGTTGGGAGGTCAACGTAAAGATAGCGTTTAGAGCTAGCTGTGGTCGCGGTGGGTGAAATATGCAGAGATGGTATTGAGTGTGACCCTTACAAAGGAGCTACGTAAGACAGTATGGAGACGTTTCGTACTTGTGGTACTGTTTCCATTGCATGAAATAGTTTAAATTGTAGGTTAAATTCACATACTTTTGATATAAGTAAATTAGGTTTTGACGATACGTTTTTAGCTTATATTATCGCAAACACTTAAATTAAGCAGTATACAGATCTGATATATATTACTTTATATATTGCAAAATGTAACCGTTGGCAACGTACCGTTTGCATCTTAGAGGCCGGCAACGCACTGGTGAGCCCTCTGGCTTCGCGAGTGTCCATGGGCGGCGGTGTCATCATCAGGTGAGCCTCCTGCTCGTTTGCTACGTTGTTTTATAAAAAAAAAAACGTTTTTTTGATTTTATTCGTAGTGTAAATATTTTACTGTGAACTCATATATTCTATCGCTATAACGATAATAAGTTTGGAATGCTAAATCTTTAACGCATTTAAATTCCACTTTAAACGTAACACTTATGCTCATGAAATTTAATATTTAATATTACATTTAGCTCCTCGGATTATTATATAATGGAAACGTGCTCTCTTCGAAAGACTCTCCTCAGAGAGCGACGTGTCCTCACAAAGTGACCGCCATTAAACTTGCATTGCAACACACGAGTGTTAACACCTTGCACCAAATGTATCAAACAAATAACTTCAAGCAGTATATTGACTTATTCCATATATTTACAGGTGATTTTCCCGTGACATAATCGTTCTCGAGTGGTGTCCTTTGAGTTTAGTAATTGCTTTCAATGGTACGATATTCTGTGTTTTGCTTTTGAAATAACACTTAACAAGAAATGGGACATTATTTTATAGTAATATTCCGCAACAGATCTAAAAAAAAATTCAAAGTGATATAAATCATAGTCATCACTGAAAAAAAGATTTATAACAGGCCTGGCGATTCGGGAATCTGTATCCCTGAATCACACTTCCCGTGATAAAAATATGTTTGGTAGTTTGCTTCGCTGACTAGTTTGTTTTTGTTTCAATATTATGAATATGGTGAACAATTGTAGTAATTCAAATATGAATAAGAAGAATCTAACCGCCTGCCGCCGCGCCGTCTATATACGCACATCGACAGCCAGGAACAGCCAGCTTAAAAAAAAATGAACGATTTAATTTGTTCATTACATTCGATAATAAAATACATGTTTTTGTTTAAAGTTTATACTAAATTGATAAAGATGGAATCCGTTGGTAAAATAACATCATACAGTGTGTTGTGTATGTGTAAAATATATGGAGCGAGGCATGGTGTAGACGCATTTCTTCATGTTTCTAAGAAATATGAATTATTTCATCACCACAGATTTTTATTTATGATTTAGGTTAGCGCTGTAATATGATATTGTCATACTTAATACGCAATGAAAAGAAAAACCCACCTACACTTCTGTGTTCAGCCTGGGTTCAGACTTCGCGAAGAGCATGGTAGCAGCTAATGTTTGTTTGAAAAACAGTTACAAAAACACCCCCAAGCGCCCTAATTATAAATATCCCACTATCACCGCGTCATAAACCTAGTCGTTTTTATAAATCAAAAGTGCATCCAAACACGCTTCAAAATAAAAGCCTAAAATGAGCTTCATATTTTTTTGTTAAACCAACGCCCAGTCATATTACAGCTCATATGAAAAACTACTAAAATGAAACACTATTGTTCTTACTGAAGCCACTGGCGACGGCACTCGCGTCACATTGTCTGTCAAAAATAAGGCTGACTGTGCTCGCAATTATTCCGGCATCTGTTACAAATTTTATTAATAACATGCTAAGGCCCACCCTGTCTTAAGTTTACGCGAGTGTCATACATTTAATATTAGTTCAATTCACAATTGTTGCAAAGAACTCGAAGAAGAAATATTTAGACGCTTATGTCCGTTTAAGCAGTTTAAGTCGTCAAGTTAGAGAATTTCCGCTTTACATTCCCATACCTTTATCTATTTATTCAGGGCAGTTTGCAAACTCTATCTAAAACTCATGCAGTGAAAATCTGCATTACAGTAACTGGCAAACTGATTATTAACAGTATTGGCTGTAATAGACCTTTCAGCCGCATATTTTTCAAGTATAATATAGTATTCATTTCAACCTCTTTGAGTCTGTTAATATATGATTCTGCATTTTTAATGAAAACTCTTCGACAGTAAAATGAGTGAGCATGAAAAATGTAACAATCCTCTTGATACATTTACATAAATAGAACAAAAATTATTTTAATCATTGGTAAAAGCGGACATCACGCGTCGCTGATAATCCAGCGTTGGGCTCACAATGAGCTGTATATCACAATTTCTAGTCGTATACAGGGAGCTTTTATGACATCATAGTACAGTAGATGTCACAATTTAATTTGTTAGTTTTAATATAAATACATAACAATAATCGTGAATCCGAATTAAAAATAAAAATAAAACATCAATGAAATACTCAAATGATTTAATATACCTATATGTAATTAACAGACTAATAGTGAATATATTTTATTAATCAATTTAAGCAAAGTTCACAGATACGACGGATGAAATTACCTCTAAGAAGTAACTGAAGGTGAAAAAGTAATTATTCACAATTGACTTTATATTCGACTTTAATTACAAATAGTTGACAACACACACAGTTGACTAATCACATTAAATCGACGCCATTTTTTAATTTTTCTTTTTGTATTTGTTGATATTCCTACAGATACCTTACAATTAACAATCATGTACAAATATAGCCACAAATGGAATATACATTTAAAATTCGAAAATTTGAATTTTGAAAATTCTTGAACATCCTATACCAATCTCCTTAGTAGCATCTAGACGTCCGCCATGCAAAAATTAAAATAAACAAAGCGAGCATTCGTCCCACACCCCGAGGCCAGTCGTAATAACGCTTTTGTCTTAGATTAGCTTTTAAGAAAGCCATTGCGCCTGTGTCGTGTGCACAGCAGAATTACTTTTTTTTAAGACTAGATTGAAAGTTGAAACTATGCTATGTTTTGTGATGTGATTGTGTCTTGATTAAAAGTTTTTTATACTTATTGGCAGTTTGCCTTTGAATGTTACAGGTTGCGGTTTTAATCATGTACGAATGAGAGAGTAAGAATAGTTTTCACAAGGTTTAATATTACCTCTGAATATTTTCGTTATTACTTTTATACATTAAGTCTTGAAAATATTAACAGATGGAATGATTACAAATTCAGAGTGAGCTTATCGCTTCGAAGCGATCTTTTCCAGACCTTTGAGATTATAAGTTTATTTAAAGAAAAACTGCATTTACCGTTTTTTTAAACAATTTTAAATGCCCTTCAATGTGTGACATATTCGTGTTGGTTAAAGATTCATCTCAATAATTTTAATTTATTCAACAAAATAATTCAGTCATTATACATTAAATTCATAATAATTTACAATCACAAATTTAATAAATTGTTCTTTAAATCTATTTACCAAAACCCTATTTAAGCTATTTGCAGCTTTTATTATGGGTCCTAACACATCTGACATATATTTAATATTTAACTTTTTATATCATACATATGTATACTCTATCGGGGATGCAACGAGTCAATTGGGTCATCAAAAACAATATTGCTTACGTCTTATACTTAAGTCTTCTTCTTTAAGCAGTAAAATGTTTTTGTAGCTCCTCTACATCGATCTCTAAATGTTAGTGCTACGCCGCCGCTAGCACGCCATGGTTCAATTTCCTTGAGCCTAAAATCATGATATCTATCACGATTGATATACTAAAAATTAATTTTGTTATATGTGAGCCCTCTCAATTTTTATTCTATGAATGTTTCAATAAACTTTCATCATCATGAAAATTTCAACTGCCACGGTTCATGAAATATATAAGGTAATGGATAGACAACAGAGTCTTAGGAACTGGATCCCGATTTTATACTAATATGGAACCTTAAGTAATGCATACATTTATTAATATTCATGCCTATGTCTAAGGATATAAGAATCTAATGGTAGGACACATGCTTGTCTGCTTCTGTCTTGGCGCACAACATCGATTTCGTTGCTGTTCCCAGCCGCGGATGGGCGTCCATCGCGAGATTCGTCATTGAGATTGATTTATATCACCGCGCTTGTTCTGCAACTTGCATGGTGCCTTATCGCCAAAAGCAGATTGAACCGGGCAATGAAAATTTTCCAAAGTAAAATCCATGTTAATAACATGCAAATTGTAAAATGGTGCGAAAACCTTAACAATTGATAGTGATTCTTCAACCCAAGAGTTATATTTTCAAGTGATACATTTCATTATCCTTAGTATTAACACCTGTATTAGATGACATAAATGTAAAGTTATGCACTGTGATTTTTTGATAGTCGATTCTGTTAATTCTAATGTTATTGTTTATCTATAAAAAATACAAGCGTATTTTCCTTAGGTAGTTTTGGTTTTGTTTACTTTAGCCCAATATAAAAAATAACTATCGTCAATATGCAATTAGAAAAATCATTTTTAAAATTAGAACAGTAACGATTGATATTCGAGTAATTTTTAAATATACAGAGTATATGAAAAGCCTTGAAGGTAATCGATGCCACCCTATGCTACGACATAAGCCCCAATAGAAATTAGCAAACAAGAGAAAAATACGAAAGACGGATAAGAGTGTTACATTTTCGTCGCGAAGGCTAACGATTCCGAAGCACGCTGTCCCATAAATCTGCCGCTGATTGATACATGGCGGTGGGGTGACGCCCATCTCGTAATTTACTGCCAGCGACGCCCACAGATAGAACACTTTTGTTTTGCATTAATTCCTTCTACTTCCTTAGAACTCGATTTTATCATTTTTGAAATCTCCACTTGCTAGTAACTTTGTGATCGTGGCAATCTTCTATCAAACCTCTTTAGTTCTGATACATTTCTTATATATCTGACGACTAACCCGTAGCATTATTGTATGCTACGAGTTAGTCGTCTGTATTGTCTTGTATCGCTGGAAATTAAACTTAGGAACCATTACTTGATGTTACCTAATCTAACACTAATTTCGCTTAAATACTAGTACAGCACTCCAAATAGAAAAAATAATTTCTCAAACAACAAAAACAAAAGTATTGAATTGTCAATTAAATTCATTCATTTAAATTTAAAAAAAGGAAGGCTTTTATTTCCTCATTCACATTCATTCCTATTCACCCTTAAAGCGATTGGTCGTTTTGTCCTTTTGTGAATGGAAAAATACGGACTCGTCAGCTCTGCCAATTTCCTGGCTATGTCAGCGTTTCGCGCTTGTCACATGTCAACTGTCAACGAGACAAGGTGTCATGTCACATATAGCTTGTTAATTAGAAGGTTCTGTTAGTTAGGTTTGTATTTTATAACAGTATAAGGACACATTACACACATATTTGTTTACTAATTTGTATTATTAGTAAACAAACATGTGTGCATATTAGTATTACTATTAGTTGTTTCTTCTAACATCTAATACAGTAGACTCCATAACCAGTTTTGTAAAGAATTAAATAAGTTAAAAATCATCTACGCTGCCAAAGGTATCTTACTTTACTATTACATATGTTTTATACTATATTGCCGCACTATTTGCAGTACAGTCACATATTAATTTCTATTCAAATATTCCAGATTAGCCGTCTTGAGGTACAATGATGGAGATAAGCGGTACAGTGGCGCAGATAAGCGGCTTTCATTAGTGTTGTGTCGCCGCGGCGATGTATGGCGACAACAAATCTCGCGGGTGAATTATTTGTTGGCGAGGACTCTTGTAATCTGTTGCTTGGTCACACAGTTGTATGTTCATAATCATGAATAATGCTAGTGGTTTCAACTGAGTGATTAATCAATAGTTTATGCTCGCTTAACAAGAAATCGTTAAAATTTAATTGAAATACAACAGACTACAAAAAATCAATACTTATTGTAGGTCTAACCTGAATAATTATGCTCGTCTGCCCTGCTGAGTTGTTTTGGTGAATTTTAGCGTGGGAAGAGTCAGGGTCTTCTTGTGACATTTGCAGCTGACGGGGACAAGGATAGGGCCTAGCTGTTACCTACCCCCGTCCTATGGCGAGCTGGAGGCTATTGTCAGATTTTAGTGGGTAGGGCAAAATAGTGGAGTCCCACATATACTATGCTTGAGCAATGGACCGCAGAGGTATGCGTACCAGCATTTCCTGACATTAAAAAAAAAGTTCTAACCTGAATATAATGAAAGTATTCGAGTAAAAGTCGCAGCCGTTTTGAACCCATTCAAGTTATTTTCAAACCCTTGTACTTTCGTTATGTATATTTTAGAAAGTTCCAATTGAATATAATTAAAATTATTATTAAAATACCATAATTCTCACTTTTCGTTAGCTTGGTTGAAGTTCGCTATATCATTAAGTTTTAATGTTTTCATAAAGGGAAATATATTTAATCTTTTAAAATCGATAATGTTGTTTGATGTGGAACCCAACTGAATAGCAAACTAATATAGATACGGAAATGCTGCAATTACATATGTCATTCAGTCATAAGAGTATTCTCTATATCAAAAAATTATCATTGATATGAACGAAATTTCGTCGTTTATAAACTTAATAATACTACAACTTAATAGGCTACAAACTATACAATTAATCATATGCCATCAAAATACATATTTTTCTTAATAGGTATGAATTGTTTTTTTTTAATATGTATGAATATGAATTGAGTAGAGCCTAGAGTAGTAGTGTAGAGAGTTAACTCTTCTTACAGTCTCTAATAAAGGCCTGACACTTTTTTGTGTACTTTAAAAAACATCATATGACAAAAATGTCTCATTAATTTAATCTTCAGCAAAACTCTTGCTGCTGCTTTACTGCATATGTATTGCCAACGGCTATTCAAAGATGTAAATAATGTAAAAAATCGAAATCTTCCCTCATAATTTAATAAATCATTACATAATATGTATAAAATGTCCAAGTTAATAATTGCAAAACTCGACGCCTAACGTTGCACTAAGGAAAATTCTAAGCTCAGCATATTGGGAGATGTCCAGGGGTCAAGGAGGGTTAATTAAGGCCCAGTAAATTGGCCAGTTGTGCTGACTCAGCGTTTACGTACTGATGTGCACGGAATAAGAATCGGCACAGTGTGTTTTGGACAGTAGGATCATTCTTGTCTTAAAACAGGTAAACTATTACTGATATGTTCTGAGTTCTAAGTCTTTTAATTAATAGTTATGAATACTTTAAATTAATAACTTTAATGGTTGATAGTAACAGTGGTTCCGTAATCCATGTGGGGTTGTTTATTCATTTTCATACTTGGAAGAACCAAAGTAAGCGTTTGGTAAGGAGCCACATTGAGAAGTGAACAACGACTCCTCAAGTTTTATATTTAAGCGAAGTAAAAGTAACTAAGATGAATCATACTATCTATGACGTCAGCATGGCTGGTGTCACCCTCTCGCTTTGTCCATCTAAAAACAGATCCTTGAGATCCTCCACCCCGTTTTGTTGTAGAACAAACCTTCTCCCTCGTCATATATTACTAATAGAACAGCAGCATACATGCAGCAGAATAAATAAATATAAAAATGATTTATCAATGAAACAAATGCAGTTAATTTTACGTCAAACTATATTGCCTCAATATTTTCTACCAAACTACAGAAATATTAGGTACATATTTTGTGTAATGACGATAAAAATATGCCTTTCCTTGTTCAATAGAGATTATAAGTAAATAAGTATTAATTAAAATGCTTTACTTCTATGTAACAAAAGTAATAATTTAATATTATAAAAAAACATTTAATTTTAACGTGAACTCTACTTTTATTAGACTTTAATATTCAACTTTCAAAATAACACCGTCAATCTTAATCTGAGCGTGAATAAAAAATTATGTATTCAGCCAGATGCTGTCCACGGACGATAGTGGCTCGTCAATGCAACAGATTTCGGCTTTTATTTATTTTTGGAAAAACAAAAACTCCTCTAACTGTATCGATAAAGCTATTAAAATGTGACATCTTCCATATTTTTGTTAATGTATTTTTTCGTTCTCTTCGACTTACATCGCGTGTGCGGAATGTATTTTTGGAGTATGCTTCCATTCATAAACAGCATTGGACGGGAGGTGTGGAGGGATGTGTTTCTGTACATGTTGTCAAATTTTTACACCGATTGGTAATTGTTATACAATATAAAATAAGTGAATTGAGACCCTCGACTCTGATATTGTGACTCCCAACTCTGTCCCAACGGATGTTTGTATGGGCAAAATTTGTAGACGAGAATCATTCGAAGGCAAAATAGACTTCCTTACAAGTTAACTTTCAAGAAAATGAATATTCAAATCAGAATCCAAAAATTCGAACCCAATTGATGAACAAATATCACAGAGTTTTCAGATAATCTTAATAATAGCAATTCTATCAAAATCTGTTAAGGTATTTATTTAGTGTATTCTATTTATTTCAAAACAAAAGAGAATCCATTTAACTGTCAACGCTAAATCTAAATTTGCATGTATTTTAATAAAAATACTTCTATATTCTCTTAACTTGTGATAAAATGATTACATCAAGGTGTAATGGAGGCCTCGCATCGCGTGAATTGTCAGTATTAATCCCGAAAAAAAACGAGAATGGGCTTAGTCGCAATAAAAGTGCATTCAGTCAGTTATGTTTTAATATGTCAACCTCATGTCTATACAATCAGAGTATTCCGTTTTTCTATACCCTTTATGATAGATTCATCATTTGGCATACAATATATATATGGTAATGAAAGCAAAGTGCAAAAACTTTGTGTTCGATGGAAAAAATAAAAAGAAACTGTTCTAGATTTATATGATAGTGATGTATAATCCGTGAAGATTATAAGAATGTTTTCCTCACAGGTATCTGGGTTATGCCCTGGGCGAGGGATAATTATTATTTTACTTTGTGTTCCTCCCTTTGTTCTTTTCTTTGGCTTTTAAATCGTCATATGGAGGCTTGGAAGCGGGTGATACAGATGATATACTGATATAAATATTATTATGATTACTAAGAAAATTCAAATCATTTTATGAACCTAACATGATTGTTTGAATTTCAATGTGTAAATCTTTGAAGATTTAGTAGTATTTTAATTGTTCATGTACAAAAGGTCCGAACATTGTATTTACAGTTCAGTTTTAAATAATTAATTTAACAGGTATGTAAGTATAATTGTAATATTTCCCTAATAAGGTATTGATATTGAGATAAATAATATTGAGTGCAAACATGTATGGTGAGATTTAAAAAAGGATCAGCTTATGCTATATTATTTAATTAATTTTGATATGGTTATAGAGTCATATAGAGAAATTGATACAAAACTTAACTACCAATCAAAACCAAAACTATTCGGTACAGAACATTTACATGATTTCCATCCCAATTTAGAAATACTTAACGGCGATATTTGCAAAGATATTATTGGTTTAATTAATATTAGAATAAAGACGATCCAAAAACCTGGTCGTGCGAGGTTTAAGCACAAATGATTGTACTGACATCTCATTAGCTTAGCGAGTACGATACGCCTCAGGCACTACTTGTTTGGTACTAGGTTTAAGTTACTGGTGATAAGCGATCCGCCTTTGGACAGTGTACATTTCTATAACTAAACAATTGAGCTGTTTACGTAATAAAATGCTGGGATTCTGTAGCTAGATGGCCTAAATTTCCAGTACGTTTTGAACGAAAGAAACTGTAACATACAAACCTTCGAACACTGCAAGTTTTTTGACTTTAACTCAATTAAAAAATATTCGATAATAATATATTTCGTTAAGAAAATTGTACATTAATTATTTCAAATCATATAAATACTTATTACATTTAATTCATATAAAAAACTTATTCTTATAGGTATATTTATTACTTATTAATCTTATTGTATTTGAAGTTTATAACAGGTGGCATACGACAATTTGAGTGGAGCACATATTTGTATTTTTGCCGATCAAAGGATCGTTGCGAATGACGGCCTTTTGAACTGATAATCAAATTAGTAATGCTTCCTTTTTGCACAAAAATCTGTCTATCACCGCCCCGTAATGTTTTGTTTTAAACTAAACACTAGGGAATTGAAAAATTAAATTTCATAGTCAAGGTGATGTGTTTAACTTTATACAATACTTGCATTTTATATCAAAGTCTGAATTTTTAACGAATTTGGCTCAATTTGAACGGAATTGGGTCTAAAATGCCCTAAAAAAGTTTTTTTCATACAAAAAAACTCATCTGGATACAGTTAATATTACAGGCGAATATTTTAATTTCGAAACTGTACTTATTTTTAAAAATAAAATAATGTATTTTTTAATAATTCGATTTATATTTACAAGTTTTTCGTCTATACTTCGTCCCATGTATAAAACAATTTACTATTGTAAGTTTAATTACTGAATTTGCAAATTATATTGTATATATTCGTAACCACACAGTTTGACCCCTGACAGTTTGAGCAATATTTATACTTTATTACAAACAAAATCGTTTTATTAAAAAAATGGGAAAGACCGATGGTAATTATATATATTTTTAACACAGCTAAATGAAAAACCAATCAATAGTTCTTTGTAATGGGGCTAGTTTTTAGATGTTTTAGGTCTTTGTTTGTAACAAGCCGCAATTTATTTAAAGTATCGTCAAGAAATAATTCACGTACAAATTTAGATACGCAGGAGGCAATCTCAGCCCCTGCTTAAGCCCTACATTTTGTACTTTACTGATTTAATGACGTCACAGCCCTATCGAATGTCAACTCTTTTAATCCTCGAAGCCAAACGTCATATATTCATACTTGGCAATCTAAAATATACTCTAAAAATAATGGTATAAAGAACTTTTTTGTATGAATGGTATAGCAGTTGTGTTGCTCCTGGCTGCTCAGGCCCTTGCATAGGTTACATATTTGAGTCACGCATACATTTTACGACTAATTCCATAACTTTGTATGTGAATTCGGGATCAGGTAGTGTTTACTGTCGTATCTCCTCATTTTGGGCCCGAAGGGATTTTCTGTAATGCGTATAATATATAAATATTGATGCGTTTAACATGAATCGAGTTTTACATAAATCTTTTAAGCCTCGTATAGTGATAGATTAGATATATATGGATTACATGAATTATAATGAATATTACTAAATACGCCATTTTAACATAATACTGAATTATAGCAAATTTAAAGTGGTTGAGTGCTTTCACTTGCAATTTTGAATTGAATACGTGTTATTATCATAGAGTTGTTACAACCACTTAATTTATTATCATAAAGTTGTTTTATATGAAGATTTATGTCAAATTTATGAAAAATGTAAGTAAATAAAATCTATTAAAAGCCGTATTATGTTTAGTTATTAACATTAAAATCAAAGTTTATCGAGACCATTGAATCGTTTAATGTTCCTTTCCGAGAGTTTAACATAATAAATTTTGACAAAAATGCATCAGTTATTTTGAACATAATGACACAATCACGTTTCTGAAGACATACATTTATTGTACTATATATTCATCTTTTTATCGTATTTTTTTAAATTCAAGCAGAATCTGTATCATTTTATACATTAGATTGTCATAAATATATGTTAAAGAAGGTACTAAAATATTCTTGTGTGTGTTATCCGCTCATATAGTTCCGGCAAGTATTAACAAATACATAAGAATGTCGACGCAACCGCAGCTCTACTTACAATCTCCTGTCATTTCGCCTCCACTTTTGACCTTTAAGGCCTTACAGGAAATTAGCGTAACTATGCTATCTCTATAATTTTAAGTAAATTACAGGCAAATCAGTTTAATCTATCGAAAAGCGGAACTGCATATTGATAACAAATATTATCTTTAACTTTTTGAAACCTTTCTTAATTGATTACGATTAGAATCGGTTACAAATCGATTAATAACAATAATTCTCTTTTTAAAATTAGTAAAATGGAATATAATAATAATTTAAAAATGAAATTATTTCATTTAAAAATATGTAAATGAATTTCATAATTGAATATATGGATTTTTGCGGTAGATTTTACATTAATAAAGTGAAAATTTCACCGTACTACGCATGCTAAACATACAAGTACATACATATGAAATTTTCCTCAGTTTCATGCACTTACATAAACCTACTTGAAACATCCATGAACAATTTCATTGAGATTTATTATTTAAAATGTTGATGAAATAATTATTAGATATATATTATCTTAATAACCAGCGTAATGACTGAATTTATGATGTCGATTTCGCATCCTCATATCGTAAAAATACTTTGATATTACACAACTTCGAATGTAAGCGGCCGACTATTTATTTTGTAACATTGCGGTTTGCATTAGTATTTCGGCAGTGAATAAAATATATCCTTTTAGAATGCATTCTATGTTTAGAATCTTATTAGTTTTTTCTTACGTCCTACTTGCTACTGTTTGGACCATACCGTGTATTGTATGTCTGTCTTCCTATGATATGAAGCTCTACACATAACAGATGGCACTTATATATTTTAGTCTAATCTTCGTTTTTACAGTCATTGTGATAAATGTTAGCAATTTTATAAAATTGTAATTTTTGGCATATGTGTTTGTAAATATATTTTTTAATGATATATATATATTCCACAACATATATGTGGAAACTCAGGCCAAGGATATAAAGGCTGTAAATTTTGGGTGTTTCTAACACGTTTGGAATTATTTCGAAAGTGAACACATTACCCTCTTTATTCTCTTACCCAACCCCGCACGTCTACGTGTTCTAACTAGCGCACTTATGTAACGTTAAAAACACTTTATTGTCACATATGTGGTATAAATTATAAGCAGAAGCGAGTTAATAAGTCTTACCAACTTCGAACGCTACAAAAACAAGTTTCTGTGGACACGCAAACCGGAACGCATGGTTATATGAGGCAGACTTTTTTCCTTTCAGTATCGAATTGGCAAACTTTTTTATTTAAGAAAATCTCAACAAATGTAGTTGTTTAAGTAATGATTTATTTTTGCATCATTGGTATTTATTATAAAGTATACTATATGACACTTCTCGACGCTCGATTCTTGTACCAAAATGATATTATTTGTACTACGCGCTTCGGGTTTTAACTCACAATTACCAACAATGGCCTGCTATTGACACCGTTGTCTCTTTGTGACCGATGTATCTGTTTTGGTGCGTTTTTATTTCACATTTATGCTAATAAGCTGTCTTTTTAAGCAATACATACAAGGACCTCAATCTATCCAATATTATGTGTTCAAAAAGAAACATTCAAGGAACTGCCAGATATAGTTTAAGTAAATCAAAATATGTATAAGTAAATTTATCTCCAGAAAGATATTTTCGGCATAGTAATTTTGTGTAATTCTGAGTACAGCTGTAGCAAAGAATTCAATTGTTATGTTTGTTATGTTGTACCTGTTTACCTAAAATTTTTATCCCTATGACCAAATTTATTGCATAAATATATGAAATAATAATAGACAATATTAAAATTAATCGATAAAGAATAGATTTAATAATTGAATATAACTTTTATTTCAACACTGCCTATCAGACTAAAGTACTAGGTCATCATGATCATATCGAAGGTATTGTACATTCACACCACACAATGCTTTCTCAAGATGCAATAAAACGGTCTTAAACCAATAACTACCAGGAGACGCACTGAATAATTTTAAACTCATTGCGAAAGGAGAATGGAACTTATTGTTTATCATTTAATGTGAGACCGTCCGACGTTTGACCAAGTATTATGTAATATATATCTTCTCGAAGTCCCTCTATGGCGGACACAGCCTGGTTGTCATTGAATTGCTTTTTAAGCATTTTATCATCATAAATCGGTTTACAAAATAATTGTTTTTGTTTTAATTCCCTAATCGGCCTACCTCCCCCGGCTTTGTCACCGGGGTCGTGGTCACAAAATAATTGTTATGATTTTTTGAATTTTCAACCTAATTAGAACAATACTTCTCAATACATATAATACTGTATAAACTGTTTAATTTGTATAACAATATTATATATTAGACTTTTTATATTTTATAATAATATAAAAAGTCTTTTCATGGTGTGATACCACAAATAATATTAGACTAATTGAAAGAATGCAAAAGCCTACCCGCTATGATCGTGACTTACTAATATTTCTGTCCTTCACTTTCAATGTTTCTAACTTATACACAAAACGGTTAGTATTAGTTACATCTATTTATATATATGACTCCATGACTGCAGCAAATTTTGTCACTAATTTTTTCAAGAAAATATCAATCAATGGATGGATTACGGATATACCAGTGCGATGCTACTCACGATAATATAAATTAACAGGAACGAAATATTTTACCATTCGAATTATTAAATTGTTATTCAGGTTGTAAGCGAATCTGTAATAATCGTAATACGTATTACGCAACAACTTTAGTATCATTCAGAGAAAGGGCTTTTGACGCATCGTGCAACCGTTTAGCAGATATTGCCCACCGTTGGTTAGAATTAGTCATATTTTTTGATAGGCCACTATTTGAGTAGTTTGTATCGCCTACAAAAACATTCTATTATAATGGTTATTTGCTTTGATCACTGTATGCTAATTCATGTGTTTGAACGTGCGGTTACTTCGAAAATACGCTATTGATCCAAATATTGACGTAATACTGGCCATATATAATATTTTAAGGTCATATATTCCATAAATTTGAATTAGATACCCATTAACATGTATAAGCTTCATTTGTCATAAGAACTAATCATATTTTGATAAAAACTAAATTAAATCGAATCTCTGGTCACACGTTGATCACTGCTTAAGCAACTAGCCAACTTGCCTTAGTGACTTAATATCCGTATTGAAATAATCGATTTTACAAACGATCGACGCCCACTCATTATTTATGGTGTGACTTCCTATAATATCATCAGGTGCCATTAAATGCTTTATTAAATTAATATGTACCCAAATTTTATACATATGTGAAAATCGTAATCGATTGTTAGGATATATATACAAAATTAAGATCCTATAAGGCCATTCTTAACGCAAGAGAACTCAAAACGAAAATTGGATTGGTTTTAGTTGCCAAATTATATAGGGTTAGGTAAACAAAAAACACCAAATTGTGATTCGTATCCCTTTATTTTATTATTTTATTTTTATGTTTTTTACGTGGTTAAGGTATCTCCACCCCTTCTGCTAATAAGTAGTGTTGATAGACGGCTAGACGAACAACAAAATGATCTTATAAGGGTTCCCTTTTCCCTTTGAGGTCCTAAATCCTAAAAAAATGAGGGAAAGATTTGTTCTTGGATGCAAACATAATTCCGGTTGGCACAATCCGTCACGGCTGTCATTACGGGCAGCTCTTGATTGAGATAGCATCTGTTACAAAATGCTTATATCACTTATGTATTTGCGTATAAGGTATTTAGGCTATTCACCTAATTTAGATGAGCTTTAAATAGTAAATAATACTTGGCAAAACCAAACGAGAACAACAAGGAAGCAAATATAAAATATAAACCAAAAAATATAACACCTCATATACGGCAAATATAACTTTTTAAGAAATAGGACATAATCACACTATTCATGAAAACTTCTCTAATTGTATCATTTTAACTGCAATGTTGATCACCATTCATTTGAAAGAAAGAGACGAAAGAGTCCCTTAGTTAGAGTGTTCTTAGAGTTTGTTTATGTTCGGTTGAGAACGCAATAATTTCTCAATCCATTACAGTTTAACAGACTATTTGCCTGTTAAAAATTCCATGACCTTCAATAAACGTCGATATTCGAAAACGTTCACTTTAGTAAATTATAACAATCGCTATTACGAAATATTGAGCCGCACCTTCAGACATAAAATACATTTTACATAATGATCGGTGAATGTGCTCTGCGTATGAGTCGCTTCGATTCAGTGTTTCCATTGTACAACGTTAAAGATATGATATTCGTAGGTTGGTATTCGAGATTACTAGAGCTTAAAACAATGCCTTACTTTTTTTATTTATTTCATATAAGAGCGCGAAAGAGTCCCTTAATTGATACTCACACTGCCAGTAAGATCATGCATGCCAGTCATTAATATAAAACTATGATGAAGAAAGAGGAGTATTTAAGTTAAAATGAGTTGTTTTTTTTTAATTTTGGAAACCAATCAAAATGAACGCTAATATGTTTCGTACCATTATTTTAATGTATTTATAGTGCCTTGTGATATTTACTATTAGAAGTTAAATGACTGTTTTGATTGCGAGAAAAAAGGATTTTAGGCGATAATGAAAAACACACTTTTTATTTTTCATATGATATTCAACATCGTTGTATTATGGAGATAGTTTCCTTCCCGGTTGAGATGATCTCAGCGTACGAATGAAAGTTATTAGAGCGATACCGAGTACATACGTCACTCAAACATAATTATAACATTTTGAATAGCGATTATTTGATGGCAGGACTTACTACTTCACTCCTGCAAGATAATGTCACCCTATAACATTTTTTTGACTAATTTACCGAATGTGAATACGTTTCCTTCTTAGCGTCGACACAATCAAGCTGCCTAGACATATCCAGCTTAACTTTGTATAATACCAGACATGAAGTACAAACTAATAGACTTATCTTCAAAATGTAGGTGCAGAAATCTTTCGATTTGTTGTTGGAATAGATCCTTAGTAATGCGCCATTTGATTGAAATATCAAACGCTGACACTGATTTGGAAAATCATACAATATGACCAACTAAATCGGCCGTGTTAAATATACTGCACTACAGAGCCTTAACCAATTGATAAATACACCCTTTCACTAGTGGATACATAACTTTAGGTTTATAGAACAGATTATATTATTATCCACAGAGTATGACAATCACAAGAGGTATATCACCATCACTAATATTAATAATCTGTATCATTAGAGTAACCCTTAATGGGTCAAAGAAGCCTCACAATGTCTCACAATTTTTTTATTACGTACACGGAAATATACATGTCAGGATTCGAACTCACAACCTGAGGATTTAAATTCGCAACCATTATCAATTAGTCACTGGTTTTAGTTTCAGTTTATTTCTCTTAAGTATATATTTTCACCTCACAATTTAATATTCGCAAATTGCCGTCATAAATCTTGAAGAAATTTAATAGATGATAAAAATTTAATTGCTCTTTTCGAGAGGTCATAGTTACAACTATTTAGAAATTGAAAGTCATACATAATTTAAATAGCACTTGACTTTGATGGATTTATAGTTGTGTAAAAATTTTCTCACGTTATATCAGTAACAGTTGGAACATAAACCTATTTACAGTATCGGGCTCAGTCAGATATTCTCACGTGGGACGGGCCTATTGTACTCCTAACTATCTTTAAGACGTTCAGGTTTATTAAAAACCGAACGATTCTATCTTATCATTGCATTTATATTATTAACAATAGATTAATAAAATATAATTGAGAAGCAGATGATCGCATGATTGAGATGATCGTGCCATTGACCTCTGACACAATAGAGCCTCCGGACGCGTGTCGTTTGCCTTTGTGTACAGAGTAATAAGCGCATATATCTTTGTTTAAAAATTATTTTCCGCCTAAACTTCCTTATAAAACAAGTATTGGATTTAGAACTCCAACAAATATATCTGAATCAACTAAAGTTGTCTTTTTGATAAAAAGTAAGATTTTCAAAGAAGACTATAGTATATATTACCTTTAACTAAAACTTCGATTATCATGAATGTAATTTTGTATAATTCATATGTTCCTTCGATAATTTTAAATCAAAATCCTATTTTACTTTGTGGCTGTGTTGGTCATGGTAAATGTCAAATTGGTATGCTAACTTACCAGATGATAAGTGGTATAATATGTTACTTGGTCATGTTAAACATTAATATATTTCACATATTATATTGTAATGTAATATGTAGTAAGTCATACTTTTACTTTGATCATATCATATCAAACATTATGTTATAAAGTTGACAACAATCAAGGAAGCTGCAATACATAATAAGTATTGCTACTTATATATAGTATAATAGTATTGCAATACTTATTATGTATTATATTGTGTTAATGATTAATCTTTGCAACTGCAGCAAATATAGAGGAACGAAATATTCGCCTCTGTTACACGTTACTCTGAGATAACTGGTGACATGACACGAAGTGATGTTAACGACAATGTTATGATCTTAATTTATTTTGACCAGATGACCGGCAGATAAATTTCTTTAAAATACTTACTAATATATAGGAATCAAACAAACAGCTGTTATATATATACAAACATAATCCGTTATTCTAGAACCCGTATAAAATATTTTAGCGAGTATTAATTTAAATGTACAAACTACTTAGCGAGTATTAATTTAAATGTACAAACACTTCAAAAATATTATTATGTAAAAAAAGTATTAAGATAAATATATCTTAACAACTTCGTATCGACAACGTACGCGAAATGAAATTGTAAATAACTATTAAATTTGTCAATTTCAAATGAATAACGTCGGATTCTCACCTTATTCTTAACTATATATATATATATGAAGCCATTTAGTATATAATTAATAGATAATATCCGATTGCAGCATCCGATAGGATGGCCGAAGTATGTCAAGGCACTTTGTGTAACTGGATTACCTACTCCGCTTACTGCAATTACTCATATGCTTTTTAATTGCAATTATTTGTTATGTCATAATAAATATAACCAGTAAATTGTTTTTTTTTTTAACTTTCCGCTGATGAGTATAATTATAATTTCTTCCATTATGCTCGGAAGCTTTCTTTCGGAATTATGCTTGTGCTGCGAGGTCTCACACTCCACATTGACACAATATTGAGTAATATAACGAAATCCTAGTCCTGTATGGAAATATTTACATTTTTATTACGTTTTCATTTATTTACGAAGATTTAATAAATATATTTAATAATTTGTCTTTTAAAAGCAAGGTTGGAATACCTTCACGAATATTGCAGCTTTTACTTTCTCAGCAAAACTAATTAAGTAAGGAAAATAACCAGATCACTAAGCGCTTATAACAATTATTCATATCGACTTTAAAGTATCCAAAAAATTAGCACGCTTTACTTTGTAAACTGAGGTGATAAATATTGCTACCGTGAATCAGTTACGTTAATAGGATAATTAATGTTCTAACTAAAATTAAAAATTCCGTTTATTGTGTTTAATCTACACATGTTTACAAAGACTGAAATTATAACTGTATAACAGAACATCTCATTATTAATCACCTTACATGAACTGATGTAATTGTTTATATTTACATAATATTTAATTTGTAATATATAAGAACTAAACTGTTTCTCATGCAAAGTTAACTATAATATATATAATTAGATTCAGTTTGCCTAGAAGTGTACTTTCCATACTCTAATAACCTTCAATTTTTGGACACGACCTGGTATATCTTCAAAGAACATTACATAACATTAATGTTTGGTTTTTCGGACTTATAATTCGAACCTTGATTGAGTTCATACGATAGAAAACAGATTTTCTAGTTGTATTAGACTACTAGTTCTAGTAGTATCTATAGAAGTCAAAAATATTATCCGATATATTTGTGGATGTGTTGTCTATAAGCCACATGGAACGCCCGGGCGTATGAAATCCTAACTAGCTTTAATATCTACAGGTCATGGATACGAATGCATTTGGGCTTCAGTGCTGTCAAAATATTTTTCGTAGTCTGGACTTCTTTTAATTCAATTAATTACGAAATATATCTAGAGATGCAACGAGAACCTGTAACTGCTGGCTTCCACGTGTCTTGTTCTCTTAAGTATCATTTGCATATAAGACATAGTTTAAATTTAAGCCTGTCCAACTCACAGATTTGTACCTAACCTAAATTAATATAATTAATATACAAAATCATACCGAGCTCACCCGACCGTGTATTAAAGAAGCCACGCTTACTCAATCTGTATCATATGATCTATAACTAGTTTTGTTTTAATATTATATGTATATTAAAGTATATGAGAGACTGCGTAATTGTGTTACTCAAAACTCCTTTCTAGTACAATCGCTGAGAATATACATTTTTATTCTTTTTCGTACACTTCCGCTCGAAATGGCTTTTGAGTTTTATTACTTATTAAATAATTTTATGTATTATTTTGAGTGTGTCTAATTGTATTTTTATTCGGTTTTCTGTTTATAGTAAGGTTTATTTATTTCTGCATAATCACTTTATTTCGTAATAATGAGAAATACAGCAAATACAATTAAATCATAAATGCTAATTAATCAAAATAAATCTCATAGTGTACTTAGTTGACCTACATTGTTGTGCATTAAAAAATCCATTAATTTAAACAATATAGTCGTATGATTAAAGACACTTAAATATTACAACTATATGGAACGTAAATTTACAGAAAAAACAAATTAAGCTCACTGTTGCGATTGAGTCAGCGATATATAAAAAATATACCTTGAGTGGTCCTTAAAACAACACTTTTACTAGTTCAAATTCGTATACAGAGTTCGTTTTCATCTGCGCGGATGTAAGTAAAAGTTAAGGCAGAATACTTGCTATATAAGCGCTGACCACTCTTGGAGGAATCATACACCTACGAGCAACAGATCCGGTCACATCATGGCTCAGTGGACAATCGTAAGTGGACTGCAGTGTTGTGACAAGTGTCAGTGTTAAGTGTCTGTGTCCTTGTGAAATATTATCCTTGTGTCCTTTCAAAGGACCACAGAGGATAAGCGTTCGAATTTTGAATTTTATGCTTAGAATTTGGAATGTGTTTGCCTCTGGAATAAAAATCAGTTAAAGTCAAAAATTAATTAATTTAGTTTGAGTCATTCGCTCATTTGAAGGAAATATAATAATTTTAAATTATCTAATCTTTTGTCGACAGGTCGCCTTGGCATTAATCGGCTGTGCCGTTGCCGAACCACCAGTTGGGTACAGCTACTCCGCCCCAGGGCTCAGCCACGGTAGTTCAGGATCAGTCCTGAGCGGTGGTGGACATTACTCCTCGGTACCAGTTGGCCACCAGACCTCAGAAGGATACCACATTGACCCCCATCTATTGGAGAAGATCCGCCACATCATCCTTAAGGACGAGATCCACAACCAGGCCTACCAATCATCCGCTTCCGGTCACGGCATCTCATCTCACTACGGCGCACCAGCACCTGTTTACGGAGTACCTCATGATAGAATCGTTGGTGTGGAATTAGAATCCCTTCAACAGGGCATCCAAGTTGCTCAATACCACCAGGCTGTTGAGGATCATTCTGGCGGTTACTCTGGTGGTTACTCCGGTGGTTACTCTGGTGGCTACTCCAGCGGTTACTCCAGTGGTTACCCAAGTGGTTACTCCAGCGGTCACGGTTACTCGACCATCAACGCCCCCTCTGGGTCTTACGGCATCCCATCCCCATCATCATCATACGGCGTGCCCCACTGAACGAATTAGTCAATTGTGATCGAATTGTTTTAAGTTTCTGTAAATAAATTCTATCTATTTTTGTATACACTATCTTTATACCACCAACAAAATTACCAGCAATTCGACAATGAGACCAGTATGTCAATAATGGCAATATTAAGTTATCAAATGTGGCATTGCGCATTTCACTTTTGTTTAAAATTCACTTTTACTTTCACGGAACTGGTTCATTCATTTTAATCCTTGAATCCAATTACTTTATCTTAATTTATTCGTAACACAAATTTAGATTGTTTATTTGTCTAATAACTTAAACTAGCAGATTTCAGAATATCTATCATAATTAATTTCAAGGATTTGTTCTTATAGAAGCTAATAGTGCTATATATGCTATGATAACTAAAAGCAAAGACCTATAGCATTCTCACAACCTCATATTAATTTTATATAATCGAATAAAAGCCGCTTTGAAGATAATTACGGAACTGGAACCCATCACGTGCGTAACTCGCATTTAACATTACCTAAATATGAACCAGTTAGGTTTTACATCATTGATAGGTTACCTAGGTTAACACACTTTCTCCGGCAAATATAGGTTTATATAACCGGTTATGACCCTGCAAGTTCGAAGAGCTTTCGAAAGTGTAACGAGCCTTCTTGCGTAAATTGGTGCTAAAAAGCGATATTTGGGGCAGTGATACAATGTTACGTAGTAGCGATTGTTTATTTAAAGTAAATTAAGACCACCGGATGTATTATATTACTTATACTTTGAAATAAATTCTTATAGTGGAGGCTATGGAAAAAATATATATTCTGTCCATGGTACTTGGAACTTTTGAAGTATAACAGAATTATATCTCTATAATATAAGAATAGAGGTCTGAATATATATTATATATATATATATATATAGTCCAGTAAAATATATAGCGGACACAGGAAATGTGACCTTTTCGCGTTTGAGTTCAAAGTACAAGCTTACCCACTTAAAAAGTCAAGGAAAACTGAATGCTATTGATGAACTGCATTCCAACAAAATAACAGTTACGGCCATAATTTAAATATTTGCAGTTTTTTTAAGGCGTAAAATAAATCAAGTTACCACGATACCTTGTAATAAAACAAACATGGTGGTAATTGGCAAAACCATTTGGAATTAAAGCCAAAAATTTTAACCTTTTGCCATCGGCTATATGCGCCAAGTTATATGTTTAATATCACCACAAATTGTTTAAAATGTGCGAATAATGAAAGTTTTTAAAATACATAGGAGATGTCGATTGACACTATAGAGTCTATAGAGTGGCGAAAGGATTGGGATCCTCCAGGAGTACGAGGCAGTCACGTCACTCTTTACGTAAATAGATTTGAGTTCACTCTGTTCTAAATCCGAAGAGCACTTTAAAAACTATATTTTTTTATTATTTCGTATGATTAACATAATTTAATATGTGAAGTGTCAATCAGTTTGTTTACTAAGTATGTATGTAGTATAGGGGGATCACAGAAACTTTTGGAAGTAGATGCAATAATCCGAAAAGAAGTTGGCTATATTAAAAATAAAATAATAGTAATAAAGAAGTATGCCCGTCATATATGAATAAGGGTTGATTATCACTGAAAATAACAAATCAATTCTATTAAAAATTGTTTGTAAGCAATATATATCTCTTTAAACTTCAGATAATAGAACCTTTATATAGCAATCATTTGTTAAGCAAACAATGCATAAATACAGATTTTTAAGTTTTATAAATATACAATGGGTCAATTCTAGACAGCATTTTAGACAGCAGTCAGTACAGTGTGCGTGTTTACCATATAAACCTTCTCTCTTAATTAAATCGTATGAAACCGCCGGGAAAAGGTAGTTTATAATGTATAGGAATCATGAGTAATAGTGGATTGATCTCGGGTCAATCCATCTCGCCTCCTTTCTATAGATTGTAGTCACACTGGTTTTGTATGAGATATTGTTGCACTGTATTCTGATTGCTAACTGCCATAATATTACGTTGCGGAGTTACATAAATTTTATAATATATCTAATATATGAATTAGTAGGAACATGGCTCTTGGGGGGTAGATTTGTTTCTGTGTTTATTAAAGAATTTTTTTCATAAGTCATCAGCTGTTTGTGCCAGCAATTATGGTATATTGATAGAGTAAGCGAGTAGCTTTTGTTGCCCATATAAAACCGAAACAATTGTTCCACATATTTGTATATAATGAACAAAATATGACCATCTATTTTTCATTGTAGTAAGTGATAATAAATAAAAATAATGAAGTTTAAATTGGGTTAAAGTCAGTAAACTTGCTCTAGAGCAACAATTAAAAATTATTAAAAATATAAATAGCAAAATTAAAAACAAAAAAAATTGATAACCTTTTTTTATAAAAAATCACTTAATAAATGCTATTTTCTTCACATTTAGGAGAATGTAAAAATTGCAAAAAAACGTAAGTGATAACTTTCTCGCATGAGAATCATTGAATGCAAATTCTTGGGAAGGTTCACATAGATTTCGAATTCTGTCTTACGCTATATTAATGACCAGTTGTTCTTTTATTTACATTACACAACATGAATACTTTTTATTGACACAAACAATTTTAATTATAATTTTATTAACTCAATTTTGCAATTATTAGCAAGTAATGGGTTGGTTTTATTTTTGTTTAATGCAATTTACCAGATTTTCTACTAAATAAATTTATTTTTCATTATCTTATTACACTATTTGGTATTTACCATTGGTAGTAAATGTAGTTCATATCAAAACGTATGCATTGTGATGCACATATAGTTAAACTGAGAGATTTTACTATAATTAATTACGAGGCAAACATAGATTAATATAACTTCAATTAAAAATATTTTATAACAAAAATGCACTTAAGTTAATTTATATGAGGTATACATGATTTAATTAGTGATAAGGTGGAGGTAAAGAGTTTGGAGTTGTACGATAATAATTCTGCGTTATTATAAAACTAAATATGAGATTAACTATCGGGTTTGTTACATAGCTACGGTATAAAGCTTCATAACCGCTAACTATAGCTTACTGTATTTCCATAATTACCGGATGGGTTGAAAAACAATCTAAATTTATTACAGTGAATAATTTACAACGTCAATATCAACGAGACATGTGAAAGTATTCCGTGAGTTAAGGAACCGTGTGTCCATCCGTGTTTATCACTCATCTGTCATTAAAAGTATCTTTACCAACAAATTATACATTAATACAACAAATTATAACATTTAATGTGTCAAACAGTAATACCTCCCGCTACTCCATAGTGACAATTAACTTGCTTGTTTTAATTTTAATTTAGTGTTTTTGTATCAAATGCCATATAATAATATTTACATTTACAGCGAAAGTTATCCATCTTCATTGAAGCTATGTTATTCCTATATATTAACCTGTGACCCCACACGCTACACCTATCAAAAAACAATGGAGTATTGACACGCTCAATAACGATAGAAGCATAAGGAAATACTTTATCGAAATAAAACACACACACGATTAATACACTCTTGTAATAACTGAATGAATTATTTACATTAATAAAAATAAATGAAAATATAAAACTCAAAATCTATACCTGCTGATGAACGTCGAAAGTAATATAATTTTTTATATTCGAATATCAAAAATTTAAAAGCTCTAAGCTTAATTATATCCAGGTGGATAAAGTTGCATTTGCATCTCGCTATAAAATTTCGTAATATGAGTTGTTTATATGCATTTTATTTTAAGTTTATTTGACGAGCTTATTTAACTCAGCTTTTAGGGTAAAAGTACTGACGCTCACTTCTTACATAAGGTGACAGCACTAGACATTAAAACTAATTAACGACTTACCTAGAAAGGGTATTATGACGCAAGGAATTTCGAGATAAACTAAACTAAAATTGTCTTGTATGACTCTTTAAAAACAAATAGTTCCGTCTAACATTGACTATTCTTAATACTTATTTAAAAAAAATAATTATTTTTTATTTCAGTTTTTTTTGTTCTCAATCAAGCTCTATGTTAAATGTTAGATATCCCATAGACGGTCTACCGCCCGTTTCCTCCCCATCATTACCGCTATAGCTTATACTTTACACCACTTCATTACCATACAAAATGTCCAAGTCACATTATCTTTTTATACAGTTATGATATGTGTAACCATTTGTTTTTATGATTTCACATCAATTTCCTGCTTCATCATTAGTTGGCAATGATGTCTTTATTTGGTTATGTCAACTTTCAAATTGGCGGTTTATTATTTGATAGGTCACGCATACGAGAAATCAAATGTAGGAAAATTTATAGGTCTGTTTTAGGGTTATGTGACAAAGGGAACAAACGGGAATCCAAATACTGAGACTTCGCTATACGTCGGTCTACTCGTCTTTTTAACTAGGCTGGTTCTCGATGTGTGGATTATGTATTTCTGTTGCCGCTATAGCAACGAAATCAAAACAATAAATGTTTTCCCAAAGATAGTACGGACCCTTTGAGATCGTGTCCGACTCGCGATTGATCAGTTCTTTTTTCTACATAGTATAAAACCATCTTCTGTGGCCCGTATGTTAAATTTAAGCGTCACATATGTTCCTTTAAAATATCCAAACGATATTAAAATTTAAAAAATACGTGAACGAAGAAAATAAAGATGTCTATATAATATATAAAGGAACTGTTTTGTGTGCAGGAAAATATTTCTCTTTGTTGTTAAGCAGTTTCATAACGTGTTATGTTGGTGGTTTATGTAGGTATTTCTACGAGTATATATCACGGTTGTATGTAAGTCTCGTGCAGAGGTGATTGAGATGGATCAAATTGTTCATTGTTTACGTAATAAAATCGTATCGCGACATCTCATCACTATTATCGCGCAATACTAGAAAGTGCGCCTTATTTACTTGCATTTGTATTCCGCTTTTTTAGATCTGGCAATTCTGTGTTACTCGGAAAAGGCGTTTAGAAAGAGTGAGCTTCATAGCGTCTTCCCTCACGTATCTATGTGCCTGCAGTAATAATAGTTGGGTATGTAATACTCTCTTTTCGAAAAATATAAGCCTTCAGCTCAATCTACTCGGACATAAATCATAATAATAATATTATTTTACAATAGTGTAAATGTGAATTGAAAATCAGTAAATAATTTTTTATTCCAATTGTGAATAATATATAATAATAATAAATTCATACAAAGTAAACTACACTCGGCTTAGTGGTTTCCGGTCGATTTTTCAACATTTCCGGTAAACAAAATTGAACTATTTTTTAAAATGCTTTTAAAATGTTTAGAACATTATATTCTCCAATTTGTGATATTATATACAGCCTCATCGCAGATCGCTTTTATAAATCTACGACTCGTTTAGAATATTGCATATCAACTTGGATCACTAATTAGCACATATGATACATTAAAATAAAGTAAGAAAGACTTGATTATTCAAATTAAATACAGAGTGGACAGGTCTATTACTGCGGAAGTATTAACATAATTTAATTCGAAGCTGTGCCGAAATACAAAGGATTGTGTCTTGCATATAAATACATATCATATATGATGTAATAAGGAGACTAGTCGGTCATCCTGGCCATAATATTACCAAATTTGGTGGAGTGTGCAATCTTGAAATAAAGAAAACAATTTTGTTCGTTTACAAGCAATATATTAAACTCGGTCGTGTGAAAACAGATATCATAAATTTCATCTCAATCAAACGTGTCTAAGTCGGTCTGGAGTAATGTTGCTGTCGACTTGTGAAAAATTTTCACATCCAGAGGCTCGAGAGTAATATTTTATAATAGTAAGGATGTTTAAAACATAAAATGAATATTTGTATGAAAGTTTATTAGTATCCTTCAATAACCGACGTATATTTTCTCAAAAACAATGTAAATACGGATGTGGGGAATTACAACGATGACTTGAAATCGCCTATTAATTGGGGAATTACAAGTTGGCTTTCAGTCATCGGTTGTTAATGATGCTAATTCAAAGTTTATCTTACGAATCATGCGAGTAGAAATGAGTTTTATAATTAGGAAGCCAGCTTCTAGAATAGATAAATGTTTATCCGGTTATTTGAGTACCATGTGCTGCTCAAAAACCCAGATAAAAAACATATCCCAACAACGGGTACAAGGCATTCGGTGCGTCGGTCTAACGCGACACATTTGTGGTGTGTACAAGAAATAACAAGGCTGTGATAATCATTTCTATAATTTAAATATATTTAGTAATATAAGTAGAGATAAGTAATATGAGTGGTAATAAAACTAATTGCAGCAATTTTAGTTTGTGGGAGATCTAGGAGCATTTACTATGAAATCTGAATTAATCAGACGAACTTTATACATTCAAAAATTATATTATTTTTATTAAATTTTTTCAATATTTCAATAGTTCAAAAATTTCAATATTTCAGATATTCTAAGTTCTGCAGTATAGATTTATGGTAGTTTTACAAACATGTAGTTTTTAGAGATACTTTGCAAACCTTTAAGTTCAAATTGTTGGACAAAGACCGGACGATGACGCAACGTTGAAAGTGAATGGTCACTTCATTCGCCTTATTTGTATTGTCTTATCTTATACGCAGGTCAGATGCAAATAAATGATAAATCTTATAATATTTTTGAAAGTTGACAGCATAAATGAATATTTGTAGCTACCGAAAAATGGTGGCGTCATGTAAATACACATAGACTGTAAACATTTACATAATTGATTGATAAATTTAAATAAAATTGACAAATCACAATAATATGAGGACACATTACACACACGGCCAGTTACCTTAAGTAAGTTATAGCTTCTGTTATGTGCTCCTACAACAGAATTACATTTATACTTCTTAAAAATACACATTCATCACTCAATGTTGACCGTACCGTGGCATGGTGACTATTATGCTAACTGAATCGTCAGTCAGGTAAAAGACGATAAAAAATATTTCCCGAAGTTTTCATCATATTATTATCACCAAGCACGCAGACCCCTGGCGATAATCGAATCGAATGTATTTAACATACAAATAAAATTATCCGAACCTTTCTTTCAAACTACGCTCAGATAAGGAAAGACAGAACGTCCTATACTAAAACCGATAATTAGGTGAAAGGGGGAAAGACTGTTATGATGTAAAGCTATAATGATAACACATTGCTATAACATCAAAGGAATTTATTATGAAATGTAGTAACGAAAGATACTAGAAATCAAAGCTATGTTCATATTTATTCACTAGCATAAACATTAACGAAAACACTATTTTATTGTTTTAAAAATGTAAACTTAAATATGATTAAACAGGTCCAATATTAAGTCAAGGTAGCCAGAGTCACATGTTAAAAAACACGAAATCCTATTTGAATTGTCTTTAGCCGCTCAAGGCCACGTCAATGCAAATAGTAACTAGTTTTTAACTGTTTGATGAGCACACAAATTAAAATGATTAATACAGGCTAGTATGTTTTGTTTTAAAATCTTGTCTTTTCCGTGAATATTAGTCGCCGAAGGCCATTAAATATACAAAGTATATACAAAATATGTTAATTAATTGACAACAAATCCGATGGCATACATATTATTTAATCCAACACTTGTTGCACTTATTGTGTTCAAAATCATTTCTATGATCTGGATGGCACCATACAAAGCCCAGGTTACATTGAACCCAAGACTGAACGGTCAAGATCACCCTGGCATTTCGCTGCTGACCTTTGACGATGTAATGATAAAATAATGGGTTTCTCTTTACGATAATGCTTCCGTGGAAGATCGTGTGATACAACTGAGGAAGTTTTAATTATACTATTTATTCGAAGTTTCACGATGATTTAAAAATGTCTTTAAATCGGATGCTCTCCTGGTACTTTTATAATACTGTGACCCCCTAGTTGGAACTAATATTTTTATAAATTTTTAATATTTTAGTTGAATAAAGAAGTTTATTTTTGTATACATATTTTCAAATTCTTAATAAATATTACTTAAAATATGTTTATTAGTATGACGACTGTTTATTTATATGGAAAAAAAAAGATATACAAGATGTAAATAATAAAGCACCTTGATACATTTGTCGGAATGGGTATTTAGTAGAAAAGACGTTTAGAGTGGTACAATCACAAATGAAACATATAACAGCATATGTATATAGTAGTTTGTATAAATAACTGTATGTAACTAAGATTTCTATTTAAACACCTCTATTAGACTATTAGCAATATTTCGCGAAAAAAACCAAAAAAGTTCGCTGTTGATTTTTCCTGACTGTGCTCCGTGTCGGGGCGAAACGTTTATTTGAAATTCTTCACGTCTAATCGAATTAAATATTATAGACTTCCGTATCAAAATAACCCTGATTCATTAGGTATATGATATACTTACATATATATCATAAAAAAATTTATAAGGATTTCATGGGTTATAATGAGATTACGCGGTATTTACCCGGTAAAATTTCTTAACGGTAATATAAATAATGTTACAGCTATTATAAATTTACACCGGTAATGCGTACTCAGATGATCTACTGTTTACGTCCACATAAAATACGGACATTATTATGTTGAAATTATAATATGCCACAGCTCCAGCGTAATGTATCGCTGGCTTATTCCAATATCACAACGAGACGATATTGTATCTCAATACAGACTTATGTTTGTTTTTAAGACTCGATGCTATTCCATCTATGATAACACCGACCAAAAGCGAACTGTTTCATAATTTTGATTAAACATATTCATTATATACGTCGAACGCGTACGTAAAGAAGGCAGTCTAAGGGTTCAGAACCCAAAGAGTATTTATCTTAATGTATGAAAATTTATTCTTAATAAATATTGATTTGGATATATATTTGTAAAGTTAGATGACCAAGTTGGTCACCAATAGTCACCAGCCCGGACTGACCAACGATGGTCCCGGGATCGAGCCTCGGTACGGTCAACTAATAAAAAAATTAGCAAGAAGTTGGTTGTGGTCTGGGTGTTGTATGTGTATTATATATGTATATAGGAATATGTGTATTAGTTGTGTAAGTACTACAAATAGCTATACATAGTTTACTTTGGAGGTAAACCTCTATTTATCTTGTACACCCGGTCAGTTAGCTGTATCCTGATATTATCAATGGGAATGACAGTATTCATATAACTTTTATAGTCAACTAAACTACTAACACTATATATTGATTATGTGAATTGATAGTATAAGCTGATAAGCCTTTAATATGATAATATTAAAGGCTAAAATGTTGCAATATTTTTGCGTTAAATTAAATCGAACTCTTATTGAAACAACACTAAAAGTTACAAAAGAGTTTCGCCAACGATGGTAATTAATTGCGTACGCGTCCTTATACTTTAGTGATTACAAATGTCAACTTTCTTTAAATGCTCCATGTTACTTAAATACAATTCAGTAAATAATTATCAATCAATCAAGAATTATGAAATAATGAGCGTAATTTTCTTTTAGAGTATTTTTCTATCGCTTTCACAAAGATTTCGTGGAAAGTGCTATGCCTTTGACCCAAATGTCAGAATGTCGAGCGCAACACTGGTCACCTTATCCAGAAATGCTACTTCGTTAATATTTCTTGGGTTCACGATGCATCTGTTACTTTAAACCTTTTTTATATAGAGACCAGACTTCTGTGAAATTATTGGAGATTAATTAATTTTTGCTGATTAAAACAATTAGCTAATTAGTCAAACATTTTATTGGCTAAGTTAAATTTTCAAGACAATATTATTAGATGAGAGAAATGAGCAGAGCGAATGCAATAACAATAAATAGTAATAAATAAAAGGATTCACTCGTTGCTTGTATTGTATGATACTAATCCTTGGAAGAGGAGAGGTGTAGAGACGGCTATTCTTAAAAGTATGATTTTCTTGTCGCGCCAATATATCAGTCTGCTTTTTAAAGTGGAATTATTTTGAAAGAACAATTATATATTTGATTTTCGCAGTATGTGAAAATATTACGAACCTGACTAAATATACATGCAATGAATTAGCATAATAGCCGTCGCGGGGGCTATATTGTTAGTTCATTAGATTAGCAACAATTACATAAACCGTTTGTTAACATTTAACTTCAGTTATAAAGAACAGATCAACCAATAGAGGTTAATCTGTTGTAGTCTAAAGGCCTATCGCGTTACAACTGAATAGCGACTCCACTGCCCTGTTCGCCGCAAAACTAATCCAAGGCAACGCCGACTGTTACGGCGATTACTTTAATTGGCTCAATCTCCATTCAAAACCACCTCGGGACCTCCCGTCCGGGGCTGGCGGGGGCTTAGGGGGGGTCACCAGATTTATAGCGAAAGGGTAAGGCACTGAGCCCTGTTTATGAAGGAAGATAAGTAAAAATGCTCAACTGCTAACGTGGCCGGATTTTTCAAATTCAATTTAAAGTTTCTGCAGGCTTTAGCTGTTTATGAAGTGTATCTTTTATTTACATGGACGTTTACGGAAGAGAGATTAAACCATGAGAGTTAAGTTGAGATTGCTTGGACAGATTCTTAGAGTCGGAGGATAGCTAGTTATCTAGGGGAGCGCAGCGCCTCCGGTTAATTCGAGCAAAAATGGACGTAGCCCACGTTTCTCGAAACCGTTTCGAACCCTTGGAACTTCTTTGTGAAATTTAGAAAGCTCAAACGAACGATGTAGTCGAAAAGACCACATAATTAACCAACTATTTCATTGGATACTTTTTCTTATCAGAAAATAAAAGATAGAATAGCAGAAGAAGATACATTCAATCATACTTAACACTGATTAATAATATAATAATAACAACGGGTCAGTGAGCTCAAAGGTAAGCTCATCGCATAAATGTTGATCGAACCCGGAACCCTCTGTTCGGAATGGTGATCACTGCGTTTACTGAATCGTCAAGAATATTTCAAAGTATTTTTGTATTCATTCAGCCGTTATATTTTATTAAACTTTTCTTCAATAGTTTTTAAGCATCCAAATCGCAATTCTTCACAGGATTATCAAATTAATCTATTTCTTAATAAAAATATTTTGCCTAAAGAATTTGGCTTATGCGTGCCATACATAGAGTCGTGGATTCGATTTCTGGCAAATACGGGTACAGGAGGCTTATCAATTCTGTTGTGTTTGATAAGTATCTGCAATACACAGTGTGAAAATATGTATGTACATTTTATAGTACATTAGTTTTGTTTCCACTTAAACTACGATAGTTATCAAGAAACTGAAGGATATATTATAAAACCCATAAGACTAAAACCTCTCGTGATGCGCCAACATAAATTATTTGTGATCGAGATTGGTTACTTATACAGCAACCGGCTGAAGGGATACTCTACAAAAGATACACATGTATTACATATTACACTAAAATATTTTGAACAAACTAATTGCTGTACTGATTTGAATAATAAGTAAGATGACGATGATAAAAATCGTTTATGTATCTAACTATTGTTTCAAATCTTTATATATATAATTCTTCTGTGAGTATGTCACAGAACTTCTCTCAAACGACTGGACCGATTTTGATGAAATTTTTTGTGTGTGTTCAAGGGGATCTGGGAATGGTTTAGATTCACAATTTTGTCCGCTGGACAATGTTTTTTAATTAATTTTTAATTTATTAATAGTTGTTGATTTTGGAATGTTTTACATTGGATCCGGATATGGATACGGCGCTACCATCGCAGTGTCAAAATTTAAATAATATTCGAATAATTAATTGAAAAATGAAATCACATATATGGCAAAACAACGTTTGCCGGATCAGCTAGTAGTTATATAAAAAGTTAAGGATGGATGAAAATTTAGTTATAAAAGCTAGAATTATTTTTATCTAACCACATTACTACGTTAGTTTACGATTATCAATTATATCGTTTCGTATTAAATTACGTATTAAATACCTCTAATATAATAAAAATAATACAGTAGAGCATCAATACAATCAAAACTTTAACTCGGATAATTTTGAGGGGCTAAGTTAGCAGACTGAAATATGGCCACCATCATAGGGATATATTGATTGCCCACTTGATTTATAATTTCGACATTTTCTTATAGAAAATATCGTATACTAATTATGTAAACTTAATTTCCTGGTAAAACCCGATCCATTTAGTGAGATTGTGTAAAATGATAGAGGGGCTGTGCTTTTAATATAAAATATTTTCTGTCTAATTCTGTTGCTAACAAACACTTGGCCCAATGGTCATTACCGCGAATGACGAACTAAGAGACGGTTTGAACTCCGGATGGTAAATATTTGCGAAAATATTAGTAATATATCAGTTTTGTATAAAACATATAACATTCATAACATAATATTTAAAAATATATAATTCAACATGTCAATTAATAGTAATAGACGATTATTATTGTTTTTGATTATAGACAGCAATTCTCTGTTTACTATCACTTTGCATCCTTTTGAATGATGTAACTACTCTAAGTTTATGTTTCCACCAATATTAAATTTAAGAAATGAATAGATTTTTTATTATAAAATGTAAATTAGAACCCTTTAAGATTAAGTTAACAATTTTTTTTACGAATGTCACTATAGGATTATGTAATGAGTATTTATTTATAATAAATTATGTAATTACACATATTATGGAACAAAAATATTTTGTTGTTTAATAATTTTTATATCTATATTATTAATAAAATATATGTTAGTTATAAGACATAAATATATATATATATATATATATATATCAATTGCATGAGCTGTCATTTAAATAAAGTATTAGAATTCGCACAGCTAACTTATTATATATATAGCTCATGCAATTGATAATTAAACCTTAAATACATGAAACATGACGCGGGTTTGAGATGGCGCAAAACTCCGTTGTCCGTCCGAACTGTGTCCGATATATCAACATTAGAACTGTCTCCGACCCCTGACAGAGCCGACTAGGAAATACTATTTACTGGATACCCTCGTATAAAAGTTTGATTTGTCTTTGTTTTCGAAACTAAATTCACCACAAATCAATTATTTATTTCCTCTTAAAAGTTCAGCCTAGTTCAGCTAAAAATAGCGGCAAACAAGAAAAAAACAGTACTTATTAGAGTGGTATAAACTGAAACTATATTATTTTAAAAGATTTATTTATTCAGTAGGCTCGGTATCACACTTATTAAAGTAGATGTCAATTATGCCCATATAGGGTTTAATCAGTCACTTCCAGTGCTCTAAACCGTCACTTGCCCGAGGGACGTCAAAAATGAAGATATAGTCCCCAGCCGCGTCATACGTTACAGTAGCTAATGAAAACACGGCGCAGGTGATGAAGCGGTCGGGACTGCCTCCCCATGGCATGTCCACTTTAAGCCAACGATTTATACTGTCTAAGATACGAATCTTGTGTCGATTTCAGTTGAATATCTGGATCCTGTATTCAGCTGGGTGTAGGTCAGTGGTATCAAATAATTAGACAAAAGACAGTGCAAACTATCGTTAATTATTTTTATTCGAAGGCAAAAGTAATTAGAACAGTACTAACTCTTAATTTATAATTACTGTGTTTTAGGCGTTAATTCAAACATTTAGGCGGCAGGCATAACCAAGTTTTTTTTACTAAGATTTTTTCCCATCTTCTGGATCCTTTTACAAATATTCCACGCGAGATGTTCAGGTTAAGTATGTATGACGAAATAGCACCCAATAACATTATATAGGAATAATTGTAAATAAAGCACTACTATACTACTACGAGAAAACAATTTTTTAGTCGATATGGAGAACACGGTCAGGAGGTTCACCTGTTGGTAAGTAATACCGCCCATGGACGCTCACAATGCCGGGAAGTTCGCAAGTGCATTGCCAGCTTTTCAGATGACGATACGCTCTCGGAAGTAACTCTGTTAACAGCTGGTTCTACATAGCGCTGGTGCACAGAAGAAAGTGCCTTCTGAAGCGCTCAGTTGTAAAACAGCGTAATGTTATAAAATAAGAATTGCGCAATTAAATCAGTAAAAAAGTAACTGCGGTTGCCACCGTGCACATTGTATCGACCCACTGAAAAGTATTCTGAGACGGCCTCCTAGTCTAACCTATATATTTTAATTTTTGAAATTATGTTCAGAATTTGTAAGTCGTAATTCACAGGACTTTCTTTTACATATATTTAGCGTAATTAACTTATTAATTATTTCACTACGAAATACGAAAGTTAAGTTTAAAAAAGGGATATTATTTATAAATATACATTTTCATATGGTAATCAGTGAATGATTAGATTAAAAGGGTTCTAATTAAAGTACAGTGAGTGATGAGTGTGATGTAAAACTCCCAAGTGGGTGCTTCATCCACTTCCCGGGCGAGTGTTAGACGGTCAGCTTGCTTGAAATTTTAATTACCTACAAAATATATACGATACTATAATTTACTAATTCAGGTGGTGGTTAGGAACTTTTTGGACATAGCTCTCAAAGAAACCAAAACATGAGTCGGACTCGTGCACGAAGGGTTCCGTTCGGTCGCACGTTTTTCAGATACCATCATTTGGCACATGGTCAAACAGAATGGTCCGTTTTTAACCATTGGCACACTTTTCGTCTACGTCTCTAGTTAGAAATTATTAAAAAAGTGCTTCATTTTAAACGGTGCAATTCAACCGATTTATTTTCAAGTAACAAAAAATTTATTAAATAGGTTTTATTTCATATTTATTAAAAAAACGTTGCCCTATACATAAACTAAACGTCGGAATACTGAAAAAACAACTTTCCACAACGCTTGAAATAAGAGTGCTATAAATAATATCAATGGCATAAAATGTAATTTAAAATTACAGAAACTTTGTGTGTGTATCGGATTTTATCAATCAGATAGGTTTCTAACCTTCAATCACACGTGTTTTGATTATAAAATTTATAGCTATCAAACGTAAGCAAATACTGCCCATTAGATCATTTCCTGCGCTCGCGCCGCGCTACGCCATCTATCCATCAGCACCAAACATTACCTCTGATGTTTCACCCGCCGCCTGATAGATGGCAGTGCCTGTGAAAAGATTAATCACCTGACGATATTTTTAAACACGTCCTTATCTTACGATTTTCGAACTATCAAAATATTTATCAATATAAAAATCATTGAGCTATATTTCGCATAGTATAATCATTATACTATATGAAATTTATTATGAATTACGCACGCTCTTTATAAATGTATATAACCAATCTGTCAGCCCTGAGATCGTGCGTTCAATGCTGGCTGTGCACCGATCCCCTATAGTGGAGATGGTCGTAGTGTCTTCACCGAACATGAAAAAGTACAGGCCGAAGAATGTATCCATAGAAAGTCAATTATTACACTAGCATAAATGTAGGAGGTTGTATGGGACTAGATAATTGTAAGGCAAAAGATGGCCAAAGAACCGCCCCGCGACCGCTCCAAATTGTTCTCGCATTAGATTTATCGGCCCGCCACGACGAAACAGCAACAAAGGCAGTGCCTCATCCGTTGACAGCTTTATGATCCTAACAGTTTTTGCTAACGGCCATCCCCACCACCCCCTACTTTATTTATGACTCAAGTTTTATTAATTAGCAGTTTTCGAAAGATGGCGATCCCGTATATCGCTAATGTCGTTATAACACTCAGGGGTGTAGAGTTTTCAAATTTATTTATTATCCGTCAAGTTTAAATTGAAATCTAATTTGAAAAAACTGAAAGTTTGATTACATTGCCTTATCCCTCAATTAAATCAGATTTAAACTCCCGAATTGGAACATTAGCAAATCATACACCTCGAAAATTCAACCCTGACCGCGCTTTGGGGAAAAACGCCCTCGTATCAGGCCCGAGGCGAGTCAATCCGACCCATAAATAATAAATACTAGCACCGTGCGTCTGCAGATAATGGTAATTTACGATTCGCTACCATTGGCGTCAAATCTTTGGCAGCCGACCGGTTAGATCGACATTTGGGACTTTTATGCCCTAATGTCGTTTGCCCGGTTAAATTTGTGTGAATACTTTGAATAGGAAATGTACATCGGATTATAAAATATTTCGTCATAATAAAAGGATTCAATTTTGTTTTGTATATACTAATTTTCAGTAAATATATTTCAGAACTTTGTTCTATTTGTACTAGGGTGTATGTCTTTCTTCTATGTCGTCAAAATAAATTGTGTCTTCTCCTTAAGAATTAACTAGAAAAATTTGTCACTAATTGTCAACCTTAATGTAACAGTTCACTCGATATTAAACCTTCCAGAAACTCAATTATTAGCATAAAGTTCTATCGTAACTCACACTCACGTCGATCGGAGCTAAAATACGAACAAACGTTGTCGCCTAGCTGGCGGATCGAATAAATTACGAAGATATATTATTATTAAAATTTGGGTAACTTTGAGGCGCTCGGTACTATCGGCCCGGACGAGCGCGGCGGGTTGAACGTTCAGTAAATATTGTTATTATTTATTATGTTTACGTGTCATGTATTTGAAAATATCTAATGAATCATAACTTTAAAAGGGGATAACGAGCTTTATCAGCTTCATGCCTTTTCGACATTGTTCCTCGTATAAGTGGAGACAAATGTGCCATTTTTTTACGAGATTGTAAATACTGTGTGTACTTAGTCGTTTCACTAGTAGGTTATGATTTTAAAAAAAGTGTCGTATTTTTTTAAAGTTTCATTGATCTCGAAGATTGACAAATTTTTTACTGAATTCATATTTCTTTAATTTAGGTGTCAAAGTTTTTGTAATTCCTGCATTTTGAAGTTTTTTTTGTATTGCAGCTAACTTACGTTATGATTAGTTTGACGGAACTAAGCCAGTTAGTATATATATATTTTATGAAATGAGAAGATTAAATTTAATATTCTTACTCGTAATTGATGAATACAGCATTCTCCGGTGATTTACAGCGGACGTGGTTCCGTTTGCGGCTATCGCAGCATCGTTACTAGAGCCTCCTTTATCGTCATTTGTTAATTTTCATCTTAGATAATCATTTACATAGTGATCGCTTTCTTATTATTAAAGGTTTTATTACTAAGCGTTCTTGATTGACTATAGTTATATAGTTTTACTGTATATAAACATAAATAATAATATTGAATAGTAATAAAATAATCTTAAAGAACTTTTACCTAAACAATGCTCTGCACGAGAAGCAACCAAGTCACGACAATAATAATAATAGAAAATATTAAATCCACATTTCCACTATGTAAATTTCTTTCATTTTTATACGACATTTAAATCCATTTTAATACAAGTTAAAATATATAATTATTAATAGGTATACTAAGGTATTTCGGATTAAATTCAGTCTGACCAAACTCTCAAAAAAATATTATTTTCTTTACCTTCGGTACATAAAGCATCGGCAGATTACTCTCCAATTTCATAATAATGTAAATATTTGTAAACGATACTAGATAGAGAAATATATTTGTTAAAGCGCCATCTGGGTTATGAAATATTAACAAATATTGGATTTTGCATATGGCCATCGACCATACTTATATCCTGCCATCTACCGTAGCCATCAGCAAGTTCAGGATTGATTTATTGGCTGAGGACATAAAGTTAATTCCTTGAAGTGGAAAATATACATTTGGTATTTTAACAATTATATTCATAATCAACTAAAAACTTAAATAAATATATAAACAAAATTAATATGGTCAGTGACCATTTAAATGAACATCGACGACATCTGTAGGTGTTTTATAAAACTTCTTGGACCATATGAAATAAATCAATAAACAAGATCACGAGCAAAATCTAAATCTTTTAGGATATGATATAATAATATTAAATATTAAATTAAAATTAAAACTTGAAGAAGATTTCAATTTGTTGATTTTAAAATTAATAACAATTTACTATTATTAAAATTCTTTTTGAAACTCATTTATTTTAATTTAGTCCATAAATATTAAAGCAGTCGTAATTTATCATGAAATACTATCATAATAAAAACCATAATACCAAAGACCGCAATACACAAAAAGGAATCTATTACGCCAAATGATTTACGTAGATGTCGTATTCTACCGCTAGGTGGCGCTAGGCGGATAAGTGAAGCCATTTTCGTGTACTTAGCAAGTGGCCTGCCGGGTTATTTATCGGGCCATTATCGCGGAAACCTCTAAATCATCACGTGACGCCGTACGGGGACTAATGAATGGGACGTTACTTTTTTTATTTATGAAATTGTTCGCGAAGCACTTAGGAGAATCTATTAGCCCCTCGCTAAAAATGAAGCGCTCTGTATTTTACATAGCCGTTTGTCAAATTTTAGGTTGATGTTAAGATATTCAGAAAATTGGAGTTTGTAATAAAATAATTGCATTATCGTCTATTTATTTGATCATCGATCCACATATAAGTAAAAAGAACTTTGAAATCCCACATCACCTTTACCAAAACGAAAGAAACTTTAAATTATTGCATTTAATATTTAATATATCAAATAGCTATGAGAAATACATCCTCCTGTCAAAGGGCATTAAATTAAAGTCTGTTGTCTCATATCGATCGGGGGATAGCGACACTCGTACCTGAATAACCCAATAATTGTGTACATAAATCATTTGAACGACTTCTGATAATTTTCCCTTTTAACTAAATGTTTGGTACAAATTATTTGATTTTATAGAACTGAACTTTTACAAGTGCGAATTTAAGTACGCGATCGTTATTCCGGAAATTATTGTTCTTATCTATATGACAATAATAATAATACGTGGACGGTTTACACACGCTTGTTTTATATAAGCAAACACAACTGCTAAAGACATATATAAATATGTATTACAATAACTAATGTTGACTTTACCGGGAACGAAAACGGGGCCCTTCGTTCGGCAGTTCGGCACGGTCACCATTGCACCAACTGGGTTGTCAATAATACCTTTCAAGAACCGCTCACCTCTCGTCGCTTAACCGTCCTATGGCGTAATTTTCCCTCACCGTAAGGGTTTGAACAACGATAACATGATACGTGCGATCGCGACTTCAACCTTTTGTTGGCAAAGACGATACTACGCTCTGCGTTTGTCACATTTTATTTTCAAAGGAACGCCTTTATTTAAATCTAATTTATAATCTTTCCATTGCCCCTTTGCCTGTGTCTTTTGAAAATTGTTTGTTTTGTGTGTCTGATAGAGCCTCGAGCCTTCAAGAGCTGATATGAAAGAAATTAATTTCATAAAGGTTTTATTTGTTTATGGTATATTACTGAGCGCTTTAGTAGTAGCTATAATATGTAGAGCATCATATTTGAAAAATATCTTGTCCTACTTATATTTTCTGAAAAATGTGGCTATGTTTAGGCAAAGATATCATATCAAAACTGCAATGTGTAGGGGTTCCAATAATTAACTGGAGTATCCATCGGTATACGCAGATCGGTCGGCCGATAACTATGTACACTTCTTGATAGGGACTCTATTTATTGGACAACTTTAATTCACTACCTTTGTCTATGACTTCTGATCGATTTGATTTATTGTTAATTAGAGATCTCTACCTCATCTGATAAGACCAGGTTATTACAATAAACAGTAAGGCTGTTATGGATAACGATTGGAGATGATTGTTCATAGGTTGGAATTAAACGTCTTTAAGAAAGAATAACATGCATCCCCAATACCACCTTTTGGCAGGTCTGTGGTGTTTTTGAGTTACTTTTTAATTCGGGTATTTTAATTAAATTGTCTCCTTATAACACTCCATTGCAATATAAAAAAATCTCACGTCAAAAGATTTATGTACGTATTTGAATAAAGTAAAATCACATTCAAGACCTTTTACCAAACGACATTACATAGAACGGATGGCTAAAGACTGTCAGTTTAGCTTGCCACTACTCTTGTATGTTTCAAAACTAAGCAGTATTATGAACGTTAAAAAATTAACATTAATTGTCTGCTAGATTTTCAGATTAGTTATAAATGTTCAAGTCAACATTGATAGCATTTCTCGTATCCAGGTTGAATCTATCACTGTCTGGATTTCTCAAATCCCCCGAGTATAACACGATTTTGACATATCATTGATCTATCCAACCGCGATCATTTCAACAGCTAGCTCCCAAGACATCAACAGTTGTGCAGAAACTATCATTGTACCATATCATATAGGTCTTACATTGCCGCGTTTCCAGAGATTAAAACAGAATTTTAAGAAGAAAACAAGCAATGTGTTATTCTGAATCCGATAGTAACAATCAGGTGTTATACGTGTTTACATACCGGTACTATTCTAAAAATACGTATGTACAATTGTTACTCTAAGCAATTTCATGCTTCACGTGTTTCGAGATAGAGAAGCTTTTCCTGTCAATAAGAACTCATGTGTATCTTGAGTGCGTAAAGAGTAGATAGTGCGAAAGACAGGTTCTATCAAGAGGTGACAACTACATATTGGACGGTTACCTCTGTTTAGAATTGTACCGAAATTGGCTCGTTTCGACAATGTTTTGTAAATGTCAAACTTCTGTCGATATATTGTCTGAAATGTTCGGTTAAATAAGTGTTGATGCGAAACAATTCATACTATAATATACTCTCTGGCTCTCCCATTAAATAACAAAGTTGTGTGAAAGTATATCAAATGTCTTCACTGCACATGAAAAATATCACGCGTGTTAATAATTTCGATACTCTTAGTATTATTTTCAGTTAAGCCCATATATCGATTTATTATAAAAATAATGGACAAATGTAAGGTTGTCTACTAGAAAAGACACAGCAGGAAAAAAATACTAATTGAAAGTCATTAGTTAGTTAAAACTAAAATATTACATAAAAAATAGTGAATTTACATTTATGTTTGTTTTCATTTCAAAGCAAGTATCAAGACATTTCCATCTCCCCATCTCCTAGTCGGCACTTACAAATCATTCAAGCAAGCATTCGTATTGATTTATTTCCTATTATTATTAATTTGAAATGAATCCCGAGCGAGTTATTTATTAAAACGTTAAATCCCCGATCAGATAAGTCCATATTTATTGCTAGTTTTTTATAGCGTCATATGTGCGACCTTCGGCTGTTGTACCTTGAATAAATTAGTGTATCGTATGGGTGACGTTTCCATATAAATTTTGATATTCCCTGACAGTTGAGAGGTTGGGTCTGATTTTTTAACCTTTTCTATAAAGTGTGTGCGGTAAATCTTACTTGCACTCATATTAATAATATCAGAAATATATTTCTGACATATTTATAGAAAAACTTATTAGCGGATTAATTTTTCAAAACCACATCTAGCGGTTTAATTTGGCAAACCTACTTCTATACGTTAAATACGTGTTGATATGGACTCATATTTGATTTTTTGATAAATTTTAAAATCAATAACCATCTTACCAATTTCAATATAGAAAAATCTGTTAAAAATCTGTTTAAATCAATTATAAGAATACAACAATAACAAGTTAAAAGGCAGATTATAAGTCTTCATCTGACACCGTCACCTCACATTAAGGTCAGTTTCATATTCTTTGAATGATCTTTGCATCTGTGACAAGGGTTACATTGTTATATAGGACTCAAGATGGCAATATAAGATCGTATAAATATAAAAACAGCAGAATACCGTATGCAAATACACACCTGTCGCGACACCTTGCATGGGCCGCGGCGTGTTGCAAATATACGATGGTTTTGGGGCACAGTAATGCAGGCTTCACCGCTAATATACATACTTCATTTGAAAGCGCTGCATTTAGTGATAGAAAAAAACTGTGTTTTTTTTTGTTAGTTCTTCTTCCTATGGTTTAATGTCTGAAATAATTTATTGATTTATTAAGTGACGATTAGAAGGATCATAGAGTAATAGCAGTGGCGAGGTGACGCATTAGAATACCTAATTAAAAATCTCTTATCGTTATATATGAATGAAAGTAAATTATAGACTAAGATAGTTCTTCATCAAACAAGTCCATTCTTTTAACCTTGCCTTGCCAAAGTTATCAATGATACAAACATAGGTATTAATTTGTGCTCAAGTTTCGGGATTAAAGCCCTTCTACATAAAAAGAAAGAATCTAAGATCTACATAGAATTGAAATTGCTAACCATACTGCAAGGCAACGAATTTCAAATTAATTTTAAGTTATTCTCATACGATTCATTGAATTGGTAATTACTTAAATTCTAAAATGTAATTTATTTTTCTAAACGTTTAATGTGTTGCAAATATTTCGTAATTATCGATAAATGCTTGCCTATTCCATAAAAATGCTAGCGGCGGAGTGCAGACTAAAACACAATTAAATCAGCTGTGATCTAAGATCGAGATACCATCAGATGCGCCTGCGCACTAATGATAATACCGAACCGACAATTAAACTCCATTCGTACTGGGCCGAACCGCGTCAGTATTGATTTGTGATTGATCCTATACAGCCCCTGTAACATAGCAATATAGTCCTTAATATACTAGAAATACAAGCGATAATACAGTGAAAACCAACAGCCAATATAAGGGCATTCAAGTCCTTTACCTTTATAGCAAGCAAAGCAACTTATTTTATGTTACAACTGTCTTTAAATGCTCTGAAATTTGAACCTTAAGTTCTACGCAATAGGTAATTGTTTCTTTAAATAAATTGATTTAACATTTTCAACTTTATGACTTTATAGATAGTGTTATAAGGTTCTTGACGTTGACTGATTAGATTTTTTGTGAGCTACAGTTTTCCCAACGTATTATTATGTATGGAAATACATGATATACAGTGATGGAGGCGGGGCATGGGCGGATATAAATAATGGATATTTAGAAGGTTTAATTCACTTTTCGGAATTATGTAAGAGAACATAAGTCTTATTTTTAACATTAGTGCAAGTTTTTTTGTTTTCACACACACGTTACAACTTCAACATCTTATTACAATTGTCATTGCAGTCAATATACATACTAATACATAATTATTCAGTAAACTGTTCTTGTAAAACACATGGAAATCTCTTGATGTATATATAATTAAACAGGTTCCTATTGGTAATATAATATAATGTACAATCGATCGCCAACGCTTTACTAAAAATGATTCAAAAATTCAAGTTAAAAAAAAAACAATTTATCGGTAACACTTGGTATTCTCATATTTTTTGGTAAATTTGGTATTCTCTCGTATACACTGATGAATTTCAACAAAAAATCATCTAATTAGTTCATTTAAAAACTTAAAGATACAAGGCAATATATTTAACGGACTACCATGCGTGACTCGAGTAGGTCAGGAATACACAGATATGAAACATACATATATTTCAACTTTAAATCACTAATAATTTGTATTTTCTAGTAATAAAATTAAATTCAAAAACAACGAAGCATAGTTCCCTTCCGTCAGACGAAGGATTGAAAGTTAGTAATTAAGACGACAATAAATTACTAAAAGGCGGGGTCCGGTTAGGCCGCGTTCACATGCCTCGAGTTCGGCTCATTTTTAATTACGATAAGTTAAAATTAACCGGATGAATTATGCCTCGTCATTTTAAGGAATTCCGTTAAAATGAATAGAATTAATACGAACGCATTTATTTTTGATGTCACCACTGGCGATGGTTAGTCGTATTGATTCGGGAATAGTGGTATAATTTTAAAGAAGAAGAAGAAAATGTGTTACTGCGTTTCCTAGTTCCAATTTCACAGACAAAACATACCTTCTTTAGGATTTAATCATAGACTTTTGTATATAATATTAAGTTTAAAAAGTAACGAAATTTCGTTACTTTTGTTAACTATTTTTTGTAATTAATATTATTATTATTATCTTTTAAATGTATAATTTGTTATATTCCTGGCTTGACTTCTCTTGAATTAACGATGTGTTTTTTAGAGAACAAAATCTTTAGACCTCGTCGGCCAGCTTCCACAGATACGTAACCATAGATAATGAACTTATGACTTATGACACTGTTTTTGAGTGATAGAGTAAGATTTGCTCATGAAGAAAAGCGCCATCTATTTTTCAATATTTAGTATTTTGTTCCTAACACTTACTTCTTTGCGAGGGCATTAATTGTACATGTAAGCACTGAGCTTATATGTTTTACCAGTGTAACTTACTCCTTATGTTAAATCATGACTTGTCGGAGTGACATCTACTGTTAATTGCTATAAACACAGGAATTCGTTGAAACGGATGAAATTTGTTGGTTTCATTGCACCTTTTTATATACAGAGTTATATCACTTTCAAATAACTATAATAAATTCTTATTCTCGTAATTTGTAATATCATACATCATAAATTTATGTAGTATGTTTATTTCTAGACATATCGCGAAACATTAACCACAAACTCTCTAGTACTAATATTACAATTGTTTTTTTACTATTAAATATTAAATAAAATTATCATTTTTAAGTAAAATACAAAGACTTAAATTATAGTCTCCGTTCTGTATCTTTCAGGTTAATTAAGAGAAACTCAAATTTAGAATAGAAAGAACAATATTCTCCCGCCTTGTCTATATGTCTTGGTATTCTTTAAATATCTATTTGTTTAATTTATGGCCTACAATAAGTCTATGAGAATTTGATATTATTAAGTAAAATATTGTTTAATTCATGCTAATAAGTTTTGTTTCAAGTGTTATAAGTACCGCTACGTAATATAAGAGGTTTAAGAACATTTGTATTCCGCCAATAATTGATAATCGATTTCAGATATTTTCTCAAACTTTAAACTTTTACGAGTTTTAAATTGACGATCATCAGATTCCCGCCTTTCCACCTATTGACACCTTTGAGATCGTCAAGTGGTCCGCGTTTCCACTGTATGGCAAAATTAAATTTGAAACAACTGAATGTCGAATTAATTTTAAAATTATTTATTTACTTCTACTGAAAATATGAATAAATACCTAAAGAGGTAAACAGCACGCATGAATATAATAAAAAACAGAAATAGGTCATCCTGACAATATATAATCGAACATTTCACATACGGACGGTGAACTCTAACTCTATTTATAGCTTGTATTAACTAACTCAGCTGATAAACATAACACAAAATAAATTACGTTTTATAACCAGCATCAAACAAAAGATGGCCATATTGGGAATGGAGTACGAGACCTTCTGTTCGGACGGTGACAGTTCCGGCAATGTATCCATCATTCAAATAATTGATGACAGTTGGGCAATTCCTGACGTCATTTGTTTTTTTTAGAGTAATCTGTTGGCTGTGTTTTGTATGTATTTGTAAAAAGTATTGGGGCAAACGTACCCTGTGTCAATTGAGTCCAGCTATTATTATTATTATTATAATTATTGTTGTTTTTTATTATTGAACTGCTTTTTTCTCATACGATAATGGAGCCGCGCCCCGTCGAACAGTGGTGATATGATTGCGACACATCAACGTTACGATTATCTGTATCGATGTGAAAGGTGTCGTCGCATAATTTTTTAATAGGCGCCTGAGGTCACAGTGAATCCGTTATGCTGCAGGGACAACTCACATACAACGTTGTTTGTAATTCAAATGTCAAATCCTAACCTAGGTTGAATGTTTTACCTACTAGAGAACACTTACTTTGTAATATAATTTAAATAAAATATTTTAATAAAAATTATTTCATCAGTCACATATTTACGCTTATGTCTATTAAAGTTGCTTTTTTAATATAATTGTTGATGGCCAACTCAACAGAATAGCTAATTTAAAAGAGTTCACCACTGTGGTTGGATGGTAAGAGTTGATAATAGACAACACAAAAACACTTATTATAAAGTAAGTAAATAAATGATAGTGGTATTAACATAATTCAATTTAGAGTTGAATTCTAACTGTCATGTATTCAAGAATTTCATGTAAAATGTTGCATAGCTACATCCAGTTAACGTGAAACCGGCCGCAAGCGTTGCCTTAGTTAATATTTAAATTTTGGTAACGACTGTTGAGTTTATTTAGCTGTTTTTAATGTGCAATTCACGATATCGTTATTGTATGGAAATTTAATTTTACACAATAAATAGCTAATTATATATATTTGCACCGTTTAATTGCATCCCATAATTAAAACAGGTTAAATTTTAATATATATTTCACAAATGCTTATCCTTATGTGTGTCCACTTTATCGTAAGAATATTTTATATATATATAGTCTCATTATAAACAAAATTAAATATATATTTTGTGTTAAGTGAATTTTATAATCGCAATTTTGAACCAACAATTGAGAATCTTCCGTTTTTATTGGTTGATTAAAAATGTATTTGAACCATCATCTCTTGGCCAACAGCTACAACATGTGATCCAAAGAAAGATCTTGAATTCTTAACATGTCAACATGACATGAATTTTTATGAGCAGTCACATCGCAGTAGCCAATGGTCAATTATGCCGTTTTTATTGTAAATAAATGTGTAATTTTTCCCGATATGACTTGGGGAGGAAAAGTTGAACAATAAAATACAAATTGTTTTTTTGTTTGCAGAACGAATAGTTGAGTATATTTTGTACCCATGAGTATTCCAAGGTTTTTATGTCATTGTGAATGTAATGAAATGAATTTTTCTATTGTTGTTTGAAGTTCCGTAACCCTATAGACAAATTTAATTGTACGTCTTATAAAATTATTAATTAAATATTGGAATACATGATATTGGGGCTGTTGTATTGGCACTTCAGAGGGGCAGAGGATCTCCACTAACGTCCGCAATCCATGATACACTATAGATTTGAGAAAAAGTTCCTATTCGCTGATGTAAGACACTGTAAGACGTAATTTATACGCCCAGTGTACAAAAGCTTAGTTGTGTCAAAAGTTGGCATTAAATCATCGTCCACTATCTGGCCACTGCAGGCTTGTCCATAGTCAGTGGAACTGTTTCCATTTTCATACGATTCGCGAAGACCGCGTACGTCCTTTTAAAGTGTTGTTCAAATAAAGTCAATATTAGTTAATATATATGATGTTTGATTGGTCTCGTTTGAATAGTTGGATTCGTAGTAACGAAAAAAATTAATGAAAATTACAAAAATGAAAAATAATTATATTTTAATTAATTTGTTCGTACATCTTAGACGTTTTAAAATCTTTATATCATGTCTTAATGTGATGCTCTAGAGATATTTTAGGGGGTAATAGGGCAAGAGGTTCATCAGATGTTAATGATACCATCCCCTATGGGCCGGTAGGGGGATGGAGGGGTCGCAAGTGCATTGCCGGCCTTTCAGACAATATTATATTAAATTCCTTAAGGAATTCCTTAACTATTGTTCACGGCCACATCTTAATAATGGTCCGTAAATCCCTCTTTATAATGGAAACAGTCTGAACACTAAGTGATCCAGAACAAGATGATATATGAAGACATTTTCACACATTACAATACCAACACGAAGTGCGTGAAAAGATTGTCCCAAAAGAATTCTCCAAGTCCAAGAGTCAACAGAAAAGCCTTAAAGACTTATTAAAGTCTCAAATTTCGGAAGCTGATTTTCGCAAGGAGAATAGTTATAGAGCGGGATGTCATTGATAGAATTTCTTGTTGACCGAATATCTATTGTAAGAAGCCGTCACCTTTTGTATGGAATCTGTGCCAGGAGGACTTTAAGCGGCCTGTTAGAAGAGAATAGGTCTTCTAATAATGGGTTTTTTTTTCATTACTTACTCGAAACTTTCTCTAATGAAACGTGACCACAGACTGCTGTTTGAGAGGACTTAAGCTGGTACAGGTCGATCAGAATCTCCAACACTCACACTATAATATTTAATAACTATTCTATCATTTTGTATGGCGTGCAATATTGCATATAAGAAATGTCATAAAAGCTTCCTCATTAATAAATAACGATTCCGATTATTAAAGTCATCATTAAAAACTGGTATAAAAGCCACTATTACATGATAGCGATGGACAACCGACTAACACAGATAAAAACATCTAACAAGACGCCATTTTGGCAATAAACTATGAATGGAGCTGTAACGAATCGAGAACCTGTAAAAAACAACAATAAAGTATATCAATCTAGTGTATTTATGGCGCGGAACCAAATGAGCCGGTATGAACCGGATAAATTAGAAGGAAAGCTAAATATTTAACTGACTGGTATACGACGGGCACCACCTAAATGTATCGCATAAATCGACCAAGTAAAAACTCGTCAACTTTGTGTGAGAATTTTGTATGGACATGACGCAGGATATCTATACAGGAAATTTTATGACACTTTTTCCTATTTATGTTACAAAAAATCAATTCAATTACGTATTAACCTAAGTACTCGTATGTATAGATTGTTTCATTATACAATTTGACAATAATGAAGAAACAATAATGTTAGTTAAAATATACGTAGCCTTTCAGGTGAACTTATCTATGAATTATCTAACGCAACGTCCTGACATGATAGAGTTAATAAGCGATTAAAAGTATTAGAAAAATATAAAGAAATGATTAAGCGCTCAATTTCTTAGAAATTCACTGCAGTGCACTATTCGCTGTCAAGGTATATCCATACAAAACCAATAGCTTTCCCCATTAAACGTAATAGTTACGGGCACGAAATTTATTGTTTTTCATCTTTGAAATCTTAGCAGAGTCAAGTTGTATAAATCATGCGTTAATGCGCCAGCATTATACAAATTCAAATTTATAACCCGATAAAATTACGGAATGGCCAGGGGTGCTTTCCACCCAGGGGGGTGCCCCCGGCCCCGCCACCCTGTGGGGATTATTACAAACTAAATGCTTTAATTCATTTAACATGCGGCCAATACAAGACTTGAAGATGACATTTCATTTTTGGCAATTGTCTATTCTTATCAAGATTAAATATTCGTTTGCCCTGCAGCTACGTTCTTAAGGTGTTATCTTTTGATACTACTCGAAAAAGATGTTAGAAAAACAGTATCATAAACATTTATATTTTTTGATTCTAGAAATATTATCATATTCACAATACGAACTATTTTGTTTTTATTTTTTATCAATTTGCCAACACTTGATAATTGAGAAGAGATGATTTCTGAGAATTAATAGCGAGGATTCTGATTGATGGTTAGAGAAGAAACGGTTACGTTAAAGATCTGATTATATCCAGTCTTAAATCAGAAGGTTATTTAATCATCCCAATGTCTAATGAACACAAGATAAAGTTTTAACAGACTTTAATAGACAGCATACTATAAACCATCACATCACCCTCACAAAAATGCCGAGTAAAGACAAAGACGAAAAAGAAAATCAGTAGATTTCTCTCCTATCATTACCAATAATATCAAAAGGTAATTATTTTCAGGCCCATTTGATTTATATGGAAATCAAAGCTCTTTGCTCCGAATTCAATTGGAAGACCGAATCGCGTGACATTAGCGATTCAGACACCATTGTGCCCTGAAACAATGAAATCAATCGAACGCACTTTTATGGTCCTTTAACAATAAAATGTTTATTTATTTATATAGACTTACCAAGATATGCACAATTATAATAAACATAAACATTATATACAGAAAGGTAGGTACAGAGTTACTTAAAAATAAGTAATAAGTACATTTAAAACGCTTAAAATACAGCAAGAACTCGAAAAAATAGCAAAGAAAGTATACCAAAATGTGGACCATACTAGACTTAATAGTCTAATCAGATCGATAACAAATATTAAATATACAAAATTAAAGAAAGGAGCGGTGAGGAATTAATATTGTTATAGATGTTTTTAAAAGGGCCGTGTTAGCCGTGGCAACGGGTTTTCTGTCTATACTTTGCTATCTTTCAAGGCTCGTATAGTAAGTAAATATAATGAATAACGTGGTATAGATCCAAAAAGGGACTTGTGTCACTAAAAGCTGCTTACCTTGCTTGCTTTAGAACAGAACAAATAGAAGTCCGAGGTTCAACTACTATCTGGTGACGCTACTGGCTTCTCGCTTTCATAGATAATGAATTCTTATGATATCGAAGAACCTCCTATGTCTTTAATGGCACCTACGTCTTTCTGATCCGTCCCTATATCGCAGAAGCAACATGTACTACAAAATTCATGCTTTTACTTTAATTTTTAATATTGTGTATGAGTCAAGCCCAAAACAGGTCAGGTTTTTTTATTTAGATCAATCTTGTGAAGTAAAGAAAATAAGAGATTTTTTACATTTCATAAATGACTAATATATAGTTTTTACTTTCACTTGCTTTAAGTTATATGGGGAAAATACTTGATTAAAACGCACTTTATTAACCATAATATAGTTGTATGGTCACTACCAAGTGACCATACAACTATAGTGATGTTCGTATTTAACAAAAACAATTCTCAAAACCTATATTTAAATACATTAACGATGCTTGAATGTTTTGTTATATGAAAACATAAAAATAAATCATATAATTGGTAGCACCTGGTAGAAGTAAACCCATAACTTAGAATTAGACTCGAAATAAATGCATATTTAATAATAATTTATACGTCCCTTGACGACCATACATCCATATTCCGCTTGTCTGTCCACAGATTATTAAATATTATAAGTATGTTAAGCAACGCAGTGGTTTACTAAGTTCATATTTTTTTAATAAAAATCAAGTGTCTGGCATGAATAATGTACTTCTTTAAATGTTGAAGTCATTGGGTGTGAAGAGCTTTTCTTACTTCTAAGCTAGTTTAGTTATGATTTAAAAAGTTCGCTACCCTAATTAGAATGGTGATCTAAGATAATTCAATTTTAATTTATATTTTATTACTCTAAGAGACGAAATGAGATATTGTCTTTGAATTTCCATTTTGCAGATCTCAAATCAAGGACAACAGAACTGACAATATATATTAAACTTAACATACCTAAGCTGCAACCATTACGTCATACCGGACATCTTGAAGCAATCACATTATTCAGAATAATATTATAGTAAATAAAATAACATAGATACACAGTTTATGTCCAGCTATTAGAAGGCATTGAGATATAGGAGTAATATAATAGTTTAAATATTAAAATGAAATTTTCGCATTTATAAAAATAAACGGTGAATTTTCTCGTTACGGAGACCAAAATCCATGACGCTGCGACAGAGGAATGTGGAAGACGCTGGGTTGAAAAAATTCGCATATGTATTCTTGAGGTTTCATATCCAAAGGGTGAATACTGCACTTTTACTTAAACCCTGTCACCAGGCTGGATCTCCTGAAGCGTGATAGATATAATTGAATATTCTCAGATGTTTTATTGCTGTTGTCACTAAAGCTCCCATACTACAAACGTTACACGAAAAAGTGATCTTATCGAATTGATATACAAATTTTTTGAATGGAACTTTCAAAAGTGCGGAGCGTTCCCTCCCCGAAGCCCCGTAATTATTTCATTTCTAAATGCCAGTTGTAAATCACCGAACAATATGACACGGTCTTACACTCATAAATCTGTCACATCAAAACGTATATTGTTACTGAGAGCGTTTTTATTTTGCATCTTTGGTCTATGGTTTGAGATGAATCAAAATTGAGCAACGTTTGAAGATATTGAAATTGGATTAAATGATGCTTTACGATCTTAAGGTAATATAACTCTCTGAAATGAGCCTGATTTCAAATAGTTATGTTTGAACTCGGGATAAGTTTCTAAAAAGTAGTCAATAGATGGCGTTACCAATAGGTTTTTAAGAGTTTGATGCCTGGTGAAAAATTTTTCAGAGAAAAATATTTTCATGAACGAGGAGTGGCTGATAAATTCGCCATCATCTTGTCACTGATAGCACTAACTGCCTAATTAGTAGCTAACTAACAAATCTTTTTTATTTGGTTCAATTAAACATAATCCCTGGAATGAGCAACAGCAGAAAAGTTCGCAATTTTCCACACGCCGTAATTAAGTTCCTCGTAAAAATGTAAAAGCCGAATAAAAAAGGGTGGAAGGCCACCAAAGCTTAGAATGGAAAGGTCTAGGATTAGGGCAAGCATTTTCGCGACAGTGAGGGAGTCTTATTGAATCAGACACATGAAGCAGTTGCACTGAAAAGACGCGGAGAGTCCTGTCACACCTCTCGTGTTGCGAGAGATGGGAGCTTCACAGAAATTGACTATCCACCCTACACCGACTCCTACTCTGACTTCCGGGGGCCACCCGAAGGTTTCCTTTTTTCAAAATTGAAAAAGGAGTTACTGGAAGGTGGCGGTGGAAAACTATTTTCAAATAAATCTTCACCTTTTTTCAATTGTATAAATATGTTACATTCACGATGTTAAAGGTGTATTTCATTCGCGGGGATTATAAATGAGAAATATCAAATTACACTTTTATATTAAGTACCTTAAGACGCGAACTTATCAGCTGCCCTCGTAGCATGGTCTAAAAATAATTTTGACTCCATATAAATAACACTATTTAATTACATGTGTGTTTTTAAATGGTTTACTTATAATATTAGCGAATTAAAACGCGCTTGTTAATTTAAATTTTCAAGCCAAAAACCGTATTGCGTATGGATTTAACATTCCAACGTCAAACATAAAAATTATAAAAGAGATCATAATGAGTCAGCCACGCGATAAAAGAAACTGTATTGACAGACTCCAAACGGAATCAAGTTTTATCAGAGACATATTTACATGTGCTTCATTTACATTTAAAACGTGTCTAAAACAAGACGAAATTTCACAGTCCAATTATGGAGGCGCGCATGCGCTTCTGCACGCAAGGTGACAGACATGTGTGGGTGGACTTTACTTCGTACGACGCGATAGATTTACAACACGACATTTTCATCGAATGAATACAGTTCCTGATTTTTGTAATGCTACCAAATTATAATTCTCGATAATAAACGTTATTTTGAAACTTTTTTAAATTACACCAGTAAAGCCCTTTAATAATTATAAGATATGTTTCTCGCAATGATTGTCGTAGATATTCCATTGGCATGCTTGGCGATAAACACAACACTCAATATAAACAAAAATCTATCCTCACTTTTGTTAAGAATATTTTTGGTAATCATCGTAAACTGTAAAGGCACGTCTCCAATAATATGCAGCGCTAATCCCGTGTGAAGGAAACAATAAATCACATCATTAAGTGGAAAAAACGCGAAGCAGCCAGTGTGTATGCGGCTTATGTTCGGGGTGTGACGTACCCTCGTAATTGGGTCGTTGTAAATACTTTTTAATAATGCAATCGAAGATTAAGAAAACAAAGAGATTATTTTTTTGGCTTTAAAAAGTAGTTCATGTGATTCCCATTTTTGAAAATTCAGTTTTCGACAACAGCAGTGGCTAAGAGCACGAAATTTGATGAAGTCATTTGGGATTTTGGTTAGAGATACCATAAATATATTTGATACACTTGCACGGCTCGAACTCGAGCAGGTACATACGTGTGAACCATGCAAGTTCCAAAGCCTACCAAAAACCTATGTAGATATCCAAAATTTTAAGCAAATTACAAAAAGCTGACCCTTCTAGCATAAAAAGCTTTAAATGAAAACAATAGACATATACAAATCTTACACTAACCATACATGTGATACTCTTAAAACTTGAAGTGCCTGGGTGTTAAAAGCATCTGAATATAGCAACAAATCAAACGTCAGTCGTGTCCTCCAATCCATCTGTGTTTGTCACAAATCAACAAGACGCATGGCTTCCGGCGGGACTCGAACCGGCAAAAGCGGTGTATTAGCGTATGTTACTGTGGTAGAGCGATAGATGGCGTGAGCTGAATTTATAATTAAGCTTTTTTCGGCGGGTTTAAACATGTTAGGTTTTAGATTAAGGAAAAAACGCCATAAACTATGGGTGAATAATATATATGACTTACATTGTTTCTGGTAGAAACATAGATTGAAAATATTATATAACTAATACAACTTCTTTAAGTGAAGATTAAAATGAGTTCCTCAAATTGCAGTCTCGTAAATGGGATTGTTTTCCAGTTTAGAAATCTAGCAAAGCCGAATCGTTAATTAATTCAGTATACGTATAGCTGTCTGATTACTTCGTGTTTAAAATTGATACCTTGATCCTTCACCGACATGATTAACAGTATAAACATTATCATCATCATAGTATTTTAGAGAGTTTATAGTACACACGTAAATTGCTTCGTTTTAACCATAGATTAGCTGTATAAGCAGCGAAATAAATTTAATGTTGTCTCTCTTCGTCAATTTGATAAAAAGATTGGAAACAGTAGTTAGCTTAAGAGCAATTATGGTAATTTAACTTGTATGAAATAATTTAGTAGTCTTGACTTAATTTCAAGTTGTGACAGTAGGAGTCGGTAATTTTTCATATATTTCGTATTGTTATCTCAGGAGAAGCGGCGCCTTTCGCCTAATCGTAAGTGCCAACTTGAGAGTTGCGCGTAAACTTAAAAAAGCCCGCGTTTACTTAGGCGACGTCTTGAGGCCGCACTCAAACATTTGTTACTCAAATAAGATAGCTACCGGTTATTTTGTTGGAGATTAGTGGAGTGGGATGTTGCGTAGTTATGGCGGCTTTTGAAAGTAATTTACCAAACTAAGTGCTAATGTCTAAATGGTCGGGACACGTTTGAAGCCATGATAAAGAATGACGTTTATGTTTGAATTGTATTAAAGCCGTAAAGACAATATACTCCAATTTAACATACTTCAATAAAGTGTGTGATAAAAATAGCCTGTGTTAATTTTTATTTTTGACATTATCGTTATATAGAGATACAAACAAAATAAATTAGGAAAAAAGTAGATTTTAATAAAATTTAATCGAAATCTTAAGTATTATTCACTGCTTTATTTTTAAAAACATAGGCTTGGTTAAGTCGAAAAAATATGTTTTTCAATTATATATGACCAATGTAGGACGTACTATCGTGATGTAACACAAAACGCAGTTATGTAGAGAGAAAAGGATAAGAACGGAAATAGAAAGCAAACTTAATTTACTCATTCCATTCTGCTTTTTTTTTTCTAAACTGAAAATCGTCGCAACAAATCCCCACGACACTTAAAGCAACGCGAAAAACAATAAATTAAATGAATCGGATGAACATACTTCTTTCGGAAGTCAGTGAAGTAGATTTAGAAGGGGCATTAAATAACGGTATACACTCATACTGGGAGCTCGATTTATAGCCTTCGAGGACAAGACAATGGCACAAAAAACTTAAGGGGGACTTTTCTTGGGGAAACAACCCTTTCGGAGATCGAAGTAATTCCATAATTTTTGTAACTCACAACCCTTAATTAATTAACGTTCTTTGACTTTTTATTGACGATTGGATTTAATCTTTCGGAATTAATCCCGGATAGGCAACAGGACTTAATTAATTTTTAATTACTTAAGTCTTATAAATGTGGATGTTGGAGAAAAGGAATCCTAATTCAAAATTATTATAAGTAAAGTTTGTATGTGAACAATCCTGTAAGTGAGAATTAGGAACTGTACAGCTTCACACACAGTACAGTTTGACTAGGGTCAAATGTGCTATCTCTAACGAACATAATTTTACAGAAGACTGATTACTTAATTTTTTGTAAGCTGAATAAAGACGAATACTGAGTATTGAGGGTTAATTTGACTTTATAAGAGATAAATATGTAGTACTGGTAGAGCAACACAAAAAACACTTACCTTGGAAAATTTCATTTTCCATCCAAGCTTTGCACAAATTTGGATTTATTTTATATTTAATCAAATCTTTTCCAACAAAGATTTGATTAAATATTAAAATAAATCCAAAGAGACTCTGAAACTATTTAATAAACAATAACCGATCTCAACTTGATTAGCGCTAAATAATAAATTCAATTTGCCGTTCAAATATTTTCCTTTACGTTTCTATATTTTGGGATGCGAATAATGGTGTTATTTAGAGTGTTGCAATATGCTAAGATAGTAGGCTGAAGGCATTAACAAGTCAAGAGATGCTTGGGCGGGCGGATTACGAATGGCATGGAGTCGCTAATACTAAGCTATGGCAGCGTGTTAAGTGCATTGATTTCAACTAACCCAAAGCTTATATAACCTTTTAGGAGTTTCTTTACGATAATGAAATCGTAGTGCAGACGAATTATAATATCTCCAATTATCTTATAGATGAGTTTAACAAACGTGTGAATAATAATGTAATTTTAATATTGCATCTTTGACATAATTTCAAATCAGACTTTTTACCTCTCAGTCTGGCCGTGGCAACGGTTGCTGGAAACTACCGGAAACTTGTGGTAAAAACAAATCGCGATTGAATCCGTTTAAGTGTTGTATTTATGTATGTTAATGTTCCTTAAATTAAACATAGGCTGGGTTGGTTGGTTTGTCTGTGTGTAAAAATAATCAATGGACGAACGAGTAAATGTTTCTTTCATAGTACGATTATATAAAGGAGATCCACAATATTTAAAAGAAAAGGAAAAATAGATGAGCAATGACAGCTCTATCGCTTTGAGGAACAAATTTTTACGACATCGCTGAGGCAAACACTGCTCTACCCTCTTACAATTTTCGCGTTTCTGGCGCAACTGTTAAAAACACAATGAATAATTATTGGACTCTGTTTCTCGTTCCACCTAGCACTCTTTGCAAAATGACATCATTATGGCGTTTTCATTTTGAGGGTTGTATGTTAGTAGCATTGTTATAGTAATTGAGATATAATACTATCAATTTTAGTATGTTCTCTTTCAAACAAACAAAAATTCAGCCTAATTATAATGAATTAATTGTAATCAATATATTTTTTTTATCAAAATAACACTTTCACATGTTATATATGTATGTTTATATATGATATAAATCAAACCTAGACGATAAGTCACGTCATTGAATTATTGTAAGGGTATTTTGTTAGCCTATATGAATAAATAAAATATAATTCATGGGATTTCAGGTTTCACCCTTTCTTAACACAAAAGCAAAACGTATAATTCATTTAATTTTCCAAAAAATATCACATATCATTCAAGTCGCTGACAATCTTTCAAAAAGGGCATACCGCGAAATGGCCCATAAATCAAGGTGCTTAGACGGAACTCTATACAATTGGCAAAAAGAATTACAAGCAATAACATGCAGTAGTTATAACAGTTGTAGACAGGCAAGTTTAGTGCATTAGAAGTTGTAATAAGGTCGTTATTAGTGTACATACGTTGTTTTCTGATTTAGTCCCTATCGGCCGTCAAGCTGATTAATGTCGCTAGTAAATCAGCGGATTACGACAATGCGAGAAATGACGAGTCGCGACCGGATCGCTTTGCAATACTTTGTGTGGCTAAGTTATTGAGAGATAGCGATTTGTTAAACAATTTTTAAATAAACAAAATAAACAATAATTTCACAATCAAAAAAGTTCAAATGAGATCCTTCTAGGATTGTTATAACAAATGTAAATAAAAACCTAACAGATAAGATGAAAACTAGTCTGTGTTATATTGTAATGTAATAAAGAAAATAAGAATAACCATATTTCTTATATATTTCAATTGTCGATTAAGTATTATTTTTCAATACTTAAATCCAGACAACGTAAGTATAGTATTAGTAACAAGTTTTCTTAACAATTCAAGTTAATAATAAAAAAAACCTAAAGCTACCTCAATACTCCGAGTATTTAGAACAGCTTAAATGTAATTTTCATAAGAGCTTTGTGATTTTCACTGCTCTTATGACTTACACCACTCGACGTGTATCGAATTATTGAGTAAACACATGCTGTAAGATCGTTTCATAGCGAGTACAGCCCCTGATATATCTCAGTATATACAAAGTGTCGATTTGTAACAATATTGTGGAAAAATTGCAGTCTTAAGCAAAAAGCGTTTTAATGATATGCCATTTGTTACGTTTGATAGTAACACCTGGATAGAAATACATTGAAATTTTGATGTTTTTTCAATATTCATACTATCTGCTGTTTCACGTGGTATAACCGCTTTACTAAATATTCTGTCCAATTCTAAGATAATTTCTCGCTATTTATATTGCTTTTGCATACAAATAAATAATAATAATATTTTGGTAAATACAGATAACACTTGAACTAAAACACTATACTATAAACATTTGAGCATAGAGTATATTAGGATATTATAGTTTGTTAATTGTCAAACTTCAAATCGCATTCGATGTTTGAAATCGAACAAATGAATTTCACGTTATAATCACAATCACCTTGAACGTATGTCGCGTGACGCGTCGGCTCGAACTCAGCCCTCACTACATAAATCAATTTGTCAGTCTGTCACACAACCGCGTTCTTTTTAGTTCGTAGCCGTGTTTACTTCGTCCACGAGTTGGACGGTTTTATGTGTTTTATGATTTACTTAGCTTACGTAATGTTGTGTTTAGTTTAGCCTGCGATGGCTTCCAAATTTTTGTAGTATACGAGTTTTTACACTTTAATTTTGTCTTTTATTAACATAACTGTTACTCATTTAAAGAAAAACACTTTATTAACGGATTTAAGTTATGTATTTTTGCAAAATTAAAAAAAAATTACATTATTTTAAATTTTTCCGACGTTTCGCGTACTTTACAGCGTGCGTGGTCACGGTAGACTGAAGACAATAGGTGTTAATTGTCAAAATAAGTGTATATATAATAATAATTTTTATACTTTAGTTAGCATGGCCGAGCTATAGTTTAGGTCGTCATCAACATGTAATACGTCATATTATGTTAAACAAATTTTGTTTCACAAAACAAATTAATGGGATGCTTTTGTTGTTTACCTGGAGCTATAAGTATCTCTATCTATAAAGTAGAGCATTAAATATGTAAACGACACCCTGCACAATTGACACCTCGATTTTTATAGTCAGCTATTAAATCAGATTTAAAACGTTTGATCCAATCGTGTGACGTACTTTAGTTTCGGTCGCGTCTCAAACAACGCCAATGGTATCTTTGTCGTAAATAACGTAAATAATGTTCTTTGGTAACATTTTATTGAGGTTTGGTTGATGTTGTTGAATAGAGAGTTAAAGGTTCCGTCCCACATACCTAATTTTGACTCCATTAGGATGGCATTGGCACTCCCTAATAACGTATCCAAATGACGTCATCGACTATAGTTTTTAGTACATACATAAATTGAATAAATTGTACAAAGTTACTTAGTAAGCTTCTTATTAATTGATAGTGTAATTTCACATTGATACCAATCATAATGTTCGACGTTTTTAATATTTAAAGTATTAGGAATATTTTTGATGTAGACTTTTCTAGAAAATGTTTAGTTTTTAAAGGATAAAATGGAATTCGTATTTCATAAAAACTATCTGATAAACTCAGGTCCATTATAAATTAGCCTGGCATCGGATTAACGCGACGTTGACACGGGCGCGCCTAAATCACTCACTGAAGACGCTATCAACAACATACAAGAAGGACCCGTATCAAGCACACGAAATCCAAAAATTATCTCCTCGCCAAGATACCGCTTGACATATTTACGGCTTAGGACATAAAACTAATCCCTAAAGGGGGGAGGATCCTTTATTCCTACATTCGTCACATAGTAGCCGTAAATTATCATACTCGGCTATGATATGACGGGGGCCTCCCATTAAAACGCGTTTGATTTAGATGGGGCTATAAAATTGATTTATGCCTTCACGCCAACAAAACCCGTGGCACTGAAGCAACTATTATATTAACATTTTCGTGGATAACCTTTTCGGGTGTGCAAGGTCTTAAAATTATTACGATGCGGCCAAAAATCGACCGAAAAGCGTCAATTTAATGGTTCAGTTTGCAATGGAGGGGTTGGGATAGATTATCTTTTATAATTGAAAAAAGTTATTCACAAAGTTGCATGTGCCCGTAATTTGTTTTAATATGAACTTTGATGTTTTATATATAGAACTCATTTTCGCGTACTGACCACGGCTATTGTTTTTTGAGAGTTTTCGACTAGTTACAATTGCTTTGTAAACGTTTTGCTGATAATGTATGTATGTGGGATGAACAAAGTGGTGTCACACTTAGCAGTTTACTCGTATACTATTGCACCGGTATGTAAGTACATACATCTTAAGTAACGAGGTTTTCCAATATCACTTACTTGAAACGTATAATGCAGTAGTATGTTGACCACGTCCGTGTACAATTTGTTATACTATTTACTAAACAGCAAAAATGTATCTAGAAAAAGCTCTCTTTTGAAGAAACTAAAAATTAATTTTATTTAAATGTAAGTCCGACCCGCGTACAAAAAGTTCCGTAATATTTCTTCAGGGATGAAATCATGTTGGTTGTATGGAACAACGTAATATATTTTATTCTGTTTCGTAGATTTTTTTTTATATAGCGGCAATAAAACTGTACTTGTAAAAATTTAGACTGTATAACTATCACGGTTGAAGATCAGCATGGTGACAGATGGATGGGCAGAAAGACGGACGGACGGAAAGCGATGTGTCAATAATAGAATTGTTGTTTTATAAAGAGTCCTTTGATATACCACTGGGCGATACCAGGACTGCATGACTTTAACGAACATCGCTCTGATAGACGAACTAAACCAAAAAACAAGTAAAACCGAGCATTATCAATCCGAATTTCGCTTGACCGACGTGTTATTTAATAACGTGATTTTGTTAAATCTACAGCGGGTAGTGGCCATTAATCATGGTAACGTCGGTAATTAATGTAATTTATGTCCGTCGTATATTTTCCCCTGTATTATGTTATGCGAATGAGGTCATTGTTTATCTGCGAAAAATTACACACTGTGTTCTTATTGTTTATGTCCAGTACACCTTAGTTTAAATAATTTACTTCCACGCATCATTAAATGGTTAGTGATTATGTATAATTATAAAGTCCTAACATCTCACTGTTTGATATATTCAATACGGCGAGGGAAGGTTGATCGCCTCGCAAATTGTTTTACCGGAGACCGAACCCATGTGTATGCAGCCTCAACTAATAAGATAGTAAGGGTTAAGACTGCGGAAGGCTTCATATTATATTCTATACGTTATGTTTTAATTTTTATATAATCAAACCTACCAAAACCTCTATTAGCTAGAAATAGAAACCTCTGTGAGAGATAGTAATTTTTCCCTCATAGATCATCGTAAGACTACTTACTACTTATCTATAAACGACACTCAAACTATATTTACAAATTCAACATTTTATGAATAATTTTTACTTGCTGTAACTTCTTATTGAAACCCTATAAGAGAGAAACGATACCCGGGTTTCTCGCTAATGCAGGTTAGCGAGAAAATCGGGTTAATGAAAAACCTCTGTAAGCTCCCATGAACTTTCGCTTATCCATGTTTGATTATATTCGTATTTAGACACTTATAAATAAATAAACAATAAAAATGAATGCAGTTATTTAATGGATTCATATAAATCATTCGTTACGCGCAAAAACAAAATACGAATACACTTTCACTCCCAAATCAATACAAGTTTTTATTTTGCGATCAATCCTACTGTCCACATTTGACGCGGCAACAAAAATTGATGTAGGCGCGAGTGTCAGTGTCGTAGATCAGTTGCCCTGACACCGTGTCGTGTGTCCGATATGAATAATACACGTTGATTGTCGGATGTCGTGCAACCGTAGCGCTTTTATGGAAAAACATTGGAGAATCAGAGCTTATGTTGATCGTCTTATCGTTGTTTTAATGTTATATAGACTATTTTTAAGTAATTTATTTGAGAATCGAACTGTGTGTGTGTAATTTTATATTTTAAGGAGTCTCACTTGTTTCGATTTAACGATTTTAGTGTTTCAAATATCTTCGTAATATTAAGAAAGAATATGATTATGTTGTGTTTTATATAGTATGTAAATTGTGTGACTTTTTTTGGTAATTTATAGAATTTGAATAAATCGATAAACGTAAATTAACTCAACTAATTTTTTATGAATTTTATAAATATAATATACGGAAAACAATGAAGTAATAATTATTTTGACGTTATTTCGCTCAGTATGATAGAACAAAACCGTTATAATCGACTTGTATAATTATCAATACAAAAGAACTGTAAAATTTGCATAAACCCATCCTTGGTTATAAAATAAATCATAGGATTGTTTCATTTCATTTTATTATGCTGTGTGCCAGTCAAGCTGACTTTTGAAAAACAAAAAGGGGTTTTATAGCATAGTACTTATCAGGACTTGATATTTTTTTCTTTTTTATGTGTCAATTTAAGTGCAATCTGCATTTTCGAAAAGAAAAAAGCACTCTGTCACAGGTCAAAGCCTTTACGAGATTTGTTCTTAAGCTAAGATATTCGCGAAGGTTTTACTAGGGTAAGCTATATTTGTTAATTTTATCTTATATTATTATTAAATTCATTAATTGTTATCGAAGTAGATGGGGGAAGACCGTAAGATTAAAACCCTAAGATTCAGTCTCTAAAGGCCTTTATATATATTAAACAGATCAAATCAATATCATTGACATTAGTAAAGGTTGTACTAACGTTCCGTTTCTAAAAGGCGGCCTTTAAAAGAAAAGCTCAAGGTCTAAATAAAAGTTGTAACCACCCCGCACAATATTTGGCCTATTACACCCCAACACCATTGATTTATAGGTTATGAATCAACCCCCCAAACATTACGCGTGATGTATCGCCCAGATAATGAATCCAGTTGTATTTTTGCCGGCACCGTGTGATGGAAATATGAAGGTCGGGGGTGCTGAGTTATAGCAGTTAATGCCTCGAGACTGCTACACTCAATTAAAATATACCTCATTCCATACAATAAGATGTTTGTAGTATTATAATACGTGATATAGTAGTTATATATTTTTCTCCAACCGCGTTAAATTACATTATAGTTATAGAAGATGTCTAATCTACCTCACGTGGCCTTATAATACACCTTTCTCTATATATAGTGAGTTGTCTCTTTGGTTCCGCGTTAATATCACAGATCGCAGCTTTTCGTAAAAGGCAATCAAAATAAGCAATGGTTCATTAAAACATATTTTTAACTTGAACATTACTTTTATTATACATATACATATTACTTTTAAGTAACTTCAATGAGGCCATTCGCAATCTAAACGACCTTTCGTATAGAATAAAAATACATGAACAACCCAGAACCGGTGACTCGAATAACATACATTACCTCCTACAGTCCAATGAAATGAAACATCTAACGTCTTTCACATATCATCCTCTGTTATCGATTAAAAAATAAAAGTCCATTACGAAAACATTGACATTTCATTCAAAGTGCCAGAACTGACATCGCACTGACTGCTTGACTGACGGCCAGACGGACAGACATCGAAGATAACGTGTGACGTCTGTGAGAATTATTGACGTGCAAGACAATATAATGTATTAATTTAAATAATTTAATGAACTGTAATAACAGTCCAAAGTCGTGATTAGCGAAGGATTTCAATTAATCGAATTGCAATTTTGTCGTTTAAAAAGCATGTGTCTTGGTGTTCTTTATACTAATTGCCATTTTTTTAGTTGCACTTTATGTGGTTTGCAAAAAGGTGGTTAATCCCATAGATTCACTAAATTATCCAGGAGACGACCTCGACGCGCTTTCGCTTTTATTGTGGCCTCATTTTACATATCTACTGTATTATTATTTCAACCGACTATATCATATAATAAACAGATGTCAACAATAGACCTAATTATTCAACCACTCCTAGATTTTTAAAGAGTCATCCTTAGGAATCAACCGAATGCATCTCAAAAAACAGATAAACAGTGAATAGAAATCGCAAGTCACACTAAAACCATTAAAAGAAAAAAGCGCGCTTTCAAAAATCGCGCGCGTCTGACATTTGTCAATCTCCCTCCTGTCAGCTGTCAATGACAATTAATGGCGGCCTATACAAAGTTTTATGGGTTTTATTGCTTCAATTGTGCGAGAAAATGATTAATGCAATCACTAATGCAAATCCTCACGAACGAAGCACGTTGTCTATTATATTTTTAGTTTTCTATAAAATTGATTTATTATTACAGATTTGGATGGGTGGGTGTACGTTATGCTTACTAAATTTGCACATCTTTGTGAAATCGTACAGTAAATTGGCCATATAGTAATTTATGTGACGTTTATTGATGATCGTTTGGTTTTCGTTGGTCAGATGTCAAAAGTGGAACACACATTTTATGGAAGCCAATAATGATGACACTTTTGATTGAAGGAAGAAGTCTCATGAGGAGGTGATGGAGGTCATCGACATCTGAATCAAGCTAAGCCTGACCAGACTTCGAAACCTATGAATATACAACAATAATTGTGTATATATGATACGTTATTTACTATCTATCTCTATAAACACTATAATACAATATAAGTAAAATAAAATAAACTTTCTTTAAAATACTATCAATATAAAGGGTAAAATAATGTAAAAGTAACTTAATTTTAATAATTATAACTTTAAAATTATGTTTTTATAATCTTTATGTGGTGAAACGTAACGTATGTTTTTGTAAATGATAAATATTTAAGTAGTTTATCATCATTTCTTTTTTTTAAATTACCATGTCTGAAATAAAAAAATACACCCATAATATTATACGATTAGATGAGTCGAGTTAAAATTCGACATAGAATTAATTCCATTCTTTAGAGGGTGTCAGTGGGAGTCAAAATAGAAAGTCGCAACCAAATGGAAAAACAACAATATTAAATTGTCTAGCGGTTAGACGAAGAATCAAATTTCCAATTTTGAACTTTTATATTATAAAAACAATAGAGGTCACAAAAACCTTGCAAGCGTTAAAACATGCATTAGATTTCAAACATATTTCACATTCAAGCCCTGATAAAGTTTAATAATAATTGCAGGCTACAGCCGAAAATCAATTCCACAGGTATTCAACCCTGAAAGTCTGTACAGATGACCATTGCGCCGGCTCCTTTTGTACGTCATAATTGTAGTAAGGTAACGCGCGTCTCCGCTGCTACCTTTAGATATAACTTTTTCATTTGTAACAGACAACAGACCATCAGATCTTAGTTTCTAATATATTATTTTGGCAAGTAGTGTCATTTTCCCATTTAACCTGAACTGAATATTAATTATAAAATAAATAATAATAATAATAATATAAAAAGATTAAAATACAAACCTTTTCGCATTTACGACATATAATTATTTAATAAAGTCAATTTCATTACAACGTCGAGTCGCATCACGTCCTCATCACCTGTCACGTCAATGTCACGTCAACGTCACTTACCTGTCAACCCGCCGAGTGACATATTGTTAATTAGACTGTAACATAACGAATTGCCTCTGTATAGCGTAACAATGACTCATACGTAACGTGTTTACTTCAAATCAGTTATTGTTTTAATAATTATTAACCTAGTTTTGTATGCGATGGTGTCTGTCATAGGTTTGGTTTTAATACTTTATATGCATCTTTGACTTGATTGGAACTATCAAGGAAAGCAAAATCGTGGTAGTACCAAATAAACTTGGCGACAAACTTGGAGATGAAGCAACGAGAGACAAAAAGATTAAGCAGAAAGGCGGAACGGGAGGGGGAGATGGAGAGACCACAGTGGTGTTACAGTCTGCCCGATCCAGGGGACAAAGGACTTTGAATGAAGACGTACTTGCAGACCTCTCTTGCCGCAGGATGCCTTACGATTAAAATGTAAGAGTTGACTGACAATTCAGTATCGTAATATATATATCATAGAGTAAGGATGCAAAAGGACAAGAGGCTAGAGACACAGAGCTCGTGGACAATCACTGCTGCGGTATTTGCAGGGCTTATCTATTCCATGTAAAATACGTATAGTCTTGTCGGCCTAGTGGTTGCAACTCTTAATTCTAACACCTGAGTTCAACGCATGGTTCGTATCCCAAGCTACGTATTTATAATTTTCATTTCAATATGCACAAATGTTACTCGTTCGTTTCGTGAAAGAAACCTACATCGTGTGGAAACCGGCTTATCTTTTATATGTGAGGTCTTAAATGATTGAAGCCACTACAAACGTCTTATAATAAAATTTTGCAGATATATTTGTACTTTGAGAAACAGAATAAACATGTCAACATTATATCCAGATGTAAGAGATTAAAACGTTAAAATAGATCAAAATAAATTGTTTCTTTTCTTGCTAAAACTTCTCCCGCGAACAGAGATCAACTATTTTTGTTTCAATGATATATTGATTGGTCGAAAATGAAACAGATGTGCCATTTTCTCGATAAATAATATTTCGACAAAAGTGATTTGTATGTTTAAAAGAATATATTTTAGCAGACGTTAATAATGCCTTTCTAAGGCAATTAACGTCCGTCCGTGCAATAAATAGTCCATTTTTTAACGCCGAAGCATATTAAACTATAAAATATGAATACCTATATAAATATTGACGGTAATCATACATCTTTATGCAACCTTCTCTAAAATCTTGCAGACACACGACCTAACGTTGGGCTACAGATAGTTTCCATATTCGGACAAAGCGTATCTGTATAAATAATCTTTGTACTGTTTGTAAAGTGCGCGGACGCAGAGGGGTTACTGCGCCGCCGCCGTGACGAGACTTGACAGACATAAATCAATTGTCAAAACCGCCAGCGCACTAATCTTGAGAGACTAATAGCGCGCGACGATCGACGTGTGGACACGCTCTAGAAATTCACGTGTGTAATCTAGAGCGCAGCACATCAACATGAACAAGGATAAGTGTGAAATGTAACTATATTTTTTTTCTAACGTCTGTTTTAACAAGTTTAATTTATGTTATGCACACATCAGGATGACGCTTTTGGTATTTCTTCTCATACCCCATCGTTACGCCCGGTACGTGATATATTTAAGAAACTTATACAATTTGATGAGCACAACGCTCGCTCTATACCTTCCAATCCATAACAATGAACTAATGTCATAATTGAATAATTATGTCCACGGGAACAGTTCATTTGAATTGGAAATTGTGATTGATCGTGTAATTATCGATGCTTACAGTTTTTGGTTATTAGCTACGTTTTTTTAGATCGCGATTTTTACATTATTAATCCCTGTTCTATAGTGAAATTTAGAAGGCAATATCGGACCGTAAATCTTGAACCAGAATTTACTAATACAACTCCTGCGCTTACACAAATATGAACACGACGCAACACTAAGCAATGAAATAGACATATCCACATTATCTCCCACAATCGAAGGGCGTTGTCATACGGGATGCTCGTTTAATACGGCCAAGTGCTGTTCTGACGTTACAAAAACTGTCGTTAAACTGTACAGAGCACTAGACAAGTTTGCACTCAATCCCTGAAAGTGTCGTTATATTTAAGACCTTGTGCATATGGTATAAGATATCTTATTGCGTGTATAGTTGGTGGTAAATATTCAAATTTGGCTCACTGCTCAGTGGTCGTGGGAGCCAATCGATTAAGTCTTGCAATGAATACTTCAAGTGATGTCATATGTTGGCCCCAATGTGGGACCAATGTAATGTAGTTATAGCTTTTTATCAGCAACAAAGGCGAGCCGACAGGTGACAAGTGACGAAGTAGTAATTCCACCAATCCAATATTTAATTTTATTACACTGTATTGAACATAATCGAAAAAGGACCTAAATCACGAAATAATAATTACAAAACAATTATTAATTAAGACAAGTAATTTTCCATGCAAGCTGAATGGGAGGAGGTAAAATACTAAACCCAATATACATTTTCAAGTATACAAGTTGCTAATTTGAGTATCATCTTGTAAGTAAAAAGATGATTGTATTAAATAGTATTTTTTTATACTTGTAATAATATAATGACTTGCTTTAAAATGGTTTCGACCAGTGTTCTTTACGTATGAGAGCTTAGAACGACCGGCGCTCTTAAGTTTCCGGAATGAATAAGAAAATAGAATCAAAGATTAAAAATGAAGTTCTTGCGTTTTAAAATATTGGCACCCTTACACCCTTGGGTTGGTTGGTTGGTCGGTTTCGGCTCATCTTGAAAGACCCATACGCTCAGTTCTTTTGGGATCGTAGCAATAACGTCTCGCTTCTTCACCCGGTAATATATCCCACACCTTGGATGAATATGGTAAGCCTTGCTCTAATTGTGTATGTATTATGTGTATCCACCACGAGCATAGATTTCTCACACACAAATTTATGTAGGATTATTTGTGTTTGACTCTTTTGATAGGCATCTCTAATGTCATGTCTAAGAATGTGCGAATCAAGATAGGTCACACGCCTGTCTGTTTCAGTCATACGCCCTACAGTATCGATGTTTTTGTCGTTAACATTGGAAGGGCGACCATCGTTAGATTTGTCACTGAAATGGACACGACTGCGCTTAAATTCTGCCCATCAACTGTCTCTCAAATTACACTTCAAATATTCTACGATTTGAGAATCATATCATACGAAAATTATCCCGAGTGAAATGCCTATTCATGTTAAAGGTATATTATAAAATGGCGTTATAAAAGCCAAAGAGTTGAATTTTTAAATTTTGTAATTACTTTTTAATTTTGTTTATATAAGTTGTCTCTTCCGGAAACTTTTACTGTGACCGTGTGGTGTTCTTATGATATTATGTGAATTGAATTCAAATATGTTTGTATCATATAGCCGAGACATAACGTTTTTTGCTTAGGAATATGTCGATCGATCGTACCAAGTTGTTACGCATAAAGTCAGATCTGTTTTTTATCAGTTTATGTTATAAGGTCGTATTAGCAGCCGTATAAAAAATGTTGCCAAGTCGTCGGCGAAAAGCAAATAAATCACAAAAACTGCACCGGTATAACTCGACCGCAAACGGAAATGAAGTAGAAAAAACAATTTTAAAGAGACTATGAGATGTCAAATGTCGATCCTTTTTTAAATCGATAATACGATCGAAATGCCTTAACCTTTTTTGTACTGTGCCTGATTAAACAGATATATATTTTTTTAAGTAAATGCGTTAAATCTTACTATCAATTTAAAGTCACATGTATTATGTAATAATAAAAGTATTGAATCAATTAAATAAAATAATTGTAACAGATTGAGTTTATTGAACTTTTAACAAGCTTTTCTTTAATAATAAATTTTGTAAACATTTTTAGTTAATAAAAAAATAAAATGTTTTTTGCTAGTGCTATTTTTTACTTTTGAGTTATTACTGGATAAGTTTTTCAGTCTGTTCATCACATTCAACATATAAATGTTTCAATCGAGTATCGGCTTGTTCTAACAGATCTACTGTTAGACCTAACCTTCGAATGTTTTCAAGACACTTAATCGTAAATATTCTTAACAAGACCTTTCATTTGATACCTTGGGTAGGTACAACAGCTATGTTCGATTTATTATAGTCTCAATAATAATGCACATACAAAATAAAAGTTAAGACGGTAACTTCTGCTCAATCGGTTTAAGCAATTAAAATGGGTAGACAAATAAAAAAGTTTGTTAAAAAAAGAAATATTCATATTACAAGGGGTATGTTTTAATTAACGGACTTTAACTTATGATTAAACCAAAAAGTATGGAAATTTGAACGTTTAATTTCTTCCCTGTTTCACATTAAAGTCTACTTTACAATGGAGCAGGAGAAGGGGCATTATATCGTCAATATTAATTAATTTTAAGACAAATACAGAGCATAGGCATAAGGCAATAATTTTCAATTTTCATTTTCTTATCGAATCATTACTTTTTTTCGTTTGTAATTAGATTGATTCAGAACTAGAAAGTGACCATCGGATATTTACATCCTTTAAGTCCAGAGGCGATTTAATTACATTAAAAGCCCTAATTTAAAACTTTGTTGATTTTCCATTACGTCCTGTTAAAACCCAATACTAAACGACAAACACGTAATCCATCTGGGGGGAGGTGGAACTGGTCACCTTGTGCGCGCACAATGTTTACATATCAATATATACCACTAACTATTATTGGCGCAAGTCATAAGAGATGCGCAATACCAACGACACTATTTTTACGTAAAAAAAATTTAATGAATACGTAAAACTCGAGAAACACTTAACGAGTTGTGTTTGGAACTTAAATATATTAAGTATGAAAAGTAAGTGTCTTTTATAGATATATCCAATGCATAGAACTAAAGTATAACTAAGAATATAGTTGTTTATGTTGCATAGATATTTGACAGCTCTCTGACAATACAGATGAGTAAACTTTCCTTTCGCTTAGACCACAGATCTCCACACCCTACTTTCGTGCACACGTCAGTCAGCGCACATCAATCACTGTTGACGGCGACTGTACCACTCATATTTCATACTAGGTATTTCCGCGGCCCTATCTCGTGGGCAGTAAGACTCAAATTACGCGAGCAATTAAACAATAATATTACGGTTGAGGGTATTTTTCAATCGATTAAGTGCTACGTGAATTAGTCGGTTATGAATATTGTTTTAAATAGGGCGAGGTCGTTTGATTTCGCTGATCACTTTATAATGCTGCTTAGTAAGTAGGTAATTAGGTAATTAATGAATGTCATAAGAGTTCTTATTTTAAAAGAATATATTAGTAATGAAAAAAAATTAAAAACAATCTAATAGTATGTCCTATTTTGGCAATAATTGGAAAATACAGATATATTAGCCAAACTATTCACACTTATAAGATTAAAACTTTTTACTTTATAATTTATATATTTAGAAGTTTATTGAATCACCGACTTAATCGCTCAAATATTTAAATTACTTTTTATTTTCCATATCCAATATTGAATTTCGTAAAAAAGTAAAAGTTGTATTAATTTCAAAGTAGTAATAAAAATTAAACTGACATTTCATTTGACAGCAGATCAAATTAAGAGCTCAAAATATGAAATGTCAGAGGGGCATTGCGCGCACCTGATTCTGTCACAATAATACAAATGGCGACCCTACTCACTCCTCAATCAGCTGTCGGCGGGATGTCAGCATTGACGGGTTGAGAAGTTTATAAAAATCTAAATAGAGTGAATCTTCGAGCTGTAATGAGTTATTTGATTGAATTTCTTATGTGAAATCCTTTTAAACGTACGCATTATACGCATTGTATGAATTGACTTATTTGTAAATATGTATGACAATGAGTAAACCTCATTCAGACTATAAATACACAGGACTATCACTAAAAATCGGTAGAGTGGTTATAAATGTTATGATTACCATATTTTCATTTTTTTTTGTCAAAAATTTTCATTTTCGTTAGTAATCCGCATCATTACTTCTCAGTATTCGTTCCTTTTTAACAAGACTATAGGTTGTGTTTATTTTAATTAGGGTACCTACTTCATAAAAAATACGCCTTTATTATACAACCTCTTTATTATTTGATATGAAATTATGATTTTATTTGGAATTAATCGCCTTGGAGCGCGTTTAAACAAGCATTTGCCTGAAGGAAAGAATTTTTTATATATATAATTGGAGGTTTATTTTCGACCATAAAGGAGTTACAATGAGCACCAATCACCACATTGGGTAAAGTGAATTCGTAAGTGAATTAGATAACTCGTTTAGATTTATTGTTTTGGTATGGACTAAGTGAAAATCAATGCTGTTGTCTCAAGGCCAGTACACTGAATAAGGAGCAATTATACTATTCCAATCAATATTTCGAGTCCCAATGTCAAATATGTTAAACATCAACTGTAAGAAATTGAGTTTTAGTAGATTAAAGTATAATTCCTTATTATCTGTGTTTCACTGTTACGAGTTTTACTTTTTTGATTAACACCTATATAACTATTTATTCTTTTGTTTTTTTCCACGAAAGCTTTCTTAAATATAAACATAGACTACACATACGACTTGGAAAAAATCTGGAATTATTTTCTTGGATTTAGCATCTAAACCACATAACATAAATCAAAGGTGTTTACCTCTTTGTGACACATATCAAAGATTCAAACGGAATTGACGTCGCAAAATGACGTCAGTACATTTCACCTGAGCCTCATTTTTTTTTTATTTAAAAAAATACACTTACAGATATGGGTGAAGCTTTTGTCATACGTCATAACACCTCGTTGGCTTTTGGGTCCACCTATATATTTTACGAACAACTAATAATTGCTGATGAGATACTTATTAAAAAATAAATTTGATTAATGACTAAATTCGAATCTACCGCAGGGTGGAAATCAAAATTATTAAGTTGGTTAAACCATGCAAAGCAATATAATTTATACATCTAAATTGCTAGAGTAGTGTATAAGACAAGTTTAAATAGTACATTTCACCTGGTCTTAAAATATCCCAACCCGTCAACGTAGCGTGGATCGATCGACGGGAATACATCTGGAGCGGGTCTCTGCGGCCCCGCGGAAGTATGTCCATCCTTCATCCGTCATCTGTCATCGTCAGGGCTTTTGACAACGGACTTTTGCAATTTATAGTTTTAGTATGAATCATGCTCTTACATTATGAAATTTTGTTCTTCATTTTTCCATTCATTTCAAATAGGTTGTGGTGCTTCTGACGACGATAGCGATACTGTAGATTCGTTTATGTATCTTAAGATATAAGATTACGACCAGTAGATTTTTTATAGTTTTTTTATTTATATTTATCTGAAAGTCCCCGTTACAATAACAATTATAACACCAATATTACCCATAACCGTAATGGTTCGTCTTCTGTTGGTTTAAAACACTAAAGGAAGGCTTTAGGTATCTAACGAACAGCCAGAAATCTTTACGTAATGAACATAACGAAATACAGCAAAATATAATAGAATTGTCACTAAATATAAAATCATAATAAATAAAAATTAATATTCAACAAAGAAAATAATACATGTGACGGTAGGTATTAATAGAAGCAATTAATAACCGAACATTCGGATGCACAAAATCGCATATAATTTGATTAATGGCCGTGTCAATTTTTTGTACTTTGCGAATCTGCGGGTGCTAACACATGTTTCATCGATCACGGTGGACAGATGGCGTTACTCATACGAGGTTAATTGAATAAGTAGACGTCTGCTATACATAATTAATAATTGAAGGAGGTCAAACGATTCCTCTGGCACTACATCTACCTGTCTACGAATTGAATATTAATATTAGTGAATCCGATCTCGCGGTCTATTTATTATTTTTATCGAATCCCAGAGGGGAGTTTTTTATTTTTTTTAAATAAAATATAATTTATGTTTAATGTGCGTGTTTTTTTTCTATTGTCTCGTCAGCTGAGTATGAATAAGTTGTCTTAAACGTAAAAATTGTATTAAAGTTTATAAGGCCTTGTAAATTTTTTTACGTCATATGACTCACTATGTGATGACGGCAGTAAATTATAACTCTATTGTATACCCCTAAAGTTACCCAAGTTACAATAATGTTTTTTTTAATAGATACAGTTTTAACTTGGATATTTTTTCTAAAACAATTTACAGAATGGTTGTGGAAAATACAAGTATATAATGAATTTTAATGTAAGAATCCTTAGATTAATTAATGAACTAATACATAGTTTGCACGAAAATAAGCATTACACTTTTATTATTATTTATTAACACAAAACTAAAAGGATTAACTTAAGGATTTTATGAAAATTTCATTTCAATGCGAAGATAATTCTAATATTAATAAAATTATGAGTTATAATTCTATTAGTAATAGTGAATTTATAACCCGTCCACAATGCACTCTACATTTTTAAACGACAGAAATATAAAGACATAATGTATAAACCATAAATAAAACAAATAAGCCTTTTTTCGATTTTTTTAATATATTGTGTAACTTACACTGACTAAACGCTAGCGAACTTAGCGCTTCCATTGCCAAATTTTCGTCATTTCCAAATGATGATAATGTTGATTCGTCAGCGCCAAAATGAATTAAATAGCGCCTTCACACCCATTTTCAAAGCGCTTTAAAGTATTTTTTTTGATTTTATACAAATATAAGTTAGTGTTTCTGTTCAGCACTTTTTGAATTCTGTGGCGCACTTATGTAATTTGGACTTTAACCCGTCAGTGACGGGCTCACTTGAGTGATCGGTCTCTTCGACCTCTTGTTGAGTAAATGGCTAGATTTAGGACAATAAATGATTTAGTTGGGGTAATAAGCGGACTGATGTTCACGATAGCCCCGCATTTGTCAAAGGGGTTACGTTTCTTTTGTTAGGGGTGGGCTTATAGTAACTTCGACAACAAACAAGATGAATGTAATCGTAGAAAAAGACGATGAGAATGTTTTTAAATACTTATATTATTAAATTTGAAAAAAAAAGAAAAGCAAGAATAAATTTTAAATCCTATACAGAAAAATACTTGAAACGAAATAAGTCAATATTTACTATTATAAGTGGTGTGTCGAAACAAATTAAAATAATTAGTTAGGTACATTACTGATGCCGTGGTTCATCCTGTAGTATAACTGATAACAGCATCGTCATCATTAAATGTCTGTCCCGATGATCTGGCATAAGATTGACGTAAGTTTTGGTATCCTTTTATTTTTTTCTTTACAAAAAAATATCAGTAATTAATTGTTTAGAGCTATCTAAAACCACATACTTTTAACCAGAATTGTTCATAAAATTTTACGTAAAACGTATACAAATATATAGATATATTTAAGGAGCATTGCACCCATATTTACCAACTTTTATTAATGGTATGATGATCACTTCTCTAGAAACTAAATTATGTATCCGACCTACTTTGAAAGAATACCGTTGCACGGTAACCATTGCTGATTGTCTCTTCATTAATATAAAGTAATACAAACTTGACCGGCAATAGACAGTGAACAATTCTTAACGTCGAACATGAAATGTGGCGTCGTTACTGTGATTAAGTCGACGCCTGCTCACTCGAGATGCCTGTCCGATTCCTCGGGGAGTCCAATGTGGCTAATTAAGTAGTTTTCCCTAATATATTAGTCTAGTTCTAGTTTGGACCGATCACTGTGATTTGATCTGTTATTTCTATTCTTTAGTCCTGATTCATTTAACTCTAGATGCACTACTCTGGTGACGAGACCATTACCTTACGTCCATAAAAATGTAATTGCACTTATATTGTAATCTCTTTTAACTAAACGGTTAATTTGTAGATTCTGTCAAACTTTGTGAAGACGAGACAACAATTATGTGACTAATTTAATTTTCGTAAAATGCGATTTATAAATCGGCATATTATAAAGCTTCTTGTATTACTATACTACAGTCCATGAGAAAACTAGCTACCTCAGTATAGTAGTACGTTTATGAATAAATCGGTAGTAGTAGTATTATTTTGTGTATTTAGAATGTAGAAGCTTAATCAGAATAATTAAGACCTTATGAGTATAATTTCGTGTCTCATCTTAATAAGAACACTACGTATTTGTTTATATGGGTGATTAGATAAATAAAATAACCTTTAAAGTATTTAACATATATATTTCTTTGAGCTTTTAATTGCATTTTGAAATACAACATAAAATATTAAATAAGATTATTCAATTTGGTAAAATCAATTTAACACCATTTTAAGAATGAGCAATTCTCATCAGAGCTAGCGTATACATTTATTTCGTTTTGAGATACATTTAAATGATATTTTAAGAATCATTTAGTGGACTTCCCAAACACATTGAAGGAATTTTAAAAATAGAATAATTTTAATCGATCACCACGATGATTCATTTCTCATTGCTTCAAGCATGTTTGGAAAATCCACACTATCATTTGTCTGACTTACACAATACAAGTTTACAATATTTTTCACTAATTATAAAAGAGCTTTCACTCGTAAGACCGTATATACATCATCGTATAACTGTTACAACTGGAAGATTCTCTCAATATCGAATGGCCTAAACGTATACGAATGTAATTGTCCTCAAAGAAATAATAACATATCACTTTAATAATTTTAAATATAATTTTAATCGGACAACCGTAATGCGCTGTTACAATGGTATACACGTGTTCACAGTAGGTTACCTAACTTTACTTACTTATCCTAAATAATAAATAGCGATCTCGCGAAGAGAGTACCTAGAGCGACTTTACACTAACGAGATTGTAATATTGCATACTGTGACTGCGGCTGCGTCTATTTACACGTTCGAACGTGAGATTGGATCTCCGAGATTACAGGCATCGACGGGCATCTTAGAAACAAAAACTTCAAAATATACATAGAATAAACTTAAAACATGTTAACTCTAACTCTGAATTACATAAAAATTAAGTAACACGAAAGATATTGCAACGAATTTGTTTAAAATACAGACGCGAACGCGACAGCCCGACCGGCGCCCGAGCACGCTTATCGCTTCATCCCCTTTAGTAATATTAGCAAAAAATATACATTTACAAGAGATCGAATCTAAATTTCAAGACTTAGTGTGACTTATATTTACAATTATCGAAATGGAATTACAATATATTGTGGAAGATAGGCCAACCGACCGCAACAACCTCTTCACCTAAAGGCAATATTTTAAAAATATTCTCTTAGAGCTAACTGAACGTAAGACGTTTGGCGTATACTTATGTCGCTAGATTAATTACACTAACCGTACTACGCGGTGACCTCTAACGATTACCTAAATAATTAAATTGGCAAAGAGTTTCGAAATACTTAGCGTCGCGTCGCGACCTAAACCTATTATGGTTCAATGCAGGATATGGTATCATCACGGCAGATGTCAGGGCACGTCACATTTACACGTACTTGCTAGACAATTGCTTTGCTAATTCAGTATATTTTAAAAATTTCGAGTGAGGACTCTCATCAAACGATTGCGAAGGACTGCGAGGATCTTGAGGCGAAGCAGCATTAGATCCTCCACTCTTATGAGTTCCGGGAGAAGAGGCCGCAGGTGGTGCTTTCATTGGAACTGGCTCAGGCAAAGCGCCATCTTTAACAAAATGCATTTTAGACAAATGATGTCTATAAGCACCCTTGGATATGAATGGAGTGTCGCACAAGGCGCACTTCATAATAGAATCGGTTACAACTGCATCATTGCAAGCCCAGCTGAATGTAAGGATACTGGGCGGGCCAGCAGGAGAGGGAGCCGGTGGAGGAGCTCGTGAAGAATTGTTTTCAGTTTTGTCACAAAGCTTTTGTAGAGCGGCTAATGGATGACTACCGCTTCGACGAGAAGAGCTTGGTTCATTTGTTGATGCACCTCCAGCTAAATTATCGAACATTGAAGATAAAGCACCCAAGCTTGAAGCTGCTTTCCTATCAGAGCCAGGTGTCGGAGCGGAGCGGTCACTGGAAGGACTGCGAGGGCTGGGGACTGGACTTAGACCTTCGCTTTCACGCTTTGGCATAGTTGGTTTGACATCCTCCTCTACCAAACTGTTGGGTCGCGCCTGTTCTTCATCTTCGTCAACCTCCGTCTTAACCCTAACAGGTTGATTGCTTAAGTCAACGCCGTTCTCGCACTCATCCTCGTCTGCTACCTCTTTCTTAATTCTAACTTCAGGCTGTCGGTCTGCCTCAGATGCTGGGGTCTGTGAGCCTCGCGTGTCTGGTGTGGTACGAGGAGTCATATGATAGGAATCTAGCTTCCTATCTGGTGTAAGAGATTCGACTCTGCTACCACCTCGTTCAGACATAGAACTGGACTCACTGCCGCTTCTTTCCCGACGACCGTAGCCTTGCTGGTGGTGGTAATTCCTGAGCATATTCATTGTTTGTGGATCTACTAAGGGTTTCGTATAATCGACACTTTCATCTATTCCTAGTCTTTTTAAGATACTCGAACCGATTGGTGCATGAGAGGCCCCACCAGGCATGCCAGGTACTGAATGTCGGGATCGAGTGTCAAAACTTTTTTCTATCAATTGCTCAATGGCATTCAAAACGGAAGGCGAAGAGCTTTTATCATTACTGGCATTAGGGTCTTTGGAACTTGGAGAGGAGTCGTTCATGGAAGAAGGTGAACGGTGGTGTCCAGAGCCAGGTGAGGGTATTTCATCGTTAATGCTTTTTCTACCATCGCGACTAGTTGGTGTGACGTGACCAGGAACATCAGGTGGAATAATATTATTAGAAAGGAGCGCGCTTTTCAGAAAGTTCCTTTGGTTATTTGACATGGGCGCGCCTATACATTGCCTAATATGCTCTACAAAGAGTGCAGTCTCTATTTTATCACCGCATTTTTCGCAAGTTATTCTACTCCCAGTGCCAAAATCCCTTATAGGCTTTCCCATGGGTATGCCATTACCGTCACCATTTTTAAATTCATGCTGTGCCCTTTCAAGTTCAAGTAATTTTCTTACTGGCAAAGATTTTTTTCGCTTTTCACGCGTTTGACGTCTTCTACCTCCACTCTCAGTAATGGATCTCATAATATGTTCTTTGTAATGTGAATTTTTAACCATATGATTACTCAATTCCTTTAAAGAACTAAACGCTTGGTCACAAACCTTACAAGTTAAAACTGCACTAACATGGCTACTTGTTCCCGTAGTAGGAGGTACAGCATTGTTTGTACCTGTAGTACTTGAATTTGAACCTTTAGCTTCGTCAGAAGACTTCCATGATATTATTTGCTCTTGCGATATTATATTCGTATAATGCTGAGTACGCTGCATATGGCTAGTCATTTCAGCTAATGATCGAAAGCTTTCAGCGCACCACATGCATTTCAAAATTTGTCTCGTTTGTTCAGCTCCCTTTCCTAACCATACATCTTGTCCACGAACTAATTTTCTGGGTATAGGCATATTTTCCTTAATAAGCATATTAAGGTCGTTATGATTAGGCTTTGATGAACTAGTTGAGGATGAAGAATTATGAGATGTCGTTGATGGTGAACTAGAAGGCGGCTGGAGTGACGAAGGCATAGGAGCTCCTGATGTCGGAGGTACAGGCACGTTAACACCGCAGTGCTTGGCTTCTTTCATGTGGACAGTTAGATCAGCCAATGAATTGAAGCTTTTCTTGCACCAAACACATTTCAAAACGTCTTTGGTTTGATCGGCACCTTTATTTAACCAATGAGATTGCCATGCTGAATGTCTAGCCGCTGCGTTAGGCGTCAACCCAGCACCCAAAGCTGCGCTTTGAACCGATCTGAAAAGTTCTTCGCCTCCTAGTCTACTTAATTCGCTCATTTTTTCGAGAGCTTTTGTAGCGTCGCTAGGTGTTGGTGCTCCATGCTTTAATTTTCCGTTCCAATCACTAGATAAGCTCCCTTTAGGAGATAAGCTCGCAGCCGCCACGGCCGCAGCAAAGTATGGCAGATGTGGGGCAACAGGCGTCGTCCATGGTGTAGTAAGCGGCTTAAAATCTGCCGACCTAGAACTTTTCCTTGTCGGTACAGGAGATGGTGAATCTTCAGGTCCCCTTTTTCTAGTACCCACTGATAAGTCTAAAGGACCGTTTTCATTTTTGCTAAGATTGACTGCATCATCTGCGTCAATTTCGTCATCATCATGGGGTGACTCACTGCGCTTTGTACTGAAGTCCAGGACTGCATCAGATCGTTCCGCGTCAGTCAGGTCCTCCTGGCAGGACATGAGGAGGCGTTGCTGCGCGGCTGCAGCTGCCGCACCAAGGTATGCTGCTACAGCTGCCGAGTGAGGGGGCAGCAGGGCAGCGGGCAAGGCAGCGGGGAGGGCGGCAGAGAGGGCGGCGGGGAGGGGAAGACTTGGCGCACTCCGGCCCGAGTACACAGAGTCGTTTGAGGGACATCGTGGCGCACCAGATGACTCGCGTGACAAGCACCTCGGACTCTCCCTGTTGACAAAGAAATAACAAAAATAAATAAACGTTCATGAATTCTGAATCAAACACGTTGCTCTATATTTTCGACATAACTGGTTTTGAGTTTTATTTCTTAATTTTAAGTATTTACATCTTTTATTAGAGCGCTTCCATATCGTATTAATTAAATTATTAGAGTCGAGTGAAATATCTGATGAAAAAACATTTATTCATAAATTGTAGATACACTTTTAAATAAAATTAAGACAGTGGTATTTTGCATGTAATAGAGACTTTGAGAAGAGATTCCAGAGACCTAATTCCTTGTTAATGTTCCAGGCATTTTATTGACGACTTTTGTAATTTAATAACACCGTTTCATTGATATTTTTACATTTATTACATTGGACTACAATAGTTCTGTTAAATTATAGATAATGTCAAGATAAAGCTTTTATTGGCATCATAAATTTGGCGTACTGAATCTAATTCACAAGGAAATAATAATTATTAAACCGTACAAACATATAAAACAATGTGTAATAAACATGAAACAATAAAAATAAATCTTGTCAACGCGAATAGAGAGATTAGGGACGTTAAAGTTCGCCAATGGGTGTTGCCAACAACACGCCACCTCTGACTGAACACAGGTGCTACTTATCAATATTAATTTCCTTTCATTAGTTCATATGACTGAATCATTGTCAAACATCAAAGAATGTAAAATAAAACGTATATGCAGGTAACCGTAAAGTTTAATAATATCATTACTTTATACTGTATATATTTTAGATTTAAATCAAATAGAGAAAATTTAATTTGAAAGAAAAACATACTCTAAATTCAATATCATGGGCTCAAGGTTAGTTTTCCAAAGCGTAAAAACATTAAAACAATACGAATATTATTCAAATCGAGAATACCTAACGAAGTTTTTTTTACAAAAAAATTAATTTGAGCAAATAAAAGGCGTACCTCATGTGGTCCGGCTCCACGATCATCTTCGATGTAATTTTTTCAGAATTCTCAAAACGGTGAATGTTGAAAAGTTTTTGAATCCATTAAGCGACACAATTTATTAATTAAACACCAATTTACAAAGTAAGAAAAAGACTATTGTAAATGTAAACACGACACGAAAGACGCGACCGGCGGTCGAGAAGGAAATGCGCGATGCCTGCGGCAGCAGCGGAGGTCCCGCGTGGAATGAGATCCTCGTGATTTACGACCCGCCTGCTGCACCCTCCCCCCGCACGCTTCGTGTGTGACAGAGACAGTCGCACAACGAACAGACGAATCAGAGCGGAGGACAGAGACGGGTATAGATATTCAGAGTTCGAGGGGTGGTGCGCTGCGTAATGCAAGCGTGCGTGCTCTGCGCGAGGTGGATGGACGTGCAATGACGGCCGACCGTTTCGTTGACAGCTCGACAGCGGCTAGCGCATAGCTGAGTCATCGTACTGACACCAATCAAAAGTTTGATGAGCTGTCGATGCGATAAACGAACGTGTTTCGTTCCTAGTATTAAGTGTAAGACGTAAGATTGTCGACTTATAGGATTAAAACGCGCTGACAAGGAGCGTAACAAAACGTGGGGACGAGACCTTTCAACGTCAGGACAGACAGGGGACAGGGGATGGATTTACGTGTATCATGAACAGATTTCCGGCTTTGACAAAGGAAAATTTCTTGTTTTCTCTACCGTTATGAAAAATGCCGGACCGAATCTAATACGAATTAGTTGGACTAAGTCTGATAACGTATTGAATCAATACGTTTAAGAACTTGAAAGCAAATAAAATCTAACGATGGGACGGATACATTTTAAGCTGATTCTAACCATAACCGGAGCCAAGTTTTGAAACAGACGTATGAAATTTCAAACGGATCGCCAGCTGTTTATTGCTTCCTATAAGCATTAGTCGGGTGCGGGTCAATCAATCACTTATATTTATGTGACAGGTATTATACTCTTTCCCTACATTCGGCACGCACACTTTCGGAACATTCTACAAAACTTGAAAAAATTGCTTAAAACTGACTCACAATTGTCTGATTTGTAAGATTATATAATGTAATTTACTAGTACTTTATTAGCTCGAACTTTTAATTTAGTATCTCAATTCGCTGTATCTTATAAAGCATATATAGATATACTTTTTCAAAAATGTTTTAATACAGTAAATTAACCTTTTAACTACACGCAAACAGACATCCCATTATTTAACTACGGACATACAGAAATAATACGGAAATCCCAAGAGATATACAGTTTTATGATGAGTAACTTAACTAGCGTATTTTTTTTAATTTTGCATAAAATAAATGGAAGACCACTAATCCCATGGCAAATATATTAATTATGATAGTAAATATATATAGTATATTATTAAATGTTGTTGAAAAAAGGACTATGTATAATTTGTAACAGTGATATTCCCATAGGCGTATTTTACGAACGAACTGCGTTGCTAACTTTAGTATTATTGGAAACATTTTTGATGGGATTTCCTATTCTCTAAAAAATATCTATAATACAAAGTATAAAATTATAAGTAAATCAGATATATTTCTTTATTAATAAGCTAAAATCATTGAGGGAATTAAAAATATAAAACTACATCAATTTGCCAAATGCACGTTTAAAAAATGCTTAGATCTTATGAATGTATTTTCCACAAATATATTTTCAAAAATTTGAATTTGGAACTAAAGTTATGTTTTGTTTTTTAATTTATCTTTATATAATTTGTACCAGCTATATTTTAAATTTGGAAACTTATAAGTTTGTGACGTCATACCGTCATGCGGGTTGCACTTGTTGGGGACACCTGACACTGAATAATTCCGCAGTAACAAGGTGAATTTAAAACAAACAGCTGATGTCTGAAGCAATAAAAGGGCGGGACCCGTGCCCCAGAACTTATTGAGTGTCATTAAATAACAGCGGAAGTAATCTTTCAAGCACATTTTGTAAGTATTGGAATAACATAATTTTTGTTTAAGGTTCCATATTGTCAAAAAAGAATAGAACAACCTTACTAGTATAATTTTTATTGAAGTAGAATATGTTCATATAAACAGTTTAAAGAACATCGAAATAAGTCCTATTTATGCCCAATAATATATTGTCTGCATTTGACCAAAAGTATAGCTGTAAGTTTTTGTAATTTAGGTGACTTATTTAATTTATATATTATAATAACAGTTAAATTATATATTATTAATTCATTTTCACTGTTATATGGTTTTATAAAGCAATTAGAATATTCATTATGAATGTCATAAGGCACGTTCACACGCTATCTCATCCCTGTTCTAATAAAACTGTTATTAGAAACATAAATGCTGAATGCTATTTCCTGTTTTATAAAAAATTGTATAAAAATCCAAACAATAGTCTGAGATGGATATTCTGAGAGAATGTTTATGATTGATGACGTCTCACTGCAGCTAATTGACAGTGATGGAACAGGCAAGGCGGATAGCCTGCCAATACATTACTTGCTCTTTAGAGAACTTTACAATTCAATAGCACCTATTCCCATCGACAAAAGTATCAATTTGCCATAACCATTATTCACGATCTGATTTGATTTATAATAAATTTTATATTCCCAATTAAGTTATTAATAAGTCTTTTTGTTTTTGTATTTTATGATGCTATTAATTTATTATTTGTTAAATCGTTAATTAGGATTTAATGTTAATGTGCCGGATATAGATTTAAAGTTTGCCAAGTTTAGAACTAGTTTTATTAATCGATCAATCTTGTCTTGGCCATCCTGGAGCTTCTTCAGTTAAACATATTTTATTGATGGAGTGTCAAACCTAGAGTTCTTGATCATTTTTAGTGTGACTACCTACTAGCTGTCGCTATCGTATCCATTCATTCTACAAGCTATAAATCATTGGGACGCGCGTCTATTTTGAACTCTATTGCTTTGAGATAAGGATTTTGTGAGAGTATTTATGATTTGTGTGTTCCATGTCTTGGACAGCAGTTGACAACCGATCATATAAAACAATAGCATCGTTAAGTGACCGGTGGGATTGAAGGTAAGACCACCATCACAGCCTTAACCAGATAAATGTATTTTATGATAGATTGTGAAAGTAATGAATAAGTATATTTATTTATTGTGTTTTTATTACGGCACACTTTAAGTTATGTAACGGTACGTACTAAATGTACGTTTACGTTTGCTTTTTATTACATACTGACGACCACCATTTATGAAAAATTATATTATTAATCGATGCCAATTAATTTAGCCAAGCGAGTGCGACTCAGGAGGTTCCTACCATTCTGAACTGAAATGCGACGTATATATTAATAGCTACTCAGAGTCAGAAACTATAGGTTTGGCCTTTTCCTGAGGGAATTTCAAAATGTCAAAGCTTATGATCTAACCAGGTGGATGAAAAACGTAATTTGAAATGAGAACAACCTTTCAGCATTGGGATCCTGTATGAGCGTAGCTGGTATGCTATGCTCGATGTCGTCTGGTGGTGGTGAGGCGTGGGACGCGGGGGACGCGGGCGGCGAGGACTCTCCCTCCCCCCGCGTGCCCCTGCCCCGCTCGCGCTGATCCTTCGTCCCGCTTTCTGGACTTGTGGCTTCTTCTGTGGACAAAAAGAATATGTCTATTAAAAGGTGTCTTTATTTGTGACAATGATCTTATATTGGCATCGTTTATAAAATTGGAGGAATAATCAATCTTCATTCTTGCTGATTTCTGTACCGTTTATCGGAAAGAGGTTTAATTAAGATCTCAGATAACCATATTGCTAGGTCAACGGTACAAACTAAAACGAAAAAGTAAAATCGATTGCCCAAGCGCAAACAGTACAACAATACGCTGCGAATCTGATAAAACGAAATTATTTAGGTTGAAGCAAATAGAAAATAATAACTGTACAACGACAATAATTAAACGATATCATCGATAAAAATAGGGAAAATTTCCCAAACGAGGACAGTGGACGTTGCGCAAACATGTGATTAATGATTGATTGATTATTCTGTTAGTCATAGAGCCGGATCATTTATTCAAACTGGCTATCAGCTGACATAATTTCGATAAGTCGATAATATCGATTCGCTTATCCAACCGAATCGTCTGCCCAATTAAGAGCACAAGAATTAATTTGTCGACGATAATCGAAAGTAATCGCTTGCGTGCCACGCTCAATACGTGATTAAATTCTGTCGAGTGACAATTCAAATTTAGGAAGATAAGAAACACGCGAGCAACATTTTCAATCCAAAACTGATGCACGTACACAGATTCATAATATCAAATTCGCTAATGCCGAGACATAATCGTCCGGACATACTAAAGTGACCGAGATCAGCTTTCGTCTCAATTATGAAGTTATCACACGAAAAACCCTTCGAAAAGCTTTGTAACCGGAGATCATTCAAAAACGTAGCGACACGGTGGCCTGAGCGGTCCGCTTATTTCACAGTCCACTGACTCATAAACAGCGTTTTGCACGTTAATTGATTAAAACGCATCGTGTCAATCTTCATCGGACAGCATGCACCGCGCAGCGTGCCTGAGGCGATCCGAACTTTCAAGTGAGCTCACTCTATTCAGATCAAAGGAAACAGACATCGCCCGTAGTATTTGCCTGTGAGCGTTCAAATTCAGGCATAAATGACGCGTGGCGTTATCGTGATGCTTTTGAATTATTGCTCCACACCGCTGCGTCTCTCTGATTCCCCTTTAGCAACAAACATATCTGACGGACTCCTAAAGCCGCATATTCGGAAAACAATAGTGCAATGAGTTCCTCGAAAATGTAATATAACGTACGATTATCTAGAAATTATTGATTAGCGATACAGATGTCAATGCTAACGAAACGCAGTGGGTCGCAATAAAAGTTATAAATCTTGATTGTATCGTGCATCATAAATAGGTTTCGATTCGTTCCTTTCAAAATAGACTTTACTATAATGGAATAAGGCTTCAACGTATAAATGGTATGGAATTGCTTTGAATTATGATTTTTAGTTGAGCTTTGATCGAGGTAAGTTATCAGCGGATGGTAAGTATAATCACTCAAACAGATAGTATGTCATGTTTATCAAATGATCAATCAAATGGCGATGGTAGCGTTAATCCGCACCGTGTCCGCCGATATGACACCGTTTCGCAATACCTTTAGCCGCGATAAACTTCCAATTCACTGTAAGCTCGCTACCACGTTTGTTTATTTTTGCACCGTGTGTTATCGCCACCATGATAGTGGCAAAATTGATATTAAATTTTGTGGTTTCAACACACGTATCTTTTACAAAACAAATTCTTCGGCAAATACTTTTCGTATCAGTGAGATGTTGAAATTACAAAAATATATGGTCCATCAGTTGTTTAATTCAAAAACTAGTCTTTGTGTAATCGAATGCGAACAAAGGCAGGCTCTTTGTGGAGCGGCCGTCTGGTGCAGCACTCGATAGCCGAGGAAATTACGCGTCGCGAACTGATTGAAACCCACTATTCATTTAATTATACCAGGACTCTTTAAGTAAACAACTTTGGCTGTCTTGGCGTCTGTAAAAAGTGATAACAGATTTAGAAGAGATTTATAGTTATGAAAAATCACTTTCATAAATGAAAAAACAAACAACGATCGATGCAAATCTGTTCTGTCTATGAAATCTAACTACCAAACTAAGTTAATGAAAATAGTGTGAAGGATACGAAGTATATTAAACTGTGTGAACAGTGAAATGATTTCTGAAGCAAAAGCTCCAATTACCACAAATTGTTGTAGCACTAAAGAAAAATTAATTAATCAATCATTTCATTCTATAAAACCAACAACTATTTATCAATTAAAATCTTTCGAACAGAAAAGTTAGCACGAATCTCTACAGTCAAATTACTCGCGATAAAAGCTATGCTGGTACTCAATCCATTACGCGCACAATGTAATTAATTTAGTATTGTCCAATAAATTCAGGTAATGCTCAGCTAGTGTTTCGCATCTTCCGATAACAGCTCGTAAATCTGAGCCGGTAACGAATCCTGAGCAGTAGCTTAGACGGTAGACCTGGGTTTTTATCGAGCGGTGAGTTTTATCACCTGGTAATTGACCAGGTGGGGTCGTAAACTGTCAGATAGCCTGTCGGCGCCTGTGCGTGGACAGGCTAGATAGTTCGCGTTCTAAGAATATGCCGGGATATTTTTAATATGCTATTATTGATGATACTTTGTTTTCAATCACTCTTGGGAGAAGAGGTTTTCGTTTTGTAAGTCGTAAAATATTTAAGATTTAAGGATATTGTAATAAAATATATTAACATGGAGTACATAAATATCGGTTATTATATTTCTGCTCGAACTATTCTATACTAAAAATGGTCGGTGTTAGGAAAAGGTCGACTAACGTTTGTCTCGGTGGATGCAACAAGTATCATTTGTAGCTGTCACTAACCCTACGAGCCCTGACACTCAACTGTCCTCTGTTAAGCCTTCCGCCAGCGTTTAGTCAATCGCACAGGAACTAGTTGTAATTTATCAAATATTTACGTAGATTTGTAAGATCCGTGCAATTTGTTGGCTAATCTTTAACTTCCATATTTATTTGTGTATTAAGATAATTGTGCAATACACATAGATAAAATCCTATTTTTTAAATTCTACATAAAAACATTAGGCCTATAATTTACCTGACATTATTTGTGATTTTTGTCGTAGTGTTCGTGGTCTTCGTATTAACACTGAGCCACCTTCCAAGCACAAAGACAAATCTAATGACGGCTTATGAGACCTACTCTACTGCAACTAGCAAGTTCTCAACACCAACAGCACAAAACGTAGCATTGACGTTCGCATTTCCATTAAAAGGCCCGTTAGAAGCAACAAGTATCATTTGTAGCTGTCAGCGGCGTCGCGTCGCGGTAAATTAGAGCTCAGCAGTCATCGTGCGTAATCATACACTCATCTGTTAACTGACGAATAACAGATTTATATTTCAGAGTTCATTTTTTATTATCTCCCTGTGTGACGCAATTTTGGTATTATAAAGTTGCACGGATTGTTGTTCCATAGTCCATTTGTTGGGGAAAGGCGCAACGAGTACACAGCATAAGTATATTCAACTTTATTTACTTGGGATACAATTAAAGAAGGCATCATATGTAACCCAAGTAAAACTTATAGAAGTCTCTTAAATTACTCATCAATATTTATTTGAATTTAGCCAATGTTACTTAAGTCTTAATGTATTTAAAGTGTTATTTATGAAGATCAACTTAATGTTCATATAGCAAAAACATAGGATTAATAAAGCGAAGGTTATTTTCGAAAAATTGCAAGACTATCAAATTCCAGTTTTTCATATTTTGTTTTTTCCTTTCTTCACCTTCGGGCTCTCTTTATAATATAATGATAAATTTTGGAAACATTGACCATGATTTAAAAAATATAAGACCCTATTTCCATAACGAAACATGACTCGAAATTACGCAACGATTATACTTCGATTCTAGTCACAAATCACAATCACTATTTCGCAGAACAGATTTAAAATGTTGAAAACAAACCGATCCGAATCTAATCGAATATTATCTGTATATTGGACAAAAATTATACAACAATATATCCGGTCTCTTCTATTAAGTAAATACGAATACAGAAAATTTAACTTTTTTGTCTTTAAAAACAACATTAATATTCTACCGTATGACGACAAAAACAATCAAAGCTGACGGAGCCAACCAAAATCCGCAAATACCGCGGAATATGAATAATCGCTGCATCAGTAATTATTCGAATATTATATCGATAATATCAATCAACGTCATCGGAAAGTTAAATTAATACCTTTATGAATCGGCCATCGACTGTGATGGATGGGTGACGTCAGCGAAAATCGTACTCAAGGTCGCAACGGACTTTGGATTCAGTTGCGTTGAGGGGTAATGCTTAGCCTTTATATACCAGATGTTAAGCTTCTTAGTGATCTTGGTAATAGTAACAAATACAGTCGATTTGATTGACCCATCAGAATATATTAGAAAATAAGGAATAAAATTTTAGATTTTTTTTCTTTCTTCCAAATACACTGTGTATAAATTAAGGATTAATATATATTAGATGGTCACCATTTTTAATATCGACGTGATGCGTGGTTTCACTTTCACTAAATTAAACCAGGTGCTAGATAATACTAATAAGGAAGTTTCCTATAGAAAAGGAATTGCAAATTTAATGTTTCAAATTATAACTAATAAACATAAAAAATTTATGGTTTAATTTTATTTAATATATAATTACATAAACTTTATTTAGTAAGATTTTATAATTGTCAAAACGTATTCAAAATGACAAATACTTTATTTTGGAACGTAGAGTCTCATTTATTATAAAAACATCCTTGATAAATCATCTCTTAAATAGCCCAAAAGGGTTTCCAAATCATGAGAAATCTCGGTGAAAATCAGGCCCTAAGTAACGATCTATATTTGTCGATGGCGGAGCCATCATTTTCATTTAAACATCGATCCTCGCCTATTTGTCTCACCCAATGTTTAAATCTTTAGTGCAATCCACCAAGTAGTTTTAAAATGTCTATTTGATTATAAGATCAACGAAAATTTTAGCATAGCTGACCTGATGTTTTCAAAATATTTGTCTGTGATTTAAATAATTATAATGCTGTTTTCAATAGTGCAAGTCAGCATTCCCGAATGCCAAACAGGTGGTTCAGGCTTCCATTCCCGACACAATGAGCATTTGTGAGATGAACTGGTCTGGGTGTAATATACAAACATTATATTTTTAAATATCTTTATAAGATGTGTCAGCACACATAATACAGATGATAAATAGCTTAATATGTGTTAAGTAATATTTGATAGAGAAAATTGCATTGAGGAACTATATCAGTACATCACAAAGTGACATACCATGTCATATATTGATTACTAGCAAAAATAATCATTATATTATTTCTTTAAATTAAGATAACCGAAAATAATTAATTTTGACCTATCTGCGATATGATATCTTGAATATCATTCAAAACTTGATGGTATTCTTATCTGTACTCAATATGTTGCTAAGGTAATAAATTATCACGTTATCGAAAAATATCTTGGGCGGATTATTAGGCATATTTTGCATAAGTCCAAACATTAAAAACCGGACTATATTTGTGAACACAAGTTTAATGAACAGTGAATGAATTTGTACATTGTTAAAGAATACATATTTTCATTACTCTTCCTCAAATGGTCCTTCATTATTGTGTACTTGAGTGTAAAGTCGCACTTCATCCTCTAAGAGCTAATGTATTTTTTTTAATTCGGCCAACAACTACAAGCCCACAAAAACGAAAAAGTATTTATTCATAAATAGAGCAATTAATATTTTTTTAAGGGAAAAAAGCAATTCGACAGAATGGACATTAGAGTTACATTATACATTGACATAAAAAAAACAATTTCTTATATACATAGGTATATACAATTAAACCACTTCGCCTACATTATAACACCTCATATCATAGAGTCAAATTAATGTTGCTTTAGTAAACAAAATGTTGTTATTAGCATTAAATAACACACCCACAACTAAACATTCCAACCCAAAGGTTAAACAGTAACCCATCAACACACTGTCAAATCTACGATATTAAAAGTGACATTATCATAAACTATACAAATTAATAATATTTAATGTATAAGCCAACGCCTACAATCCCAGCGGGGGTAATCCAAACTTTTATGAAGCTATAGATTAACCTTCGTAATCTTAGACAGATTAAATCTGAAAAATACAAGTCGAAAATGAATAGGCAGCCTAGACCTTACCAATTTCCTCTTTTAAAATAAGCTACATTATGATTTTTTGCAGACTAATCAAAATGTTATTCGAATTTTTTATGTATAAAATGTATTTATAATACTGAACTGATAGAACTGTAATATAGGTAGAGTGAAAATGTATAGATAATTATCATTCGATAAGGCAGTAATAAACAGGAAAAAGAAAGAAAAAATATAGAAAAACCAAATGAAATGTTCGGAGAAATTAATAATACGAATAAAATAATAAGGAGGTTTGGGGCCATGTTATGGCCAAATAATTGGTTTTTCCAATTGACCATAAAAGTTTCCATGTGACGAATACAGTATTACCTGAGGTTGAACAATGTAATTCGACTACTTTATTTTTATACGTACGAAATGAATAATTCTTTAGAAATGTGCACTGGTTGAAGTATCGATAAGGTTTAACAGATTATAGGCTTGTATTCAGAGAAAAACATTCGACTCACAATAGCAACATGCGCTAGCACGCGATGCTTTGAACACTTACGTACCGACAGCAAACAAACATACTAACCAACAACTCATGGCTTAATTTTTTATCAATCTATACGAATAACTCAGTAGATATCTTAAGTCTTAAGCGCATAAAGAAGTAGATATATGTACTGGACAGAATATTGTATATTCACTACATTTTTTTAGTTTTATTCATATTGATACTTAAGCAGTGTGGTAAAAAGTAATAAGGCATTTTGTTATACAGTTATAGACCTTGGCTACTATTATTGTTGACCATGTTTTTACTTGTTTAATATTTATATACATAAATTGTAATCTTTGTGAGTTTTGTTTGAAAAAATAATATAACAACAGAAATTCTTATTAAAGTTTTTTTTATCTCCAATTATCATATTATCTACGAACATCTAACGATATCACGATGACAATAACTACAATTAGGTGATGTGTCGTAAGCCTTATCAATCAATGTAAATCAATCAATCAATTGGTATTAGTAATTATTTGATATTTATTTTATGATAACATACACACCAGTGGAAATTACCTTACGAAACTAACGCTTCAGGTAAATATTTACTATAATGAAATTTATTGAAAACGTTGAAGATTTATTAGGAAATCATCATTGCTGATACCTTATTTGGTGTTATTAGTATGTATGTCAGTATGATACTTATACGTCATAGTGCAGTAGTAGATTTAATTCAAGTTTGATCACTTAATGTTAAAAAATAAAATGAGGAATAAAATAAAAAATATTATAAATTTACTGTTTTTAACTACAATTAAACAAGTCTACCTGCCGTAGCCCAGGTTTCCAACTTCACCTGTCATAAAACGATTGAGGAATAGCTTTCAATGTGTCACTGTCATTGCTGACGCTACCATTGATCCAATCCTCTGTACCTGCTCTAACGCCGCTCACTGAAGGGGCGGGGACACTCGCGTTTTGACCAATGACTTCTCTCCGCTCAAGCAAAACTAATTATTCTGATTTATGCTCCCATTGTTCATTGTTGTATGTCTCTCTCGTGTATATGCATATGCATCATGATGCATTGCCTATCAACCCTTTTCTGACCACGTTGAGCATACATTTTTGTCTTAGTGCTCAAATTTCAGTGAAATTATATTGAAATTGTCATACATAGCGTGGAAGTTAAGAAATTTAAAACGTTTATGTATTAGTTTCACGTTACAAATAACCTACCAAAACAGTGATGTCGTAGATGCACTTCAAGCTTTTAATGAAACCTAACAAAAAGTAGGCATATCAATTCATTTACGCTTACAAAAGTAACGAAAACCATTCCTTAGTGAACCGAAAAAGGAATCACAAATACATCTAACATTCGCATAACTCAACTTGTTCGCATTCCAAAGGAAAATATCGCACCCGACTTCCGATGACAGCGCGTAAAAACGAAACAGACAGAAAGAAAACGAAGATTGTGGCTCCGCCCTCTCGAGAGACAGGTGAATGCGTTTGCGCAGCGACAGAGCCGATACGTGGAATACATTTGCGCAATATTGATATACAATGGCGGTTGACAGCGCCATCTATGGTATGTATTTATGGTAGCGCGTTTTTTGTCGTGAAGTTATATCATTAGCCTAGTTAGTTGAATCCCAGATTAAATCTAGCGGAATATTTACAAGTCTTACAGGTATGAAAACCATTGATAACAATGACAAACATCATAGTATACTCTAGATAAAACCAAGAAGTAGTAAAGAGATTAAACGCTCGTGTTGAATTAGGAGCGTTCTCAATAATGGAGCTAAACAATCTTACATATCTTAGCCATTTAAACACTGAGCAAAAACATTGAAACACAAACAATAGAGGGCGTGACTAGCGACCAGTAAACAGACAGATAAAGCTAATATTTACATTACTTTAGATAAGAACGCTTTGTCTCACTGCTAAGAACAAATTCTGCACTCAATATGTATCTGAGAATTAATTCGATAGCATTGAAAAGTGGGGCTCATGGTCTTAGTAGCATGGAATTAAAACAGCTTTTATCTCTTTAAAAATGCTACCGTCAAAACTTAAAGCTATATCTGAAAAAAGAAAATATGCAGAAATTATTAAAACTAAGACAATAGTTTATAATTTATACATGATAAAATATTTGATCGGGGGATTCTTCAATCTGCATTAAAGCATAAATAAATCGAAATATGGTGATTCTTGGACACTGCATCCAATTTTGGATTCGATCTCATTACCATAACGCAAGTGCATCGCAAGCATTCGTTGCATGACCAGTATGAACACACAGACGTGAGGAGCACGAAACAATATCTTATATCAGATAATGTATATCAGAATTATTTGATTGTGCATAATGAAATATTAGTCACAAGGTTTACCATACACCAAAAACGATTGATCAAATTCTAATTTTTTTATCTATACAGATTTTGTAATTCTCTGATACAACAAAACTAGGTAAACATCGAATTATATTTTACTTAAGAATCATCTCTGCTGTTCATTTTTTAGAACAGTATGTCGCGTCCTAACTATTTTATAACGTATTTAGATGCATTAAAGAGTCATCTTTAACTCGAGAATGTCGATTTCATTACCATACCCCGACACTTGAGCGCAGACCCCAGCCACGGTCTATGATACGTTTAGATTGGTCTAGCTCTATCATCAGATAAAAGCTTATTTGCATATTCTTTACACCTTAGTGATAAAAGGAGTATTTAGCACATTTCGAAACAAATTTTTAATTAGATACATTAAAGATACCAGGCGGTAAAACATTTTATCAATACAGCAATAAAATATTTCCCATATACTTTTTCGCGTCGTTATCAAAAATATATAAATTTTACAAATTATAATACTTAATAACATTTTCTAAATATGAACCAAATGAGGAAATTTCAGGAGCATTTTAAAATATATAATGTTCTAAATTGAGGTAGTTCTGATAAAACTAAATATGTGTTCGTACGTATGTATTTCTTTCATATTAAACATATTGTGGATGTATAAGGAGTTCTCCGGGTTAAGTAATAAAGCAATACTGAAAAGGTATACGCGGAATAGCATCGGAAACATGTCCAAGATGCAACGATTGTGTGAGACGTCGACGACCACATTTTATCACCGCCTAATGATCTCGAGCGTAATGAGGTAGGTGGGAGAGCAAACACCAATAAGGTATTTATGCCGGCGTCCTTCTATAATGGAACGTGTCAACACTGCGGTGGAAAAGTCGGCCCCTATTAACGTCCGGGGAAATTAGAGAAAGCATTCGCAGCCAAGATAATGTACGCCGGCGATGCTACGACTATGTAATGCCAACGTAATGTAATTTGACTTCGAGTTTTAGGTTCTGATATTTTGAGGATATTACAAAGTCATATTTGAAATGCATATGTTATTTCCTTAAGTTTTATTATAATTTAAATTATCTTTAATTCGTTATTAAGGTTCTCTATTGGATGTAACAGTACCAATGAATTCATGACAGTGAAACCATTAAATCCACTTAAGCAGTTCTAGTTCCAGTTTCTCAGCTAAATTAGTATGAAGCCATTTGACACAACGTGAGTCGTTTATCTCGAACAGAATGAGTGTCCAGTTATGGAACGGTTCTAAATAAAGGAAAAGGACAATAGCCGATCGCATGTCGCCGTACGCAGAATGCGACTCGTTAAGTCGCTTCGGACGCGAATTTAAGAGACAGCTTCTAAATATTGCGGCGTGCGCATGCGTCCGGAGATCCGTATCGCGGGCACAATACCGTCCGCGTCACGACGGTAGCAGAAATATGGAGGCTCGCCGTGCCTCCTTGTTTTATGTTAATACCGGTATAAACGGCTAGCGAAAAATGTCGCGACCGTCGCCGGCCACAGTGATGAAATAGCAGATACAAGTCGGCAGATTGGGACGCGACTTCAATTACTGACGCCATTGCAGCACCGAGCACTAGGAAGCATAATTAATGTGGGCTCGTCTCGGGACCGACGCATTCCCCTTCGCGCTATCGACCCTGTCGATCTGCAGGTGAAATTCCGAAACCTAATAAGTCGTCCGGCCTCATTTGTGTAAGGAGTTTCGAAAAAAGAACAATACTGATAAAAGAGACGGCTCCAATAATTTAGGGTCATTGTTTCGCCTCTTAATTTATGGAGTGCGGGTGGACGATTGATTTGTAGGTTTAGGAGGGATCTTTAAAAAGGATAAGTGCTTTTAAATCCGGCAGGCTCGGATTACGGCGTCTCGAAGCGTCAATGTATGGAAAACTCAATTTATTCGAGGCATCTCAGATATACATACAATGCTGGGTAGGATTTAAATGCGCGATAGGATTGGCCGGTGGTGTTGGGCGGTGCTGGCCATATAAGACTCTTCGTGATGCACATATTAAGTTAGGCTCTACATGGGATGAGATCGGATACCGCAGAATTACGAGATAGGAACCGATGACGTCGCGATCGTGAGTGTCCTCTGCTAGTGCCCGTGCAAGGGGCGAGACTAGAGCAGAGTTATTAATGCCCGCAAGCGTTACATTTAAACGCGGGTGGCACACTGTTATTATCTAAAGCTTATTTCTATTATTTTATGTTTGATTTACGGCTTATTATTACAAGAGCCTTCACATAGGAACACAAGCAGAGTTCCTTGTTCCTGTTAATATACACAATTTTGTAGTATTTATACTAAGCAAAGACGGACTCTTGGCTTCAATCTTTCAAAAGGGTCACATGAGGAATTCTGTCGAGTGTCGATTTATTGCCAGCCTTCAACATGGGATTAGCATTAATTGGAACGATCCGAGATTTCACCTCCTATAAATGGCACGAAGGTTTATGGTATCGAGAGATACGCTGTATACGTCAAGTGCGCCCGCGCAGCCTTGTAATTGGTCGGGCGCAGGTGACATTTACACGCAAACAAGATGGCCGTCGATGCGATATGCGATTGACAAATCAGCTCGTTATAGTTGAACCCAATATTGGCATACATCCAGGCTCTGCGGATTTGATACAATAGATTATTATCATCAATGACTGTTCACGGTCATAACACATTTAATTCTCATAATAGAGTATTGGAATGTCAACGAGGCTGATGTTTGCTGTCGTCAATCAAAGATAACATGATTTGGTTTAATATTCAATGTGAACGAATACGCAAATGTATTTTAAACGGCTCCATATGTTGCTTATATCAATATTTTCTTATTAGACTTGCTGTATGTCGGTTCTTGGGCTAAGTGGAACCATTTACTTTAATAGTGATGTAAGGAAATTATTTCTTTAGAATAGGATAATCAAATAAAAAACATTTTTTCGTACATCCTTATCCATTAACAAATATTGTAACATACATGGCCGTATTTACTATTTTAATGTCCCAGTTTTTTAATCAAATTTGAAAGTAATCCTTATAAGTAATTATACTAGTAAAATTAGTGTTGTTGGCACCGTGTTTCCGAGGACAAGGCTTATTAGCGAATCGAGTTTATGGTGGACTAGCATGCAATACCAATTATAGTGGTCCATGGCATGCATCTAAACTGATCATGTGTTCAACAAATGGTACCAGGAAAGGTGACAGGTACATTTCTACTTAGTTCGCGCAGTAAAAGTCATTTTAGATAGCTTTTAAATTTATTATTATTATATGTTATAATTTTACTTACTAAAATATATTGTGCATTTAAAGATAAATATTGAAAATATAACTCATTTTATCAGTGTTTAATCTATTTAATTTACATGCGATGCAATAAATTCCTTCATCTCTACAATGAAGCATCCCACGATAAACTAATCTTAAAAATAAGTCACACCTACACATCTGAGATAAACAAAGTGTTGATAAAGGGGTGTGATGGATGAAGAGGGAGGCGACAGTCCGGCGACAGAGTGACAGAAAAACTGGAACGCATCAATCATCGTATGGTTTTATTGCATTAAAACGTTTAAAAAAGGAATTCTTTGAAAATGCTTTGGCCAAATTTTGATTCCTCTATTAACTTGCAGGTGGATATCAGTAGACACAGAATACGCATTAGTAAAGAAATTGTGATATAGGTTTGGAACATAATAATAAAGTTGTAAGTTTTAATTCTTCAAGAACATCTCTATTGAAAGTAACTGCGTTTTAAAATGAAATGAGTTCCGTCTGTCGTTTTACATTTCGAACTCTCAACAACAGAACCCAATTTAAATCTCTGAAAAACTCTTAGTTTTTCCTGTTAATAAAAGTTGCGTAATAATTTACTATCTAATTAATAGTTCTCGTGTGTTAAGTAACAATTGTTAATATCAGTTATAATGGCTACCTTTCGAAACATCTTATCTGTGCTTGCGACGTTCATGAACAATTGGTAGACCCGTTAATAATCATTTATGAATCGACTGTAACTAACTAATAATAATTATATTATTCGTTTAGGTAGATAACAATCAAATTATTTGTTTAGCTTGACGATTCCAGTTCTTGTATTGATCAACGAAGGATTTCGATATCATCAAGGAAACTTAATTTAAAACGTCCCTTTATTTTAATTTACAGCAAGTTGAAGCGTTAGCATAGCTCAAAAATATTTAAAAACATTTGAAGTTCAACGGTGACAACACGTAAACACTAAAACGGATTTAGCCACTCTAAGCTTATCGCAATAAAAACGCAAAGTCGGCCCCGGTAGGGTGTCCACAATAAACATGTCAGATGGGACAGTCTCCCAGCGCACTTATCAGTGACCATAACGTCCTCAACTTTACGACAACCTCTCGATGTACGCGCGTGCATAAATTTAAACAAAACGTCAACCGACGAGATTTTATTTAACAGATCAAGGAAATTGTATCGATATTTCAACGATAATGCTTTCATGTTACGGAACTGATATCTTTATGTGTACATTCCACGGGTGTTCATACCATTCAGATAATGCCGTTGCATAAAGTGTTATACCGCGGAGCGCCTGTTTATTTCTTTGATGCGATAAAATAAAATATGTATAAACTGTACGTTTTATGGATCAAGACGGGATGAGATCAAAATATTTAGATCATTTATCAGGTAATGCACTTTTCATAATACGCTCAAACAGGATTGTATTTTAATCACAGCCGTATTAAATAAAGAGTATAATGTTCAGGTTTTCTGGTGCCGTTGCACTTGTTATCACCAAGGCTTTTGAGTGCTAATATTCTTTATGTTACGTGATTTTATAAATTGTTTAACATTGCACGGGAATATAAATAAAATTAATCACTGAATCAATAAAGCACGTCGAGTCCAAAGAGAGCAAACCTCAGCGCTAATCATGATCGTCTGTAAATAGCGAAAACTAAAAACCCGTTCGCGCACCGTGTAATTCTAATTAGGCAATTCAGGCAGCGGCCAGTACTAATGGGATCCCTTCGGTGCTATAAAGCAAGCGCAATCTGATCGTGTGAACACGCTGTCGGCCGTCCCGGGACATTGGCGGGGGACATGCAACGCTTTGTCACCCTATTGACTCTGCACGCAGCACATATATCAGCTACCTATATCGTTTTCTAGTTTGATACATATATTTGGTCGATAAAGCTTTAATTATACTCTAAGTTTAGTGTAAAGAATTTATTTTTATCTCTGTATAGGATTAGAAAGAACACTAATACCTTACGATGATTATCATACAAAATAATTGAAGCAAAGCACACAACACATCGTCAAATTATCGCCAGTTTACACTCACGATGTACGATTTATTATATGTCGGAGCACTAACCTCTCATCACTACGCACGGAGCAATAAATTTACTAAAAAACCCCGCACGTCAAACTACAAGAATCCACACTCCGTGCGTTATTGATGAAAACAATTCTAACACCATTTAGATAGCGTTGAAGTATTATTATTGTCTGTGAGACCGCGTGTCCGTACAGGGCTGCCAAAAACAATACAATATTTATCTTAAAACATGAGGAACCTTTAATCCAATGCATAATACATTAAACATAAATAAAAGCTATTTACTAATAAGCTACAATATTTATTAATGTTCACGATTAGAACATTTTTAACATTAACATATTTATATATATAATAACCAAAACAGGGTTTAGGTTAACACGATAAAAGCGAAGTTGCGATAAGAAATATAATGAATGTATGATAATATAATTCCCTGCAGGTTAAAATAATAGCGGACAGCCCTATGTGTGTCAGTAATTGCGAATTCACTTATGGAGAAGGCACAACAACGGTATTTTTATAGGTTGATAGTGTTAATAAAAACGGTGAGTTAAAGCAGGAGTGGGAATCATGATATTATTGAACTTATTGACGGTACAATACTAACAATTATTTTGTTGTAGATATTGTATTACAGATCGGCGGAACAAAATATATATTGCAGGACCCAAAGTCGATTCCATTACAATTTGTGGATATATCTTGTTTATACATAAAATAATTTATAGTCAATACAAAAGAATCGTAAGAATGTGGGAACAATAAAAACGTATGTAAAAATTAATGTTATCGTAAAAAAGACAAACTATATCGGATTGCGATCGTAAAAACGCAGTTAAATCTTTTCACTGATATTTAATGACTTACAGAAGATTGTAACAACTGTTAACGCCATAGATTACATCAGTTTAGACAGTGCTACAACTTATCATATTACTTATGAATTTTAAGATGGGAAATATATATTTCATTTAAAGGCTCTTAATTTCATGTAGCATTATAGCGTTAGGCGCTATTAAAGGTAATGCCATTCCATTTTTTAATGTTTTTAATGAAAAATACACCGTTTAATAACACAAGAAATATGAATCATAAGTAAGATTACGAAAATCTGACCCCGTAAATATATTTCTATCTTAATTCTTAAAGAAAAAAAAAATTCGTTTCTCTCATTCAAATTGTGTTTATGCTGTGACAAAGAGAGACAGATGGGAGAAAGTTTCCAAACACCTATCTGTCATCAGATTTTGAAGTATCGAAACACAAGGTTCACTGGAACAAATCCTTCGAACGATCGATAACGCTTTTATAATTAATAAGGTGAATCTTACGATTTGTTCACAAATGTTTGGACAAGAAGAAGCCTTATGTTTATTCTTACCATTTAATTAATCTTTGTTCTGGACAGCCTTGCAGCAATATAATCGTTGCATACGAAAATAATTGAAATCTATGATCGTGCATAGGTATACGAAGATAAATAATATTTCATGAAACCTAATAATTCATCGATTATAATTACGTGTACATCTCAATGAAATCACGATAAAAACAGAGAAGGCAAAAAACATTCTTAGCTTTAACGTAACAAAAAATAAATAAGCAAATCAATGCTAAAGATCTTATTGAACATTAACTCGATTATAAAAAGTTCAAGGATGGTTACTACAAAAATATAATATTAATTAAGTTGACACTCACTCAATCACGAGAGACCTGTCATCATCGTGGCGCCGAGAAAAAAAATATTTTGTAAAAAAAATGAAATGGGCCGGAAAGGGCGCAAGGAGTTTATATCAATCAATGATGGAATCATCAGATAGAGTTAGAACATATAGACGGTATAATTTCTATAAATTTATTTAAACTGTATGAATAATACAATTTACAAATACACTACAAATTGGTAATTTATTCCGTATTTAATATTTAGATAAGGGATAAAAATAAATTTTGTGAAAATTGCAGTCTTGCAATATTACATTAATATTAGTAAACAATATGAACTTTTTATAAAGTAATAAATATATTATTCAATTAGTATAGTTTCTTATAGAATAAAACACAAGATAAATACAACAGTAGAAATACATACGCGAACCTAAAAATGAAATTCAAGATTTAATAAGATAAAATCAATGATCCCTATTATAAAAGATCAAACAAAAACTGCCGTCTAAATCTTTCAACTTTACATCGGATTCATCAGTCAATCTCGCGACTGACAAATTTATTGGATGACTTTTTTTGAAGTCAAATATTATTTTTGAAGAGATGTATTATGGTTTCCGTCGTTAGACATTACAATATTTTTAATGAACACTCGTGTTTGATCTCGTCGCGTTAACGTATTTATAGCCATATGTCATACATACATTGTATAACATACAAAATCGTTGTACTTCAAAGACAAATCGCTGATTTTAATAATTCTATTTTAAACTCCATTAATAGTGTTTTTATTAAGTGATAGGGGCAGACGAGCAGCCCTTAGAATAAAAAGCAACCGCCATAGAAATCTTAACGTTGACTATGTGACGGTTGTGTTGTTGGCCTTTCAAGAGGTTCTTGAAGGCTCTAAAACGTATTGATTTATAAATTACTCTATGGTACTGCTTCACATTAAGACTTAACTAGATTTAAATAGACCGTAGATCTAATCGCAAAGTTAAAAGATCTTTCACTACGCTGTTTCCTTAAATCAATCGTTAGCTAATTGGGCTCTAAATTTTGTTCCTAATTTACTATTATAATTATTAATCTACAACTAAATGTTGAGCATATCGCTGAGTATTAATGTATTTAATTATTAGTAATTAGGTTTATGCCGCTACCCAGATTAAGGTGTAAAATGCCACATCTGTTTCTCGAGATGAGTGAAATAATATTGACGTGAATTATTTAGTAGTCTATGTATAGTATAAAATAAATATGCTTTTTGTGTTAGTTTAAATTTCAATATAATACATTATTATTCATAAAAGATGAATCAACACAGATTCAAAGGAAGAGACGATCAGTACTTAATAAGTTAAAGAATGCAATTACAGTAATTTATTTTCCTGACTCTAATCTAGAATGTTGGACCATAGCTATTAAAGTATATCACAAAATACCTATATACTATATATACATTATAATAAAACGTAAAAAATATTTTTCTCAAGAATTAGAATTTGTTAAAATTTCTTATCTCAATTAACCTTTAACATGGCGACACTTTCACAATAATTTTATGCAGAACTAACAAAATAATACGTTTTCACGGTTTAAACACAAAACAGCAGGTAGGCCACAGGGGGTCACTAGTATTAGATAATTATTTAACATATTTATGTTTTAATAGAAAATGAGTTTACATGTAAATTGTAAAACATTAGAAAAATGTTTTGTTAAGAATTTAAACAGAGAATGAATAATTATTATTATTGATCTTTAGGAATATAGAATGTTAATTTTACGAGATTCAAATCTTGTTTATATAAACCTATTTCTAATAATATTTTGATTTATTTCATTTTTGCACAAAAATGACTATACAAAATGGTGATCTACAATGTCTGAAACAAGAAACCAGCTGTAATAGCCGAAGACAGGAATTAAGTGGGATGAACTAACGGTGTAACTACAGCTATAGTGTCAAAAAAGCATAAATCCACATTGGTGCATTAAGGAAATTAAATTAAAATAAATAATTTTATAATCAGTATAAAACACAAAAAGTATATTAGAAAATGTATCTTTAAAACTATACTTTGGATTAGCCAAAAATATCGATATTCAATGCGCGGTACAAAAATTAAATTACTAACTACTTAAAATCAACGTCCGGCCGATAATTGATAAATTAGTATTCAGGTTGTGTTGCCCTGGACTGCATCAAGACGCCTCAATGAGGCGAGGGAGGCTTTGGGAGAACTGTGTCCTCTAGCACTCCGTGACTTATTACTCTCTGTTATGTGACCTAATGTGACTATCAATTGTATCTAATTCACCAGATAACTAGAGTAATTTTAGCCAGGTTAAAAACAGGTTTCTATAGAACAACATTCTGGTAAAAAATATAAGATTAAATCGTTACTAAGGAAAAATGGTTAGGTCTCTAGACGTCTACGTTTTTTACAATTCGTCTTTACGTCTGACAAAATCCGTGTTTTGTTATCTTTCTATTAAGTTACATACTATTCTGGAACTGACATATATGGTCACCATAGACATATTCGATTAGGCCATTGCGGGCCTCTATAAAGGCTTATTAGACTGCAGTAGATGCTTTATTTGAAACCTTTTTAGCTTCATTCGTGAAAGTTTCAAATTAACATAGTCGATGCGGGAGAAAAAACATTGCACCAAATGAGCAAAATGCACACAATCACAAGACTGAGTTCATCAAAAGAAATCCGCAACGAGACAGTTCGTCCACTGAATATAAAGAGGTGAGACAGGGATGCAAGTAGGCGGCGCTTATGGGAGGAACAGGGATAGAAAACATTTGCTTCTACTAACGAAACAATCGCGGACATAATTGATTTTAACTTAGACTGCAAATGAAGCAAGGGGAGGTCATCCTGTGACAAGAATAGAGAGTATTACTAATTGGAATATGTAGGTATGGGGACTTAATTCCATTTAGAATTCTTTGCTGAAAAGTTTTTTTGGATAATGTTAAGTAATTGTCCCAAGTTAGATTATTGTATAAAAAATTAACAGCACCATAGTTTTAAAACGTGATCTTAACTGAGAATTTCTAAGTGCCCGCTGAATAAAATTCCTTTGTCTTGAGAAAAGGTTAACAATACGTCTAGGCGTGTAGGCAGCGAGTCCGCTGCTTTAATCAGGTGAACAAGTACCACTCATTTGAATAAACACAGCTCAATCCTGATTCATTAAGGCATCGAAATAATCATTAGCCCATGTATTGTAATGAACAACTATTGGAGACGTCGCTAACTATTTACGAGTGTGACTCAACATTATTATTGGGAAGCACGATTTTTTAAATAAATCATTTACACTTTATGACCACTTGAAAAGCAGGTAGCTTAGGCGTGAAAACGCTTGCGCCAAATTACTTATGACATATAAAAATTAAAGCTTATTAGGTTTTTGGAATAATTTCTTATTTATCTTAAACTTGTGCGCTAACTCAGCCACGCACGTTCATTATAACTGATATTGTGAATTACGAGTATAAGCTAAGAATGTAAAACAATAATTGTAATATCATTGTTTGAGCATCGAAGGGTAATCTCTGTGTGATCTGACCGCGTCGTGCAGTAGCCGAGTTGGACACGATCGGCCAAAAAGGAGTGTAATGATCATTTTATGAAATGAGAGCTACACCAGGTTCAGCCTGTTACAATATCTATTACTATTATTCTATAATATTAATTCTTCTTATATATTAGAATATTTAACAAAAGTTTGAATTTGTTCCCTATTGTTAAAATAAATAAATACTCACGAATGACGCGTACATACCTGAAACAAATAAAAGTATATAGTGAGATAGTTATTTATGTAAAATTAGCATAGCTATGGCATACATATAATTCACCAAGAGTTATTCGATCAAAACGTAACTTAAATGTCTAAGACGGTGATTTTCTATGGTTTGAGAGATGATTCAAAAATCTAATGTATTACAGGTGGTCAATTGAGCTTAAATGTCAAAATAAAAAAAACGGAGACGAGACGAGTACTACGAGGCGCAAGTCAAGACCCATTTTGATTAACAAACATAAGTCAGATGCCTCCAACAATTATGGCCATAAAAGGGGCATTAGGGCCCTTCCCTAATCCATTTACGATATAAAGACGTATAAATCAAACTTAATTCTACGTACACGTGTTGATAACGGCACACAGACTCACGGACGCACACAGGAACGGGTTAAATTGTCATTTTCCTTGAGTTATTGCATATGAGTTGGATTAAAATTATTTGTTCGAAGCAAGTGGGGTATGAGAAAGATAGGGATGTGTGTGTTTGTGGCGATGAAGCAAGTTTTTACGAGAGATTTACGTAAGCAATCAATCAGAATTAACTTTTCCAATTTATGACATTGGCTCGATAAGATTTGCTAATTTTTTTATGTATAGTCGTGATAGTTATATTTAGTTAAACACTAGTCATTGACTCAAAAATGCAGGAGGCAGATTAGATTAAAAATTTCAAAACATAATATCGGCAGATGAAAAACAAATACAATCTTAACCTTTTAAAGAGTTAACTCATAAAAACCCTCGCTGGGTTAAGATAAGTACACGGGTATCGGACAGGTATCATTATGCGGGTATGCTCGGGTGGGAGGGGGTTATATGTTGGGAGGGGGGCAATTTAATTCTGTCCACGCTCTAATAATGACCGTCATAATTCGTTCAAAGTGTCCGGTCGGGGACGTTTTAGCCCCCCGGGTCGATTCCTTTGCATTCCCCCTCCTTAATTCCATTTTCACACCACCTTGCACATTCGTACTGCAAGGATTCAGATACATCTTTACGCGTATTAACATCGTTTTAATTTAGCTTCATATTGATTTCCATGTTCCGATTACAATTTAATACAAACTTGTGTAGGGGTATTATGTCTGTAAGAAACTGTAAATGTAATTGAAGTTAAGGTTTAACAAATATTCATATTACCAATATTTTATTTTATAAGGTTAGGTTATCGTTTTGTTTTGCCTATTTTCTGAGGAAAGTTGTTAACAATTTATCATACCTCATAAGAACTATATATCAATTAAAAGATACAATTTGTGTAATTATAGTAAATTTATAAAAATATTAGACCTAAATCTTGCACCTTGCGCAACTTTTATAGATCAGGGTGAATATTACAATACGGTACAAATTATTAATCGCAGTAAAGGCACTAAAGTCGGATATTAAGAAAGGTGAATATTGACCAAGCATTTTACAACAGGTTGATAAGAAAATTTACAAAATCAAAATAAACATTAGCAATAGATTACGTGGTAGTAACTGTTACAATCAGTAGATTCACTGTTATCTCTGCAAACCTTGTGTCCAATAAAGGAATTGGTTTGGTACAAGTAACAAGTAAGTTGGTACATTTGGGCTAGCCTAAAGAACGAACTGTTAAACGCTGATGAAATCGGGGAGTAATATCTTAGTAGTGATGTAAAATGGGTCCACTATGATTTCGTTAGGCCCTAAAGTTCTTTTGATAAAATATAAATAAACATAGGTAACAAAATGGATGAAAATGAACTAACTATGAATGTAAAGTTTATGGTCATATACAAAGGGCACAATTATAACGAGTTGCAATTCAAACAAAATTAACATTAACAAACACACGTAATCCTAAAATATAACGAACAGACATTACTAATTCTAACCCAACAATAACCATTACGGGGGCGTTAACGTAGGGATGTTATGCTTATCGATGGAAGGCAGACAGGGGTTTTATCGACATCGACAAAAACGTAGCCGCCACTAAATATTACAATATTTGCTAGATCTCGTTATTTTTAAGTATCGCGCCAGCGGTTCTCAAATTACGGCAAAACGGAATCACCAAGGGGTAATGAAGCCTCATGAAATGTTATACTCATATTGGGTCTAATAGAATATAAACAACTGCGTTTAATTTCATTTTGACAACGTATTTTCGTATCTTGTACTGTCGTTAATTTTATGCAGTGTTATTATACCACCGTTACTGACATTAATTACTTATTTGTTATAATCAACTTGTAAAAATTACACATTACGTATGCGTTAACATAACAACATATTATAACGAAAATATTTATGGCACTACATAATTAGATCGCTCATTACTAAAGATAATAAAATAATTTTGCAAAACATTAAACATCTATGTAGACACTGAAATTGGAATCTTAATTTATGAAATCATCGCAAGGAAATCAATATTAATTGTGATAAGCCCAAATATTCTTTATTTGTATTACGAGACTGCAAAGGCGTTAGTTGCAACAGTTTGAGCAGCACTGTAGGACGCCTCGACGTGGGGTAGTAAATTATAATGTTTTATGGTTTAATACTGCAGATGAGGCGGGGGTAAGGAGCCTATTATTAACCGTGTTAACGGGCTGCTACACTAGCGATTTTTTAGTCGCCCTCGGTAAACTTACGTTCATGCCAAACCTTCGGACGAGAAAAACATTTATTTTAATGGAAATGACAAAAATATTGATATTTGTTAAATTGATTCAAAATCAATATTTAAATGAATTCTTGTGACATTATTATGAATTTATTATTCACCATGACCCTATGGGTCATTGGAGCTTATGTTGGTAGTAGTTTGTAGAGGCAACACCCTGACGATGCTCATGTCGGGGTGAAGCGGGCATCGAATGTTTGAGGGTTTTTAGCGGAATACAGCTATTAAATTGGCCTTATATAATTTTGTGATATGGTCATAAATTAACTTGAGACTAAGATTCTATTAAAAAGTTGCAATGTTAACGAAAACATTTTTTTATTTGTACTTTTAAAGACAATAATTAACGCAAAGGCTTTATTACAAAGTGTTTAAAAAATAGGCTAAACAATAAAAATCCACCTTTGTCGATACGACCGGCCTGATCGCATAATTGAACCTAAACTTTATCTATGATACCCAAAAGTAGTCTTTGCTTACAATAACCCATTCACGGAAAAAGTCCAACTGCACCGTTTTGTATACACTCTTGTCTTTTTTCGTAACAGCAATTGACGAAAAAGACGAAACCTAATTCAAAGGTGGGATATTTTTCTAACAATTCCTTAAGTCAGGATTGTTCGAATGCGCACCAGAATCATTATTTACTTCTGTTTTATCATTCGATCATTTGCATTTGAAAGGAATGTGTATAACCAAGTGCATTTTTAATTGCATCCTCTTCGTATGTAACGTCTTCCGTTATTTGTATAGTCTGTATTTTAAGAAAACAAAAGGTTTAAAAATTGTATTTTTGTATCTTTCAGCTTATACATAATTTGCAATGTGAATACATTATAATGTAATTCATATGATGATATTTGAATTAATCAATATTGTTTAAATAAAAAGCCAGTACGGATTGTTCGCGTCGGACTCGTAAAACTCAGTTTTCACGTAAATAGTGCTAAATAAATGGCTTTGCGGTTTGGCGTCAAATTGTTGGCCGACATTTTTGTGGGATTCTTCAATCACTGCGATGCGGCTGCTTTACATTGGCTTAATATTAATTTTATGCAAAACTGTATTGTGGAAGCTCATAAAAATGTTACTCTGGTAGGGAACGTTGTATCTACATGTTTGATTCAGAAGTCTTGTATGTATCCTAAATGTATATAACTGAATGAAGTGAGAGAAGTGATGATCAGAAACGAATATTTATTTCGATTGACTATATACTATAAGCATAATAATTTTATTCTATTAATTGTTTGATTTAAAGTAATCGATATATACAACATAATATAATAATCAATATATAATACAAGTAAAATAAACGTATGAAAAAATAAAAGTAATTCAAATCTAGATTAATATTTTTATAATAATCTTCTCATTCTTCACTAATTCTTCTCTACACTAATTGAGTATTTAGAGCAATAATTATCGTATAATTTATAAGACAAAACACGCAATGTTAGAAAACAATCAATTTGAGTGCAACAAAAACATCGATTAAAAGATTGAAAGGGTAAAAGCCGACAAATTTATAAACTGGATCGACGCTAACACAGTTTCACATGTCAATGGAGTCGCGTAAAAGCCTAAAAATAAAAAAAAATATCGCGTACATGCATCTTTTTCACTCGCTGACAAATGGCTCGAAAACGCGGGATGAGTCGGATGAAAAATCATTTACAAATTCTGACGTCGCTCGCTTAGCCGGCCCGCCCTGGCCACTTTTTAACCGAGCACCATCAATAAAGCGGAGAAAAAAAGCCGAGCCGTGAGGTACGTTCGCACCGACGATCGTATAAATCAAGCACAGCGCTTCCATGGAGTCGCCCGGTCGAATTGTGGCGTTTTATGGCCTTTTGATTTACACAACCACTATTGTCGCGTATTTTAATGCATTCGATAACCCGTGTTGCGAAAAAAGGAGACATGAAACAGTGCGGACGATTTGTGACGCGCTCTCTTTATGCTATTTATTAAGTTTATTTATACAAGTCTTTGTATAAAGTTTTATGCAAATATTTAACATACTTCTGATGATACTAATATTCTATTTACATTAGAATTATTATAAATTTAGCTCTTACATATAATTTATGTTTACTTATAAATAATAATGAAAAAAAAATAGAAGACCGACTTGGACGTATATTTCCACTGACTATCCCATTGCCTATTTGAGACAAAACCGTTTATATTATTAAATTAAAATAATTGATATAACATTCACTGTGTACAATTGACTTTAATAAAAACAAACAAAAACAGCTCTACCCCACCTCTGTCATTTACGTTGACTTTGACGAACACGGGCGCATCATGCCCGATCAACTGGTGTCCCAAGCCAAACCACTCACTCATTCATTCAGTCACTCATTCACTACAGTTTCGAGTGATCACGAATTGGTTTCGTTCTTTTTTCGTGCGTCCTTGGAATCATTTTCGAGTACAGATGGCACGGACTACCTGTGAGGTATTTTTTGCTAGTTTTTTGCAAGTTTTGCGACAGAGGCTGGACGCACTGCACTTGGTGTTTTTTTTGACTTAGAGAAAACACGTTTTGGATCTACTCATTTAAGCTTTTAGTTTTTTTTTTAATATATCCACGTCAGTTTTAAATATGTAATCTAAGACTTGAAATCGTTTTACATACATTTCTTAGGAATGAGACGAGTTGAAGGAATTGCAAAACTACGTACATTTTTTTCACAAATGTAGGGGATTTCTTTTCGTCGACAACAAGCTAGAATATGTCATTTACCAGCCTTTCCATAATTGAGATCAATTTACTATCTCTTGCCAATAAAATCCTGATATAGGGAATAAAGCATTCGCAGATAATCAGAACTTATCGAAAAAGTCTAGCATGCGCCTCACGTCTGCATCGACTGATTGACGCGAGACGTCCACGACTCTCCCCCTTCCCCCTGCCACCTTCGCCCCCAGACAACCCTCCTTGACCTGTGATCTGAGTAAGAAACATGTGAAAAATGTCATTAATGCACTCCCCTCGGAATAGCGGGTCAATACATACACGATTAATAGTTCTGTTTATTGGATCTCAATTTACTAGTGATTCTGACTTAGACATACATAAACTTCTTCCCTAAAAATGTTTGCATCCCTTTTATTGTAAACAACTATAAAATGTTCATTGTTCATTAAAGTTGCAGTTTCTTATACATGATCTATTATGAATGTAAATATGTAAATATTATTAAAACCGTCATTTTTAGATAGGATGCTCCAGTCATTGATGAAAAAACACGATAAAACTTTACATATTACAAGTTCAATGTAACAAAATTAATCGAGTAAATAAAAATCGAATTGAAAAACAAACAAAACTGTAAAGGGGAGACGCGGCGCGGTGAAATGGCGAAGTTTGTTAATTTGGACGAGCGATTCAATCCGAACGCATGGACGTCGAAATGTGCATAACTTTGAATTGCACAGTTTAGAATAAATGCTTCACCTTGTAGACTCTCTATTCAACGTTTCGACAAATTATTTTGAAAAGTTGCTTTTGTTGAGCTTCATAAAGAAATGTCAATTTAATTTACAACCTATCGACCTAACTCATAAAGGGTCATACATATAAACACATTTTATTTATGGTGTAACTTTGGTGATACAACAATCAAGAACATTCCGATCAAATATCTTAATAACGTACATATGGCGTCAGACAAAAACCCGTCAATACGGACACAATAACGCAAAACTCCAAACAATAGACATTAATAAGAGCGAATAACGCTAGGCCCCGCTATCCGGGATGCGCTTATTAAAACATTTCACCCGGGCAATATCTGGCCATAGTGCGACGTGCACAATATGTGCCGCAAACTCAGTCCGCATGTGACGACCTGTGGGAATCGCGGCGAAGAAAACTTCATTAACTCCAACGTTGCCCCATCCCAGTTTTCCCCGGCCTCCTCCCGCTGACGGACCGGGGACGTCCGCTTATTACGTCTCGGACGTGCCGCGAAAGTCGTAGAAATGACGAGGGCTTCCTTCAATTGGGACGGTCGGCTGCCCGTTAATGCGGATCGCTGGCATTTCTTATGTTATTGCCGATATCGCTATTGCGATTGCATTCTGTTTCGGTGATCGACTGTCATCAACATTCATTGCCTCCTTTGTTCCGCGATTGCTGTATAATAAAACCTTTTGGATAATACTTCTTTTCTCATAAAGCTTGCTATTAAATTAAATCAAATTGTTGTCCTTCTATATTATGAGTTTGATGAGTCTGTTTGTACAGACTATAGGATCGAATTGCAAAATTATCGGATAGACGGTTTTTCGAATAATTAATTCTCGTACTAATTCTGGTCTTTAATTAATCCGGGTGAAGCTAGTACAGAAGAATATCATTGATGCACATTTTATTTATATAATATATAATATAGATATTATAAACATTAATTGTTAGAAGGGTTGAAAGCTAATATTTATTTTGAAGAAGATATCGGGTCAGTCGTACTTATAAACGCTGCGTTCTATTTTAAAAAAGTACGTCTGTAGAGTGACATAAAATGTTAGTCAACATGTCATCATGAGGACATCAAAAGTGGAGAGATATTTCGTCAACTGTCAGACATCCCCGCCTCGTATATCAACAGCACTCAGCGAGTTGTGTGGTCGATTCTTCTGAGAAATCGACTATTTAGAGGTGAAATGAGACAAAATATGACCTAATAATACCTTTCATTCAATTTATAATAATGTTTTTGGCTTATCATATTAAGGATATACTATAGCGGGGATGTAATTATTGATTAATAATTATAACCCAAAGCTAAGCCATGTCAATAACAAGTTTGTCCGTCACACAGCCGTCAATCGTAGATCGTCATTCAACAAACTTCGTCCACGGTGGTCCAGTGCGTGCCAAATACAACTCTCTCGGGATTTAAACCACAAACATTCTACTGACAATGTAACATGTTTGTTATGAAACTGACTTGAATCCATTGAAATACTCTAATCTAAATTAAAACAATTTGTTTAATTGCAAAACTTATTATAATTTTTGTAATCATTCATATGTTATTAGCACAGTTAACAAATCAAAAAGTTTGAATTAAAGGGAGCCTTTAATATATATAGGCATATTACAGGTATTTTCTATTTATACATGTTTTGTTTTATATAAACATTTAAATATACATATCCATAGTTTTGTAAATCACAAATATGTTTCTAAACATTGTAGGTATTTTTACTCCTACATTAACACTGAATAGGGATGTATTGGAACTTTTATACGCAACAAAACAAAAGTTTTACAGTAGCTTTTCGGTTTAAAAAGCCGTTAAACTCAATAGCAGCATTAAAAATCTATAAACAGCTACAAAATCGAATCGATCAGACGTCCAATAAAATTAACAAGGAGATAATACAACGGGAACAAATAAAGTTCACACTAAACCCGTCACTGTCGTATTTCTTTACGGTCTCTGAGACCGCTGTCAATCACTTGTCAACGACTGACGTCCAACGTAACTTGACACTCGGAGTATACTTAATCTTTATCGACAGACCATTACTAATTTATTGTCAAGCGAAAATTATCTCTTTGCCCATTGTTTTAAGATACTTTAATCCGCAGTTTTAAGCTTGCACAAATGTATTAAGTAGTCATTTAAGATTCATTTTTATTGATGGATTAAAATTGATAATTTATTTGATTAGCTCAAAAATGGTTCTTAAAATAAATGTGACTGTATCGAATCCTTGATAAGTCTTTTACAATAAACTTTTTATGGCCGAAGTTAGTCAACAATTTAATCTTTCTTTATATGAAGTAATGCATTGGTATTTAAAATTTACTGTTTAATTATTTATAAACAATGCCGTGGTAATGTTCGGATTAAAAGGCAAATATTTTTGATGGATAAACTAAGAGGACGACGGCGGCCTAAATAAGTGAATTGTAAGCATGAAGTTTTAAATGTGAATAAATGTCATTAAATTTAAATTGGAGCAATCCTAGTGTAAACTTGATTCCAATATTATACCTGATAGACTAACTCTGTAACTGACAACTTATGTTATTTTCCTAATATCTAGTAGCTACCCTAAGATCATGTATAAACGGATTTTATCGTTTATTAAAAACCAACCTTGTCTATTGATCGATAGTGTCTATATCTCGACTCTGTTTTTGAGATTCGTCGCACTCATACAATTAATAGGTGTCACTCAAATATGAAAAATGTATATATCATTCGAGCTATTACATTACACTCAAACCAACATATAAAATCTGCATATTACATTCATACACATAGACTATTCTTTAACTATTAATTAATTATGTAAATACAAAAGATGAGGTTTTCATGTGAGTGATCCCTCAGCAGCATCGACCACTATATTACAAGTGATGCGTGTACGTTTAAACCTGCTTTAAAATAATAAACCTTACATTTCAAATTTGTGTGACGTGACGTTTGTTTTAAATCTAAGCTGAGAAAACTTAAACTATTTAAATAGCAAAAATTTCTCAGATAAAAAGAATGCAGTAAAATCTTACTTCAGCCGTTTGTAAATATTATGCATATGCCGCTACAGTTGTAGTAATTATATATTAATAATAAGCTAATAAGATTATTTGTCTGGTAGAACGTGATAATTTCAGGAACTACTGGAGCAAATCGAAAAATTATTTTTGTGTAACAGAGTCTATTCATACATCACATGCTTTTATCGAAATGAGTGGAGGATAAGTTGTGAAATCGGGGAAAAAAACTACAAATTATATTGTACATTTTGAAAATTGTGGATATTTTACTTAAAGGTTTTTCTAATTAGATGTCTATTCAATGCGCATTGTTGGTACGGTAATAAACATCAGATCAGATAAAACATTGGACAGATCATTGTCTCACACGAACACTGACCTTACACAACCCGACTCGGCTTAACCTGCCAATTGTCGTACTCGATTTAAAGTCACGCCTTGATTAAAATCCCTTTTACACTGATGTAGCTAGACTGTAAGAACAATTGGGTAAGTGTTCAGAGCAATATCCAATCAATTATTTCGATTCAGTGAAATAATAAAACAATTTTATCACTCACTCAAAATTATATAGCGTAGGATATTTTTCTAAATAAATCTTTTAACATCAAAATTGTAAGATTTATATCAGAAAGAGATTTTAATCAGTAATTTTTGCACAACAATCTTGTACTCTTAGTTTTTTTTAATAAAGAATTTGATAAAAATAAACTTAATCATTACGGAATTATGTGGATCAAATCTAAACAAAAAATTAATTCAGCCAAACAAACACTCACCATAAAGTGATTGATAGATGTTATTTTAATTCATTAGAGCCTACCTGCTAGATATTGACATGAAGACGCCCATCCCACCTGATTATTATTAAGCCGACTTTTACGTCAATCACGTTTGTTTTTAGCCTATATAGTCTAACAATAATTCCTGGCAAACCTATGGGTGTTCTCGATTTTACTTAAAACGTGTAATTAAAAATAATTTCGCCTTTAAATCCGTAAAGGAAGTTAAAACACTGCCAAGGTCAAGCTTATATAGTACAGATAAGTATCTGAGTCTAACCACTCCGTATTTAAGCTATTTTATTTATAGTACCAAAGATGTGACCGGTAACTTATGCGTAAGGCAATCGTGAATTAACCTGCACTGAGCTTTGCTATAGTTATGAAATTAGTTAGTAAAAATAGTTAATTTCATAACTATAACAAAGCTCAGTGTTATTAATTAATGATGACATTTGAAATGTACTTATTAACTGCCAAAAGTTAATAAAAAGCACAGCAGTTACAGCTGGTACTGTTAAGTCTTGATATGATTGATAATATTAAAATTTGTATGGTGCTTTCTGCTCAGTTGGGCAAAAAGTATATGCCATAAAATGCAAGGGAGCATACAATGCAAATGGGCACTTGTTCAGGCATCGCAGACCGTGGCGGCTAGTACTGCACTCTTGGGAGAACTTGAGTTACGTCTTCGGCGTCTTAGGTCAACGACCTATGTGATTAAGGGAAGTAATGATGGAGTTTAATTCGAATTATAGCATCGTTAACATCGTAACCAGACGTACAGGTGCCGTGTTATATTCTGAACAAGTAGTGGTAACGTACATCTTTTAGAGAAATAGAAGGACGTCTCCTTCTATTCCTTTTCTATTTATATATATATATATATATATTTTTTTTTAATGTACACATAAAAAATAATGGCCTGCAATAAATGAAAAAATGCATAAGTTAAATTCTTCATTTATAACATCCGTATCTTAATATCAGAAGAAATGGTTGAAACAGAGCAATCAAACTGGGTTCGTACCTTAAAACCAAAAGCAAATCTATAACGCTTGTTTGTCAGAAAAGTTTTTAATTATATTAGAATGAACATTTCTCTACCTTGGCAATTAAAATGATATAAATAATAGTGTAAACTGAAAAAGAGTTATACAAAGCGTTGTTTTGTATTAAATATACCTTACATATAAATCACATTATTGGATAACATTAACAAATCGTATAATGTAATAAACATGTATACATTCAAACATATAATTTATATTAAAATATTACGCAAGGCACTCGCATCATAGTGTTATTTGTTGCTCTTTGTTTCATCCAAACCGTATCTTATGAATGTCTTGTGTAGGGCTGTCGGTCAACATTTGTGGCAAGCATTAACTATTATTTTCTAAAGTACATACATATAAACAGCATTATTTCGTCGGCGTAAATAATATTATTATTCAATTTCGTTTCCACCTGTTACACATTAAATTTGCCATTTACCTACTGTTTCGTCTAATTGTGTATACGCTGTGCTAATCAGTCTAGAAAAAAATATGCAATTCGACCGATTCCGATCATAAATATTAAGGAATACCTTAGAGTATATGTCAAAAGTTTGAAAAATTCGTAGAAATGGCTCATAATCCATTGTATGACTTATACATGAAAGTAGACTACGATTATCATTTTATTTAAAAAGTAATTGAATGTGTAAGCCCTAACCAGTATCGAGGTGCATCAAGACGTCATCAAGATTCGCATCGCATCAATCAGCGACAGGCCGGAGGGCGCGGGTTCGAGTCCCGATCGTAGATAACGCGTATGATGCGATTAATGGCACAGCCGCCGCCTTATAAGAGCCGCCATGCATTTTATATTGCATGCATGGAAATATTTGAAATTTCTAAAACATGATTTTAGGAAGAGGCTTTTAGGAGTAATTTAAATTATCTCATTTTGTTTGATGACGTAGTTAGATTTGCAATGAACTGAAATAGGTACAATGTCATTGCTGTGCCCCAATCAGTGCTATTTCAACGTCAGTTAATCACTTCACTGCGTCGCCATATTATATTAATTAAATACAATGAACATAATATGGCAACCCAGTTGGAAGGATGATCACGGTCCGGGTGAGTACTGTTTCCCAATGAAACTGTGAAGGTTAAATTAATTTAGTTAAAATTATAAGTCGTTAGGAGAACAATTATTAACCGAAAGTACGATACGGATATAAACATAAATTATCATTAAATTTATAATAAGTCCGCAGCAATTTGTCTAACAATATAAAGTGTACATTCGCTTGTCAGTCTGCGCATGCACACGCCCTTAATCAACTCAAACGTACGATGCGTCAGCGCTTTCGGGTATGGACATAATGTGTACACAGACTTTATTATTTTAATACAATAAATAAATAATTTTACTATATAAAGTTATAGAATGACTGAGGTATTTTGTATGAGTAATTCTCTTAATTGTTATTACTAGCTGTATTGATGAACGCGAAATAGTCTAATATAATACAATAATATAGACAATAGTTATAAGGCATGTAGGGCATTTTTTGTTCGAATCCCTAAAAATATTTATAAGAAAACATTACAGTAATTTGCGAAAAGTTCGCTGTATAGCGTTTATATGATACGCCCTCGCCTCGCCTGTAACTATAAGTGAGCTAAACTTCCCACCTGCGCCGGCCGTCAGGAAGTCTTCGGACGTCATCCTAACACGGATAGACAGACAAGTATTAACTTTGCCATTAAAATGGTAAAACTATTCCTTAGGCACGTTTAATAATTATTTATTATAATATACACGGTTCGATTTGATAAAAAAAAACATATATTTTAATCATTTATTTAATTCGTTGAAATCCCTGTCTAATAGAAACTGATTTATCAATTTTATTCCAACACTTTACGAATTCACTACTTATTCTGCCAACATAGAGCATTTCATTCGCGAAAAACAAAAACACGTTTACATGTACCAATGATAAGTCTTGTTTTCATCTACGATAAAGAACACGTCTCTGTTCATTTTATGAAAAAAGGTCGAGTCAATTCGGTAGGTCAATAATGTGTGCTGTCAATCAGACCTTGATTGAATCAAGAGGGCGTAATGTGAGGTCACTGTTCAACAAATTGAATGACGCGCTTACCATAATATTTCATGAAGTGTTTTATATATGAGTATATACTTAAATAACAAACATAAATATAAAACATAATAAAGAATATAGAAGAAAATTATAGTTTTCCTTTGGCTCACTATTGATTCTTTATATTTATCGGTCTGAGTGACACGCAATAATGATATTTTTTATATATAAATATTTTGCGTTGACGTTTATATAACAACTTTTTATTACTTATAAAAGTATGTACCATTATTACGTCATCTAAAAAATGAACTACTGTCGTTATACAGACTGTACAATGTAGTAGCATTGATCTTTGACCCCGCTCCCTGATTCAATCAGCGTTTGATTGACAGACTCAACGTGCCTTGACGTTTTAATATATTTTTATGCTATTAATATTTATTAACGACTGCTTATTAAAAAGTAAAGCTTTTAAGATGTTAACATTTCAATTCTTATCTAATCACCTAATACTTTTGGTACGTAAAACGGAACGGCACTTGGAGAGTTGAACTCAAAAATAAAAGGTCACATAAAAATTATTATATACTTCAATGCTCTGTAATTAAAGGCGACGTGTGATTAGCTTCTATATTAATGAGTCGATGCCACTTATTGACGCATGTCTGAAATTGACAAGCGATGTTGGTATGCCTAGATTAAAACTGAACTCAAGATCTAGATTTAAAAGATAAGCTAAGATTATTTAAAAATTATTTCTACGTAACATTTAAATTCTATAATGTTTACTATCATATTGAATAGCACTAATGAGTCGTTGCATATGGGGGTTATTTACTGTACATGCTACCTTAAACTTATATTTATATCTGACGTCATAGCGTGACGTCTGATTAAAAAGAGAAACAACATTTATAAATAGCAATGAATTCTCCTAATATCCATTTTACGGTCGTATCGAAACATACCACACAACACGGGAATCGAACCGACTTACGACAGTTGACAATTATTTACAACTCAACTTAGCGATATATTCTGAATCAAATAGTCGAAGCATCATCTTGTTACACACCTACGTATAACACCTTCAGGTAATACCTTGATTTTCCATTTTGAACCGTATGACGTCCGAATAAGGCGATCTTGATTGTATTAAAGTTGGCATTGGTCAATAATTTGCGACCTTTTAATGTGCTATGTGTGCCTGGTACTTCACAACTCAGTCGTAAAGTTGGAGCCGGTGTTGGACATTTTCGTTGTGTCGGCAACAACACCACATTACACAGATAAATAAATTCAAATAGGTTTTAAATCTACGCAATTCTATGTAGCGACCGACATTATTATTATCTACAACTCTCCCCACAGTAATTAAAAAGCTCTCCGGAGACGTTTGGTTAATTAGTTTCATGAACAATTAATTTTATAACACAATTAATTATTATTAATTATTTGTAAATTTCATTGTAAATCGTCTTCGACGGCTTTTCCTACGATAAACTAAACAAAGGGCAGAAAAGGCGCATCTAAGAAACTGACACATACACCTGATTACCTGTCTGTCTGTCTACGCTTCTTATGGAGAGATTAATCTAAGGATAATACATGTTTTGTTGAGCATTGAATCAAGAACTTAATTACATAACAATTATCACTTATACGTATGTATAGTTATTATAAGATAATTTCATAACACTTTCAGTAAAACCCCTTCAGCCGTTTAATTGCATATAAAGAATTAAAAATTATAAAACGTATTTCAAGCACAATCTCCATACGCAGTAACAATGTTAAATGTATTGAAGGAAACTCGGCTATATTTCTGTAAACCTAGAGATAGTAATGCAAATGGAGTTTCCAGAGCAATGCTATCTTGTAGACTGTATCGTATTCCGCCGAGCGCATTATATCTCCAGTCACTCTCAATCACTCAAGCTGTCCGCCTGTCAGTCATAAGCAAGACGAACGGGGGTGGGGGGTGGCCCACCTCCCGAGGTGAGGGGGGCGGTCAGCTCTTGAAGACAATTTATACTCGACTCGCTCCGTAACTGAGTGTACTCGATGTTGCGATGAAATTTTGTTTTGTTAAATTTTATTTAGTTATATTGAAATTGTTGGATGATTAAGTCTGAAAATACTTACATGCACATTTTTGTGGACGATAACTCACAGCCTGACATCTGATTTCAGTTTGACACATGTCTTATATCTATAGACCTATTTCAATATAGTTAAACAGTTGTATTACAATAGTTTCCACAGCAACACAGCAATACCAAGACTTATTTTAGATTTTTGAATCTTTAATTAGTAATTATTATTACGTTAATTTTGCAAGAAAAGAATGCAATACTTTACATAGCCAGCCAAGTAGAAAATAAGGAAACAAAACATTGTGTTGCCTTAATTAATTTAGGCAATAAAAACAATATTAATGAAGGTTTCTTGGCCGTGCAGTCAAAAACGCGACAAAGCCGGCCGGTGCTGGCGGCGAGTTAACATCATTATCGGTGGGGGGCAGAGGGGGTGATGGGGGGCATGGGGGACACACGTCGCTCAGATGTCGCGCACAGACGGACGTCTTTGTCCGCCGCTTTATTTACTCAGTGCCTTTGTAAAGGATAGAACCGGCGATGTTTCTAGACGGTTGATGTTTTGTTGGCTATTTGGTCACTTCCTTCAGCTTTGTTCTAAAGCAATGGTTGTGTTTCTACAATGTACTTATGTATAATTTTCGACTCACAATTCTAATTAACTTATAAAATAAGAGAATAAAAAGTCGGGAAGTCGTTTTATAGCACAATTTATGTACGATTTTTGTCATTTAGTAAGTTACTTCATAAAAGTTAATAGGTGCCACCTTCACCATATGGTTGTCAGTTCTATGCGTTATTAGGTCTGCGTGCGGCTGATTCAATCAAAGTTGACAGCTCCAAGTCGCTGTGGGTCGGACAATGTGACTATCATCGATTTTTCTCCCGTATTTGTGTTTATAATGCGTATCCCATCGAGGGTGTCAACAAATTCATATCTGAATTGAAAATTGAATGGTATTTTTACGTGAAAACTGCGGCTCTTGGATTTATTATATTTTTAAGGTAAATAAATTTCACCAACCTTCTAAACATATCCAAAGTAATTATTCATATATAAGATTATACTACACGTGATTGCCCTATTTCTTATACCTGAAGAGGCTATATATTCTTCATCACTTAAATGCCAAATACGTGTCATCAGATCTTACAGATAAAAAACTAAAATATGTTCCCACCAGATATCTACAAAGTGAATCTGCATTAGTGCACTCAATCATTCACCATTCGCTCTTCTAATTGACGTCCCACTCTATCAACAACCTTGAGAAACTAAAATCGATCAAAGTCATTTTGAACTTTACTAACTATGACACGCGTTCAACAAAACAATAACCCAAGCTTTATAATCAAATTGTTTTTCAGAATAATGTGTTTGTTTGTAATTGTTCGAATTGATTTGTAGCTCCAATTTACATTTACGATAAATACGATTACAATTACTATCTGAATTAAATTATTTGCTGTACTATGTGGTGAGGTGGTCCATGTTTATACAGATGCGACAGGACAGATTTAATATAATAGCAAAAAAGGTAACCTCAACAGTTATTTTTATCTTAAAAGTTGTTAACTTCACGCAGTATATAATTAGATGCTCTCCTAGTAACTTCAATCTCCTTCTATTGCGAGCTAGCCTTTACGGTTACCAGCGAAGCCTTTGTAAGAAATAACACGCTTGCTCCACTGCACCCATGAACCTTAAAGTATCGAACGAAGTAGATTATACTTAAAAATCATTGAAAAAGCTATAGTTTTCCTATACTATTTATAGCGTCAGTTTCGTTATTTTGACATTTATTTTGAAAATTGTGAATGCGGAATTATATTTGCGAATTAAATTTACTTTTGCAAGGTTGAAAGATTGTCAACGTCTCGAGCTGTCACGAGTCTGAAGACGCCTTTCTGTCTGCATATAGTTTCGATCGCGATCGAATCTATATGTTGTATGTATGTAGCAAGGAATGCAGTTTTACGTTGTATTGGAGGAGTTGAGCTTGGAATCGGTTTGGACGCTACTTATAAAAATAGTATTATGCCAGAGATAAGAGCGAAATACAGAAATGAATAGATAGTTTTAGTATATGCATCAAAGTCACTTAGATTTTTTTCAGAAATAATGGATTCTCAAATTAGAAATTACATATGAAGAAGCTCATTTAAAATTAAAAGTATTGTAAACATATTTACTTGCTTCGATAATAGTTGAAGTCGAATTTCTTTAACCGAAGTGACGCATTTGAAACAGCGCAGCATAGCTAGTATTAATGACCGGGAAAAGTACGTAACACCTCATTATCTGAGTGCATATAAAAGTCGTAAAGAAAATCGCGGTCGGCAGCAATAAAAGGCCGCCAAAAATAGTTTGACAAATAGCGTACAGATGTCGCGAGTGAATATGTTCGCACCTCGTTTACTTTTTACATATTTTCGGATGAATTCGTCATCCGTTTAAGACATACATTGGTGAGTTATTTTACGATAAAGTTATATATTATATTAGTCTTATATAGTATTTCCTCCAACCTGGGTTGTCTGGAAGAAATAGCTGTCGTAGCTATAAGACCGCCCTCTGTACACATACATTAATAAGTTCATAATAAGTTTATTTTTATTTATGTTTTAAGTCTACTATAAGTTTTTTTTTCCGGTTTTATGTGTGCAATAAAGTATTTTTATTATTATTATACTCTCAACTTGAATATTCGTAGTTGTCCATTGTAAAATATATCTTAATACAAAGCGTATAAGTCGATATTATATTTAGCAAAGTCGAATAATCTCACAAATCTTTTAAACAAGTATTTTATTCATTTTAATTAATACTTTGTTTCTGCCGTTATAAACAATTTCTCTGTTATCTATAAAATTTTATTGTTCATCGTCCAGAATTCCTACAAAAATAATCCTTTCAACTTCATAGATCCTTTGATATTTATTTTTAGAATCTACAGAGAATTCTGCATCTCAATCATTTGAATGTCAACGTGCAAACGCAAACACATACATCATAAGATCTGAATCGAGCCTGACCGGTCGCTATAAATTCAGCCAGAATCGATATATCAATCAATAAATCGCGCTGAAGATTGAGATATTTCACTCGAGGGGGGTCCGCCCCCAAACCCCTTCGCCCCAAACGGGGTGGGGGTGACGGATATATTCTACGCAGACACCCGTCAATCACTTGAGATATGATGAGAATTATTATTAGAGTCGAGAGGCCGATAACGTTAATAGAATTGTCGAAGCGAACGAGATATTTTTCACGATATTTGCGTATTACAAATTAAATGCCATGACGTGGTATATTATATTAACAATAGTAAACGGGGAGATAAACTAAAATAATGAAAATTTAATACAAAAAAATCAGTCAAAACACAAAATAATACAGTTCTTTACAAGGGATTCTTGTGTAGCGCAAATTTACGACTTACGAAAAACGCTTAAAATCACTCACAACTAGTACTGAGGAAAAATTTTTGACACATCTTTGTCAAGCACAGGTGCATCAATAGCAAATCAATCAAAAGCCCCAGACCCTCTCCCCCCACCCGATTGACCTTTGACCTGTCACTGTTTACTCTGCACGCCTTGACGTGTGATTGATACGTCACTACGGATCCATAGTGCCCTGGTAATTCCTAGCTAATGCCTGCTTCGGAGCTGACGTATGATTGATTTGTTACTCCGGCACACTCATGCTATCCTAGTAGATGTTCGTTTTTAAAATACTAAACGAAAAAAATTGTATTTTTTTTTCTCGTACCCATTATTTTGATATAATTTATTTAACAGTTTTATTGTTTGAAGCCACTAGAAGAAATGGTAGAAATGAAATGGTTTGTCTCGTAATGTAGGTCAGGTCTGAATAGACATATTAAGCTATATCGGTCTGTCTGACCCTTGATTAAAAGTAAAATTTAATAAAAGTGTTGTAAAAATACGTACTTGATGCATTAGCTAAGGAAATAACGTGAACAAACTGACATTAATAAATTGTAAATTGTATGTATTTAGCCCTAGGACGAACAACTCGAGTATTTAATTATATCTATCAAGGTAAGGAATTAAACGAAAATCTAGCATGACTTATATTTACATAAGATCCTCATACTTTAGTAGTAGAATTTAATCAAACCTCTTGAATATAATTGTGTTAAACGTTAAGTTTTAATAACATATGTTTATTAATAAAAACATTTAGAGAATTTTTTAATCTTGTACTAAACTGAAACAAAGTAATTGTAATCTATTATTCTTTGTGTCAATTATTGTTTAAATCGGTCAACGGATCGATATAAATTGTACGTTAACAGATAAAAAATTTGCAACAGACGATTTGGACTCTACCTCTTTAGCCGATGTAGCCGCGAGTAGTACATACCTGAAATAAAGAAAAAATACGATTAGACTTATGGTATGAAAATAATAATTGCGGAAACAAAAAAATAATATTCGATTATGAATATTTTAATTAAAGAAATGGTTTACTAAAGTTTTTTCTTTTGAGCGCTAATGTATGATTATTAATTATGGAAAGGATTATAAAAAGTAAATATATTAACAATACATAATCCGCAGTGCCTATATAGTCGAAGAATAAAGGGCTATAAATACTAGAAACATTTAAACGAAACATATAGTACCGACAGAAAAAAAGTCAAATAAAATTAAATGCTGTTTAAAAAAACCATAAAAGTGGATGTCACATTCTAGCGACTACTTACACTATACGACTCCAGAGCGACTGCCAAACGATATATATCATGAATTGCCCGGCTAATTTCGATCTTATTACATTTGAATAGAGTTCAATTCCAAACGAAATTCAAATATTCACACCAGACCGACATTAAATCGTGATGGTATACATTGCGAAATATCGAGTAGTATAAATATGCACTTTTCTTTTTCTGCATTATGCGGGCAGAACCACGTGCGCTTCGAATAAAATTTTAGTACTTGCTTTGTTCGGCTGTTTTCGTGTGTGCGAGGGAGATGGGTGCACATTAGTGGGACGTGCGAGAGAAACGGGCGATAGGCTATTGCTGTAATAACGGAGTAAGTGGACATAACTCGCGAGGGGTTTTTATACTATCCGTAGTAGGATTTCATTTTGGTTCTAATTGTTATCTGTAACGATACGTAGAGCTGGAAACGAGTAGTTAACGAGTTTAATGCAAAATCAGCTTTTAGATCATAGATAGGCGAACATTTGTTAACAGTAACTTGAAAGGGGCTATAACCCCCTATTGCAACTTCATTTGCTAGTAAATTCATCATGGATTTATTTTTAAAATACGCCTTTCCAGCAGTTCTTGCCTTCTGTACTCTTGTTATAGAGAGTCGTGATAAAATATAATTAATAAATTCTCATAACCGCTTTGGCCAACCAAGCACCTTATCTTACCCGATATATCAATGTAAAAATGTTGCCCTGGCTTTGTTTTTTTGGGATTTGGGACTCTTTTTTCCTCCTCCTCCTTCACAGACTCGGGCAAATCATACAACAATATATATGCATTATCTATGTGATATCAGTGGTTCCTAAAATTAGCTTGTTCAAAACTCTACACCTGAGTCTCTGTATTTCTTGCAGCACGACCTAGCTAGTGGTCGTAGGGTGGCGGCGCCACATTCATCAAACATTCAGACACCGTTACTGTCACTCAAACTAACTCGCTGTGACGTCTTATTATTTACGAGTGACGCCCTATCAGACAAATATTCATTATGCCAGTTTCGTTTACGTCTTGGGACCTTGGTCCACCCCTGTTGCCAAACTGTGGTAAGCTTGAAGACACGTTATAGAAAAAAAAACACCATTATGAAGTTACATATATTTAGTTGTTTAGTTGAGTTGCTTTAAAGTTTACGGCAACTAACGAATGGTTGTATATTTCACCATACTATAGAAAAGATCCTATATCGTTCGATTACGCTTCCACAGTTTGTATTATTTTTATAATTCATTGATTAATTTTTATGTTCCAGTTTGCAGACATAGATGGCGTGGAGTTGATAACCAAGCCTTAATAGTACACTTAAAATTCAAATAAAAGTAAAGCGGTCCTGAGCGAGGAATAGTTTAACAAAAACTACCCAACTACGTACATAACATCATTTTGAGCTAAGATGTCCCTCTCGACCGGAAACGGTCGGAGTTCCGCTACACAAAATTAAACTGTATCATAAAATTATAGCCACTCCGAAGTTAACTTTGCACCGTAAAAAATAAAGGGTTGCTATTTTCTCTGTGTATACATTGGTAAGAGTATGCATAACATCGATGGACGTAAGTCACACCTGGAGCAAGGTACTTCAAGCACAATGGTTATCTCAGAAGCACTCGCTTTGGTCTAGTCCACTTAAGAAAAATGCCAGAGATGGGTGAGCCAGTTCGAACAGCAATACAATCGAAATAAAATTATGTAATCGTTTATTTAGAAATGTGCAAAATGTTTAGTTGATTATTTTGATGATTGTTTTTTTTTTTTTTCAAATTTAAAACCTTCCAATGAGGATAAGGAATTGAAATACTTGATTTACCTCGAAATTATGTCGATTGGATTCCTTGTCACCGAATATAGATAAGAAAATATTTTTAATTTTTTCACTACAACAGAGATTCATAATATATTCATAGAAATGTGATTCACCTAAGTGTGGACTGATTTGTGTCCCCTTAACGCGGTCATTTAACTAATAAAAACCTCAAAAAGCGATAAATTGATGTGTCATAAATGTCGCGACATGACGAATTCGCTAATAATCTCACACCCACTGTCGACTATTTTGTTAGAATAAAAGAAAAGTTGGCAGAGAACCTGTGATATTATTGAAATTACTTTATCGCTGTTTAGGTAATATATACTGGTAAGCCTCCTATTAAATAGTTAATTCTTCTTGATGACTTGATTGAAAATTTCATCTTGACGGTATCCGTAAATTTGATGCAAGTTTTGTAAAAAAGCACTAAACAATTATGGGCTCAAACTTTTAAGCTATAACTCAAAGAAAAAGAAATGACCAGTGTGGTCTTGTGTGATAGTGATATGTTTCACAGAATATTAGGCACTTTCTCTTTTTAAAAGTCGGTTAACATCCAGAGCTAGCCGAATCCCGCGCAGCAGATATAACGATCGTTATTTTTAAATCGCGACAATTTATGTGGGTTTTAATCTAAGATTAATGGCCAATAAAAGTTGAGTAACGAAAACGACGCGGCCGCATTTAGTGACAATAAAAATATACATTTTAAATCGACTAAGTGGAAATGTTACATAATTGAGAGTTTATTTATATATTAAATCTATTTATATCGATAATAATCGTTCATTATTATTCGATTTTACTTCACGGTGTAATTAATTATACAAATTATAAAAATTTGAAGATTTTTTTTTAAATTGATATGATGTGCTTTTATATCAATAAATCTTACTAGAAAGCAACCATACATCTTATGGTCAATCATAAAATTAATAAAAAAAAAACTCATATTTTACAAAAAACATATTGATCTTATAAACATATAGCATTCACTGCGACGAATTTGGTGATGGCACCCCTCCACACCTCACAAGTGAAAAGAGCATTTTCCATTTTGTTTATCGCATTTTTACCAATACGCACAACAATGGACAGGTAAATTCCTTAACAAAACAATAGAAAATCAAATTGACACAATAAAAATGAGACATAAAAATATGTCTAGACTCTCTTTAAAACACAAAGACAACGGTTGTCAAAATAAAAAATAGTTTGGCATTTCCCGAACAAGAACCTATTAACAGTTAATTGGAAAAATTTTATGAATAAATAAAAGTAATTAATGGCGACAGTTGACGAGGTCTTAAATATCAGGATGTATCAATATTTCGGTCAACGACCCAAAATTCTCTCAACTTTATCTTCTTTATATATAATAAAATTGTAACGGAAATTTGTGTAAAATATTAAGTGTTTTAATTATTTAGGTTAGCGCCACTGTGACTCAGTGGTCATTGATTTTTTCAATTATTTGAATCTGTAAGTTCTGTCTCAAGATAAAAGGGTCACCAGAATAGGGTCTACGTGGTATTCGCCCTATGCTCCGTTAGCTAATTGAGACTTAGAATTTTTCTAGTTTTACAATAATATTAAATATTTAATGTTGGTCAAACTTTAAATACGATTTGTGATGACGAATTCGCATAAGCTTTTTGAAAAACATTCAATGTGAGTTTTATATTAGGATTCTAGGTGAGATTGGATAGGAAAAAATAAAACTTTTAAACTGTGGTTATTTTTTAGTTTGTGGATCACTTTCACAAATTTGCCATAACTTTAATGTTGAAGCGAATAAGGCTATTATCAGATCATTGCGAACCGTTCATCAACACGTAGTTAAAGTGAAACAAAACAGCTGTCGCGATTTATCTCGTCACTGATGTATGCATCTTCCACAGTAGTATTTTACGATAGTAACTCATTTTCAAGAAAAAAAAACATTGGAAGCAGGAAAGGAAAGAAACTCCACAGTAAAAATAAACCTTAAAAAGCAATTTCGCTTACCTTATAAACTTTACGGACAGTAGTTTCCTCTATATTTCCTTTACCCTGTAGTAGGGGCGGTTAATTACTATAATCAGTCCACACAACCTGATCATATCGAAATTGGCATGAAGGTATTATTAATTTAAAAAAATCAACTAAATGAATATTAAACAATTTAATTGTAAGACGAATGCAAACGCATAACAGGTTACGTAAGCCTAAATCAGGCTGATTTCATATTCATAACTATTATTTCGTTAAACTGCCACAAATACATATCGTCTTATAGGCTCTTCAATCTAGCAAAATCGGACAAGGATGACAATAGCCACGTGCGTTTGTTTGCGTGAGTGAGACGAAATGCAGGAATCTCAATAAATATGCACTTGTGTGCATCTGGAAAGCGTGCGCAAATAAACAAATACATATTCCTTTGTAACTTTGCTTAATACTGTGATGGACATTCTCTAAATATGACGGGTACTTATTGTAGAGCTTTAGACTCCTAAATACTAAAAAAAAACTCGTTTTCTTCCTCCAAAAACTCTCATACACTTTCCAAATGTGTGACATCATTTAATCAGTTTGAATCGAGAACGAATTTTGTTCAATAGATATGTGAGGTCATACCATATATGACTTCCTCAGCGAAACTTTCTTGGGCACTTTTCACAGTTGACGCAATCTCCGCCTACGTACACAACAATCCCATGTTTTTCGTCGGTCCATTTATTTATTGTTTCTCAGATTAACGACAATTTGAAGAGAGTCTAAGAATGCCAGCACTAGGCCAATTCAAATTTAGTTTTACGACGTATGCTCTCACTAAATAACTGGCGGACAGACATGGACTTGACATGTTTTGGGCCCCAATTGGTAGAAAAAGTATTTTAGCCTAGCTAGATCACTCACCATTAAATAGCAAACGAAGCATATTCCTATAATAAAAGCTAGACTTATTATTTGGAAATTGGTACTATGGCGTTATAAAACGTTAACATAGTGACGTAACACGTAAACAGTGAAAATTTTATTGTTTCGTATAATTGTTTATTCTATTAGCCTTCTAGTGCCTCAGGGAGTATGGAGTTAGAATGTAACTAAATAAAACAGTAGTTTAACGATGACAGAAGTCATTGTGAATCGAGTGACCGGTTGTTCCAGTTTGCTAGGGCATACGGGGCCCCAGATCCTCAAATCTAAGTATAGCACGATTTCTTACGGCTCGTAAAATCTCGATAAAACTAAATGTGGGATGGATCTGACATACCGCCGGACGCATGTTTATCGCCGATTGGGACGTCGCTCGTAAACTTTTTTCTCTATAATCATCAATCAGATTAATTCGACTATACCCAATCGTAGTTTAAGGTATATTTATGACACCGGTACTGCATATACATTTAAATCATTTGGTTATCTTACAGTATATAAAATGTCATGAGTTGTTGTTTTTTTTGTTGGAAGCAGAAGAAACAATTGTGAACGGGAGAAAATTCCTTGCCATCTCCTAATATATAGTAGAAAGACAGGAATGGACTCTTCTAAAAACGGGAGATATTCATTGATTAAATATGACTATTAAATTTATATATTTCCGCAAATTAAGTAATTATGTCATAATACAAGGAACAGTGAAAGCAATAAAAAAATATAGATCGTTAAGTGGACAAGCTACCTGTGTCCTGTGCCCACACGCAGGCTTTACATTGAAAATACATTAGCAATAGTTAGGCGGTTCATACAGAGGATTTAAACCTTCAGTAAATGTTCCCTTCACACCTTCAGTTTTTGTCCGAATATTGTTACACGGATTTAGAATATATTATAATAATTTGTTTAAACTGCATACAACTGTAACAAAAAGATCAAATAGTTATATACAACGGCAGTATCATCCAAAGTATATTTTTTTTAATTTATTGTCGCATACCCCCGACCTCTGGGCAGGCCATATACCAAATGTATATTGAAATGATGTGATTTCTGGAACTTAAAATACCACCCGATTTGCAATCGTTACTTGCTAATCGTTCAGAAACAGCCTAACATTAATTTAATTGCGTGCGACAATCGCGTAAATACAAATAAATTTAAACTGGGCTACTTCGTGGGTGTTCTATTACAGTAATAATTTTATTGGAACCGATCTATTGAGTAATCGTTATTTAGTACTAAACTACATTTCCTTACAATTTCATGATCAATTCTTCTCGACCGATCTTCTTAACTGCTTTTGAGAAACAAACATCTGGTCGTTTGGATCCGCTAAAACGTTGATAGACGGATTTCGGTCAGGATTACCAGCATACAAGTCTCGTTTCATTCAAACGTAATCAAAATGAACCGGTAATTTTGAACAGAGCTCCAGGAGTTGGGGGTACGGGGGATAAAGAAGACGTATCTTGGCACCACAATCCATTGTCCATTGTTTTTGCCCGATGTTATTTATGACAGACGACATTCACTCCATCCCTCTCTTCCCGGTACACGGCAGCAGTTGTCTCCCTCTAAGGCTTCCGTCCGGTAATACTAAAACTAATAAATTTCCCAAAGATTATTTATTAGATTATTCATAGCGCATTCTTGTGGTGTATTGGTATGAAGGCTTTTTTTTCAGTGATTGATTTGCCGAATGCGGCCAGGGATTTGTGAGGAATGCTTAACAGCGGTTTTGAATTACGTTTTACAACAACGTTGTTTGACAACCCATAAATTAAAGCTCACAAAGGTTGTTTTCAAAAGTCTATGGCTTAGTAATCGATGCTTTATTTTATCATAAACTTGATATTTTCTAGTAGATTTTCTTTTTTAGAATTAGAATGATCATTTTATTCTAACAGAGGACTACACAGCTTGTGCTAACTTCAATACAATTAAGTACAAGTAATTAAGGTAGTTTTTAACTATTTTTTGGCTTAAGGCTATTATTAAAAGCTTTATAATATATAGAAATAAGATTTTTTATCAATGTACTTTGAACGTAACCAACATATGTTCAAGTTAAATCACTCAAATCAAGAATCGTAGAAACATCCCATTCGTCCGATTAATTAACCTTAAAAGTTTTAATTAAAAAATAGGACAAGAAAGGACAGAGGATGCGCTCCGTCCCTCGCGTCTCAACCGCCATAAATAATTGGGACAATACCCCCACACCCCCGGATAAGTGTCTAAAATTTTCACAATCCAGCAATAAAAAGATAATTTATTAGAATAGCTCTTATTGTTTTCGTTATTTATGTGTATGGAGTAATGTAATCTAGCGAGGCCCTAAATAAATAATTTTACTGTAATGTCCCTCCTTGCCTAATCTCCGGGAGCTGGGACGGTCCCGCGTCGCCTAATGGCTACCGTATTATACGTATAAATATGATTTGTTGTCGTACACTTGACAGAATTTAATTTTCGCCGCGCAAATCTCTAAATAATTTTAATGACTCACCGCTGGATTGGAAATGGTTTTGGAAGCTGTGAAGCTCCTTAATGTCCCAGAGAGATAGAACCTTGCTTGACCTTCATTATATAAATTATATTACTAATATTACTGGCATAGTACTACTATATTACTCGAAAGTTTATGAGTATATTTTTGACGCGAAATGGTTGATCCAATATTGACAAAATTTTGCAGATACCACGGCTTAATACATAACTATATTATAATACAATTTTATTAATATTTAAATACACGGCCGCAAGATAAAAAGCTAGTTAGTTCAACAGAAATATAATGTGAGGTTATTGATAATATCAATTTAAGCAATCGAATATAAGGATTTAAAATATCTACCTACTCGATAATTTCTATTACGACTAACGCCAAACATTTTCAAGATACCTTATATCATAGACTCTTACAGTTTCTGAATTAGGGGGTGGGAATCTATGATTTACACCGCTATAGTATTATGTTCCGACTTTAATAAACAGAACGTTTGTCACTCTAGACGGTGCGACGCCGTTCACGAGACCGCGTTTTCTTAATGGTAAACTAAGCTTCATACACACGAGTGTTTGTAATATTCGGATATATTACAACTGTCCAAGACGTTCTATTTATACGAATTGATTAGACATTCTCTTAAAGCGCACTCTTTCTCAATGGCCGACATTCCATCATGGCATCGAGATCTGTGGTATTCATATTAAACAGTAAGATTATTAATAAATAATTGGCACTTTTTAAGTTATTGGTCTAAGTAACTGGCAACTATCAGCGATCTAGGTAATGTATCATGAGATATTAATTTTATTTAGCGTTTAAAATCTTCATTTAATTTATATTTCAATCCTCTAGTTTAGAAATTATATAAATAATTTACATCATATATACTAAAAAAAATATTTTAATTAGAAAAAAATAAAGTATTCATTGATGTCTTCAAGTATGTGCATAAGAAAACAATACATTTATATAAAAGTACATTGATAGCAGTCATCACACATACCTGCACCAGTGGACGTTAAGTTCCGTATAGTTTCACCCCTACCCTCCGCTTTTAATTATAATACTTTATGGGCCGATAAATCACGAGACCCGCCCCTTTGCGCCATCACTTCAATTCTAACTTGCCGTCGTACCAAGCTCCAATAAATAATACTAAAAGTTATCATCGATTGCCTTGAAGCAGACATTTTTAATTGTACTTTAAAGTTTTTTATTTTACTTAAATGCCGCGAAAAAAATATATTATCGAGACAAAATGTAAAAGTGGTAAAGAAGATATTTACCATTACTAATATTGATGTAATACTGAATTTAATAAATCTAAACAATAATCTGCTTCTCATGTACAATGGAACCATGCGTTTGAATCCCTGTTTTTATAGTTTACATGACTCGTATTAACACTAACGGAACGATGAGACAGAAAAAGAAAACTATACAACTAATGCCACTAATTGAAACCCCATTTAGAGATATTATAAATCACTAGAATTGTTATTAAAGAATGTGCAAGTGTTACAAAGTGAATTTTAGACTTTACATTTAGAACGCTAAAGACGACTTTAAATAACGTATATACATATATAATATAGAATAGAGCCATTAATTGGTTTGTCTTTGAACCCAAACCTGCATTTAGAACCTTAGTTACGTGTTCGCAAGACCTTAAGTAGAACAAACCACTAAACATAAAGATAATGTAAAGAGGCCACCTGAAGAAGAACTCGTCATCCCTGAGTTGGCAAGGCAGTGAGGGGGGCAAATATGACATATTTATGTAAAACACCCCCTTTGTGAGGAGGGAAATTAGTGCTCATTTCACGCGATGTTTATGAGTACTCGAGTGCTCAAAAATACGGTAATGTGCGCTTTCGTCTGCCGCTTCGTATCGATTCAACCGTTCTGTGGCTCGAACAATTTTCTTTAATATTTCTTTGTAATTAGGTTTTGCTCGAGACGAAGATGACAATTGACATCTGTCATATTACTTTTTTGACGTAATTGAGTAAATATATGACTTATTATATGATATCTGTACGCACACACGTACACTGAGACACAGGTAGGTTACGTAAAAACTTATTGTAATGAACCCACGTAAATGTCACTCAAATATGTATGACATTAGTAGAGTTAATAATAAAATAGTTCTATCTCTACGTCGGGGTTCTTAATGAAGAGTTATGGAACGGATTTAAACGTGTTTTATGTCAGCGTCTATTTACAAGACGTAGTATGAGTTATAGGCGACTGCAGAAAAAGTGCGTCGCGGTGACGCCTCATGATTTATACAGCAAACACATAAATCTGTCTGTCTGTCAGCTTCCTAGCGGCTGAGGGGCTGAAGATATTTCATATCAAACCAGAAAACATACTAAATAGGGCATACTACAAGTTTATGTATGCGTAACTGATTTCAAACGGAAAAATTTTTTTAAATTTTCTTTTTTTGAAAAAAAATATTATTTTATTATTATTTAAGATTGTATGTAAAATTCGCAAAAAAAGCGAAATGTACAATAAGATTTACCATAGCACTTTTGCCCATAGAATTGAAGGGACTCCAGAAAAGTTGGCCTTTTAATAAATCCATACGGTTTATTTTTAGATATGGCGACACATATAGATCGCGATGACAATAACGCGTGTTTTATTAGTTCGAGAGCCGTCGTGTCGGCTTCTGTTTACGACATTATCGCCACCACGTGCATCTACTAAACATAACATAGGCTATGTGATTAAATTTGCTGGTGTGAATATCTAATTGCTTTTTATTGTTAATACGATGAATAAATACTTGTTTAAATATGCTTATTTAGGCTTTGGCACTAGTTCTATACGATACTAATATGGCGGTTTTACTCGCCTACTCTTCAGTTTAATTTTAGCCTTTTTGCAACAAATTTCAACACTATAACGCATGTAAATCGAAAGTACAACATTGTTTTACAATGTAAAAGTATATTTTAAATCAATACGGTATATTAGTTAAAAGTATACCTTTAACAAATATTTCCTCTTTATCATAATATTACAATATTTATAAAAACGTGTTTTATAGCCGCATTATGTGTGATAATTAAAAATATTTTGAAGCGAAAAATGTTTACAGATAACTTACACGAATTCAAATACTTATTTTCTGACACCGGATTGTATGATAGCGGCCGTTCAAGCCACATCTGAAGTATCGACGCATCGTAGATCCTTGTTTTCACAAATTCCGTCATCTTGGTGGACACGCAAGTACCTCCGAACTATAAATATAGTTTATAGCTCTATCAATCGTGGACTGAGCAGCTGCCGTGTCGTTTGGGACGATGATGGATACAACTGCGCACGACAACACATTTACCGTGTCAAAGATTTTATTTAGGATCGGAACATTTCAATGATAGACAGAAAGAAGATATTTAACATCGTTAGATTTTTGCAAAGAAACCATGAAAATAAGTAGAAAATTTTAAAGTAGGACAAAGCTTCGTCATTTGCGATGATCAAGATATATGCAACTATAACCGCAAAAAATGTCTAATTATTCCTTTAGATTACATATCGAATCGCATGCAAATAGAACAAACAAAACTGTGCTGTTAGTATATCTAATGTAAACATTTAACATTAAACTATTACTGACAAAGCACATCAAAACATTCTAGTTTCAAAGTTAAATACATTGAGAAGTGTAGCTCGCTTGGCTGCACTTCTTGACAATCGATTGACGGGTGTCCACCCCTTGCAGTGCCCCCTGCCCCCACCGCCCACGGCCCTTCCACGTGACCCACATACGCTGTATTTATAATAATTGTTCGCCAGTTCGATTCATAAATTGGTCACGTCGCTTACATAATGCAGACTTATCTTAGTGATTAAGGCAATATGAAGTTTGGGAGTATGATGAATATACTAATCAGAATCTTAATGGACCTCTTTTGACCACGGGTGGATGGGCTATAAGGCTCCGTTTCTCTTACTTCCATAGTCTGACGAGTTGTCAGACCATTTTTCTGTTTGTACATTTAATGTAAGCCAGCAAAATTTTAATCGGATATAGCTTGTTTTTATTATAGAGATAAAATAAAGAAAGGGACCTAAAATTGCCCCCCAATGAATTAATGGAATATTAAATAAATAAAATCAATTATAAAGAAAAGGACGACAGCTGTGAAACTTAAAACGTTGAAGTTATTTTGTTAGCACACTGAAGGACTGTCTTTCGGTTGAGTTATGTGACGCAGGGTGATATATGGACCCCATAAAAATATTGATATGACAGACGGAACGTACTGTGAATACCAATATTGGCTCTACATACTCGAATAAAATTTTAAATATCAGATACGTTTCTTTAATATTGTTCGCCACGAATCAAAATTTATCAAATTTTATTTCCAATTAAAAAGGTTTAACTACATGTTAGTTAGATAAAATTTCATTCAAATAAGAACACATTTAGACAAAAAAACATGCATGAGGTTGTATGGTAGGTTCTTATATATTAACTAAATTACCGGCATCTTCCCCTTATTTATAAGAAGTAAATCAATCTTATAAGTAATAACTATCTTTTAAATAAAGTATCGTGATTATTTACTCGCACAAGGCACGTGGTTAGCTCAAAACTTTATCAACTTATTTTGTATTAAATGGTGCTGTTTTTGGTAAATTTAACAAATCAATTTCCGTAGTAATTTCTTTTTATTTCAGAAACCCATTCAAATTTTGACACATTATGCAACTTAATGCAGGATCAGACATATGTTCTCAAAAGTCAACATTATTCGTCTGACATAAAATCTCGTACATTTAATCATCACAGTTTAAATGAGATGACTTTAGTATTTAATAGGCCTTATGCGCAATTGACAAGTAAACAAGTCAGCAACAGTAGCGTTAGCATTGAGAACTGCTGAAATATTACATTTTGGGACATTATTCAAAACCGTTTAATTACAAAAGTTCAGAATGTATTTAAAAAATGCTGTTTTACGTTTTATTTCTTAAACAACAAAACATATGACAGTCACAAATTTTCCTTGTATAACCCTAAACACGGCAGAGCGAGTGGAGCAGAGGAGAAATCTATTACATTTATATGAAAACAATTCGCCATATGCAACAAATAAAAATCGGAAACAAATCAAGTTGCAGATGCGAGTGACGAGGAGGATCGGGCTAGACGGACCAGCTCCCTTTGACTCGTCTTAAATTATGTCCGGGACGTGATAACGAACTGAGGGGGCAGTGGGGGGCAAGGAGATGGAAGAGGAACGGGAGGGGGGAGAGGGCAAAGATATTTACTTTTACGACACACTCGCTCTATTGTGCTCGAGTTTGAGTGTTTAAATCTTTTTAATGTGGAAACTGGAGTGTCGGAAGGGTTTAGAATATTCTAACACTGATGGTCGGAAAGGATTTAATATATTTCTAGTAACCGCAAAATTTTGCTATTAATTTTCTACATGTGCATAGTTCATTACCAATTTGTATAGCTAAACTAGTTTAACAATTCTTAAGAAGCCTGTACTAATACAAAAATAAATTCATTTGTTATTATTATTTACATGGAGCCATAAGCATCACAATTAGCAATATTTATGATATTTTTAATTACTGATAAAACTTTTTTTTATATAAGAATAATTTCAAAAATAATACAATGTCATATAAAAAGGAAACGTCCGTTACGACAACTTAGAGATAACGTCGAAGGGTTGTTTTGAAACATATCTGAGAACATTCAAAGAATTTTCCTAAAATCTCTCCTAAAATTACTTTCGTTTTACTTCACAAAATAAAAGTCACAGTTAACTATTTAATGGAGTATTATGTTTCAACCCTTCAACAAAGTTGTGACATGAATGATTTGTCCCACTATACTCTTTTGATAGTCAGTTGGGAAAACAAAGGTTACTAGAAATACCACTTAGTAATCTCTGTCACCGGACTCAATAAATCGTATATGTTGGCATTTTTATTGCTTTGCTCTATTTGTTCGTGACATACTGATGTAATGTAAAAATTATTGCACCCGTTTCTAATCGGCTCTTTTTAATTTCTCTTATTTTAAACTCACTCAAGAGTCTTACAAACATGTTTATAAATATTTTTTATAAACAGACCAATAGGTATATGCAGTTCCTGTTCATAATTTGTTATAAAGGTGTAGTAAAACTGCTAATCAGTACTTTCGAGCTATATTATCTTACGATTGAAATTACTATTACTGAAATTGTGTTCCAACGTGAATTTTTTTGAAACGCTACTAAAACTTTGCGGAAATGTAACACAAGACAGAACGTTCCATTTGAAGAATGAAAAGTGCAGGTGGATTCGATTGATCTGCGGCCGGACGATGGATCCGACCGGCCTCTACCTCCCCTCGCCCACTGTACGGTGACATTTATTGCAACTTAAATTATTTAATTCTTCATAACAGAATTCCTAAGGCACCAGAACTACCCAGATTTCATACAATGAATAGTTCTGCTATCGCGATATCGAATACCGAGAAAAACAGTAATTTACTTTTTACCTACAATATTAAGCATTGTTATAGGGAACAGTGTTACTCTAGCGGTTTGACGGGTTTAAGTCGTTAAGACTTAAGTAATTTATTATAAAAACGTAATAAGTCTACAATATTATATAAGTACACATGAGGCGAGGTGGTCACGTAAAGTACTATCATTTTGAAATCTAGCGTCTAGTCGCAAATTAGTGAGGCACTCGTCCCAACTCGTCCAACGCTGCATCCGTCCTTAATGCGGTGACCACACGTTGAATGGGCCAATAAAACTTATTTTAGATTTACATCACGTCTTAAGGCCCGACCTTAAGTTATTGGTGCAAAGGATTCAAGAAATGTAATTGAAAAAAATCGTATCATCAAATTATACTCGTACTGGCATTTTGAAGTGTTCTTAATTAATTTAAATATGTATATTATATCTTCTATCAATGTATTCAACTATCTTCTCAACTATCAACGAGCCCACATGGACCAGAGTCCGCAAGAATAGAGAGAAGTGGCGACAGCTTGTGGAGGTTTTGACAACCAGTGACTATACACATACAATTTGTCATTCATTAGGTAAAACACTATCTGAATAAAATTTATTACTATTAGTTTTTTACTTTGATTTCTGTACAAGCATCAAAATATCAGGATAAGTATAATCTAGTATGTAGATATTGTATTAATTCTTGTACATAAACTATCAAATGACTCGAATAAACAATTTTAATTATTCATTAATAATTAATTAAATTATCCTAAATTTTTCCGAAACCATATGCACCAGTGATGTCCGAGCGGACTCGCCGTCTTGCCGCGTTTGACTGAGCAAAATCACTCAAAAGTTTTAATGCCGCTTCCGTGGGGACGCCTGTGCCTGTGTGTGTGCCCCCATCCCCCCGATGTGTGTCAATACTACGTGAATGTTATATGAAAGCATAGTATTTATGCTACTTGAAAGGACTTGGAAATTGTATGAAATTTTGTCTGGACAGTCATTTTCTAAATGTTAGGGTGGCTGTGATTTGTTCCTGCTATACGTTTTAACTTGTTCGTTTAATTTCGTTAGGTTCGAGATTGTTCTTGTAACTGTTTCAAGTAAACTCTACAAAGAGGAGTGAGGTTTGATATGTGGGCTATAATTGACAATGGAAAGTCGTTTAGACCACTTTCATATAAAAATTAGAGCTTATCTAGAAAATGAGAACTAACTAGTTTTTCTTTGTAGTGCCTAGTTGTTATAGGTAGTGAAGGATATAATAGACCGTCCATTCTTGGCTAAACAATACTACGGCCTTACAAGGAGTAAATGAAAATGAACCATATGAACTATTGGGGATACCGGCCTTGTGATAGTCCACTTATGCGAGCTAAAAATAAAGGGGGGGGATGCATAATTGGGTATTAACAGATCGGCGCCGGTTAGGTGGCCGATCGATTCAATCAACTTTTCATTGTAACACTGACGTATCGAATTCCGGGCTAATTAAGTCTGCTGTCATTTTATATATCTGTGATATTATCTGTTTTTAAAATTGACCAAGCGGAAAATTGCTGTGTTAAGATCTGAACCGCAGGACGAAATTTAGTATAGATAGATTGATAGTCTTTATCTAATGAGAGGCGACTTGTCAGGTCCTGTCTGTATATTGATGGGCGCAATTACAATTTGTTTTCGGTGAAGAAAAATACCGTGATTAAAATGTCAGACGTTCCGACGTCTGCCGAGCAATTGCTAGATGTATGGACTTACACAATATCAGGCGCAACAGTATATTAGTAGAAATAATAAAAATAGATGTTGCATGTATGCAATGCTGAAGACAATTGTGAAAATTTTCATTGACTCTAATATTATCTACATTTGTGTCGAAGCTAACACTTACGACAAAACTTATAAATCAAGTAAAATTTTGTAATATTTTTTTACATTCGATTTCCCATTTCACAATCCTATGTTCCCAGGATTTAGCAATAAATAACCACTGGCACTGGTTGGTGTTTTACTCATAATTTTCACTTATTTAATTAAAATTAATACTTAAACTATTGTAGCATTTTATTTTTATACTCACCTGAAGTGTCTAAGGTTATTAATACCAAACTTTTGTGTCTTACCTGTAAAAGAAAAAGAAACAACATTAGGTTTATACATTTTTCAATAACAAAAAACAAATGGTAGGCCGCAATAGAAGTAAAGAGCGGTCTATTGGAGACATTGCCTTTCTAAGAAAGAGAGAAAGGAGATTCACGGTATAACTTCTATTTAAATTTAAAGTACTTCAATCGGAATCGCCCAAAAATTAAATATTAACGGCGTTTATTAAACATGTTATTACAAATGCTTTATTAAACATATTCGCGCCGAGAAGAGTTTCTAAAATCAATATTTAAAAAACTGCCAATCAAAGTCTCGTAAAGCGGGCACATTCCCCACGGAGGCTCGGACATCCACATTCCGACCGATATTAAATCCCACTTCGCTGGGAAATTCCGCGCAGATCTCGAAACAAAACCTTGATTTTTGCATTTACCGTCAGATACAGTCACGCCGAATCTGTTATGTTTCATACAAAAGAATATCGCAACATCTTAAAACACCTGTGATTCATTCGCGTTTTTAAAACCACTGTATGTTATAGATTCATTGATAAATCAATATGAGGTTACAATTTACGTAAACGTAAAAAAATACGTAATGGCAGGGATAACTGAGTCACAATAATGTGTAATAATGTATAATTAATCAATTCTAGAATAGCTTTAGTTTCGTAAAAATATTTTAACCATATTTAATATTTTACAGCTCCCATGATTAGTATAGCAGGTCATTGACCGTAAAACAAGTGTCAAAATACCCCTAATACGCACATTCTGAGCTCTCCTACATGATTCTTATAAGAAGTACATAAACCTCCATACTTTAGTTAACGGTGGATTTGCATCGAGTTGATACCAGCCCGATAGATAGTGGATAGAGGGGTTTTATTAACCCATAAAGATCTCATTTTATTGCAGGGACATATCTGTAGGTAACCGGATTTCTTGACTTCAAATTATTTTTATAACGTCTACCCAAGGATTTGTTTATTTAATACATTTATGTCTTTGATGTTTTTATATTTGATAAGCACAATATTTACAGCGCTCGAATGACATAAATAGAGGTTATGAGCGATCCGCGTGTGACAGTTGGAGATAAATGTCAAGAGCATCTTGCAATTGTGCACTTAGTTCACAAAATATAGATAAAATAAAGAGGCTTTATTTTGAGAAATAATATTTTTCAAATAAATTTTGCAGCTCTAAAAATACTTTATGATGTCATGTTGATATAAACTCAATAACAAAATAAGTTTATGTACTGTCGGTGACATTAAAGAAACTGTTGCGACAAGTTTTAGAAACTCTGAATGACACATTCTCTTATATGCTAAATAAATCGCGATAGCTTAAAAACCACGTTCTGAACGGTATTTAAATAACCATGCAGATAAAAAGACATGCTATTGAAAAGGGGTGACGTACTAACAAACTCAAGAAAGCCGTTGTGTAAGGCAATATTGTTTCCGAGCCGCAATCTCGCATCGAGCGGCCGAATAGCTGAGATACTTATGTAAATCGGGCCACGACCACGCTTATTGTATATCTAATTTGATTTTTGCAATACCATGATGGGGTCAGCCCTTACCTGCCTAATATCAGGCCGAAAATACCCGCTGCAGCAGTTAAGGGGTTATCTGATAGGATAGTTCGAGGGTTCGCTTTAAAATATTTATGAATGGTGTAGGAGCGAATTTGTTCTGTAATCCAATTTCAGTTTACGACCGGATTTACTTGTTTGGTCTTGGGACGTTTCATTTAATGTGAAGCAGGTGGACCTAATATCTAATATGTGTATTGGTTGACGTTATATTCATACATAAACGATTCTACCTAATTTCAACATGTCTAAATTTGATCAGTCAAACTGTCATCTGATAAAATACTTTTATATATTTCCCACTTAAATCAAACTACACATTTATAATCCAATGCGCCTTTGATAGTTATTTAACATTATATTAAAAACCTTAATAAACATAATATTATAACTAAAACATATAATCATTTACGCAAGTTTCCAAAGATACCGACGACCACTTTGAATTGCTCGACTACTTCTAGGCTCATCGCTCTGTTAAAATGTGGAGTAGGTAACCTTAAATAATATTTATTACAATGTGTAGCTACGAGAAAGTTTGACATGCAGAGAATTGATTTGTACTTCTCTTTTTAGTATGTCCTATTTGTGTCCTTTTAGATAAATGTATGTAAGTTCAATTCCCCATTCGTATGTACAACGTGCAATAATCACTGTAAAGCATATTGTATTCAGAATGACGTCAAGGCAACACAGTTTTAGAAGTTAGAGATTAATCGAACTTCAGGCCGATGTCAACGCTAGAAATGAACCGCGCAACTTTCAGCTATTTACGCAAAGAAACGACTCGTGAGTTGCAAACAAATCAACACAGTTGTAAATGCAACGTCAAGTTAATTAAAACAGCGAAAAGTTTGAGACTTAAAAGCGATAAGGCTGCGTTTATTCATAGGTGGCAGCGATTACTGTTCTCTGATTTAATATTTATGAACGCACCTCTTTATTATTATTTTTATATCAAAGAAGAGAGAATTAAAAACCTGGTGATATTATAGATATAGTTGTTTATTGTTTGTAGCCGTTGTTTGTAGATAATAAATGTAGAACTTAGGTTAGATATATTTATATTAATTTATGGAACCTCGATGTTCGTACCGTATGAAATGTTATTTCGTATGGTATTAAAGTTTTTACTGATTTAAAAAAAAAATCTCCGTAAAAACCATCCTCGTACTTTCTACGAATATTCCACAACTTAATTAAGGATCTGTTTAGCTGTTCTCGAGATTTGCGATAAGCAACACATTTAGCGATTCATTTTGGTTGTATAGAAGATTAATAAACAAATACAAATATTTGAATAAATACTAGTAAATCCTTATCGGTTGTGTTAGTATGCATATAATATATTCTTTTAATTATCAGAAAATAATTGTAACATCCATACGATTCGTCTAATATATTTATTCAGTTTTATCCCGCTGATCTAGTCACAACGGCCGCACCCGACTCGGACCGCAGCGAGCTGTCGAACTGAAAGAAATAGTTTCGAATACGAAACGTTTGTAAGCAGTTGGATTTATTTCCTTGCTCTAATAACATTAATTACTTGTTATGACAGCTCGCTACTACTTTATATGCGAATGCAAGCGAAAATTAAACAGTGCTATGGAGCAAGTTATAAATAAATTGCATGATGTCAATAGTGTCATGCACACTTCTTGTAATGCCTAGTTTTGAAAAATAATTTTTAAGCTTATTTTTTGTATTTTATATATAATTTATTTATTATTGTAATGATAGCAATAGCAAATGTGATTCAAGTTAAAGGTACAGAACAATATGATTTACCTAATAAAAACGGGTGTAATTTACTGTTTTTATTTAATGTGTACCACATTGTAGAACACGCAACTTTATACACGAACTAGCAACTGCATTGTTTAAGCTAAATTGAGATGTGCCAGTTTAGAATTTTCCATTGACCACATATAGCATAAGACTGGTACATTTTCTGCACGTTTACGTTCATAAGAAATGCATTAGCAATGTGTGCAGTCAGTCTGCTGGCGACGTGTATCTGACAGCTCTGTCAACCCCGTCCCCTGCACACAACACTGAAATTCTCTCATAATGTTGAACATTAAACATTTTGCTGTCTTGAGTTTTGTGATATTAACCGCCTATATATGATATTCAATTACAATTACTAATCTGGGTACAGGTATCTATAGCTACTTGCAACTTGCACATTTGTTTGGTTTGTCAACACATAAAAGCCACAATATTGAGCCATTATAGTAACATTTTAGAGTAGTATCAAAAAGTTTAATTGCAAATCAATATAGAATGAAAATAATACATATGATAGTTCAAGTGTAAATAGTAATTAACGAACCACACCCGAGCATCAAAAGTCCTCACGTATGCACTTGATCGCTCGGTAACGTGACGTCCATCGATTGTGGGGGCGTTTAGGGTGTTGGGGGTGTGGGGAAAGAAAGCTTTAAAAACAGAGAGCCAACGTCTCAACGACGGCCCAATACGTCCCCGGCCGGCCGCCGATTACGAGCACACAGCGTCAACAAATAAAGACATTATACTGTGACGTAGTATATTATTATTATAAAAATAATGTTATTTATATATGTGATGGCAATACACAGAAAAGTTTAGCACACAAGAAGGTCGAGGGGTTCAAACCTAAACGTAAAACATTTACAATTTTTTAATTCTTACTTATGCAATACACATCTCCCTAGAATTTAGTGTGCATTTTCGACAAGTAGAAAAGTACAACTATCATCAAATGATTATGTTATTATCCAGTTAACAACTTTATGAACGAAACAGAATAAGTATTGTCGCGTGAACGCTTCCACTGGTTTAAAAAACGAAATGATATCGACGTTTGCTGACGGTACCTTGCATCTGAGTGCACACGGAAACACACGAGCATATACAGCATTCGTTATTTTTCGCCACCTCCGGCGTATTGATTAGTGCTCATTGCTGCCTCATCGCACCTGCTTGCTACATGTCGTCGCTACACAATAACTTGTGATTATAAATGGTTTCAAATTAAATGTAATCTATTAATCATTAATGCGCTGTATTAGTTATTGAATTTTTTTATTTACAATAGATAGTACATAACTTACATAATCGTATTCTATAGTAATTCTACTCAATTCACACAAAAAACAGCACCTCAAATTATAATTGTCCTCACTAGAGTCTTTTGATGTAAATTTAATGTTTCTTATTTAATTTTTAAGTATAGATTATACTTAAAAATTAAATAAATACAATCTAATGTGAATGCTATGAGCGAGTTTTTTGAATCGTAATCCAGAAATCACGTCATTATTGGCTCATTTCATCCCATTTTGTATATGTTAAAAACTAGTTAAAAAAACTCAAACGATAAATAGAAAAATGTCGGAATAAAAGCGGAACGGAAATGCGGCTAATTAAGGAAAGACAGGCGTCCGACTTGTATGTCAACTCACTAACTTTCCGAATTTAACTTGAATAATTGGACAAAAGACTATTTGAACGAATTAATACTGCAAATGAAAGACAGTAGCTTTTACTGTTTTGCTCGATGAAAAGTGACCGGAAAATCCGTTACAAAGTCTGAACAAACTCAAACTTAACTGAAGTGAAAGTGCTATCTGGAAACGGCTACGGACCTGATGCAGTGTTAGTTCAGTATTAACATAACACAGTTGGCCTAGTGGTAATGGTTCGTGTATTTAAAATCTGGTTGTGGGTCAATAGAGGTCGTCGCGCTAATGTACGCACTATGAACGTTCAGATCATGGTATCATCTATGGTACCGGCGTGTCTCAGATCTAAAAGTCGTGTTTCAGTTATAAAAAAGGTAAAAAAAAACTGAGAAAATACCAATCAATACGTTACTTAATGATATATACGTTTGCAATTATAACATTTGTTACTCTACCTAATCCGAAATAAAACATGAATGACGAATTATAATGTTTTGATATGATAACTATTACTGTGATTTCTAATTGACCTGTAGGCAAAAGATTAAAGTTGACAAGATAATCGTGTTTGTGTTTATCAAACAATTAGTATTACGTTTAATTTTGTTAAATAATCTATTAGAACCACTTTATTATCAGTTTAGAGATTAGGTGGACAGGTGTTGTATAATGAGGCTGTCAGTTTTTTTTGGTATAACTACACAGTAATTTAACTTTGGTCCAATGTCTCCAATTCATATTTTTTTATAGAAAAAGTAGGACTGACTTAGTATTAAATGATATAAGTATTAATTTTCCTACGAACATTAGACGAATCTTGCAATAGCTTAGGAATACAAAACCGAATCAAATAAAACTATAAATACAATATTTTTAGACAATTATTTTTATTGTTATAAAACACAAAGCATAGGCGCTTTACATTCACGTTTTTATTGTAATGAAACAATGAAATATTTTTGTAAGATACATAAATTTATCTATCTGTTCATGGATTGAAACCCTCGGAAAACCAGGGTCAAGCCAAGCTGACAAAATATCCACATGGCACACGTTGTCGTGTGGTCCCATTCAACTGTCAGAGGACTGTAATTCGACGTCTATCCTTACTTAGTTATTGTTTATCTATGTTCCTCAATAATTTTCCTAGGCAAAACCATCCTTTTCCTTGATTTAACAACTATCTATAGTGTTTATCGCGAAGCCTTAACGATACACAAATAAAGTTACAGTATAAAATAACTTTCAGACTGAAAATGATATTATAAAGATGTAGAGTTCCATTTGTTTAGTGAAATTTGTTATTCTTAAACTACAGAAAGTACCTCAACCACTTGGTAATTCTCACATTATTGAAGATTGACTTTGTAAGTGAAATCCGTTTTCACAACAGCTGATAAGTCTCTTGGGATTAAGCGGCGGCCATACCTTAATTGACATGTATGTGTGTAATTCGAAAACTTCCTAGTGCTGAAATATTTTGGTTTTCACTTCAGCAATCCTATTTTTATTATTTATATCTCGACTTAAGTTTAATACACGGAGTGTTAATGTGAGTCTAAATCGAATATCGGTTTTTTGAATTCTCGGGTGTATGTATCTGTGTGTGAACAAGCCACAGACTCTCGCAGCTCTAAAATTCATCAAGAAATAAGGAACATACATAAGGTATTACGGCAAGTTATGCAAAATGTCATAAATAGGGCTCAAATGTACATTTACAACTCTGGAGGTCACCCTTTAAAATCATCATCTTTAAATCCTAATGGTACGAAGTTTAATGGCACAAATGTAGATTTAAAAAACCTAAATCTAGTTTTCTAATTTAAAAAAATGTTATAGCTGAATCAAATAGGGTCTTTATTTTTGCGCCACCCAGTAAATATTTTTACAAAATCAAGCTAGTGTCAGAAGATAAGATAGAAATCTCTTTAAATAAATAAATGTCAGTTTTTATGGACCTTGGAGACTCCAAACATTAAAATAAATATGAAATCACCAATGGTCTCAGGCATTGCTAATTAAGCAGTGTCAGTGACAGGTGTCAGTTTTGAAGCGAGCCGCAGTGGAACACTCAGTGCATTATCAAATCGCATCGAGATGACGGCAGCGTCGCTGTCGCTCCCACGTCCCTAAGTTTACTTTGCTCCGCTCCAAATTTCACTCCAGACTTGCGACGGTAAGTCCGAGGCATGACCGAAGGCGATAAAACGAAGCGCCGTGCGAGTAGAAGAGATGAATTATTTACATATATAAGAATATCTTGGGTCTATAGATGCCAGTAACGATTCTTTCCTTGACAATAGAAACTCAGTTCATTAAATACATAGTAAAAAATCTCTATTATCAATAACTGTGATCCGAACGAAAAACTTCAGGTTGGACATTTAGGTTAGATAAGATAAGGTAACATTACTCTTCAAAATTTCTTTAATGACAGACATTTAACGCTGCGTCTTAACGCGGGCACCACTCGCAGCCAAGTCAGTCCTGTCACGTCACCGTGCCCGACAGTCTCGCCGGCGATGACAGGCCGCGACTGAATTGTCCCGTGCCAGTTCTGACACCACGCCGTCTTAGTTTATTTCGGTTGCTGCTATTATTGATTGCATTTTCTCCAACTTAGCTTCGATTGACATTGCGATAGCGTGAAAGCGTATAGATTTGACAAAATGTAATTTTACATTGTTTAAATATATGTTTAAAATCCCTACATGCCACACATATTGTTGACTATCTTCCAAAGCATAAACCCGCGGTGACTTTTAAAGTAGACGTCTCACTTTATATAAACTATTGTCCCAAACAATTTTCATTAGCATTCGCGCTGACAAGCCCTAACTGAAGTTCTAGTTAAGTAAATAAATAGCTACAATTAAGCGAATTTAAAAGAAAGGTATTGCGCAGTGCGCTGACACCGTTGACATCGTCACGAACTTTTGCTATTTGAGCTCATTCGATTATCAATACCCGCATAGCTTGACATATTTATTTTTGGAAGTTTTTCAACATTTCTCTACAGTGATAATGTCCGTTCTTTGTGTCATTGATTGAGCTGCACCCGTATTGGTTTGAGTTCATGTCACCCTTTTTGGTGTCAGCAGCAACTTGGAAGAGTCTGAAAGAGGCGATTTCCAGCTGGTTTCACATAATTTCCAGAAAATCATATTGTGATTACGGTTGGTCATGTAATATTACACCAGAAGCATGGATTTTGCAATGTCAAATGTGTCCTGAGTATAAAGTAGGAGCTAAACCATATAATCTTACAATGATGGTGAACGATGCAATCATTAGCGGTAAGTGCCATGATTGTACAGCATCGATTGGTGGATGGATATGCAGTCTTTTTAATAGGGGGTCATCGTCGCAGCGAGAAACCTCCATATATGTCAATAGTTACTTAAAGAATGATTTTATCTCGACTAGGTGCTGTTCTCAAGAACATCATAGTTACCCAGCTGTGTACAAAAGAAGTACGTATTTTTAACTGTATCCGTACCCCCAATTTATCGGGCGCTAAAAATTTAAACGTCGAAAAGAAAAACTATTTTAATCCAAACAGTCCGATCGCAATGTAACCCTAGCGAGTTGGGCACGTAAACGTAAAGTGCAATACAATAAGAAATAACGAGGCAATATCAAAGCGGGCGGCCGTCAGTCGTCTTGAGCGCACTGCACCAGGACAGTCATTTCAAACTGACAGGGGGTGGATGTGACAGGGGGACGGGGCCAGGGGGTGAACAGATGGATTGATATTGCACCCGGTAAGACGGAGCGATCGCATGCGATGGAAAAACACGACGTCCTAGAACGTATTGCACTTGAAAGTTGCTTGATAGATTGATCCGGTGCATTCGGGTGGCGTTGGACTTGATTCTCTTGCGGTTAGGAGTTAAGTAATTTACGATTAAAGTTGCGAGTTCATGTGTCAAAGTCTTGAGTAAATAAGTTATATTTGTTTCGAGAAATGTGCAGTTTAATAGTAAAACACAGTCATCAAGATTCATATAGTTTATTTTAGTTTATTTCATATAGTTTATTTATTTTTTATTTTCTGCACAAAAACTTCTTTTATACAATAGCTTAATGCATACATTTCATCGTGAGGATGGAGACTGGAGCCTAAAAAAAGGACTAGCTTGTGTTATAGGTCTCTCAGCAGCCAAAAAACAGTTCAAAATCTAGCTTACTTAATAGTATGCAATAACTGTACCTAAATAGTACTAATATACTATTTAGGTATATTGTAATTTATAATCTTTCATAAACTTAAATAATCCATAAAACTACAACACGTAAAAAATAGAATCCTTAATAACCGATCAGCGATGAGTCTTTTTATAGTTGCAAACAGTTTGTAAAACACAAACAAATTACGAACAAAGGACTGTAATCAGTCCGTTTGAAAGACAAGTTGAAAAATTCAAATTTGCATTCTATAATTCGGACAAATGAAATTCGTGCAACTCCGTAACGTGACGTCGCGCAGGGACAGTGACGGACCACCTGCCACCCGACCCCACCCAACCCATCACACCGCCGGACCAAGACGAACAGTGGATATAACAGCAGTAAGATTGCAAATGATGACGTAACTGGTATACAAATGCATGATTGACGATGTTGGTTTAACAGGCAGATAAATATTTAATGTACCTTTTCCATTTGTTGACATGTTAAGGTTTTCAATGATCATATACTAACATTGTTACGTAATTGAAAATTAAGACGTCTGACGTCCTGGGCGAGATAAAAGGAACAAATGACCTTGTCGTATTTTCATGTAATCCTTTAGTTTACTTCAGCTCTGCGACCTTATAGGTGCGAAAAGAATACACCCTGAGATAACAACACCCTGAATAATAGATTAGTTACTTACATTTTTCAAAATTATATTGAATTTAGGTCTACTATTATAATAATATTGAAATACAAAATTTGGGTACCATCTTTTAATTGCAGAGCTGTACCAGTAGCACGACACTTTTACACAGAAAGGAAATTCTTAATTCTCTGCTATTAGTTTCGTGATGAAATATTAAATTTAATTAAATTAAATAAAAATATGTTCGAACACACTTTACCTCATCTAACATATACAATTCCACACAACTTCAAACAAAGAATGTTCGGCGCGTCTGTCTGTGACGTGGCACGTCATTTGCACAAAATTAAATAGCCTCAAAGAAGCGTCCGTCTGTCCATCGTGACCGCCTTGCCCCCTTGCCCCCACGAACCCACTCTCCTCCCACTGCCCCCACAGATGCAGGTAAAATGAACCGTGCCAAAGAAATTATTGTACATGAAACTTCACCTGATGGAGTCGCTTTTCATAATTATTTTGTGTTTCAAATTGTTCAAGAAATCTATTAAAAAGTTAATAAAAACAAATATTCCGTTCATTTATTTGAATTTCCATTAACTTTTCAACAAATAAGTTCAAGAAAAGCATCATTATTAAAAAAAAAACAAGACTGAAATAATAATTCCAATATCAGAAAAATTTGTCCTCTGGAGAGGAATCTAGAAAGATAGATAATAAATTAAAAAATACAAAAGTAAATCATTCTTATCTTTCTTTAGTAATTAATATAAAATATGTTTTGTCAAACTATGCACTTGAACATCGCTCACATAAAATGTTCTATTTAAGTGCCTTTAAGACGGTGCTCAGGTGGACCTCCCCCTAGATGGATGGATATTGCCTCAGAAGGCAGGTGAGAGATGGGCAGAATGTCGATTTAACCAGGTTGAATGGTTTAATTAGTAAATCATAAATAATAAAAGTACATTCACGTCACAAAAGTACATAAGTGAGATTTCAAAATAAAATATTCAATCTTAATTAAGTAAGTTTGGTACAAGTAATATATAAAGCATAATAGTAAATAAATTACTGATGTTGTGATACTTCATATCAAAGTGACAATTTATCCTTTTTAAACCAAGGCATAATAGATAAAGCTGAACAAGTACTTATAACTATCGCATCATCGTAAACAAATATTTGCTTATAAAAATATATCTAAATTAACCCAAGCATTATTTTATTACTGGGATCCGTTTGAATTAATCTACTCACATACTCGATTGACATAAATTAATAGCGGATCTTAAACACAAAAAGTAACAACCCCCTACACCCTATAAAACGCGACAGAGACACATGTCCCCCCTCATTATCTTCAATTAAGGCCGATAACATTTCTTGACGTATGATCGAAATGTCCACTTTAAACTGACCTCCAGCATGACCAGCAGCACGTCGAGCGCATCAATATTTACTTGAATCGAACGAGGTGAGATGGCTCTGTTTACACTGGTCTTAGGACATCACAATTATGTTTAGACAGATCGGTTGTGGAATAACAAATCTTATTACTAGGTAATAAGGTGGAATATTGTTATTGGCTATTGTGGTGTGGTGAGTGATGGCGGTAGGACGGTGACGGATAGCAGTCAGGGAGTGATTAGTAGTATGTTTGTACTATCAGGAGGAATTAATGTTATCGGTTACATCTCTTCTTACGACTGGCTTCATTTAGATGTTTGCTTAATTGCTGCAAGTATACAACACGGTTTTTGTTTTAACCTTAATTAAATTTTAAATAGTCGTTTTTTTGATAATCAAGATTTTATTCATAAATTTTACTAGGAACAAAATCCTAAAGCAGTGACCGAGTTATATTATTGCTTCTTCATTTATTAGTCGATTTTTTACCAAGAAACCAAAACTCTTGAAGGTGAGTGTTTTTTTAATTAGGAGTTGATCAAGCGGATTATTTTAATTTAATCTGCGCCCGGCTTATTATTGAGATGGGCTGTTACGAACATTCGTGATTTCTTTGGTGATTGAAACATTCGCTATCCACATACCAAAACTCACGCCAAATTATAAAATATCAAATAGTGACCACACCGTTTTCTTCAATAAAATAATATACATACATCCAAAAGGGATCCCTGAAGCTGCTGTAAATAAATATTAGATTTTTTTTAAATAAAATAATATAAATAAAGAAACTTAGTTCTATAAATAGAACAGGTAAGGTTCTGTTGACAAACTTTTGAGTCACGTCTGTGGTTATTAAACTTGACATGAAGAATGTCCGTCAACGTCTGACACTTGACTAATGACTGTCTGACGGTCTCTAATTTGTCACCTTCCTTACTCTGGGAATTATTATTGCAAGACGTCGGTGCTTATTATAATTGAGGATTATTCTGCTTGGGTCTTAATGCTTTAAAATCGGGAAAATCATGAATATTATATATTACTTAATAGAGCTCTAAATACCATTTAATATACATTATAGGTACAGATAATACAAAAGTTCAGGAAATACAATAGTAAATTTGCCATAATTAAAATAATTATGTATGAAGTGTAGATACATCAATAAAAAAGTACATGTTTAAATTTTAAAAGAAATAAAAAGCATAGGAAGCTCTTTGATGCAGCGAATGTAAGTTATACAGAAAAATTATAAGCTTTTTAACAGAGAGTGCACCAGGATCACAACGCCTTTACAATCGCTGAGCTGACGCCGCCAGACCTCTTTGGTGACGGAATGGTTACGCTCATAAGAGAAAGCGATGACAATCGCTTAGCCACTGAAAAGTACCTACTGGAAGTAAGTAAGTAAGTATCAAACAATAAATTCTTATAATTTTATAATTATATACACGTGAAAGTTTGTTGCATTGCTGTTTGTTACTCTATAATGGAAAAGATAATGGATTTTAATTATACAAATTTTTCATCAGAAAACAACCATACTTTTATACAGCGCTGGTGCATGCAGGTACATCATTCATGCTAAGTTATAAATATGTTTTCAAAATAATACAATACTATACATTTTATTTTGAACCTCAAAAAGACGGAAATGTAACGGAAATATTGGTTATAAGCCTAGTAAGTAGAAATATCTTCTACTGTTAAACAATTTTGAGTCTATACTTCGCTCTCGCTTACCTATGTGCCTAAACCCTTAATTCGGGAACACACTAGCAATTTAGCAGCAGCGAAATAAGCGAATTAAAATAGCCTCAAAGCAAGAGCTCGCAAAGAAACATTATTTATTTTTAGCCGACTATGAGTGACGGACAGGCTTTGACAAAGGTCTTTGCAGGAACCCTGATCTAGACTGTGCTTTATAAACGAAATGGTTTGAGTCAAGGTACTAAAGATATGTGTTTTTGAATAAACGAGTAGGAGATTAATGTTTGAGTTATTCTGGGTGAACCTTCTGACTTTTGTCATTGCAAAAGGCTAGCTAGCTGGCGTGCGTTTCCAGCAATTAAATGGAAAATATAATCATGCATCTAAGTATTTTCGGGAAAATGAGAAAATATTTTAGTAATTTTTAATACACGTTTTATTTATTTAAGGAAGGCTAATTATTTCCTATTATCATCAAGCTGCAACCGTTAATATTTTAGTATATTTAAGAACAATTTCTTCGTCTTATTATTACAGTCCTTGTTATTAAATAGCATTAGAAATTTTAAGATTAATCCCAAGACGATCAATTAAGATGACAATACTTAGTATTTTAGATTCATTTATCCATTTATTTCGCTACGAAACTTTATTATTCTGTCTAATTAGCGGACATTTTTAAAGCGGGTGGGGACAAGTCTACACGATTATCTGAGTGGAGGGTAGGGGGGTGAGTAGTCGCTAACAAAAATCCGTCGATTTTTAATTAGGAGCCGGGAGCGACGACGTGATCGGAATCTAGTGATCTCTCATGTACTTTGGACCAAACTTAGTTAGATTTTTGGACTTGAGTGTCCAATCAACGTCTGTGCTTAATGAGACGGTTCTTTCTGTTTATTTATCCTGATTGGATTCTATTCATGTAACTTTATTTATTTTCTTGATTGATGTTCCACGTTTCTATGACTCAAAATCACTGAAGATTTTTAAACCTTTTAAGACATTTTTTGTATGGGCCACATCTAGTAAGAATAATCCATGTTATATTTGATGCGGTGATAAACTGCTCAGGAATGGAAAAGCTTTCTCTTACCATTATAAGGCGCTATCTACAAGCTAAAATAGTCGAGTGATATATTAACAAAGAGTAATAGTTGGTTTCTTTAAGCTTTCATCACTTAACTAAAAAGAAAACCTATCGATTGAATACAAAGCTTTAATACAATAAAGTTAATATTTTGTGTAACGAGATAACGTGAACTTCATGTAGCGGAAAGATTTAACTCTTTGTCTAACAACATTATCTTAGCAAACAAAACTTAGCAAGCAAATTAAAAGTGACGATTGTCATAGCCCACAATCAGCTGGGAACAAAAGGCAATTCTACAAAAGGGCAAGAGATAAGGATAAATAGATAAATATATTATTAAAGTCAACAACCTTCAGGTACAAACAACTTGTACCCTTCACCCCCCGCAAAAGCTCATGCTTACAAACTGTCGCATTACACGGGCCCTTGGAATAAAGCTAGTTTCATTTACAACGAGCAATTCCGAACTCTATCTATATGAATACAAGAAAAATAGCGCAACTTTATCGTCATTTGAATGACATTTCGCAAAGAAAGCGAGCGATTTTCAACATTAAGATAACACTGGAAACGGATGAGTGGGGATGTATCGAATTAAAACTTATTTGGTAAAGAGACATATTAAAACCTATGTTTAAAACCAGTTTTAAGATTTTTGTTTTATTTTCTACCGAAAAATAAAAAAAACTCCATACTTTATATATAGTCATTTAGATTTTCATAAGTGGTAGTCTGATCTGGTAGATGAAATATCGAATTAATAACCAGAAAAGCCCAAAAGGTTCAGCCGCAGCACTTAACAAAATCATAGGATATTGTTATAGATTCGCGTAATGTTCTTACAAGGTATTGCACTAGAGACGCAGGTCAGCTCAGCGGCAGCACAATCGGCTTGAGTGAAAACTGCCATAAACGATACGCCATAGAATAACGGCGTAGATACGACTAGATTACTTTAATGCAATTGCATCTGAGAGGTAGGATAACCTTTTTCGGAGCTGTTGTTTTAAATTAGAGAAATGTTTGCACAAGATTTTAAAGTTTTATCCAATACGTTATATTACATAACAGATAGGCTTAGACAATCCGAAGTAAATTAAATCAACCTTAAATTTTAGTATTATCCGATCCTTTGTAGCTTAATCTAAAGTGGGATAGGCATCAAAATTTAAACCCGTTCCAGAGGGATTGAGGATAAGAAAACTGCACAATTCTGCCATTAGTCGTAACTTATTATAGACAATTTCCTGCGCTAGAGCGAGACCAATCGGGCTGAGTGAGAACCGCCATAAAGGAAGCGTTTAATAGGGACTACAGAGTTACCGAGCGGAACGGGATTACAGGGCTGGGGAATTTAACTCGTGCTCGCAGGTAAAATAGGTGCAGTGCCGCCACTGCTTCTTATTGTTCTTTATTCTTTGATTGTTTTCTAGAAATGCCCCATTGTGTCGATTTTATGTGAAGTTGCTCCGATATAGAGGGCTTTGACTCGAGCTGTATTTTGACTGTGAAATACGAACAGTCTATGCTATGTGAAAGTGATTTTAGACGTACGTACGACTCTCAACTGGGAGGTCGTGCGTTCAATTTTTGCACTAACGACTTTACGTTTTCTACGCGAAATAATATAAAATTGGGAGCTTTGCTGGAGGAAATCGTTGAGAAGAAAAAACAATAAACTGGGATTAATAAATACCGCATATTTACACATTTGTGGTATTACGGTGCTTTAGATAAAAAGCATACCGATACATAAACTTAAAGAATCGGTTTAATTAATACAAACTATGTTAAGTTATACACACGTCATATCATCTAAATAATCATTCATCAATTTAGCTCAAAGCCGAGTCACTGAGCCTATAAAATGTCGAACTACTTGTACCGAACGCTTAAACAGAAGCCGATGGTATCAAAGGTAGCTGGTAGAGACTACTAATGTGCTATTAAGATATCCATCACTCGCTGGCTCGCTCATAAAATTAGCATCGGAATAGCCCTTCTAGCTATTGGTGTATCAAAATACATAACAGAATTCCAATATACCACTATGTATATCTAGTTCAGAATACGTAATTTGTATCTCTTTTACAAATATGTTTCCACTTAGAACCTTTACTAATAATAATAGCAAGATAATATTGTTCTTAATTCTTTTAAAATCAAATTTCATACTCATAACTTTCTATTATTTTTTTAATAGGGACGAATTGCCTTCACAGAGACAAATCATTTAAAACATTTAATTTGCGATCTAGCCTAATGAAAGACTAACTCATTAGTTTAAATTACAATCTAACTTATATTACTAAATAAAATATTATAATAAAATTCTAAATAAATAGAATTTCAGTAATTCTGTCGAATACAAAATCCTATATTCTAGTAAGAAAATCATAATAAACAATATTTTATTATTATCATGATTGTCAACTCAAAGTTAACATAATAAAATAAAAACTTCTATTATCACAGGTCAGTAGTATTTTCCGCTATTTAGCAATACAATAATTAAGGTTTGCATCATTCATAAATTTTTTTTTTATTTTTTAATAAATTTTAAATAAAACAATATATATTAGAATCATGTTATTGTTTTGCTAATTTTACAAAATCATAACCATTTAAACGGCAAATTGACTCCCAATCGGCAATAAATTTTATTTAAAAATCGATAATAATCCGGCTAGCAACACGCCAAAACATTTACATAGACAACCAATAGATGCAACTAAAACATCGACAATACATCATCTGTGGCAAATTTATAGTCCATAATAAAAATGACAGATGATAAATAATGGCGGGAATTAATTAAGATGACCTCATCTGTGGATACGAATCAATATTATATCTGTGCAAATGTCTGTTGGAGAACACTTCTTGTATAAGCACGAAGGGTTTTATAATTTGGTAATAAAAAATACCGAACGTCAATAAATTTGGAACTAAAGCTTAATTTATGTTTATTTTTCTTTATTCCTTATAAGAAAAGTTTAAAAAACCTAAAAATTACTAAAATAATCAGGAAACCTATAAATTAAATAATTTGAAACGAGTGTTCGATTTTTTTTGCATGTATCGGATTTGGCCCATATCAAAAAGGAAAATCTATAATTTCATTTACACAGAGTAGCTACTACTAACTAAGGAACTAAGTACTATTTCTGACGGTGGTTACATAACGGCACTAAGGGCAATCACATAGGGCGGTACGGAAATATGGTTCCATGCACCCACAGCAATAAAGACAGTAATAATTGTTCGGAACAATATCCTACGTTCAAAACTGACTGCCGAAAGACAGTACCCCGTGCATCACCACGCATCCGTTCGTCCAATACGACACAGCAGAGCAGTTTTATAGGCGATCGCTAATAAGTGAGGAGGCCGATACAAAAAGTTCGCTAATGAAACGATACATTTGACGCACATTCCACTAGCGCCATCTGGTTGCTGCCTTCCGAAGTGTAATTATTAAAAATACGGCTGCCGTCATATACTTTTAGTAAAGGTTCATCATTTTGGTCAATTCCAACATAGCCAAGTCGTATAACATTTAAACAGTTCTATAAAATAACAGCACAATAGGGCGAATATAATAAACATAAAGCTCGGACATTGCTATTAACAAAATAGCATTAGATACGAAATAGAATCAGCGCATTGGATTAGGTCGTTGCGAATGTTTGTTGTCGCACATTAACAGTCAAATTTACATGAAGTGTGGCTACCATAGTTGTTATAATTATAGTAAGTAAAACCTCATATTTATCGTTATATGGCCGCGTTAATTTTGTCACTTCATTGCTACTAAGTGTAATATTTTGAGGAAATTAAACCACTTGTATTTGGACAATGTTTTTGTATGTTTCTAAATTCAATATAAGAATTTTTCTTCAGATTTCACTTACACTCAATATTAAAAGACTTCTTGATTCTTAATTTCCTTTATGATCACGGTGTGGCATACAAAAACGTTTGTACTTGCATTCGATCTGGATAAAACTAAAAACCATACAGCCCAGACGGCTAGACACATAATACACGTCATAATTATCGCATGTCAAGCGCACATAATCGTATAGAACTCGATTCAATCGGCGTCAACTCGCGAGGGGTCAGTCTTGGAATAAATCTTCACCGGACAGTCCCTAATATATTACAAGAATGATATTTTGTAATTTAAAACATGATAGTTAATTTCATATTCGGCTGTAAATCATGTGTTTAATGGTACAGTGGGTGGATGAGATCAGCTGGATGGATGAGAAATTATCGTGTGATTAGATTTTTGTTACCTTATTTTGATATTATCGATTTCTGTTTTTTTTTCCAAAATCATATCCATTTTAATATTTTTGCCGTTGCGTTGATTGTTTAGTTTATAATGCGTGCGACTTTAAAAAAAGTGACATGATCGTTTTGTGTAAGTTCTGTAAGCTGCAGTTTGTTACAATATAGATTACGACTATTATTAAAATATATCAGTGTTTGTCCTTTTTACCTTAATCAGGCATTTTAGGTATTTGTGCTATCCCCAATTACAGAGTCAATTAAATTCAACATACACACATGAAAATACATTGTTTTTACATGCAAGTAGTTTTAATATGCAAATTTTTGTACAGTTCATTATAAGTCACAGTTCTTGTGTTGGGAACCATAGAGATCTTTATTTATTATTCATTTCGAAAGTATTTGCACTTTTCCGTCCAATTATATTATTTTTCAAACTAGAACTGTCTTTAATCGTAGAAATCAAAAATAAACTGAAGAATAAAATGTTGCGGACCCCTGTTCTAGATCAAGATGTGTGCTTTACTGCGCTCGCGCACCTTGACAGATTTATGTGGGACGCCGATCGACCAGCGCCTCCCGCCTAGGGTGATCATACTGTGTGAATTTAAAACTATAATTAATGACAAATTTATTATGTTACGTAATTATAATATTTAATGCTGGTTAATAAATACATTCCATTAATTCTTACATTACTATACTTTATGAGGATGTACGGTGGATTCCTGTATCTAGATTTCATAAAACAAATCTTAAGTTTTAAGGGAGACGAAATAAGTTAGCCACATTGTTATCACTGATCTATAAAAAGTTACTGTTATAATGTAATAAAGTTAAGCACTGCATAACCAAAAAGCAAGCTATACTTATGAAATAACATTTGTAGCTACAACATTATTTGTGGTAGCCCTACCGTTCTCATTAAACCATTCGATTGCGTGGCTGATTAGATAATAATTAACGCCTAAGATTCTCCTTCTTCGACTTAATAGACAGAAGATTTCTGACTGTAAATTAACCGTTGTCAAGACATCACTGTACCTACATGTTTGTGGATATAAACAGTAGAGGTTACGACGCTTGCTAGGTTTGGGTTTGCTGTGTTCAAATATTTATTTATTACAAGACTAAAGGATATTTTAACGTTACATAACTATCATAAAATCATACAATATGTAAAAACCTAAACGGTTGTTAAATTGCGCGTTTAACAGCAAAAAAGTCTACAAAAACTCAAATTACATGCGTAACCTGCGCAAGAGTGGGAATCCATCAACGTCAACCGGCCAATCGGGGAGCGGGATTCAAATAATTGTTCTTGTAACCGACCAATCGGGTTACCCGCCTGCTGGACCTTTCAATGATTAATGTCTTTCGTAGACATATTTACGAGTGGTTTGAATGATTTGTGTGTGTGCTATCGATTTACGATCGCGTGTCTGTGTGGATGTTTCCAGTACAGGCCGTGATTGTATGCAATACTTCAACTAGACGGACTGTTGCTTAGTTTAACGAAAATGGTTTATGACTGATGTTTTTAAATTAAACGGATTTACGATGAGACAGGTGTTGGGTTAATATAACACGCGTCTTTAAATATTTGCTTAGTCTAACGTTAGAAATTCATCTTCAAATTATTTGGCTATTTCTGTTGAAGTAACCGACTTAAGAATTAAGTATTACTATATGTGAACTAACATAATATGCCCATTTTAACTATCAATTATTTATTGTTATCGAAGCAGAAATATTTAGATGAGCCATAACTTTTTACGGCCGTATTAACTGTGGTTAAAATACTGCATTCTTATCTGTAACGCTTAATGACACTTAACTGTCGGTCCCTTTGATCCGGCTTCAGTCTCGGTTTTTATAACGCGGTTATAAATTAACCAGCTGTAGGGTGGTCAAAACGTTTATAACTGGGCTGTAATATCTGAAAGGGTACATGCACAGAATATGAAAAAGATTTCCCTGATATTCTGATACAATTATCATATAGGAAAACTGTTTAAACTCTAGTTCGGATATCGGTACTACTTATATTGATAGTTACTGTATACATATAACTTTACAATAAATTAAAATTGTTCTAAATACAATAAATCAAGTGATTTCTATATCCAACATGTCCAGTTGTAACTATTTTTGTACGGTAACGACAAAGTTGTTGTATAACTCATAAATAGACATGAATTTCTAATCGGTATGCATCATATTATTGTCAAAACACCTGATTTCTCGTGTCAAATTGAGCTGGCACTTACCTGTAACAAGAATAATTCATAGTTAGACTTAATACAAATGTAAACATCGCTATATAACACATGGTCGGACTATGAACCGATAGAGATTTATACACCATAAGTATACAATACCAAGCTATTGTTTCTCATCTGAATTATTAAGGAAAGAAATTCTCTGTATATGTTTTTCAAGGTCATTATTATATGGCGGTAGAAAACCGCTTATAAAGCAGTAATCTCCATAATTATGCCTATGCATACAGTAGACCTAGCGGTTAAAAATGCAAAAAAATTATTTTCCAGTAAACGAGGTTAACAAACAGTGACTTTAACCAAAAAACTCATTAACTTTCGTAGCCGCCCAACCACCCGCCGCTCAGCCGCCCAGAAAGGCGACAAATTGGGCCTGAAGGAGGCAAGCGTATTAAATAGCTCTGACAAGTGCACCAAGGCTGGCAACGCACCGAGAAGAATGCTCATTAAGAGTCATCTTTAACTGGTAACTTGCTTTTCCAATTGTCAAGGAATGTTTATTTGGGCGGTTTAAGTTGCACTATTTTCATTAGAACTATGTTGATTTATTTGTATTCAATCCAATGGTTCAATTTTTTCATCTGCTATTATTTAATTTGCGGTTCAAACACACATAATTAAGTTGTATTGCTTCATAAAACTCTCAGAGAAAATGTGTTAAACCCGATAAATATTCTAATTGATTTGCCTAAATTATTGAAATTTCAAGTTCATATTACTTGACTGTACATTTGAAACATAAACAGCTAGCTTGAAGTGAGTGGTATTTACAGTCTGTTAAACTCAGCGTCACTTACAGAAGAGCTTTCCTAATTCCTCATTGCAATTGGTGTAACATCTGAAGGCTGCTATGAATTTTTATATTAGTGAAAACATCAATTAACTAACTTGTTATTTTAGTACGTAGCTTGTAGCAAGGAGCCTATAACGAAAAAGTTTGTTGTAATTGATGAAATATCTATTATTTTATTATTTAATTGATAAACTTATTGCTGATGCAATTGGTTCATAAAAAAAATATAAACCTAGAGCAAAAGGATAAGAAGAGTAAGAGATAAAATCACTGCTATCATATTATATCAATGATAGAAATTGAATCTATACGTTTAATTTAATCCAGAAAATAACAAAATCTAAATTAAGACGCAATTTTAAAGCAAAATTCAATCGTAACCTAAGCATAACTTATTCCTATAAAAGCACAATATCAATAGATATGACATTTATTGTCTTTATAGACACGTTATAGCCAAATGTTAATTGGAGTGGACAATCAAATGATTATTTAAGCCAATATTAACACATTGGAAATGATTCGTGGATTTAGAGCTATTAGAATACTATAAAAATTTAAAATGATCGTTTCGTCTTTACGACGCGTTATACTTACGCTAAGCTTCTTTGGAACCGTCTTTGTTGAATTTTAATGACCTTCTTAATGAGCTGTTGATGGTTATAGGAAGTCATTCAATCGTTCATAAAGCGAGTTTTAATTTCAATTGTTTATTAAATCTGAAATTTATAAGTCACAAAGTATCGATTATCAATTAATGTTTTATTCGGTTACATTGATTACATGAGATGAGAATCAATTATTCTGTGAGTGGGAAGATAACCGGCAAAGTGCGAGTCGGGCCCACGCATGAAAGGGTACGTAGCAGTTAGTGACAAACGTTATATAAAAGTTCTTGTAGTTCGTTGTAACTAATTGAGTGTACTATTAAGTATAGTTTTGGCAAGAAGTGGCAGTGATCTACCGACACAAAGACAGGTTCCATATTTTTTTTAATTTTGCTTTGGAGGCCTACAAATTTGTGGCGGGATTCGAACATACACTGCAACTGTTAGCATCTGGCATATTGACATTGTTATAATTTGTCAACTAATTAATCTGAAAAGCCCAGATGTATTTTTACATTACATTCAAAATTAATGAATGTTTATTTTGACATAGCGTAGGTGTTTAGAGCTCACCAATAAAAGTCAAAGTCATAATATCTCACACATTGATCTGTGATTACAAAATATATCATATTACTAAATGTTAATGGCCCATAAAGTGATTTTATGACCTGGGAAACTCATTAGTATTGCATATACTGAACATCATCTTTATCAACAAACCTTCAGACATACAATTAAGACAGATTTAAAATAAAAAACGTAAGTCAGTCTTATTTAGATTATAGATAATTTTTTAGTATTAATTAGATATCTATAAACTTTTGTATAATAGATAAACTAAAACTTAGCTATTCTAAGTTAATGTCTCCGACGCTATCGACATGTCCAGTCTAGTTATTTTAGTAATTTCACTTCACTCTTAATATGTGTTCAGTAACATTGTACAAAACAACCCCTACTATTTGAGCATTAATGCAACTTATTCGATTTCGAGATACCAAAATCGACACTTATTCGCAAATAACTAACAGCATACTAATCCATTTAACTATCCATTGAGTTTTAATTTAACAAATATTATATAAACAAGGCCATTCCCTATTGATCTTAGCTCCAAACAAATAACAAAAAGTATTTCATGCTTCTCAGTAATGGGGTCAAATACATTCCACACGTCTTAACACAAACATTCGAGATTCCTATCAATAAATACATTATGGAAATTAATTCGGAAATACCTACAATGCTATTACATATAATTTAAATAAATTAATAAATAGAACCGCATAATTAATATCAATGATAGACAAATAAACATTTTAAAATACGACACAACTGTCAAAACTCGCTCATATTTTATTCCAACTCGTTCTAGAATCCGGACAAAATGAAGGCAAGTATAATAAGGCCTATTTATAGTCTTTCATTAAGATTGTTTAAGTAGCTAGTGTGAGTTATATTATGATTGGCATGATTAAATCAACAATTTCCTGTTACTGTGTAAACTAATATAAATTTGATAGAAATCAAGAATCCAGTGTAGCTTCTTGATACGTAATTAATTGTCTAGAACTCATACATTTTTATGATTTCTTAGAATACTTTTAAGACGTAAGCATCTAGAGTGGATATAATATAACGTTCTACTTTATCAGCGATGTTTAGTAGAAATTCTCAATAGCATTCGAATGAAAATACAATACTAGGGGTATTCTTGTTATTCGGAGTAGACAACGCAAGACAACACATATTGGCTCTCAGTCTGACCCATTATTTATTGACGCCGGCAAAAATACTTCGACGAGACAATACGATAGTTAGAAGTAAAAAATCTGCTAATTTCAGGGCTATTAGTCAAATTAACAACGACACTAATTTGAATTATTTTTTATGTGTTGAAAATCGAAGGGCATAGATTTATATCTATAACCATAGTAATACTAAGTAATTGTTTTTATTTCATGGATTGGATTTTCGTATGCTTTGCATTAATTTATTAATATAAAATTTCCTAGGCCATTATACATCAGACTACTGCTTATTTATAGGATATGTTTAAATAGAACGATATTGTACTAGATGTATAAATTTATTTATTTATTATTTTCTTTTCATATTGTTATCGTACAATCGCATACAATTATAAAGTGTCAAATATACGGTGTCGCAGGTACAATAACAGGGAATAGACAGCTTGTGACATTTGCATCGCTGAAACGTGAGGACTCTGTGACACGCTAGCTGAGCTCACAGGAAAACTGTGGAACCGCGGGCTAAACAAAATATTATGAGTTATGGTTACAACTAAACATAAATACATTAAAAAAATAAAATAATACTAAAATAATGCCTCTTAGTGAACAAACCAGAGCTTCTGGGTTAGATGGTCAAAAAACGATGATTGCTCCACGCTATGCCCATACGCAAGATATTAATAATTAAGTATGAAATCATTTGCACCATTGATTCCTTAAAAAACTATAGAACAAATCAATTTATGTTAATTCAATTTGTATCACGGTAATCACATATATCATAGTATATATAGGATATTAAACTATATAGTTTAATATTATATATGTGTATATATATATATATATATATATATATATATATTAAGGGTGATTGTTTCTATTATATTTATATATCGAAATCATTCACCACACAGTAGCACTCCATACGTTTCTATGTCCTATGGCGCTTAATTCGTTGTGACGTCAGCGCGACCTCACGAGACAGTTTTTGCATTTTATGCTAGTTTATTTAGCAACCGTCTCATATTTATACCCATTACTTCCGTTTCCTCAGACTTTATGAATTAAAGTAATACAACGTTAACACACAAAAAGGTTAATTAAACATTTTAACTGAAACATTTAATGAATTATAAATATATGCGCTGCAAAATTTTCACGATTCTAGCCGATAGTAGCAGATATAACACCCGCCATTTTGAATCGTTATCTCCAAAGCAATGGTATCAATTAATTTCCAATAAACCAAAATAATCTCACAGAAATAAACATCAGTTATCGAACAAGATCAGATAAACGAGGCCCGTAACGATAAGTACAGTCACGGAGAAAAGCTAAAGGTCGCAGGATCGATCGCCACAGATGTCACTATTAATCGGTGACTTTAATCCGACGGGCTGCTTATAAATCAACGCTAATTGTACCTATTTATAATTATCAAGTCAAACCACTCGCTCGGCTAATGACTTTCTGCCCGACTCTACGTTAGGTGCATTTAAATGATTTATTTTTAACGCCGCTTATTAGTATAAGGCTTTTTAGGCAATAACTGCTAGATAGGTCACATTTCTCGATAATTTTACGCGAGACACTACATTTATTGAGTTTACCGTCCTTCTTACAGCAGGCATGGTCAACGAGTCTAACCTGTCGATACGTGACCATGCGGGATAACATTTGTGCCAATTATTCAGAATAAGCAAACTTATTTGCATTTAAGTAATATTTTTTTTAATTTTTCTATAAATAACATTCATGCATATATTTATGTATAAAGATTAGTGTAGTGTAGAATAATCCTACTATGATCTGCTATCATTGATCGTATTCTTCTTTGTTTCTACTTATACAAAATAAGATTTTATTGCTACTGTGACGGGTAAATGTTTGGATAACCCACCTCATATTGAACTTTCAATTATCATTCATGTTCGTAAAAAAATCCATATCAAAAATAATTTGATACTGAACTGAAAAGCGATCTAATTGTAGTAATTTATATGTAAATGTTTCATTACAACGCTGAAAAACAAAAATTTTAAACAAATAAAATCGATTCCAATGCGCTGTTGGCGCTATAATACCACTGGTTGCCATTAAAAATAAATAATTTTCAACTTTAGCGCGCAATTATACGATATTTGGTTCGACAAAAACCAAAAGTATTTTTAAATAGCATTTATGAACGTGTTTAGTAAATTTTGGAGAAATTTTCGATTGCGTTTTTTATTGAATCAGCTCATGCTTCCTAAAACGAATCGTAATCATTTCTGCCCGAAAACGTTTTATAACACAACTTAACGAAGCATTGGAATTTCACGGGCACGGCATGGTCACGTGTCGAAAAACTCGGACATTGTGACCATGCTGCAAAGACGATGTTAGTAAGCCAGTGTGTTTAGTTATAGTGTACCTTATAAAATTCATTTGAATAACTAATATTAAGCTTATATAAGCGCATACCCTTAACTTCCAACACTGAGCACGGTTGTATATGAAGCTTTTCTATCAAATTAAGTTTAAACGTACACAAAGCACAACATCAAAATCAACCCTCGTTTTATAAAAACTTTACTACCATAAATACACATAACACTAAATCATAATACAAAAAAAACAACAAAGTCTGACCGCTGGGAAGAAATGGCTCGGAATCTATAAATCTGTGACGGGTGATCTTGGAGAATCACAAATATGTCAAAAATAGCTATAAAAGTCAGTCGGATATGGCCGGGAGATAGTTTATAGACGGCCACAATGATGAGCGCTGCAACGCTATGTGCGTGACGAATTTTGTAGGAATCCCTAATTTATTGCGATTATTGGGAAAATTTAAGATTCAAACTCCCAACACTTTAGAAGTGGCAAATGTATTATTTAAGACTTATATTAAGTATATGTTCAAATATTTTATTTCTTTTTTTTAATTCACTAAAGCCACACACACACCAAAACACAAGTTTAACGTCAAAACAAAACGGTAGCCGAAACCAATTGTCCTTGTCAATTTCAATCATAGAGGATTTCATTCATTTGAACAGAATGTACATATTTTTTTGGGTTAAAATTATGCGATGCTGTTACAAATTACCTATCTAAAATTATTTATACTTCATTTATGTATAACTAAAATTATTAAAATTTTAGTACAATGCCTTATAATATTTTTTAATATAACATCTAAAGAAATCTTTGGAAGTTTAAAAACTGGAGTTAATTAAAAATTGTTTTATCCATGTATATAATAGTTCGAATAAACAGTATATACTACATCAAACATTTAAATCTTCATCAGTGTCACTGATGACATTAAGGATGAAATATTTTTTCGGGTTCACCAGTTTTTCGTAGTATTAATTCTACAATGTCTTCTTAATTTAGCAATTAATCTATAGCGCCGTGCGGCCACTGATACCTAGCGACATCTCGCGACAGCTGCGCGACCGAAATACTCATCGGACGATATTCCGCGTTTTTCACTGTCCGTGCGCGCATCAATTCCTGTCCACATTTGTTAGCAAATGACAGATGTTTTACGCCTCTGACAATCAACATATAACAACGAGCTATTAGGCTTTAATTCAATTCAATAGAGTCGCTATTTGCACATCAGATAACATTTATACTTGTTTAATTTTGTCGTCTTGTAGCTGTCAGTGGATAATGGTTAACCCTTTGCCAATTATAGAGTTGAAAAATTAATTACCATCAATCAGTCAGTATCAAACAGGAATTTGATTTCAGGAAATTCGGAGGAAAGTGATTTTTTAAATAATTATTTATTTTTTTTTGTTCCTATTTATAACGGTTATACTCGTATTTACCAATAAAAAATACTGTTATGTATTTTCTTTTATATTTTAACTAAATTAACAATTTTTTCTACAGGAAAATTATAAGTCTACGAGTGTGTCAAACAAAGTTTAACGTAAGAAACAGTCTGCACACATGGACGGCTTTGCTCAAGGCTCCGTCGTAAGAAGTATAGAACGACCATTCAACCATATACTGAAACATATTTGTGCCCATAGTTAAAGTAAATCATTTTTAATAAATCCTTTTAAAATACCTATATTTAAAATATGCCAAACATAGGCGGAGAAATGGCAAAAGAAAGAAAAAATAATAAGCGTTTTATTTAAAGTCATAATATACATACAGAAAGTTAAAGAAAGGTAAGTAAGTCATAAAAGTCATACTATTTTCTGTTTACACAACGGTTGGAATCAAAAAAACAATGCCATCTTCACACCATGTTATCCGTACATAGATCCTGGAAACTTAGGTTTATCAATTACATAAATACAAAATCGATTACAGCATCATTCGTACCAACAAAAACAACCATTCAGATATTTCTTGGAACACAATACATAGGCTGTCACAAAAAACTTAATAAATCCATCCAAGGGAATTTAAAATGGAAAGCCCGCCTCAGTATTTAAAAAACTAAGATGTATAGCATCCCGTTGACGCCCAGAATAGAGATATGTTATTATAAACGCACCGGATTCGATAAATCGAAAAGGATATCATTAAACTATGATTGATTCCTGCTACAATAATGTAATATATTCGTTCACTGTTGTTTGCTAAAGGCAAAATATTTTCTTAATTTGTTTATATTATTTATTTATATTAGACTTTACTTTTTATAAATTAGAGAAGTTCACTGCTTTAAAGTAAGTCTGATATAACACATTTCTGATTGGGAAGCACACAGTTCAGGTAACCTCTCGAAAATCAAAAAATATTAATAAATTACCTAACATTCTTTCTTGTGTGGTCTTGCGCACCCTCGAAGGTACCATTTAATTAAATGTCCTTGCCTGTCTGCGCTCGTCATAGACACGGACAATTTATGACTCTCTATATCTTACTTCTGTCCGGACATAATAACTTCGTGACGGCTAAGTTGAATTTATTGTTTATCTCGATCCCCATAATTTGGTACGTCAAATAATATCACTAAAATATTGCATATAAGCCTCATAATTTTTGATATAGATTGATATTAGATGTGGTAATTAATTGTATAAATCGTTATCTATATTTTTTGTGATGGCTGATTCTGCATAGAACGGATAGGATACCTGTATTTAAGTACAATTTCGTATTCATTAAATGGCCCAAATAATAGGTACTAGTTTCTAGATTATGTAAAGAAAATCGGTAAAATGGTGAAACAGTAATTAGGTAAAATAATTTTTAACTAAAATAAAGCTCATAAATATGTACTGCATGTAAGCTTTTAAATCTACATAACTATGTATTTAAGTTTAACAACATTACACTAATATAGCTTCTAAAATATTAAAATGTGATTAACATGTGGTCATAATTCAATCGTGCAATGCCGTGTGTCAGGCCTCACGGCAGGTTTCAGATCCGACATGTTTATACTGATATTAATACCATAATATTTGATATTTATTGGAGCCTTCAACATCAAGCGCGTCTTACGATTATAGCTGTGAGTTATTTTGATTGGATTTTCAAAATCGTTTGTTTTTTGTTTGTGATCACGCGATGCCTGAAATGTTGGGGACGGCGATTCATATTTCAGTTGAATTCCAAATGAATATTAGGTGTATTGTAGCCTTTCTATCGTTTGTTTATGGCAGATTTTAGCAACACGATAGTCGTCACGTCATCCGTTAGCGCTGATCATGAGCAAACGAAAAACTCTAGTCGAGCTGTAATAAGTGTCAATAGTAACCGTATTTGTTTAAATAAACCGGCCATTTGCAATTTTCTATTTAGCCTTCATATTTGCTTATGACTGTTTTCTATTCATACTTCTGGCTGACGACACGGCGCACATAGCTGCACGTTGACTTTTCACTTCGTTTCAAAGTATAGTGATGTCAGACTTTCTTAATAATAACGTCACCGTTAATCTGTGGTCGGCTAAATCTGTAATATTTAATATTTTTTCATATTATTTTATTTATATCTAATATATCTTCATTTTGCTTTTTCAATCTCTGAGTATTAATGCAAAAGAGTAAATATGGCTATATAGTTCATAAAATTCTTGAAATTTTGAGGAACAGTACAATAAATCAATAGCGTTGTCAACCCTACTGAGAAGTGAAACAAAAATTGCGCGCGCGCTTCCCGTGCGTTACCGGAGATTTATCGAGCGATATGATTCAGAATGAGTTCAGGAAAGTGCCTCATTATACGCAAGGGCACGAAAATTGTGACAGCTGCACAGGGCTGTTACAAGGCTAAATTTAGAATATTAAGTTTTTTACCAGTACGATGGTGAGAATCTTTGTACGTGGCGATACCTTGACCAAGTTGGATATTCTTACGTCTTAAGAGAGTTGTTTCCTTTGTGACCATATACTTCGTGAGCAAATAATTTCAATAATGTAATGCAGGCATTAATGAAATAAGTATAAAATTCCACTTTATGTGTCAAATTGAAGAATTGAAATGTCAGAAATTACCAGATGGCACTATTGTTCAAAGCACAGAATATATTAAGACAACAACCATTAATAGACAACTAAAATATAATAAGGCGAACGTTTGATCACAGTCAGTGAAACACGGATCTGCGCATGAGTCAGTCCCCGCAAATACTACTCTCGTACTTTGTATGGACAGGTGAGTTTATTTGTATGCAATTTACATAATTTTTACATTTAACTTATTCTACTATAAATATGTATTGGTAAATTGTATATAAATTTTTTTGTATAATATAAAGACAGCATTATACAAGATGTACATGCTTGGTACACTACTCGTTTTTGTTACGTGGCGTTATTCATATCAGACAAGCACTCTTCACACACTGGAAATATAAAAACAAAAGAGAACTAGAGTTAAAGTATTCATTTACTGCTGAATATTCCTTTTTTAGGATTAAACACTGCATGATAAAGTCTTTAATGCGTTTTTTCTGATGTCAAAAGTTTAATATTGTATTATTCGTGATCCATCTATAGGGATAAGATAATAAGTAAGATAAGTCTAAGATGCTGTTGGTTCATCATGCGTCAATCGTCAGCCCTACATAAGGGCATGTACCACAAATCGCAAGTGACAGGTTACAGGTAGCTTGGCATTGTTTCCACGAAGCCAGCCGATCCGATTGATATACGGACGCGACTCAACTAACCTCTGAATATCTAATGGGCTCATTTCGGATTATTTATTTCGGATAGGGCGATATGGAAATCGGTTAAAATTTATTAATACTCCCTCGACCTATAGCTTTATAGCAAAATGCTTGAATTGATTGCATAAAATTATTGTAAATTACAACATTTATGTTTACAGTCGACGTTTGTTTTATTTTATTTCATTCTTTACTATATGTGTGCATGTACTTTGAATATATTCAATATTTAAATGACTAATAACGAAGTACTCTAATATTTTTTAAGATAATAAAAAATATATATTGAAATAAATCTTGAATGGATAGATAGTGGATATACGAATTTAATATATTACTTATATCACCGCTCTTTCACTACTGAATACTTCAGAAAGCACTTTCTGCCGACCCTACTGTTAATTGAGAACACGTTTCTTAAAGGCCGGCAACGCACTTGCGAGTCCTCCGGCATTGTCATTTAAAGCTGAGCACGTTTGCTCCCAATAATATGAAAAAGAAACTCGATCGAAGACTGTAACATCAAATCGCCAGACAAAATTTGTTTCGAAATACGAAAATAATATAACATTCGCATTTATATCAATAAATACAAAATATTCAATTTTTATAAAATGTATAATAAAATATCCAAACAATACTATGCCCTTCAATTATCGTTTATGTGGAAGTGTTCTAGCATATTCGTTTGTCGTTTTAACACCACAAGTATTAATGCCCTATAAAAGGAATTTACACTTTAACAGCATTAATATTTAATCAAAGTATTTAATTGTACCTACCGCAAGTAGTTGAATAATAATACTTATTACTGCGGTTATATATTTTTACAATAATCATCGATGATATGCTTTATCTACTCGTATATTATAGAACAAATGCTTGTTTAGGACCGAACAATTTAAGGGGATGACTGTTTGGGAAAATCTCTTCAAGTCAGTCTTTGTGACTATTAAGTCAAATAAAAAGATTTCAAAAATATAACGGAACGTTTTATATGGTTTAAAAGAATAACAAAAATGAAAACAAAATTTCAAGTCAATTATATACCTTTAAAGCACATTAGAGATATGTTCCTACTCCGATACATAAATTATAATGTAAAGGTGACTTTACTGATAATTATTATGCAAATACAATAAATGGCAGTTTTAATCAACAAATATCTATCAAAGATGACAAGATTTAATGGGTTTAGATTTGATTATAATTGCAGTTAGTATAATAGGATAAATTTTAAATTATTTATATGTTCAATTTATGTACCATTAATTCATTTTATGAAATAGACTTAATCGTCTCGACTACGAAATTAACATAGATTTTATAAAATAGCTTCACCTGGAAACTATACTAGAGTATTCTCTAAATGTTTGGAAGAGACAGCTAGTTGAGGCTCCTCTTAGGTATTTCGTTTTCCTTATCGTTTTATATAAAGATAATGTTAAATAAATTTCTTCCTCATAAGTCAGTGATCGTTTGCACCACTATCCCACTCACCGCTCACCTGTCAAACGCTCTTTGCAACAATTTATCTAATACCTACTAAATATTAGGCCGAGTGCATACGTACAAGAAAATTTGAATTAACCATGCATAAGATAAAATTCACCATAATCGAACAATCAAACGTAAATTATAAGTTATATTACATCCGAAGATAGAACCTTTAGAACAAAATGGAAACGATTTTAAGTTTTAACAATCATTAATAAGTTATGGCTGTAGAGGCTTTGTTGAATTTTTTAAAATTATATCATGGTATTTTATGTAGTTGTAGATAATTATTATATGGCGAACGCATAATTTCAAAGGTGGTTTACATACGGAAATTTCTAACGTAACATTTAAAGCGAAGGATCTCAAAATTCACACGATTCCCGCCAAGTCGTTACCTAGTGTAATGAATCTATCTGACGTGAACAACAAATGATCTGCGACCACACAGAGTAGCCAGAACTTTACGATCTACAAAATCATAATATCGGTATATCGCCGCTCGTTAATTACACTAACAAGCAAGCGAAAGGACGTAGATTTACCACCGCTATTTAGATCGTCTATTCCACGATAGATGGCGCTCGACGTATCTGATTCCTGCGCCCGCGCATAAGATGCAACCCATGTCGGTATGTTGTAATAACAATGCAGATTTCGTTCACTTACCTTCCATGAACTTCTGCATCATGTAGTAATGTTTCAATTATTGTATTATATGAATTGAGATGAGCCCTCAGAGTTGTCAAGTAATATCTTCATTTAATTAGAAAATCGTGCAACGCTATCCAATCACGTTAATTATATGAGATGCCTGGTTAATATTTATTTTGTTCTTTTCTTTTTAATATTTGTTATAGCAGCAACAAAATAAATATAACGCGAAAATTATAAATGTCTAAGCAACACAGTTCATAAGATCCGGTAACAAACGAAGCACGATGTCTCTGTAAGGGTTCGGAACCCTTAAAGTGACATCGCGCAATTACAATGAAATTTAATTCAAATCGTTGATAGTTTTTACACATCGTTAAGAAGCATCTCATGTGGCCTATAACCTATACTTTTTATATGATTAATTAGCGCACGCGCATTCAAATAGCACGAACAAAAGCGCAACACGTTGACAGTGTACGCAAGAACACCTTTAATTGGGCCGCGAGCACCGCAGATGGGATTCATTAGGCCTCTAATTAAACAGGGCGTGATTTGCCCGTAAAGGAATCCGCGTAGGTGTAAGGCCAAATCTCACTTGATTAATTAAACGTAGCGTTTATACACCTGGAAGGTTTTCAGAATTCTCCAAGTTACTTAAGTAGATGTTATTTGATGGACAACTGATTATTTAGAACTTGAGTACGCTCAAGGTATTGATGTGAGAAATTTCATATCACATATGATTATTTTAAGGCAATCGTTTTTGTAAATTACATGGATATCACCGAGTGCTTACTATGATGGTGATCTCGATGTTCATATAAAACCATAGAATTCACAGGACAAGCTATAAGCGAAAATACTTAAAATTAGTATCGAAGTTTTTCACAAAACCAACTTCAAAGATTGGCTAGTACCATCATACCATACCATACCATATATTGAATGATGAAGATAATCTCATGACTCGAATTTCTCATTAAAGTCCGATCGTCCGTTAATTGGCAATAAAAATAGACCTGCAATACATCATAGCTTAATACCATGCTCTTTCGTTGCAGATGCAATTTACCTGACCGTCATAGATCAATCCGGCTATCTATTAGCAACACCATCAATCATGCCGCGACACGGCCAATAAATAAGAGCCGTCTTATTATTTGATACGGAAATTCGCTTGATATTTATGTTGCGGGGCAAGCGATAAATAGTACAGTGTTTATCGTGACCGCTCCGTCAGATTGTTTTTTAGATCGGGTTGGCTTGATTGTATTTGTGATAGGGTTTTAGTACACACGTTTTGTCAAAAAGTTTAGAGCATAAAGAGGCAAAATATCGTTCTAAATGTTTTTTCTAGATAATCTTTTCTTAGTTTAGTTATATCTAAATTTATAAAACCCTAGTCATAAAACCTATTGTATTTTGAAAATGGAATCTCGAAATCAAGTCATGCAAATAATGCTCTAATCGAATAGCAATATAATATGAACGATGCGACTGCCATTGCGATTTTCTTGCGAGCCATCAGATGTCGGCACGGATGACAGCTCGCGTGACGTCACACGTCATGGTGGATGGCAGCTATCGTCTGACGTACGTCAGACATGTTCGTGTCACGATGACGTACGTGCGAATATCATGTTATTCAAAGAGACGAATTGCTTGTGGATAAATAGTTATTAGTTCTATTTACTAGCCAAGAGCTATGGGAAAGAAATGAAATGGGGTTTTATGATTCTATGATAAATTTAGAAAGAATAATTTCAATTACATGTTTTCGTAAAAGAATTTCTAATGGTTTGTTAGCGCGGTACATTACCTAATATTTTGAGTGTCAAATAGGTGTGTTATCTTAACACTTTTACTTATATAATTTAAAACTCTTTTAAACAAGAATTCGTAACTAATATTTAAAAAAAATGTCTGAGCATTGAACGTTAAATCTCTACAGCAATAATGTATTTTATTCAAAAAATTTAGAATCAAAAGTCAAAACAGCGGAATAATATAAAAATTATTTAAGTCATTCATAAGCGCTGCAGACGCAGCATCTCTGATTAGCATGGGAATGTGTCTGCCACACGCGACGGATACTAAAAATATTCTAGATAGTTTACTTACTAGATACAATATAAATAAATTCTGCATATTACCATCCCGCTTAAGGTAAGTATGAAATATTTTACATTATTTAACAACAATAATGACGTTTTATTATTCCATTCATGACGTCTTTACAAAAAAAAAAAAACAAAAAAATAGTATTTACTTTCTTGTTTCTCAGTATAGCTATTTGTTTATTATTTTATTTGAAGCACTTGCCGTGTGCCCAATTGTTTTCTAGATTTTACACAGAACTGACATCGTTATAAGAAAAATGCATGTTATAGTTACTTTTGACCATGAGATACTATACCACATGATTGCTTTCTTTTAAATAATAATAAGTGTTTGTACAATTTGGTAATTAAGTATATATTTACATTACTACTTGTTTAACTTAACGTAACTTTGGTAACAGAAAATGTATTTACTTTTTTTGTTTTTTGCACACTTCGTCTATGCTCTGACAAAAGTCGTTCACATATCAACTACAGCCCATTAAAAAAATGAACACATCCCAGCAACTTTAATCAAATCCTCAGAGCGTCAGTGGAAAGCTAATTTCGTTTTTGAATCTAATTCAACTCCGCAACTGCCATAAAGACCGTCTTATTACACGTGCTCCGTTCATTGCGCCGTCCGCCCTCCGCCGCCCGCCCAGCTCCCAGATTGAATATTATATCTCTTACTTATATAACTTTCAACTATTCCCGCGGCTTTTATCTTCTCTAATTATACCATAAACTAGGCTTAATTTTTTTGTATAAAGAGGTGATTTTTAGTTGAGTTTTAAATACAGGTATGTCAGATTTGTTTTTGGCCTTAAAGCCATCCCGCATTTTATTCAGGTAATGTAAATTTGATATTTAATATCTTTGCCTTTCATTAAGGTAACCATGGTAACGACCAAACAGGGGTTGCTGAGATGCATTCAAAACAGCGGTATAAATAACAGTAATAATTCATTGACATCAAATACATGTCCTTTATTAGTTTGGTTCAATACTATTACGAGTGACTATTTAGTAGGGTTTCACTATTCGTAAACAAAACGGCTAAGTAATGCTAGTTATGCAATACTTGGCCTTACGTTAACAGTTATGAGAATAACAGGGAAGATACATCATAACAAATCATTGCCTAACAGAGATGAGATATAGTATACAGTATTTCTACAGATACAGACCATTTATTAATGTATTAACTATAGAATATGCCTTTCATTAAGTGCCAAACTTTTACATGAATTATTTAAACTATGCATATCTGTTATGGGAAGATTTTTTAGATTGTATATTTCTTGAGCATTTGTTTTTATTTAATAATTTTATAGCTATATATAAAACTGATAGGTATGCGTTTTTATTATTATAAATCGCAGTAGCCTTTTGAAATAAAAACATAATTAAATATATTTAGGTCGAATGACGAAAAGTTTAATATTGAATAAAATGTATTGATACCTTATATTGTATTCTATTGATCATTGTACAGCCTAAAATATAAACATTACCCAGCAGAGCTATCTGCTTTTTACTTATACTCTACACTTTCCGATGTTCAGTCCAAGTCCGCGTAGTAATTTCTCAGTATTCTCACTAGTGATTTACAGCTACTTACAGTTCATTTGAATCGAACGAGCCACTGATACGAAGCATGGTTTCATATTTTATATTCTGTATTATTATTGATATTAGCACTAGTTTGCGAAATTTTATTTGTTTAAATTTAAATAACATAATGTATCGTATTCGTAAAAAAACAAAGAAACCTTAAAAGTGTATAAATGTAAAAATTCTTAAGTCTAAAAACTCTAACAATAAACCTACTCGGGTTTATCTTTATTATTCCGCGCGGTGAAGTTATGACGACTGCAATGTTTCCGTCTCTTTCTGGCATAGTCTTCCATCCTGCTCTTTGCAAGTTGCAACGACTGCTGAGGGAGTAAGCTTTATACGCCCGAAGAGATACAAGCTTTTAATTCTAAGATTTTTTTAGGTTCGACTTTTACTTCTTGTAGAATAAGGAAACTACTAATGAATATGGTTCCTCATATTTCTTGCTATTATTAAAGATGACCTCAACACACCAACACGAATACTTAAATTTACTTACTTAGATTTTCAAAGAAAATACGATGTAATTTACCTGAAACCCCCACCGTTTTATAAAATAGGAGGCAAACGGACATGAGGCTTGACTGATCTAAGTGTCTAAGTGTAATAAAATGAACATTAAAAATTAAAATTAATAATTTATCAATTCAGTAATTGCACATTTCTTTAATATATTGTTTCATTTATTCTTTATTTAAGAGAAAAAATGCCAAATATAAGAAACTTTTGTTAAAACCGTGAAATTAGAGGGATTCATTGGCAAAAGTATCCACATGAATTGATCCATCACCTCCCAATGCATAATCGCGCTTCTCACACCACTGGGCTCAAATCGGATTTAAGAGCAATTAGTCAAGCGACGCGGAACTACCATTCCATGGATTTATCTAAGTGCAGATGACGTTTCTTAACCTAACCTACCATAAATATCGTTACCATTAACTTGTGAGAGGTGATTCAAACACACACATTGTTTTTTTGCCTCTCTTTAGAGCTTTGTTCAAAATATTTTTTCATTTATTTTCGCGACGAATATGAATAAAATAACTATTAACTAAATTAAAATAGAGAACAAATTACCTGTTTATAATAAACTTTCCTTAGGTTTTCGATACAAGTAAAAGGTCCCATCATTGCAGCAGCGCTTACCCAGTTACAGCAGTAATTACAAAGCAATCCAGTACAGAACGGGTAAACCAATGAACCGGACCATTTGACCGGCTTGTGATTTGTGGCCGGGCAAGATGCTGTCTTTGACGTGACAATTGTCTTCGTCTTGGAGGTGGTACAAGTTACGTGTTAAGTTTAACCGCCCCCCCCCCCCCCCCCCCCACAAACAAAACTCCGCGAAAAACACTTTACCAGTTCTACTGAAGGGTCATCAGGATATTGCCTCTACGAACAGCGTTCGCAGGTTTTTCGCGGAGTTTTACATATTTTACAGGCGCAAAGTGGCGCCTGACTCTATTAATTTAAAAAAACTCCGTCTCCCCCCCGGGGTGATGATGAAAAAGAACAAAAGACGCCATTATACTTTCCGGTCTACTGTCAATGGTCATAAGCTTATGGAAATAACATGCGTGCAATGCATGTTGTATATTGTAATTAAAATTCATTCTATGCATCATCAAAAGTGTCAGCTTTTACTACATATCTACGAATAAAACGTACTTTCTAATAGTGAACTTAAATCTTATAGAAATCCCATGATCGCTCAAAGTTTGTCAGTTGATCCTAAGTGCTTTTACGTCACATACATGCTGTGAGGCTTCCAGTATCTAGAGATATGTCAAAATCATTTACATGGAGGAGCTCGATTATACATCGCTACCACACAGCCACACACCCCTTGAAGGCTTCAAGCGATCTTGCAATCTTCTAGATCTGTAACTATAGTTTTTAGTACTTAATTTTAAACGCAGTCTACGTGTGTCTAGTTGGTAGCATCAACATAACAAGTTGTATTTTTAATTAAATAGTTAGTCAATGCTTGTGTGTAATGATGTTCTCTTGCATTTCTTTGCGCTTCTTTTTATATAAATTCAATATTTATAAGCAATTTTTGCCACAGACATTTTGGCAAGGAGATCAGTATGGTGCCTGCCGGGGGTGGAACTGGAGATCTAGACGACTTCAAGGTAAACAAACGTGAACAGATAATAAGTCACATATTCGCCTAGTCGTTACTAAATAGTAGTAGTAGTAGTTACTAAGTAGTAGTAAAACATAAGGAGTCTCATAAAACCGACAACAGCGATGTTTACTTCCATATGCCTAAAAATTGCAGCTTAGTTCTGAAATATAAAGACAGGATACAAATATACCCTTAGCAGGTGAAGGAGTACCCTTCATAAAGTTTAAGAGAAAGACCATCATTATAGTTGTATCGCATATCATAGCATCGATTACTTCTTGACAAGTTAATATCTGCGTCAGGTAGCCCAGCGGGGAGGCAATGCAGTGATAATTAGCCAATGTCTCATTATAACATGATATATACTAGCATATTAACGATTTATTGATATAGAGCAGTAATTGTCCTATAATTATGTATTATTAATAAGAAATTTTAAATTGATATCTTAAATACGAATAGTTTTTTTTTAAATTTATTTATTTACGTCTTCCCCCTAACGATTGCAAATCAGGGTCCTGGTTTTCTTTATTAAAGTCTCACTATACAATTTTCATTTTTTACATTCTAACATTATTATATATTCTTTACATCTATTTCTATATTCTACAATCGGCAAAATATTGCATCCGAATAGTCTAGCGAAAATAACATCGAATAATCCTCAACTTCTATACATTTGTATGACATCTCATAATTTATTTAAATAGCCCATAAGCTCCCAGAACAAAGAGACACAAATGAACATCGGACATTTTAATGAATAAGCGATAAAAATCGTCAATGCTATTCAAAATGAAATAAACATGTCCGTCTGAAAGCGTTCGTTACTGGATGAATATAAACTTTTATCATAGTTTGAATAAAGACTAGCGGACGCGATAGCGGAATGAATGTATATACATTACACTTTTAATAAAACCTAAAATTAATTTATTATATCGCGTTTATTTAAAAAGAACAATTGATTTAATATATTCAATATTTTATTTTTATTTGTAAGATTTATAAGAAATACTTAACTACCAAGCCATATGAATATATATTGTTCAATAAAAATCATAAACATGGAACGATCGCTTCAGCTCGTCACTTGTAATGTTGTATATGACAATATGCGTGCGTAGGCGCAGGTCAGAGATCTTGAAAATGAAGAGATTTCTTAAACAGTACATAGCTTGTTTTGTTACAAATTTATGTCTAGTGATATTTATGTAATTGTTAGGAATGATGTCCGGCGTTATTTAAATTTAATAGTATTTAATGTACTACAATATACATTTGAATACCAATAGACAATTTCTTTTTTTTTTACCTGAGCAAATTGGCAAAGATTGTCTATATTTAAAATGAACTGATCGTATTTTGGTAAATGCTGTGTAATATCGTTTATACTGATAACTTACCTAAACTATTGAAGTTTACACCGATTACATATAAATTTTGTGGCTTACCTGAAACAAAAAAGATAATATTTATATAAATAGTGAAAATATTTTGAGATAGCTGGATATTTATTTTTTAACGTTTACGTCTTGTTTCAAGTGTAATTTCAAATCCTAACTCTACACTGTCACTTGAGCAAGCTTTAAGTCTGTACAGACGTTCAAATCAAAGCAAACCCTTTCCTCCTAATCTCGTAATTCAACCTTAAAAAAAGCTCTCGAAAAGACAAGACCCCGTCAAAGGTGGAGCAGAGACGTGTTAAAACCTTACTAGCCTTTAATTAAAGCCGGCGGGTGGGGGTTAGGTGGTCATCGCCTGTCCACTTCCGTACGGCTACTTCATTTCGGAATGAAGGAAAAAAGAAAATTCAGGTGCCTCCTGTGTCAGGATAGTGGGTGGCGTGGAGTTGCGAAGTAACATTTTATTCTAATGTGTAAAGGTCCAAAAATTATTTAGGTAAACTATTGATTTAGGTAATTATTATTTGATGGGATCCTCCTCTTTTACTAGAAAGAGGTGACATCTTCTAACAATTCACGAGTATTTCAGTTGTGATCGTAATTAATTGGGTATATCTCCTTGGATATTACGACTTGATTCCTTTATTATTAAAAGAAAACGAATCACATTTATATCGAAGCTTTAATATATTTCTCAATATAAGTGTGTAAACAAATGTTAATGTATTTAAGCCCTTAAATACATGGCTCCACATATTTTCTGTTCTCACTTCGCTAAATCGCAATCGCTCGCATAACTTATAGGTTAATATCGATTCTGCGTCGAGGCGAATTCGATTTATAATCGAGTGAATGTGAGTGTGATGTCCGATTTAATTATCAGCTCCTTTGTACGTTCCTAATCAGAAGGACGGCGACTGTAATTTTTTAAATCTTTTTGATTTGTCGTGTTTGAATTGTGATCAAGTATGGACGTTGAATGTAGAAGTGAATTACTATGCATCGTTACTGATAGAATTGTTCAATACTTTGCGATTAATTTAAAATTCACGCATGACTTCATAGGTGAACTTAATCAAAAGTGATATTTTATATACCCTTACGCTTTGTGATCACGTCATTATTTTTGCCATTCCTTGGTTGTCATTACGGTAATCATTTGAATAAACTAGTAATTGGGGTATCAGGTTATCTAGAAATGAATAAAATTTTATAATTTTGGTTAAAAGTTTGACAAAATAAAAAAATATTATTATCGATGACCGTTTCAACTTAAAGGTGTAAATTTACAATGCCAATCGAATATGTATCAGGGGTCAATGCACTTGATAACGTAAATGCTAAAACAAACCCATTGTTCTAGGCAAATGAGGAAATACAGATGTGAACTTAGAGCATTAGATTAAAATTTTAACGACACTTTATTTTAATTTAGAAATATGTAATCATTTTTATATAATAACCCTAAACTAATATTGTCTTTTGTTAACATAACTCTTACTTATTTAAAGAAAAACACTTTTTAACGGATTTAGTTATGTATTTTTTGCTAAATTTAAATATAATTACACCAAAATTTTCACGTCACGGTAGACGCGGTAAAAGTGTTTAAGGTTTCGGTAGATATATCACATTCATAAAATACATTTTTTTTATTAAACCCCTTGCCACGGCTCGGTAAAAGGCACTCCGCACTAAGGATAAGATTCAATTACCGGGCCAGCGGTAATGACGTTAAGGAATTATCGCTAATAGCCGATAGATGGCGCTGAGACAAGATCGCACAAGAATCCCGATGTAATTTGCAATATCTTTCAGCGAAATGCAATAATACCTGCAGGCTTTAATAGTATGAGACCTGGTTATTGGATTAATTATTTTATGCGAAGTGCTAATAATTTCATATTTGACTTTCAATTTGTTTCTGGGCTAGACAAACCTCAAGATGCGCTCGTAGTGTCACACGATTAACATTTAAAGTTTATTTGCTTCCTACTAACAATAACCTATAAATATTATGTGTATAATAAGTGTCGTTTACGTCAGCCTGTTAAAGAAAATGTCGCTATCCTTTTGTGACACGATCAGCCTTGTGAAGGTGTCATGAGTCATTGTGTTTATTAGGCTGTTCATGAGGGATTCTGTAGCGAAAGAGATTTGCGCTTTATAGGAAGTAGGTTGTCTATCCTTATAACTATACAACAAATAGAGAAGCAACGACATTCTAGGATGCTCAATATTGTATACCTTAAAGCATACAACACTTTTATAGTATCTTTTAATGTATATACTGGTTACACGCTTTCCGCTACTCTTATAAACATGTCCTGAACACGTGGGTGTAACATATTTGTATTCTTTGCAGGATTTGAAAGGGTTTTGATTTTATAATAAAGCAGTGTACTCCATTCAAGGAGTGACGCGTTTTATTAGTGTTCTCTACGCAAAATTGTCCACACATATGTTTGTTTATGCTTCACTAAGGTAAACTTTTAAATTTGTATACATAACACTGCATATGCGAACGCTGTTTGGTATTAATAAAACGTTAAAGTAACATTTATACAGATATTGAGCATTTAACATTTTCTGAGAAATACTATATTTCAAGATAACTTTTCCGGAACCTTACTTTTTTTAACACACTTTGCATCAAAAAGAAAATACATCTTTAAATAATAACAATAAGCCCATTTGTTTTGATTAAAAAAACAGTAAAATAAATTAAGTAAAAATAAGTACGTAATGCCCTACGACAGGGCAGACGTCGCCATCTAAGTTTCGGGCAACACGTTTTGTATATATACACCACTTAATAAAATATCTCAATTACAAGTAAAATATTGAATAAGTTAGAATTATGTTGAGGCGGGTCAGGGTGAATCACGGTAATCAGTGAAGTAATTAATGATAAGACTCATCTTTGAGGCGCGTAATGGACGCTATGTGATGTTGGCGATATACTGGGTACTCGATTAAGAAGAAGAAAAAAGTTTCAATAGAAGCTAAGGTAATATTTCTTAGTGTAATATTAGCTTTTATAAGCTGTACAGGTAAACACAGTCGTATATATGGACGTGATTGCGATTCATCAACTTCACTAGACAATAGATGTAAAAAATTCATCCTAACTACTTAACATTATAGAAATCATTGTAAACTTCATACGCTAAATAATTATTTTTGTCATTTTTTTAGGATAATCTTATTTTTGTTTATCATACAGTCGACTCTCGTTAATTCGAAACTCGAGGGACTCTAAAAATTTTTCGAATTTTCGAAAGTTTGAAAAATCAAAAGGTTGGGAAATTGGGGGGGAAAAACAAAAAAAACCCTGAACCCCCAATGGTTTTTAAAATTTTTTTTTTTTTCTTTTTTTTTCCAAAAAAAAAAAAAAAGGGGGGGTGACACAAAAAAATTTTTTTTTTTGGATTTAATTTTTTTTTTTAAAAAAAACCCCTTTTGGGGGGGTTTCCCCCCCCCCCCCCCCCCCCCCCCCCCCCCCCCCCCCCTTTTTTTTAAAAAAAAAATTTTTTTTTTTTCCCTTTTTTTTGTGGGGGGGGGGGGGGGGGGGGGGGGGGGGGCCGGCCCCCTTTTTTTTTTTTTTTTTTTTTTTTTTTTCCCCCCCCCCCCCGGTTTTAATAATTAATTTTTTTTTTTTTTATAAAAAAAAAAAAAGGGGGGGGGGCCCCCCCCAAAAAAATTTAAGTAGGGGGGGGGGGGGGGGGGGGGGGGGGGGGGGGGGGGGGGGGGCCGTAGTTATTATTATTAATTAAATTGCATTGATTAAGATTATAGTGTAGTTTTAATATCTTATTTTAATATTAACCATTATTACTAATCTCCTGTTCTAAAATATGGTTTCTTACAAAATCCCAATAGACCAATATACAAGCAGTACTCCGCGAAGACCCCACAACCACTATTGGGATTTTGTACTATGGACTTCCGCAAAGTAACGCCTGATTCTATTAATATGGTCTCTTGATTAAAACTCTATGTGCCACGAACCTAATTCGAAGATAAGTGAGGCTGCGCAAGCGCATGTGAAGCTCCCAACGTTTACCAGCCATAAATATTGGCGCGAAATCGCCTGCAATCAATGGATTTCATTACACCACTTATTAGGTATACATATAATCGTACATTTTGTGTGAAATAATAGGTCTTATTTTGAGGCTAAACTGTTATTACGATGAAGAAATATTCTCATGGATTACGGATGATTACCAGAGTTCCTGTTCAGTATTTAAGTGAACTTGAAATTCGGCCATACAAAGTGAGATGTAATCATGATAGATTTGAGCAATTTAAATTGACGGGTTCAATTATTATTGAACTGCTGAACCAAAATTTCTAATAATAAAGCAATTAAAAAACTTCGCTTATTACGTATTATATTTTTATCACTTTAGGACGTATTATCGTATCGCAACCAAAACGGGTACGTATTTATGAATTAATTTTAATTTTCTGGAGTGGCCATGTGCGATGTTCTCCTGTCCTTCCCTTGATTATTAAAAACAAAAACTAATAAAACAAAGTACCGGTCCCAGTCTCAATCGATTACTGTAGCACCTTCAGTTGAAACGTTAGATTGATTTAATCATCAGTAAAAGTATGCAACAAGTGATCAACAGGTTCCCCCCGCAGTAATCAAGACACGGCCGCCGAGATTGATTTGCTTTCAATTACGACTGATTGACAGACTAGAATAACGGCAAACATTTCCGAATGACACTTTTGGACTAACATTTTTTATAGAACTCGGAAATTTTACCTATAGCCTTAATAATTAATAAAAGCCTTAGTAATGTTTGATTATGATGATTATTGTAACATACATATATGTTTTGTGTTATTTATATAAGACAGTGTAAGTAAGAAATACGAAACGACGAATAAAATTCGTCCAATATTATATTTTATATTCGATAATATTTATACTTTTAACATGTCGGCCCTTCGGCCCAAAAAGGCTAATGCTAATTTCGCTCATTCAAAGGAAGTGGGAATAGTTAATAATCCAATATATTAGCAATATGTCATTGGCATGTTGATTTATCTCGTTCACGTCGAGTTTGAACTATCACGAGCAACAAATATCAAACAAGACATTTGGTGCGAATCTATCAGTCTAACCACTCCTGTGAACTTTATTACTAATTCAATTACCGCTTTTCATAAACAGATCCATTCCATGCGATAAAATTATCTCTTTAGCTTTTGTAAGATTACTTCTTTAGCCTCAATATTCGGAATCAAAAGCATTTAGGTAATTCAAAGGGACACGAATATAGAGAAGAAAATTTAGAAGGTTGCGCTCAGCAATTACTCCATCATCACCTGGTGGAGCGCCGATTTACAACGCTCCCAGATTCTAGGTTCGATTTCTTATTGTTTAAAAATATTGGTCACCAAGAAATGTTGAGTTATAAAAGAATGACGAAACAAGAAACATAAAAATAACAATCGCTGAACCTTGACATCTAAACCTTGTAACCCTAGGGTACATGTAGATGCACAACATCTCACTCGTCCGGTTCGTGCACCTGTCGGGATTCGAACTTGTCACGACCTCATACTTGGTCAAGCCATTTGTCACACGGCGCCAGCTTGATCAATGTCGTGCGTTGAAAAGGTAATAATTTATCAACGCAAATTACATGCAATTAACAACACCTGTATTTTTATTCTGTGTCGAGTGACCACATTCGAATGAATTTTCAATATCTAAGGTATTAAAAACCGTTATAACGATTTCATAAAAATTGGTACGCCGGAACGAACACTATGACACATAAAGTAACATATTTGCTCTTTGGTACATTCGTAACGACGACCTTCATCGGGACCTTTATAGAGGAGGTATTATTAAGAAGTCTAGTAAGAAGATTGAAAAAAGAACCATTCGAGTTAGTGTTTTAGCGCTAGTGTCATTAGTAAAGTGCTATGATTATATTTAAAGTATACATTAAAAAAATGCCAGTCATATTAAACGCTGTAAGAAGTGTTAATGGACACTATACTTATATATTCTTTAGAAATTTAAGTTAGATGTAAATTACTGATTACTCTTTCTGTTGGCTACATCGTAATCTTTTAAATGATTTGTCTCCGTGAAGGCATTTCATCCCAATTAGAAAAAAATATAATTATATGTACATGTTACACTGGTCGCTTAATTGGACGGGTGAATATAATAGTTTTTTAATATGGCATTATTGGACATTTAGTAAAGGATGGATGAAAGGACTTTGGATGCATTGTATAAAATGTGTAATGTCAAAAACTATGCTTCAATTACTCGTACTTTTGTACGTCTTTGTTAAAGAATCATACGTTTAAACGTCTAAAGATATATGAGGCTTAAACTTAGTACCACACCACCAGTACCAGTTAAAAAGAAGGGGTATAATAATATTTACAAAACTGTGTATACATTACTACTTATTATTACAAATAGCTTTGTGACTGCAGCTAAGAAGCTGAGAAAATTAGTTACATATGTAGATTTGTTATATACAATAATTGTTAGCGTCTTCAAAGAAAAGTCAATCAACCAAGAAGCATTTCCCTGCATTTTCACCCACAATCATTAAAGTAACCGTTAAATCAATTTTCTCCTTTTAAATTATATCGAGACTTTAAATTGAACGTTTGATAGTGTTTGATTATCCATTTTTTACGTTTAAAATGAAAACATAATTTATACTCGTACATTGAAAAGTATTTATTTAATAGTTTTTCATCCGACAGTGATAGAGGCGGTGTGTCGCGCTAAACTAAACGTCTTATTTCACACTCGAAGGGGTATTACTACTGAGGGCGCCCGACGTCTCTCGCCTCTCTTATTGATAGAATTTATCAACGATCGAGTTGGTCGCGTGGTACAAGTAAATGGCGAAAGCGTGGTTGAGGCGTTAAGGAGCTGGGGTACCGATATTGTAAGGGGTTAAAAGAATTTCTCTTACGTACAACATTAATTTAAAAACACACGCTTACGCCTTAATTATTTATGAGTTTAAGCTGTAACTATTAGTTGAATATGACTGTTTAAAATCAGCACAGAAAAATCCTGAAGTAGAACAGGATTTTTTGTTTTTCTCATCCCGTTCATTGTTATATAACATAGCATTAGAATATTGGAATATATAACATCTCGTTCGAGGAAATAATTCTGGAGTAAAACATATCTTGTCATGCACTGCAATCCGCTTGTAACTTGAGCCAAACCACAAAAGTTGAGCAGTGAACGAGGCGATGTCAGAGCGTGTTAAAATCATAAAGCCTGTAAACTACTACCTGCCGACTTGTGGCTTATCCGCTACATACATACACACATATATAGGAGCACTTATTGCGGTTATTGTTGCGATATTTATTGCTATCGACATTATACAAGACACGAATAGGCATGGAGTCACACCGATACTGGAATTTTATGAAATTACATTCATTTTTGTTTAAAACATCCATTGGATGTTACATACTATTTAAATTAATTTAAATGTTATACAAGCAAATTAAAGCTTTTACAGTTAAGAATTAAATAATAAGTCAACGACTTAAGCTCACCGGACGTCACTTAAATCTAGTTTGATCTGTCAATCAATTTCTCCGTTAGATATTTCACTATATCCAAATATCGTTAAAAGTAATTTCGAAAAAGATAAACATTCAATTGCGCCAGTCATATTTACAGTCAGTATTAATTAAAATAAATGTCTAAAAAGTCGTGATTTAAATAATGTAGCCGACGCTTATCAATCCGCGTCATTATCAGTCGAATGCACTTACGGGGCCGTAAATACGGTGATTTTCGGTTAAATCAAGGCTCATTTAAAAGTATTTTGAGTGAAACTTAATTAAGATTCAACGAAACTTATAAATATGTCAGCGCCCACGCCTCGGTTTAAGTCTCTTACATCTCGCGATTACCGCTAAAATGTAGCATTGTTGGTGACGTAATAGTTTTGATACTGTTTTAGATTTTCCGTATGACGTTTGAACGCTGACAGGTGTTATACTAATAAATAGTGAGTATTCCTATATCTATGTCTTAAAGCTCTAAGGAGGTATAAATAGATTAATAAATTGTCTTCTAAAAATTAAAATTTAAGCATGATCAAAAAAAGAAAACGACTGAGTTTCTTCTTGTTCTTCTCAGACTCGGGGCTTAGTGAAAAGCCTATAAATTTAGTTTTAAGTGAGTGCAAAGGTGATCATTAAAGATCCTATGATAAATAAATTTGACTTTGACTTTGACTTTGATTAATAAAAAAAACGCACGTGGAATTATCCGAATCATAATAAAACACGTCAAAATTGATTAAAATATATTTTGATTTTAATAAAAACAGATAATATTTCATACAGTTTATGGTGACGATGTTTCCCCAACGATTACTAAACTCGAGTTGACAGTTATGTGACTAGTTGTGACATACCTACCGCTAGAATAGGGACAAAACTGTCCGCTTATACACAATTAATATTAATCAAAGCCTTATTTAAATCTTAATGTGTACGAATACCGATATCTCCCATAAAACTATGGAATTATACGCACATTCATACAAATCGTGACATTTGCATAAACAATTAATTTATTGTTAAATAACTTACAACGTCAATTAACAGCATTTAGAAATATGATAAAGTCTGTCTACCATTTTGTGTTGTACCACTAAATGTTTTTATTTGAATAAAAAACTAATTTCAACTCCGCGAGAAATATTAATTTTTACGGCTGTCGACGTCGAATTTATTTGGCTACTACAATAAATTAAAGCGAGAATTAAATGCGCATTAATTAGGATGTTTATTTTTGTATGTTTTCTAATTAGGATGTATCTAGTTTGCAAGTGTAGCAGCAATTTTACAAACCTTAATGATTCAAAATTCAAAAAGTATTTATTTACAATTACAATTTTTTATTGCAAAATATAATATAACACAAATTTAATTGCAGATTTTTTTTTACAAATTCTATATATATAGCACTTGATCGATTCCAGTTTATTGATTAATATTCCAAATCTATTTCGATACACAGTAAATTATCCTTTCGCAGTCGCGTAAAAGCGTCGTCTTATGCCCACACGTGAGCATCTATCTGCTCCGTCCTAAAGTGGATTGACGCATTAACATCTAACAAACCATTGATGCCTAATGTACGTATATTTATTGCTTTGTTTTGAAATATTTTTAGAATAACATAGAGGAGCTTTATTTCTGGCCTTAGTACATTAAAACTTAAACCAACTTTGTAAAAAAAAGTTAAATATAGGTATTGTTATATGTATAGACAGTACAAAATTACGAAAAAATAAATACAGAGTGATATAAATAAAATGGCCTCAAGTAGAAATTAAATATTTATACATAGCAAATATTTATAGAAAACGTAAATTTAATTTCATCAAAATCGATTAAATATATATTGAATCGTTGCTTAAATTTACATCGCTCTTATATTAATATGACATCTAAATACAATAAGATACTAAGAGAGATAGATCTCTATCCAGTGACGTATCAATTTTAATAGTAATTAACCATTTAAGTACAGAAAACATAATTCTTGCGGCAATAACGGTAAATGTTACAAACTCTTGAAAGCTACACAAGCGGATATTTACGATAACACAATTATAACCTGTTAAACTTTCTACAGTATTCGATCCCGACTCGATAGTGCATTTGATGCAATTTATTCGATAATTTCTTACGTCATCGATACATCGAACAAGGAGTTCAAATTATTGTTACATCACAATGAAATTATAATGTAATCTTTAATCATGACTATTCCATTCTAAATTCGAAATTTGAATTCAAAAAAAGAACACCTTTAAATTCCCAATACGTGCTAATTAATCTATAACCGGTAATCGGGTATTTATAATCGATGCAATCGAGTAGCGGACATTATTCACGACATGTTTATTATAACGGACAAATGTGAATTAAAATCCATGTGATTGATATTAATGGACTAAACGTGAGATATAAAACAATTAGATGACGTTTTCGATTTGAATAATTTATTGGAGGATTTTCCGATACGAAAAGTGACTATTTCAATGTATGTTTGAATGATTTTAAATAGAATAGCTATATTATGATTAAACGCATGAACGTTTAATTTTATTGCGATCGATCGATATTACTTTTGTTTCATCTATAATGAAATATACATAAAAATTACTAAATAATGAATTCAGAATTCCTGCAATAGTCACACTTAATCAAAGTTCTCCTTCAGATATCCTCAACTTTAGACACGTGTTTTAAAAAATACTATATTTTCCTTATATTTATAGAAATATAACATATACGTCACATAGAGTTTTGTAATATTATTTTTCTAGATGGCCACACAGGTAGCGATAAAGTGTTTACGACCGCGCTCAAACTCTACAACCGTTTAGGCCCTTTTATTGACAAATAAACGTATTTTACGGCGATGGGCTGCGAGATAGAAATCTATTTATTAAATGATTAATTAATTAAAAGTAACATTGTCTCACTTTATGGCTTAAACGGCCGGAAGTGATGCTTATCACAAATAAATAGCTTTAGAAGACAACTTCTATACAATATACATATACATAATAGCCGACGTCACTCTGTTCAAAATTATAAAAAGATGCCTAAACCCATAACGGTTAAACCACATACACTATAGAATACCAATTATTCACAAAACATAAATTATAATGTTGTCCCTTTCCATCAAAGGTCTCATAACAGAGAGGCGAAATTTAAAGTACGATTTGTTATACAAATAATGTCTTTGAAAAATATGTCCATCGTGTTCAATAAATAAACTCGTAAATCATTAATGACTTTGTGTCGGTGAAAACAATTGTTAACCACAGGCTCGTAAATGTTTAACGATTTGGCTTCCGTCTTACTTTTATTGACTACCCTTTGTAGCAACTCTAGATTTAGCATTTTATACAGACTAATCAGAGAGATATGAAATAAAACCTTCTTTGTTTTAGTTCTGTGTCAAGTGTGCAAAAAAAAAACATTTCTGTATTAAAGAGGTTTTAATAACATGTTGACAATTTTCATTCAAATTTAGCATTTTTATGTCTTTCGTTCTCTATCTGTGTTCCTTAGGGGTTGATATTTAAAAATACCCTATGTTTCTTTTACAATATTAAAATCAGTTTGCAGTTCTATCATGATTACGTCATACAGGCTTTATTTGTTTATCCTGAATTTATTTCATATTAAAATGGGGCCACCCCTCGTTAACAAAGAAAGAGAAAGCATGTCGGTACAAACCCACAGAGACCCATAAATATCATTAAACTATGCAATGCACACAGTTTTATTGCCTACCTTCTAATTCATTGTAGGGACAGAGAGAAAGACCGAGTGAAGGTAAGAATACGCATTTTAATCGGATCTACAACATTTTGTGCTACTCTTATGGTTCTTTTATTGTTTTCGCTATTTCGTTTAAAATTGTAGAGATCGTTAATAAACGAAAAACAACGATAATTTGTAACCATTTTAATACGCATTTTAATGAACTAAATTGAAGACAAGAATTATAATAAAAATCAGGCCTGTTATAAATTGAAAATTAATAATCGAATAGCCAAATAATATTTAAAGATGAAATACGTTTCGAATAATCATGCAGTTTACCTTAACCACCTTCCTTTGCTATGGTGTTACGCTGAGTTACAGATAGATTTTTTTTTATAACCATAAATGCGTGTCGAAAAAACAAATTTCTATCTACAATAAGGTCACCAACTTCGCAAGTACAAAACGTCACTAACCTGTGTCTTTGCTTGACTTGTCAACTTGGGTTGGGTAATAAATGTAAAGAAAACAATTTAAATACAACAGCATTTTATTATTATTAAAATTTTATATAGTACAATAGAATGCTGTGATGTCATAAGGTTAGATGAGGATAACTGATAATTGAGTAAATCATTAAACCCGATACGGAACGCGTTTCGGTACTAAACCGCTGCATACAAGCGTAACAACTGACAAAAACGCGTATAATAGCAAAAATAAATATAATTTATCGCTTCACACCGGCTTAACATACAAAAAGACCTATGAGTTATGCACTACATTTGTGCACGATTTTTTCTACCGTAATAACTTTATATTTATTGCTTTCGTTTTGAATATTCAGTTGTCACGTCACCGGTATGTGTTTTGTGTTTATTATGACATACTGTGCACTATTTTCACATTGAATGATCATGATCTTCATTTTAATACGCTAAATGATATACTCCGATGGCACGCCTGCCGAGTGCCTTTGTTTTTCTCACGAGGACGAGAAATATATCACATTCATGTGTCTCTCGGCACGCCGTAACGGATTACAATAGTCAGATCATTGTTTAGCAAGGAAAAGCGAAAGAATTTTATGGTAAACTTTTCCTTAGATAAACTGTATTTCGAGAGAGTGACCTTAGTAAAGGCCTGCTTGGGAAAGCTATTCCAACCCATTCACAAATACATACTTATCATTAAGATAAATAATACTTTAGTACTAGTTCGAATCGAAATTTTTCAACTAGTCCTAGTTAGCTAGTATGGTAGCTATAGAAACAGGAAGGTTTTAGGTCAAATTAATTATGATGAAAATAAAAATTGGTAATATTAATACTTGTGCTCATTACGATATGAATTGTTAACGCAAGTGACGTCGCGTAGAACAATATTAATATGAAATTATATGAAAAGAATACTCGTCAACAGTCAAAAGCTATACTGAATAATATATGTGAAAAAGTCTCAAATATTTCGTGTTAAAAAGGAAATTCGCTATTCAAATGTTAGTCATATCACTAACCGTTATCGTTAGAGTTGAGCCAGCGGTATGAAGGTCTCGGCTGCTGCTTGGAGCGCATCTCTAGCTGCGCTGCCGGAGCACCAGCTCGATCCTCATCTGAAAAGAAACGAAATGTTAAAGACTCGGTTATAAATCTCAACTCTTAATAGTAATTGTAGTAATTTAACTAGTGCATCACTATACGCAAAAATATATTTATACATCAATGTCAAATGGTTTTAGAACGGCTTTATACAAACAACTCGTATGAAAATATAGAATAAAATATAACGTTTAGCACATTTTAATCGATGAAAATGCCACTACTACAATTGTCATTAAATAGATTTTAATCGTGTCCGTGCATTGTGTTTACGAATATGTTACCACGAAAGGTTTCAATTCATTTATGATCTATGAAATTGTCAGTTTTATAGTTATTCTCATTTTATGCAAGGAGAATATTATGGTGGAGAATTTAGGTGTTGTCTTAAAGAGTAAAAGGAAGGCGACTTATACAAATTATAGTCACAGGTAATTAGAATGCGAGATCATTATTTAGATCTGTTGTTCTCAAAGAAATAATTCAAACGCCCGATTTATTGCAATTGTATTGGAAAATTTTGAACAGTGATTTAAAATGTCGGCAATTTGATTTTTATTTAGTTAGCCGACCATACAGTATTAATCAAATGCATCGTTATAAATCCGCCGCTATCGCTGTATCGCGTCTCGAATTACCACTTTATACGTTTGATATCAAATTTATGGCCATCGCGCCCCGACCATGTCACATCATCCTCATAAATTCACTGACATATCGTACGACTTCTCAGATCTTATTTATCGAACGATCTTATGCGCTTCAGAATAAGAGCCCGAATGCCAACGGCGTTTTTTAATTGACTGACACTTTTTTGAATGACTTTTTGTAATTTATCCAATTCTTTAAGAAGGATCGAGATGACGTTTCCATATGTGCGTTTTTATCGATTTTATCCATTTAACTAAGGTCATTACGTTTTATTGCGATTATTACTTTACTCTGGATGGATCGTAAACGCTTCTGAATGCAAAGTACCTATTTTACGAGTATTAAAATATTTTCTTCATGTGATAAAAATAGAAAGATCACTTGCCTATATCAATTAAAAAATATTATATAACATTTATAATCTTAAACCGTGCTTTGATTTATTCAAATTGGATTATGAATAAAAAAACAGTCAAATTAATTCCATATAAGATGACGTTATCTCGTCTCCTTCGATGACTTTCATGCGAATATCTCTTAAAATCCCAGCTTTTAACACTAATTGACATAATAATTTCATTCGTCAATTCCCTTATCTTTATAAAATGTATCTGTGACTTGTTTATGTTAAGATTTTCGTTTTCATTATCTGCCAAATATAGAGCACCTCGCAAAGTGTATTGTCGCAATGATGCAAATTGTTTTAACATTTCACGTTTTTAATTAATTATATTTCATATTTAATTTTAATGAATGGAATTCGTGAATGTTTACAAAACAATTTCGTGTAATTAAATATGTATGTCATGTTGAACATATATTTTGAAACGGAAAGATAACATAGGGTGTCTTTGCGTGTTTTTACGCGTAATTACTTTCTTTCTAGTTGTTGATCTTGCACCTTTAGTAACATGACAACAGTTCATCATATTTAGAAGTATAAAATACGTTATCATCATCATCATCAGCCTATACTCATCATTGCTGGACATAGGACAAAAAATACTTATAAATATAAATTTGTTACTTTTTGAAATACTTTAAATCAAATGAGCATTGTCAGGCTTCTTTTATTAAGTCATTCCTGTAGTTATTATCATAACGTTGATACAAATATTGCTAGATATGTACTTTATAATAAAACAATATAAATTATAATACCATTAGAAAAGGATTTTTTTAAATTTCGCTCTCCTACTATAATTGACTACAACAAAAGTTATTTGGTCATAATAATGTTAAGTTATTAAATCTTTTGCGTCTTAGCAACGTTGCATTCATACACTGCAGACACAATAATAGTTTGACAGTGAGGTATATCAAAATACGTCGATGTATCAGGGCGTGTTCGAATCCTTATCAGCAGGTACAGGCCATCCGACAATAAAATTCCATCGGCCATCAAGGGCCTTAGTATAAACTCCACACTATAATGTTATTGGTGGCTTTATTTACCACAATTTATGAGTCGCTCGGAATATGTTCTATTGATTGAGGCGCACTATATATTTTTATTGCTTTTTTTATATCATTTAACGCGTCGTATGTAAATATTTGTACAATCCCGGTCGGTTCTCGCCAACAGAACAGAACGTTGATTTATATAATATACAAATTCGCGCTTATGAGATTTTATTTCTATGAATTGAAATTCATTTTTAAAATCAATGCTACTAAGTAGTAGTTGAGTGATTGGGACGAAATATCTAATAGCTAATGTATTGTAGAAAATTCAAATCAACCTGTTTTAATATATTTTAGTTTCTTATTAAATACATTAAACGTCTTTATCTAAGATTTATATGAAATTTTAAAATAAAAAAGCGTCCTCACCACTTTTTATACCATTTAATTCTATCCGATAACCATAATTTGCCATAAATCATCGGAAATAGAAAGAGATATCTAATAATGTCAAAATGAGTTGAATAGTAACAATCTGTGCGGCAGGTGGCGGTTGCTCCATATCGGCTGTCAAAAACTTGTAAAATATAGAGTCGGTCGACTCACGGTAGAGTCGTATCTGCGAGATTTATTCCTTGGCCACAATGGGGCGTTTTAATTCTTTTCATGTGCGACAGATTTATGCTGGTCCAGATGCTGATCGGTGACGTTTCACCAATAACTCACTGATTAGTATAACTATGGGCAAAAAAGTTTGCTACAATTATTTTATATTTTGCCTTTTTTAAAATTCTTGGTAATTGAAGAAAATTTATTGGAATGCTCATAATGTTAATGGTAATTACGGTATTTTTAAGTCCTTAGAGTACTGTTTTTTCTCAGCTATTAGGAACCATATAACAAATTAACATATGGGTTAAGCTTCATTGTACAATGCAAACGAAAACAATAACGACTCAAGTCAGTTGATAGAATAGTGAACGAATGCAGAAAAAACTACTTTTGACCAATTTGCAATACAATATTGCACAATTACTGTTACAAGGAAACAAAGAATCCGTCAGACGTCCATAAATTTAAAGTTTAAATGGTTTATGAAAGGACTCTTAGAAATGCGTCAGGTATATTTGAAACACAACACTCAATAGAATAAGCATAATTTATTAAAGCGTAATTTATACAAGACCAGATACATTTCCTTGAATTGAAATATTTTAAAAGTGGGTACTAGGATCTTTTTTTTTTTTTTTGATAGGTCCATATTTTGATTTTATCCATCCAATTTTGTTGTCTGTTGATTATATTTACATAAACTACAATTCTTCATATATTAACGTTCGTTCATACAAGTAGTGAAAACTCATACACGATTAAAACAAAGCAACTAATTTATAAGAATCAGCGTGAAACAACAATTATAGTAAGATGAGTGACGTATTTATTGCGACATAAATCCACGTTTGATTACACATCCACCACCTGAGGTATGTCTGCATTGATTTATCGCGTTTTCTTATTTGTACTATAATTATCGCGGCCTTGACGCTGCCGATGGCTATCTTCGGTATGTGTTGATTAAACAGATTTTTTCTATAAGCGTTATAGATTAGATTTGGTGGCATACATATCGGTGGGCAGAGTTTATTTGGTTTAGGACCATCCCTTAAGAGTAAATAATACATTCAGCGGGAATGACAATAATTTTTGTATGCCGCAACTTTGAAATGAAAATCCCTGATACAAATGTATCGAGACGTCATTGTCCACCATTTCGATTATACATATAATTTGACGCGGCGACGGCTTTGACAGACGACATTTAATTACCCACCCCTCATTACCTGGATATCGGATATTGATATGATGTTATTTAAAACAAACGACACGATATTTATACGATACCTTGTAGGGTCTTGAGATATTCTGTACAAGAGTTGGTTACATATTTGGTTCACATGACAGCCGTATAAAAACTCGGTTAAAGATGTCGCAACGCCAGTAGTAATTTAGAGTAGGTAATTATTATCATTTAATTTGAAGTAACCTGACCTTTGCAATAACTGCCATATTGGTTTAAAATATTTTATTACTGTGAATTGAATCGACGCATGTGTAGTTGTACGTATGCACGTAAGACAAAAGAATAATTCAATAAATATTAACACATTATTTTCTAGTATATTTACTTTAAATTAACACTCGACCAATTGAAATAGATAAAGTGTATACGACAAACGGAAATCGGACATAAATCGCGTAATATAAATCTGGATAATTTGTGTAGCTTTCAAAAATATGCAGCTGATTCGCGAAAGTTTTATTAAACCTTAATTAAGATCACACTCGGCCGTGATTAATTTCCCTCCAGTATTGATGATTAAAATGTCAAAAATTTTCGGAGTCTCATAATTATTTCGTCAAATTTTTTTAATGAGACAGCCTCAAGTAACTAACGGATACTTTATTCTTTACAAAGTTAAGTAAAATTTTCTAAAGTCTGAATGATACACAGGTCTAACAAAATCATCTAAATACATAAATCCATAAAGTGAGCTTACTAATGAGATAAGTATTCAGGAAACCAGTAAGCCTTCCTATGTAAGTCTAGGCTCTAAATCACAGTCAATGAATCGATGGAACAAAATTACAACACGATTGTCCTAATTTAAGAATCAGTTTCTAGGTCGATGCAATATGTGTAGGGCTGTCTCTAATACATTTTTATGTGCTAATTTCGACTTATACCGAGGAAAAGATTCTCATTTTCTTCTTTGCTGATTTAACTATTCTTTAAAGAATGGTTTACGGTTTAGACCATTGTTAATTGATGAAAATCTATTGATATTTTTCGTTTTGTTCTACTCTTTCTACGTTGGTATACGCTTCTTTATATTACTTCTACTAAAAGTTAAGAAGTTACATACAGTTATTTAACCTAAATAATTAATTAATCTAGAAAGGAAAGCAACACACATAACACAGTGCACAGAAGAGAAGTTGTGTGATGTATATATGATTGTGCCTTTCAAATCTATTGTAAGTCTAAATCTAATTATTTAGTTAAATGAAAGACCAGTTTCCCTCGAACAAATGTGTTACACAACCCTAGACAAGTCAATGCGTAATAATTTAAAATGAATGTCCTATCACCTGTCAGCGACACCTAGTGGTGAGTGGCACTAGTGCTCATTAGAGCTCTATTATATACCTACTAACCTATTTAGCAAACCAAATTGTTTATTATAAGTATTTTATAACATAAACATGGTATTAATAACTTTAGTAAACCGTTAATAATTCTAAGCAACAAAACGTAGCAGCAACACAAGCATGAGTTTGTCAAATAAAGGTACATAAATCTTGTAATCATAAAGAGAAATCGCAGACTGATTAGCGAAATAAAATCCGACCGTCAACGACTTTCCAACAAGTATAACCAGAGTCCTACGCATTAACCACAAGTCATGTGCAAAGAAAACCTGCCTTTATACCCTTTACTTAAACCTACTACCGCCCGTACATAGAGCATTGCATTAGCGTATGAAAATATAGCAGCATTACAAAATGAGGCAAAATTATGATGGATGCTGATGCCTCGTTTCTTGCTAATAAGTTGGTTACAGAGCAAAAGCAACCGTACTATATTATCATAAGGTTAATTTCAAAGATTAAAGAATCAATCGGATACGTCAGTCGGCTCGTGTCGCGCAATGCGACACTGGACCTTGTCTTGAACGTACGGATCTATTTAACGAATTGTACACAGATTAAGAGCTATTGTAGGTCACGCCATGTTTTCTGAGCTATGTCATACCCGTTTACCGTTTATGAAGGACAGGCATAAAGTCTCTGATTTATAGAGATTGAGTAATTATACAATTTGAATATGCATAAACGTGAAACGAAGAGGTATTGTACCTGTTTTGAATAAATATAATACTGAATACTAACGAGAGCAATAAAATAAGCTGATTCTTTTGCTTATTAATTTTTATCTGATCTTAATAGACGTAATTTGAATACAGTTGTTTAAATATATTTTCCTAAAATATCGTTAATGAAGTAACGAATTCTCTTCAAATATTTCTCTGGGGTACATTTATTTACAACTTCTTTGACTTGTACTGATAAAATTGTAGGGCAAAAAGGTAGTGAAAGAAATGTAGGTTTTTGCAGCTCGGTTCCAATTCTATTTATAATAATAACTACTATACAAATTTATTCGTACATACATATATCTTTAATAAAAATTCATATTTGCAAATATTTGTTAACAAGCCACGGTAATATTTTGAGGTCAGCAATTTCCTGCTGAGATTCCGCATCTACTTGTTGATCTATGACAGTGCATATCATGACATCTGATATGAAACCCACTCACATATTTCAAACGGACAGACAAATTGTCCGCGGGCCTGTATAGCGCGAGATTATCTACTATCCTGTAATAAAACTATCAATAAAATTGTACTTTCTAGTGGATACTGCATTCTACTTGTCGGTTGGTAATTTGGTAGTATCATACCACGAATATGATTCGTATTCATAACTTGGTTTTTATAGTAATTGTATGGATATAAATATTTAGTTTTAATTTATTGCTGACGGAATTTCGACTAATTCAAGTAGTAATGTTTTCAAATGTACTTTTAAATCAACCCTGTACATATAACATGTGTCAAGCAACTTAATACATAGTTCGTTTACCCTTTTAAGAGTTACATTTCTATTTTGTGTTTATTTGATAATTATTTTTTATTGCAGATTGTTTATAATGTTTTTATATAAAGCACTGCTCCTATGTAACGTTTTTTATTCTATATTAGGTGTACAAAGATTTGCGTTCGTAATTAAATATACCATTAGATACTAGTTATTTATAACTGGGATATTAAATAAAGGGTAATAAAGCATTGAGTTAGAATCATATAGAAATCAGCATCACAACCAAACAATTGAGATTTATGTCGCATCAATAAGGGCCTGAGTGATGTCACTTCTGACACTGTCGATATGTAACACTTATTAATTTATTGTTTTTAAATTCTCTCATCTGCATTTATCATGATAATGGTTTGGTGACAGCCTGTGGTTGGAAAATAGGAATTGATTTAGAAATTACATGTAGCGTTCGTGACCTATATCAAGATCTGTTATGTGCGAGAATCGAAGATGATCCCGTGACGTTTTAAAAGCAAATGGAGTAGGCATTTTGAAGATTGTTTCATTTTTTTTAATCTTAAAATGTGACATGATTGGAAGCGATAGTCTCGGGAACTGTTAGTTGAATTGAAAAAAATATTTTTTGAGTTATAGGTTATATATGTTAATAGTTGCGGAGCATTTATGAATTTAGTAAATCAATTCAGTATTTTAAATAATAATGGGTAGCAGGGTATTTGTAAAATTAATGAATGTTATAATGTTGCAATACTTCAATTAAAATAATATAGTAAGGTTTAAGGAGCGGTTTTACGCAAAAATCTTTTTTTTTTTAAAGAACCCCCCATTTTATACTGTGCTTCAATATAGTAAGTTTTATTTTATGAAAAATCTTTACTTTGCCAATTAAACATTAATTAATCCTGCCTCTATTAAAAGAATATTTTATGCATTATGCGTAATTTCGAGGCCTCTGTCATTACAATTTAAAGGTTGGACTATAAAAGTTTTATAGTCATATAAAGTGACCAATCAGCTGCCCTCAATCCATTACTGGCATTATGATTGAACGAGTATTCATGCTAAAGCCATAAAAAAGTTTAGTTTATTTCTCAAGTAGCAGATTATTCGCATACGTTTTTAATGAACTACGGTAATGCCGAATTAATTAGGTACGCTATATAACTTACCTCACATCTTTACTATTTTACAGGGCTTTCTTTAAAAATAATTACTGGAGCTGTAAATAAAATAAAAAAAGGCTGATTGCTGCATATATGAGCTTGAACACGTACCACGAACAGGAATAGAGAGAGCAGGTAGCTCACATTTGATGTTAAGAGAAGTCACTAAGTCGTATTGGTTGGGATATATAGTATTTGTGCAACAAATACGATGTTTAGAATTTAATAGTTAAGTAGTAATAGTATAACAGCGACGCTCTGACGTGCGTCTAAAATATCTTACAATATGATTAATATATCTAAGTTTTGTTTAGGTTTTTTTAAAACTAAACGGTGCCACAATAAAATTGGATACAAATGTACCATTGATATGATCACCTCACGAATCTCAGCCGCAATAACTCAATCAATATTTCGTCTGTCATCAATACATTTGATGAATGACACAACAAATTAATTTATAGGGAGCAGCTGGTTTATAATTGCTTCGTTAATTGAATGTTTTATGTTAATATTAAAGTAGCCTGTATGTAAATGTCAACATGAGTGGATGTCATAAAATAGTTTTTATAAGATGTTGTTAAACAGGAATAACATACCTGATAAAACAGTACGACAAGATCTACTGTTAACGGTTAGTGGGTAATAAATTATATGACACCTTTTAATAATAACACAATTCAATTAACATTTCGGCGAGTCGGCCTTTTATAAGGCATTTATTTTAAAAATTGTTAGTAAAAATGTAACGTTGATCAAATCAATCTTGGGTGTTGATTATCTTTGTGTGGGTAAGTGACGTAAAATCACACATGCCACAAATCAATACAAGTGGCGGCAATAATCCCGAGACAACAATATGTAAAACAAGTACAAAAGCATGGCTCATCTCATGGCTTGCTCGTTTTTCCAACCGCTATCTTCATATCCGGAGCCTCCACCATATTGAACACTTGTTTACAGGGCCTCAGATGCGGCCCATTTCCCCGGAATAGCAGCGATGACAGCCTCTTTTAACTAGTCCATTACTATTATAATTTAATCCTATTTAAAAGCTCTTATACACGCTTTATAAAATTATTATTTTCAACTTTTATCTACTGTTATGTATCTATCTTTGGTTTTTTGAATGTTATGTTATGAAAGATGCTATTAGAGGATACACTGTTTTTCATGTTCTGTATACAAATCTTCTACATCTAATGTAAATATGTTAAATGACTACCCCAAAAACATGTAAAAACAAAGAAATAACCTTTACTTATTTAAAGGTACTGCACAACAGGGCCTCAATGAAACTAAATCCAGCCCATGCAACGTTTTTGCTGTCTTTATCTAAAGACTATGGACTGTAGAGTCTTGACAGAGGGGTGCGTTCGCGAAAATGTGCAGTTAAAACGTAAAAAGGGAGCGAATGTGAGTTTAATGAAAGCGACGCCGGCCTCGCCGTGTTTCAGGACAAGTATGATTTATTGAACATTTTCGAATACTTTTTGTTTGCACTCTAGAATAAGATGTGGTGTCTTCGATTAGTGATGTTATGCCATATGCATTAACATTCAATTGTATCTTCTTTGACAAATGTGTTGGTGAGATTGTGAGATTAGCTTACCTCATATTACATTAAAGCAATGGAATAAAACCTCAATAGACCAATGTATAACCAATACTCTGCGTAAAAACCCGTAACCATTCGATTCACGAGTCGAGATGAGTCAACATGGAACGCTGTTCGTAGAGGCAACATCCTGAGGGTGACCCGGTGTTGTCGGGGCGAAACGTACGTACAGTTTCGGGTTTTTTCGCGGAGCTTGTAGATTGGTCTTTTAGGGTTTTGTACTATGGTATTCCGAAAAGGAATGCCTAACTCTATTAATTAAAGCAATTGAATATTTTTATCTAGACGAACGTAATAAAACAAGTATATTAAGCGACCCAATAATGCCTTTATTGCTACCGCGTAACTTACAAGAACGATGTTGAGTTTGAGATTTTTACAGCATCATTAAATGTGGCTTATAAACGCGTCTTGACGTCATCGAGGTTTATTCATATGAAAATATTTTAGAAAGTGCAGCTAATAAATAGCTTGTAAATCGTATGTACGAAGGAAAATGAAGCATATCTAATCCACAGATACCACTTATATTTGAAATTAATGGCTCTTCAAAAAATTGCATCGACCTACATAATCTGTTTTGAACCCTTTGAGGTGGATATTTGGAAAATGAGAGATTACTGTCTCTAATATAGTTGTTATGTGTCACAGCATTCGACAAGATTCGCATCTATAGTATTATTATGGATGCCAGTAACAGATAAATGAAATAGTCCCAAGTAACTAACAAGACGCGGCTTTTCAAATCGAAATATCCAGAAAAAGCTAAATATTTTGAGACGTGGATGTTTTAGACAGCGAGTCGCCGTGATAGCCGAAAGGGTTTGAGGTAGGGTTAACACGAAATGTTATATTTCAATAAGAACTGAATGAAATATTGATTAAAATAATTCAAATATGATATATATATAGTATTCTTTCCTATATGTTTATTGTTGTGGGAATTTTGTAATATATTTCGGATATTAGAATATAATGCGAATATGACCTAAAAATCGTATTCGCTTACGATGAGCGAACGATCCTTCCTGCGTCCCTTTAGGAAAACCTTATTTTTTAAATATTATTTATTGATTATTATTATATTATACATTTATCATGTAGAAAAAAAAGGATAATTATAAAACAATATAGAAAGACAAAACTTTTGAATTATAAAAGAATGTGAATTGTTTTAATTCGCAACCCTGTGCTGCACAGTAGAATATATAATATGTGAAAGATTTTATTTATCTGTCGGCCAGTAGCATATCTCTGATCGATGTGTACCGTCTGTGGCTTATCTGACGGCATTGATTTGCTGATAACACTTGTGCTTTTGACAACTGACTTTTATATAAATACTCTTTACAGGGACCTGTTATGGCCTATTGACAATTAATCGGGGTATTCCGTTGTACGTTTTTTGCTACAAAATCATCACCATCATCATCATCATCACCACTGTTATTGAGATTTGAGATAAATTGAGCTTTGTAAATTATGCAAATTTAGATAGCTTATAAGCAAGTCCAGCAAGAAGAGTACGTACCTATAAGAGAGTAAGGTGACTATTTTTGATCGAAGGTTGCCACTTCCGTGACGTCACAACAATACCATCAAGGTGGCAGACCTCACACACGCTTAATTAAAAGAGCTGTCGATTTTGAAAAGGGATAAAAAGGGCGCAATTCACCCGATAAGTGTATCTCTTAATGAAGCTATGCAAATTGTGCGCCCACGCACGCGGCGCCTTTGAAACCGCGCGCTACTGTATTTTTAATGTAGATTAGGATTTATTTGTCCGGTGAAGTGTAGTTAGGGATAAATTACGGATAAAGGACGCCTAGACAGGCTTTGTTTTACTGTCTCAAAAAGAGTTAACGGCTGCTTTTATATGGTTAAATGATCTGCCACTTTGTCAAGGTGATAATAGGCTTATTTGATTAAGTCGTATAAAATATTCAGATACATCGGTCCAGCTATAACTAACCTTTATGTTACAAAAACATGCTCACATTTCGAATTATTTATTAGTTTTCATTATATACGTATTACACATTATGAATGCTCAAAGAAACACACTTCATTCCTTTTATTATAGTGATAGTAGTATTTTAATTTACCTACCCAAAAGGTTAAAACTTTCTCTACTAGTAAAAATGTTTTCCAGGTCGCAGTGTCTGCTGTTCTGGCAAAACATTGCGTGCAATGCAAATGTCGGACCACCGGCGCACGCGCAGAAAAACATTAAGAGTTGTGTTAAAACTGAAATGTTTATTGGTGATTACTGCTCAATAATCGAAATGAGATACCACGCATCACTACGACGTATTTATAGGCGAATCGTTAATAGTTAAGACATTCCTTATCATTCTTAATGAAATAAAATTTTAACAACATTGTGGTTTTCATTGCTTTGAATACAAACAATGAAGATTCTTTGAAATCGTGTTTTCTTTAGTATAATAAAAATAAAAATCTCTTATAATCATGTCTACATAATACAGCTATGCCTAACAAAAAGTTAAATTCAACTAGGTTTGTATTTAAATATGTATATCGTTTGATGTTCAGTGTATTTTAAACTATAAGAAATCACAAGTAACTGTATATAATATAAGAACATATAGGCGTATTTGGAACCAAGATCTACTTAACTATTTGCTTGTAATCCGTTACCTAATGTGTCCATTTTGGAAATGTATGCTCAAATTTACAATAATTTCCGGAACTATAACACATAGTTATAATAGTTTTAATAGACCTGTTTAGTATCCACATCGTCAGGGTTTAGAACGAGCGGTACACCATTACCCTAACTCTCAGTTGCATAAACGTAAAAACGAACAAAACACTTTCGTCAAATCACACAATTGTTCATCTCATCACGATAAAATACAATAAAAGCGAATCAAAGGGCGCCCGAAGCAGTTCCAATAATTACTGAGATTTAATAAAGAAAACAAAATATGTACGAGCTCGGCTGAGCATGCTTTACGACCGGTAATAACAGCCGGCCACTGATTGAAACATTCTACGTTTGACAACTTACGTCATCCTACAATTGACTATTGACTGGTGAACAGAAATAATAGTAAACATTGTTAGACTATATTATAGTATTGTTCATAATATACAAAAATAAACAACAAAACAAAATTATTCCTTTTCTTATTTTAAATTCTTAGTGATCTGTGCTCTCACGTCAACTCAGCAGTCGAAAATAAAATGATCATTAGCAAACTGAGTGATTGCGGTTCTACGAATTAATAATAAAATAACAAAGGAATATTCGATTACCGCGTATAATAATTATTATGTAAACACGGATGGAATATCATTCAGAAACAAATCCACAAATCAATTTTAAACTCTGGGTCAAGATTCAATCGGAAGTTGAGGAGGAATTGATCTTTTGTTGAAGAATTGGAATTAATCGAGGATACGTAGACCTCTGCCCATTGTACCATTGTGAACGAACTCATTATACGAAGTATTTTTGATTGTTCTTTGATCAATTCTAAAACTCTACTGTTTGTCCTGAATTGTCAAAATATTGAAAACTAGCGTTTGCTGCGGATTATACGAATGCTTATCGTAATGTGCAAAATGGATTAACATTCCCCTTAGGTACATACTTATATTAATAAGCGGGCCGTTACTGAAAATTGCTGTATATATAATAATAATAATTATAGTAATATATATAATAATTTATATATTTATAATAGTGTTATTATATCTTGATAAATCGGGTATGGTAATTTAAATATTTCTTACGTCTTTTTACAAAGGATTTATCCTTCATAATACTAGTATGGATTATCATTTAGGCAAATAAAATTTAGGGTTTTAATTATTTCTGATTGTAGACTTTTATTATTTCCATTGTTTATAATACATTAAATGATGAAATAAGGATTTATTTTAGTTATAAAGTAATTTCTCTGGTAATGTTCTATTAGTCCCGTTAACTCTTGAGTATGACACCGAGCCAATCCAGATTTTATTGTTACATTGTTTGACATACAATTTTATTTAAATTATTAACTTAAAACGAATCACAAATCCAGGAACTAGAGTATGCCTACCACCTACCAGTATTATAGTTCTATTTCAAAGATGCTGACAAATGTCATCTTGACAGTACTACAAGCGTTGTACATTAGCTATTTTAGGAGGACACCGGTGATAAAGGCTTACGAGACCTGGGGGTATTTACTAATTGACAGAATCGACATTAACAAGACTTCAGTGACGTCATCAAAATAAATAGCTTCAATCGAAATTGCTATATACAAGGAAGATACACTCTCATCTCTATATCATATATGAAGCTATAATAATTTTTCATCACCTGTCCTTTAATTGTACCTTCTATGGCATCGAACACTTCACCGTTTAGGGTTAGATATATATTGTATCTCTATAAGATACGCTTTCTCTTCTATTCTATATGAAGTTGAAGTCGTTGACTCTGACTGAAAAATATTCATACATGTCACGCTCCGCTTAATAAATCACACACAATTTAGCTTCAAACGAGCACAAACGTCTGAGACGCGATCACACCGCCTTTACGACCGTACCGAGAACCAGACGAACCGTTGTCGCATAAATCAATTTCATCATACACAAAGACAATCAACGATTTGCCATCATAACCTCTGCATGATAAAATAGCCCTTAATTTGATAACCATAGCGGACGTTTCAGCTTGAGCAACGTCACATAGGTGCATGTTTCAAATTGTTTAGTTGTAATAGCAGTTTTATTCGGCGGTAAATCAAAGGCCGTGGTACAAATAGACTGGAATGCCTGATAGCTAAGGATGGACTTTATTAATCACTGAGGAGAGATTGTCAACATATCCTGTTTTTGTGGAATCATTTTTCGCAATATACACAATGAATATTCCCTTTTAGCATCTTGCCAGCAAATAATATTTCTTACAAGGAAGGTTCTGTGCAAGAACCTACAGAAACAATAGTAATATTTAGGAAAGTACTCTAGACAATTATGAATTTTTATAAAATAGAAACAATTGCCTTGCCTGGATCAAATGCACAAGCCACTGGGATAAAATTTAGTATTAAATAATTACTATACTATTAGACCTCCTGGTCGCTTATTACAATTTCCAAAATTCCAATATACTTAGTACTATCAATAATAACTGTTAAACTTACGCTGTCTCTGATATTAATCCATTTTCACCCGACGTAACTGAAACAAAAACAGAAACATATAAATTACATAATATTACAAAAAGCTTATATAACTACTGGTATAATTTCAAACAACTAAGGTCTATAACTAACATGAACCAATCAGGAGTTGAAAGTAAGTTAAGAGTTATTAATTCAAAATTCTATGGGAGTTATACAAGTCTAAGGAAATATAAACTACATATCATTTATGCGTCAAAAGTAAAAGTTGTATCAATCCGTATAAAGATATACGAGTAATCGATTAATTCGCATCGATGGCGCCACAGCGACTTATAAATAAAACCAACATAAATTAAACCGCAGTTTACAGTTAGCTTCAAGAGAACACAGATCACAGTGATTGGTCGACGATTAAGGCTTTTATTGCGGTCATAAACAGTATTTTATGGATGCCAAAAATCAGGTTACATCTTATGGTTTTTATCTGAAAACATACAGGGCTGACATCTCAATCTAGCAGATTTATTTTCAACTTATAATTAATTAGAAATATAACTCTTTTAACCAGGTAAAGTTTTTAACTCATGAGGTGTTCAGTCATATTCCAAGGTTTGGATAGATGACAAAAAAAACGCAATGACACTATACTATATTTTCTCTTCCTTTTGTGTTCGCAACACGAACAAGTTTTTAACATACAACATCATATGCTTCATTAACATGCATCAAGCAATGCTATTCCAGTAAATGATATAGAGCATCCAAGAGAATCCATGTTGACAAGCCAGCACACGAAACGCCACGGGTTATTGGCGACTGACACGCAACTCGATTAAACCTGTCATGTCATCCACAATTTTATCCTTTATTTACATTAGTCATAATATTACAAGGAATGCCATAGTTACGTTTTTATGGGCGAGCAGATGGCGATCTAAATAACGCAAAACGAAAAGTAATTGACTCAATAATCAACTCGTAACTGTATAAGAAATGTGAACATAGTTATGTGTTATCAGAATATATTGATTTTAAGTAAGGTGAGTTTAAGTTCGAGTTCTCGAGTGGAGACCACGAACAGGCAGACGCAGCGTGGGACGCCAGCTCCAGCTCGCTGGACCGACCTTAGTCAGGAAGCGGGTAGTGGCTGGATGAGGAAGGCCGTGACCGAGTGTTGTGGCGCTCCTTGGGAGAGGCCTATGTTCAGCAGTGGATGACTATAGGCTGATGATGATGATGATGATGATGATGATGAAGTAAGGTGAGGGTTAGAACTAAGAAGTACAGGGGTAAAAGAAGGCACGCGTCTCCTGGCATCAATTTAAGCAAGCTATATACTTGATTAATTACTTGTGAATTTGTTTTTCGTAAACTGACTTCTACAAATAAGTATAAAGCAAATATAATGTAATTTCCGGGTGACATGATCGAAATTTTATTCCAAGTCTGATTGATTAAATGTCTCAATAAAAGCAAATATATTCATATAACAGCACAATTTCTCAAGTGAAGTCGTAAAATGTGCAGTTATTTAAATCATAAATATTTCGTGTCGCGCGCCTGGATAAATCATTTCACTGTAAATAGGGTATGTGATGTAATTTGTACGGTGACCACACTTAGAACGTAATAAGGATACGTAATTCCTGCGAATGTTAAAGGAATTAGTGTAATAAACAAGCTAAAAACTTATATTAAAAAAATGTTTCAAGTTTACATAATCTCTGTATCTATAACAATTGACTACTACTGTGCCTATAACATTTTATTCGTTCAGCAGCTCACGGTGATAATAACTATCGGTTGGTGCGTACAATCTGCAGTACTAAATCAAATTATTATAAAAACTTTAGAATATCTTTATCCTACACCGTATCATGGTCACCCGACTTGTATGAAGATCTTTGCCGCCCGCGGAGCACGCACGACGTATGTATTTACTAATCATAATTGTTTTATTAATTGCATATTAATTTTTGTTCAACTCACATGATAAGAGTCGGTACATATTATAATCACTCCAAGCTGAATAACTGAAATGTTGCTATAAACAATTAAACGGAAACCTATATTTATATATTATATATACTTCTTATATTCATCCTAATATTATAACGTTTAAGTGCGTGCGATAATATCATGGACCTTAATTACGAATTCATACAATTCACTAATACAGAGTTATAATACGGTTTTTAATAGAAACAGACTTCAATTTAATAGAAAACATCCTCTATAAACAGCAAAACAGCTGCTTGTCTTGGAGACAGCTTATATTTACAATTAATAACATAATTAATAAAAATAGGACATCTAAGCTGACGGGGACTGGTTTTGTTGTGACCACTATGACGTTTGCTTTATCAGATAAGCGTGACAACTTAATCATTGTCATTATTACAACTTCCCTTCCATAGGTTATAGAGAAAAAATATTATTAAATTTTATTCTATTTTACCTCGGGATTATCGCATTTAGCGAAGCCTCTAGTAACTAGAGTCTAGTTCATGCCTTGGGTGGGGCAGAAAAATAGCACAAATGTTCTGCGTTTAAGCAGTCTTAAAAAGTATGGACATTTGTGCTCAAGTTGGCATGGAGAATATGATAATCAGACAATGCACTTATTTTTAGGGTCAAGACTAGTCTACTTAAAATATCTGAATGCGGATATTTTTTGTGTTAACCTATTTATAAAACTATATAAATACGATGTGCGTTGGATGAAGTTCAGTGACCCATCGAGTACAAAGTATGAGGGCTCATCAAACATTAGTTTCGCACGATAAGGTCACCACAAAGAAATCGTCCAAGTAAACGAATCAAATGCTTATCAAATCACGAGCTCTCAAGATTATCTAAAAACAATCGAGCGAACAATGGCATAGACTTGAGGTAAATCTACGATTCCTTTCTATTTAATTAGAAATAGTCGTGAAATCGGCGCTCACAAAAGACGAATTTGTTGTTGATTATTAGATAGCTCAACAAAGAGTTTTCGTATCAAATCACACAATTAGAAATGATCTCTTGTATTGCCTGTCGGTTGCTTTGTCGGCGCATGTCATGGATGGAGCGCTCTTCTTGGTTCTGAGTGCCGTGAAATTTTATTCGTTTCCAAAATCGATAGAATCTCAAAACGACACGAAACCTCTACGTCAAGGAATATGCAATGAAAATTCGTTTTCTTTATAATTAAGGATGTTATTATGAGTCATTTATTTTTATTAGTAGGTTCGCTTTGAGAACAATTTTATCCCCACAAAGGACTTAATATTAGCGTTAAAAATAAATAGTACACATGATTGCACTACTCGTTTGTTTAACTCAATAATTAGTAGTCTACTAATAGCATAACTAGGATATTAACTGTCCACCTATTTAAAAAAATAAATAACTAGAAAACTCAGTTTCATATATATAATTCGTTTAAAAATTTATACAAACAGTTTAACGGTGGAACTTTTTTTGATGAAAATACTTCAAACATAAATAAATGTAATTCACTCGGTAAAGCTTTATCGGTTACTCCAATTGTACAAAGTGGAAGAAAGCTTCAGTGTTTGTCAGATGGATCGGACAGCAGTGACGAGTCAAAGGATCGGAGTGACGGATGCGGCGTGACTGACCCGCGCCGATAATATCGCAATTGTATCATTATCTTTATGTTTTATTTAATTTATATGTACTATTAGGTTATGGGATCGCTTAAAGGGACACACTCTCCACGGCCTGGCAATGTAACAGTGTAGTGTGTTTTCTTTAAACAACACAGTTGAAATCTTTTATTTCACTATTATTTTAAAGATATATATGAAAAAATATATATTTAACTGCAGACACTGAAGGCTGACACAACGACACATATGTTATATCACCATTATTAGATATTTTACATACCTTAAAATTTATCACTTTAAAGTTTCAAAGTCGTTAAAGTCATTACTTAAAAGTTGACCATCATTATTCCGAATAATATGGTCCTTCAATATACTAAATTGAAAGCTCGAGCTGTCAGTAATGTCCCCAATATTACTATATAAAGAACAGCAGCCGTTAAGTCTGCCGCAGCCCATAACTTTATAATTAAAAAAAATAAAATAATTAAGCATGGAACACAAGAATAAGTTCACTTACAAGACCTCGACAAAGTGAAGAGAGCTCTCATCGCGATGACTTGCGGTTTGCGTTGCCCTGTTGAACGCTAATGTAACCATATCTGGTTGTAATTGCAGATTTTCATATTAATACTAGCTGTTGCAAACGTTGTTTTGCCATACATGTCATTTCAATTTTCAATTAATAAATAAAAAATAAGGGTTGATCGTAGAAGGGTGAATATTTAGGATTGTATGTATTCTATTTTTTTATGTTGTATCATAAAAAATAGAAAATAAACATTCTGTCTTAAATAATAAAATAAAAATTAGGGGTGGACTACCCTTAACATATAGGGGGATGAAAAATAGATGTTGGCCGATTCTCAGACCTACTCAATACGCTCACAAAGTTTCATGAGAATCGGTCAAGCCCTTTCGGAGGAGTTCAAGTTCGAATATTGTGACACGAGAATTTTAATATATCAGATCTATTTTTTTAACTTCTAAAAAATACACAATTGCTTATTTGAGAACTACTCATTGTATCGAATGACGTTGAGATGATTTTTAACAAATCAAATTTTTGCATAATAGATTAATTTACGATGATATTTATAATTCGAAATCTGTATAAATGATATAATTAAACAGCCTCAATAGTTATGTTTAATTACTTTTCGTAGTCATAAAACAACCGAATTCCGTCGTATTTCCGTTAATTTTTAGGTAAACTTTTCTATAGTCCATATTTCTTTCCTTGGTTCGTTAAATTAAGTTAATCTTATTAGATCCTTGGTTTTAGTATTTCAATTAAAATTATCTGTTTATTTCAAAAATCGTGGCCACTGGTGTAACGGCTAAGTGACGGTGATCGACAAAAAGGAATGAAGTGCAATTTTATTAACACAAGCACCGAAAACCATTCAGCCCCGTAACAAATGATGTTGTTTGGAATCTGGGAAATAGATGATGTTAGGCGAATGATAGTCAGCTGGGACGTTCATGGGCTGAGCGAAGGCAGAAGCGGAGACTCGTAAGTAGTCGAACATGACGTAGTATTATGGTACTCGTCAAGGTTCAAAATGTGTATCAGTTTGTTAGAAAATACGCTGATTTAGAATTGCACAAAATTAGCACCAGTTCAATGGATGTGTAGTTAGAGATAGGAGAGAAAGCGGTGTATAAATTAAAATATAAATAATACGCTTCATAACGATTGTTTTCATTAGATTTCTTTTTATCAATGAAATGTTAGTTATGACCTTCAAACAAAAATTAAGTTTTAATAATAATTACTTATGGTACAAAATCGCTTTAGCTAAGCAGTAATCCATCGCTTCGACCAGCACCAAACTTCACCCTTAGGACGACTTTGATCCATTTTTGATCCATTTCGCGTATCTATTGACGACGGTGACGATAGCAGATTGCCCGATGATTTTGGTGATTTTTCCCCATTGCTGGCTTTCAGGTGTGAACTTTTGTGTGTGGCCCTTTGAATAGGTTTTTTGCTTTGAAATTCTTAAGTACAAATGCTAGATAAGTCAAAAATTGTTTACTTAGATCAAATAGAGCGTATACCAATCAATGTTTGTAATTTGCAGAAGAATGTGCTGAGTCACAAATGGCTGCGGGATTTACCTGGTTTTGCATTGCGTAGCAAGAATATACTAATAATTGTATTTATTATTATTTAAAATGACAATATTACCGCTGTCAGTTGCTATGGCGACATTTTAATGCGCTCAAGTTTGCAAACGTCCACTCGAATTTGGTTCATGACCTTCTCCCGCTCTCAATATAATATTAATAATTTATTTGAGATTATTATTTGCACAAATGATACAATGTTGACAGTTTTATCATACAAACACCAGTCCGAACTGAAAATGCGAGCAATCTGAAAATCATTTGACAGTTGGCCTGCAGTTATTAACAAATTGTATAATCATAGTTTATTTCCGAATTTAAGACTCCGTACCCAAAGAGTTAAAACTCATTACTGAGGCTTCGCTATCGTCTGTCTGACACAAGGATTTCTTTCATTAACTGTTATGCTCACACACTGTCACACTAACAGTTGACATATTCACAGATAATATATTTTTCTTGCTGCTATAACAGCAAATATTATAATTGTATGTGCTCACAAAACATGACTTCTTTGCTCGAAATGTTACTGCGGGAGTCCAACTCATTCTAACCTGGTCTTTTACATTCTTCATTTATAAACTATTTATAGATATTTTATTTAATATGTGTTTTTTAAGACATAATTTCCCAGATATCGAGATTCTGAGAACGATACGAACACTTCCTACAAAACCTCCAAACCGATACCAAAATTTCTTATATCAACTTTCCTATTAAGAAATCATTAAGTTGCTACTAAAAATTAATGTAAACAAAATTAACATAATTAAATATCACGAAATCATCATCCAAAATATTATATTACACGTTATTAATAACTATGTGTGGTCCATAAACATCAAATCACATTTATATGAAGCGACACGATTTCAAGACAACTTTTATAATTCACACTGGTATTTAGAAATCAGGTCTATAAAGTATAATAAGACATTAATTTTTGGACACTACTCGCTGGATACTGTTCGGAAAAAGTATGCTAGTATAGTTAATGTATAGAGGTGCAAATTCTGCCATTTCTTAGCGGAAATTAATTTAATATTATATGTTTAATATAAGTCCAAGCGAAAATAACACGCTCGTAAATGCGTTATAAAAAACGATGGAGTTTTATTGCTGAAGGATAAACGAATCAAAAGCGAGCAATATTTATTGACATTTACTCTGTATCCATTTTATCTGACAAAGTATTTTACTCGAGTTTCACGTCATAAAAGTTAGATGTAAAAAAATGTCCGTCAACATCCTGAGACGATTTGGATCCGATCGGTACATATAATGAGGGCGATAAAAATTAATGAACAGTCGTAAAATGTGAAATTCATGTTCGGATGTCATTGGCGGATCGGTTGTTTGACGATCCGATCTTAATATACTACCATCGGTCCTATTAAAGAAAGGTCCGGATTATATCAGGCTAAAATAAACGCTAAAGGATTTATCTAAGTTGCACGATAAAGAACGCAATTTTGATCGTTTTAGGACTTCGTCTTTGCACCTTTTAGTTGTACGGGATATATTTCTTTATTGGCAGTAACAATGATATCGACTTTTAATGGTGGATCAGCCGGGACCATCAGTGTATATAGGTAATTAGATTTGTAGTGCCCTATGTCCTTATGTAATTTGTTTCATGTTAAATTAGGTGTGTGCAGACCGGCCTGCAATGACATTCCGTTGCCATGACACACTGTCAATAAATAAATAAAAAATATTGTTTTTTTTGCTCATGTCGACATAATTATTACAAGTTATTATTTTAGTCATTTTATTTTCTGTAAGAGACTTTTTGTGTGTATCTTTTATTTAATAAACTGTTCTTTGTTTACTTATCTATCCGACCAATACTCCCCATAGATTTAATAGACGTAAATAATGGGGCAACTGCCGGAATATACTTATTTATTATTATACAGAATAAATTTTTATTTTTAACAAGATGTATTGCAGAGTTTTATATTGAGCTAGCAACACTGATGTTTGCGAAAAATCACGAAAGATGCGATTAGTAACGGAATATTAATAAAAATTGTTATTTCGGTAATTAGAATGTACGATACGTTCGCAAGTACAGGATGTAATTAATGCTATGAAATAATTGCGAAAGCGTATAATTAGCTGGAACGTGTTTTAATAATATCCTGTCTTTAAACGGCGCCTACGTCACTAATAAACCTGATAATCGCTGTAGGTGTAAGGGCAAAAAGGAGGATGGAATATCAAACATCCATTAAGGAATATTACTTATACATCTGTTTCATAGACACAATATATTTAACATAAAGCAGAAATCAGAATTCCTTTTCTTATAAATGATGTAGTCTAATGTTTTAAGAATAGTAAAAGTAGCTATGATATACATAGATAATTTAAAGAGAACAAAATATTTATAGCAAAATAGAATTGATATCAACATGATTTATAAGATATATCATGAGATATACAGGAGTCGCTAGCTTGACGATTAATGCATTAGGAGCGTATAATTTATGACAATACTTTACGAGAGATAGCGAGAAAGTACGCGATTAGTTCGACTTGCAATGATTTGCAGCCAGTTTCCTTTTCTGCTTGATAGATGGCGCTATTAACAATTGCGAATAGACAGTTTTTAATTAAATACTATTACAAAAAAAATACACGTTAAAAACGCAATGTAATCAATACCAAGGTAGTATAAAAGGTAACAGCTGTCAGATACTTTGTCTTGTTATACATTGCCAAAATGATACTTAGTAGTATGACTACAACATTAAATTTTTCACGTCTTAGTGAATAGTTTTTAAAAACGCACGCGGTAGCATTTGTTAATTTAAAAAAAATGTGTGTATGCGTTCTGTGTCGTGATGTTATCTTGTTCCATAATTTTAATACTTTTTTACTCCCTGACCACTGAATTATACAACCGACTTAGTTGTATCTAATGATGCTTGTATAAAAATAAATACAACATTATATGAATACTATTAACATATTCTAAACGAATAAATAAATAGCTATTGAAAGTTTTGACCTTATTACACTGAGGTTGCTTTTAATTGAAGTCACTATAATGACATTTACTAAAGAAACTATTATGAATTAAATGAGCACTTATAAATGCTACTATAGTATAACTTAGAAAATAACTCTTATAAACTATTGAAAAAACATTTCAATAAGTTCCGATTTTTCAAGACAATTCCTAAGATAACGCATTTGAAACCACCAAGGTACCGTCTAGATTACCTGGCTATCAAATTATTATCTTAATTTTATATTGTCAACATTTCATAGCTATACAATAAAAAAATTAACTCGTAAATTTATTTTAATCGCTACATTATTTCTATCGCTTGCACCAGTTGCAATTTCAAATTAATTTTATTTTAACGATTAATAAAACTACACGTCAATAGTACATTGAAAGTAAAACCTTGTCAATTTAAAAATAAATATTTCTAAATTTAAAAACGCTCTAAGCTCCTGTCACAGTGTCAACTGTCAAAAGATCACGTCCTAATCACATTTAGAAGTCATCGCTCTGTGACCTTGCCTCGCTCAAACAGGACAGCACAAACAACGAAAAACAAATGGAGCTGATTAAATATTTATCCTGTTAATTATCGTACGTGACCAATTATGACGTGTTATGGGTACTTTTAAAAACGGTCACCAAGGAGCCTCCTTCATATGAGCTACATGTGTGTGTGTATATGTATTTCAAATTATACACTGACGTAACTTTAAACTTTATTAAATCTAAAGTTTGCGTTATTTCAAAGATTTTAATCATAAATGCATTTAAGTTTAATACTGTTATAAGGATCCGTACCCATAGGATAAAACGAGACTATAGCTAAGACTCCGCTGTCCATCCGTCTGTCTGTCATCAGGCTGTATCTCGTGAACCTTGATAGACGGTTGAAATTATCCCTGATGATGTATTTCTGTTGTTTAATATTTAAGCTTCCATCAATGCTCTTTTTACAATGATAGGGAATACTTTGGCTACTTTAAAAAATAAGGGAAGTTAGTTGTTTATCAGAATCTTCACTTCAGTACATACTAAACATAAATCACATCTCATCATTCGGAAATCACCGGAAAGAGGAACCGAAAGTTGTTATAAACGTTTGAATAAGTTGGTGATTTTTTATAATTGTTCCTTTTTTAAATTTGTTTCCCAATGCGATTTATTATGAGACGCTTCCAAGAAATTGTTACTTCATGATTTGCATAGCAAATGTCAACAATGCAATTATTGGATGTACGCAATACAATATCCACGACAACTTATCTATGAAATGTCCTGCAAATATATAATACATATTTCAGTAATGATTATTGATTTACAAATAATATTTCGCATACCTTTATGTTCATAAACTTTTAAACGTTTTTTATTAAATTGCTGAAAATTATAGTCATAGATGAAGCTGAAATAAAAATTGTTGGAATAGAAGAGTGATATCTGTGTAAACAGTCAGACTAGCCAAATGATCGTAACGCTGTTAGAAGTTCAAATAATCATTATGACAAGCAAAATTTATCTCCCGATGAAAATTTAATTTATATTTTGCTATAATAAAACGTTAGCGTAAACAAAGATCGTATCCAATCGATCTACATCACAGTTTGATTGACGCACAGACAGACAGCCCGCTTCATTCGATATAATTACACTGCATATTTTATTGCATAACAGGCTATCATGCAATATTTTACCTTGCGCAATTGTAATAAAGCTTACAATTATGAAACTGATTGTAATTATTGTCATAAAACAATAATTGCGGATATAAATCCTTTTTTAACGTCAAGAAGCGTGATGGCTTAAGGCCAAGGATTTATTATGGAAGGTTCTAGATCATCGAGTCTTATTACTCAACGCTTAGGACTCTTTCTTACTGCATGGATATAAGTTTTTAAACAATTGAATTTAAAAAATTACGAGATTCCAAACTAATCAGTAGGTATCCAACATAAGTCCAATCCTAAGAAAAGACATGATTAAATGTCGTTATCTTCCTAATAATTATGATAGTATTAGATGCGCATTACCATATACTAATTAAATATCCATTGATGACATCCCTTTCAATATCTATAACCTGGCATCTGATCACGAGACAAACAATTTCAAGCAAAAGAACTATATCCGATTGAAATGCATCCCCTTATAGTTGACGTCAAAAAATGTCATCACCAAATTCATAAATCGAATTGAGTTCTAGACTAGATTAATTACAAAATATATTACGTATACCGTAGCTTAATCATAATAGCGAACGTTCGAGCATCAATCAATAAATTCGGCCTTCGTGTCGCTTGATTGATGGATTGATTGATTGACAGTTGACGGGTGTGCCAGTATTAAGCGAGCGCCGCCTAAATAACAAATAGATATGTTAAAGACTTGAGAACAGCAGTGTTGACGTAGGCAGCGTGCGATTCCCAACAATGACCTCGTGCATGACCTCGTGCGAACTGACTATACATTAACAAATTTCTCTTTCTATGTCCGCAACGCTTGCTCGTACGTTGGTATGAAACCGGCAAACTGCAACCGGCTGTACATAGACCCAAAAATCAACAAAGCGGATCAAGCGTAGAAGGCTACCCAGGCATAAACAATTTCCAATTTAGGATTGTCAGACTATTATGAAAATCGAACACAATTTTTTGTCAAGCCATAAGACTAGGCCGTGGACAGAGAATACTTTTAAAAACTTGGTATTGTGGTTACACATTTTCGGTACTTCTGTAAAGTTATTTGGGTCAAATTGATATCATGAAATGTGATGGAATTTAAAATTAATAGACTAGCGAAAAATAATAAAACCACGAAAAAGGGCAACAATTTTAATTCTCATCGGAAGCGGTCGGGACTAAATCAATATGATATGACAGTTACGGTCAATTTATGGCTCCCGGTTAATTACAATCGGGGGACTGGGGAAAGGGTGCGGGGGCTGGGGGGCAAGGGCCTAATGACTTGTAAAGATGCTGTGTGAGTAACAGATGGAATTTGTTATCATAAGTCACTTTTTACAATTGCAAGGGCATAAATTAGCAGAGGGCGCCACGGGTGTATGTAGACCTCGAACCAAAGTACCATGAGATGTGTGAGATAATAATGCTTTTGTCAAAACGTTTATTTAATTTATAGAATCCGGTACCGGTAACTAGTTGATGAAGACATCTTACGAGCCAGCACAGTAGTTCGTCTAGTGTGAAATTTTTTCTAAATTATTTTAGTATATCTATATAAATATTAGCAGTATCACATGTCGCGTTACTAATGCCATTTTTTAATTATTATTAATTCAATTTAAATATTATTTTTACATTAAACTATTTTAGTTTTTTTTAATTTATTCGTATGATGTGTTCGAAATTTTGTTTAGAACTGACAATGCCAATGGTATGGGCATATATTTCGTTTATGTTTAAGAATGTACAATGTATAGATAGATTCGTTTATAATATAATATGTTGGTATTGAGGAGCTGGGAGTTAAAATAAGAATATCACGGAATAGATAAAATATAAAGGAATAGACAGCCGTACTAAACTCGAATCCCTGAAGCAGGAAGTGTTTCTATGATATCCATCGTCTCAATAATATAAGTAGGTAATCGATTTTCTAAATATTAAAATGCATTGTTTCGCAGCATTAAACTTCAAAAGTACGGTTTTTAGCAACGCTCAATTGAGAATTTATTACAAAGTAGCTTTAAATGATTCCTATACACTTTGAAAACCAGAAGCAAAATAAAAACACTAAAACGTAATCTATTACCGAAAATATTTATCCAATCCACAAATAAATAAACTGATGCGATCAAATCACGGAGCAGACATGTCTTCAATAATTAAGAGCCCAATCACCCACGTTCCATATAAATCTGCGCCCGCGCACGTATGGGTGCGAACGACGCGCTGTCAAAACATGCACTATCAAATACATTCGCGCGAGAGATACAACACAAACACTTGAACAGATCAAAGTGGAGTATGGTTTACGTTATATCGTGCTTATATTTTGTGAATATCATACTATTCGGGCGGCCAAGTATTTATGATTGACTGAAATTTTCGCTATTAGGTACTGTACATCCAACCCATCGTTTCTGACCCAATCAATAATATTTTAAAAGGCAAATGGAGTAATTAATACTTTGTACATATACAATTAAAACAGTTATTATTTCGGAGTGGGGAAAGGAGAGCGGAGAGCCATTGAGCTACGGTGGTGGAATGTTGATTAGTCAGTCAGATACAGTCTTTCAGTCAGTCATAAGTTCCTTTGAAGTTGTAATGAATAATGTACATTATTAAATATAATTGTCAGTCGAAAAAATCCCACAAAAGGAGACATCATGGCTACTCTACAATCATTGTTTAATCGTATAGCACACACTGATGTCGTCCACGATACTTTATTGAACTTTTGATCGAATTATACCTTCCTCTGTTTACTCGATACGTTTTTGATCTGATTGTAATTATGTGCTACGCGATCCAAGCAATTCGTTCGATATAAAAGCATCGATTATTTTAATAATCGTGAATAATATCGAATTGACGTATTTATAGATCACATGTGAGTCGGTGAATGTTTACTTTATACATCAAATGATTAAGCCCTGGCAGGTTATGGTATAAAAAATGTAGATTCTTGCATATTTCAAAACTAAACTTAAGCAATAAAGGGTTAAATAAACGAAGAAAATGTCTTCGTTCGTTTATTGTGGTATAAGAAAACTTAGTTGATCTTTGATGTTCACAGGTTACACCTAATACAATCGTAGTCTTAAATATACTATAATTAGGTCCGCAATTGAATAAGCTCAAAAACAAAAGTCAAATGAATAGATAAATATTTATGTTAGTAAGACTAGAATATACATTTGTGGCATTGGTAAGTGTATAATAGAAGAAAAATGTAACTTGAAATTAAATTCCTGGGTGGAACAATTATATCTTAAAATAAAACTAAAATAGGTTAATGTCAAAAATTTTCATGTTTATTCTTAATAGCACCAACCTAAACTCATTGGAGATCAATCTCCATTTGAATTTGGATTTCTATGAGAACACCACAGATTAAATTTAAAAACAAGTTTAAACGCTCTTTTAACGTTTAAGTACGCCATAACTAAATAGACAATAAGAGAAAGACTACAGCATTTACACTATCCTATCAAATAGACCTAACCTTCATAACTGAATACCAACGGCCGGAAACGTCAAACCCAAAAGTGAACAAAAAGAAAACTAGTTTACGTTTAACGATAAAAATTCTTGAGTCGTACTGCATAAATCTCGTAGTGTCAATTAAGTCAGCCTAATATCGTATTTATGTAAATCTCTGACGAATCCTACAAAGTGACCGGGTTGACCTGTACATTAAGATAAATGCCTCAAGAAAATGTCATGTAGATCACGGCTTATCTTAATATTCGAAAATCTATGAGATCACTCTGAATTCTGGATCACTACGAAGTTGCGCGAATTAACGAAAAAAAACGCTTCAGTATTGGAAAAGGTAGAGTCTGACGATGCTTGTGAAATGTGGAACGGACTTTAGATCCTTCAAGCCATGACTAACATCCGATGACATTCGTTTCTAGTAAAACCATTTTCTGATTTATTTACCCCTTTATTGCTTTGGTTCAGTTTTGAAATCTGCAAACATCTAATTGATAATAAAACTTCATCCTTTATCCTCGCTCTGAACGGTATATCGCTTTTGTATAAAACATATGAAAGGTAATCCAACCTATCCACTGTATGGCTTCCAACTCACCCACGCACTGATGAATCGAGACTCGCGTGACATCTCGCGACATTACATAATCGTTACTAGTCAAATAAGCAACCGTTAATATAAATGTTACGATTGTTAAAACAATATAATACGACCTAATAAAATAGGCGCTGCGACGCGCTTGTATGTTGACAAAGTTGTCTAATTAAAATTCATATTATACCAGAAATGGTTTAATAATATTCTTACTTTTCGTATATAACACACTTCTAGTAGCACAAGATAGGTACCTATTCGTAGAGGCTACGATCGAAATTCAGCATTTTCAACTTGATTTGTTTTTACGAAATAATAAAGAAGCTTATATTAGAGGCTCTGATTATGAGACATGTGATTCCTACCAACTTTTATGAAACGAACTCTACATATTGACGTAAAACGTGGATAATTTAATTAATGTCACATTTAACATAAATAATCATACGTGCCATAACAAGATAAGTCGACACTAATATTTTTAGTTATATGAATAGCAGAAATAAATTTACATATAAGACAATATAAAAATGTAATAAATATGGCGGATGATTTACGGCTATATTGACATTGACTGCGCCGGCGCACGACGCCATCTTGTTTAATTTAATGTGACCAAAAATAAAATATTAATCCTTATTGATGTGCAGAATTAATACATAGAGTAGTCATTCAAGGATAACTACTTGCGATGTCCAAATTCACATTTCCTCGCAAGGCATTAGGTGATCTCTCTTCTTGACAAACAAATAGCCCTTATGTTGGAAATATACTCTTCACCTATGACCATCTTTGGAGGCAGCTGAAAACTTTTTATTGAAGGAAAATAATTAAACTTTTAAATATCGACTCTTCAAGTATTAAGTATAGCATCGTATTATCTAAACTAATAGTTTCTTTTTTTGATTTGCATAATATAATTGTTTAAATACCAAGGCGATATATAACATAACTATTTCACAGTTGAATTTACGATTCCTTCAATTCATATAACGAAATACAAAACACGAAAAAAAGTAATACAGAACTTTAGGTCAACAATAGTCAACAATATACCAATTCAATTTTTCTCATTAACCATTAATTAAATTTTACTAATTTGAAACGTTTTTCTTATGACATTTACATCATAGGGTGGTACTTACTTTTAATGTTTTTTTCTATTCATCTCGCATTTAGCTGGTATATTAAAACCCTATATTAAAAATAATGTGATTGGACCGTTTTTACAAAAGTACTAGTAAGTTTCTTTTCTACACGGAAACAAGAAGAATTTTTAGTAAAAATAGAGTATTTAATTTCAGTAATACAACCATATTTTAATGAAAATCAATTTTGATATATATTATATCAGGACATTTTTCACATACAGTCGGTTAATCCCAAGTAAGCTATTTTATACACACACTTATATACATATATATGTATATATACTTATATTAACTGATAGTATTTTAGTAGATCTTTTTTAATACAACTAATAAACATATACATAGTAGATACTTAATACATAATCAAAAGTCATTATATTCATAAGCGACTAGGAGATTTTCAGAACATTTGATTTGGGTAGATTAATAATATCTTTAAAAAAAATTGACAGTTTTGTAGTAAGGTGAACTGATTTAGATAAAAGACGCGATAATTGTCTAATATAGAATATTATATGCTACAATATTCAAGGATGTCACATGAAAACAATTGGTGAAACATATTTATTATTTCGAGATTCAATTATAAAATATGAGGTTTTGAATTGTTGTAAAAAAACTGTTTGCGCTCTATCTCGCTCTAACCCCCTCCCGTCCTCAATCACCCGCAGCCCTCACTCCGCAAGCATTCAGCGCTTCGCACTATAACTAAAGATGGCGGAGATCTATTTAGTTGAGATTTTCTAAATCTTACTGAATAACACTGAATTTGAATTTTACTGCACGATAAGGAGGAGGGCATCGAGTAAAATTTCAAATAACTAGCCTAAGTCGTTTTATAAAGTTGTTTATAACCAATCCAAAACTTACAACTTTTGTACAAAGGCAGATTCTTTCATTGAACCCATAGTTTAGATATATCCATTTGGCCCTATTATTAATGTTTAATTACACAATCTTTTGACAAAAATTCTTTATTTGTAAAGGAAAAAATGACAAAAATGCCCATTGAAATGTACAATATTATTTTAGGTAAGACTTTTTACATATAAATTAAATTGAAATAGATTTAATAAATATTTTGATAATTTGAATATATTCTAAACAGTTTCATTCTGTATGTCCTTTAACAAAATATGAGCCTAGAACTTATAGAGATTAATGTAGACTAAGAAAACTTTAAGTTAAGTAGACATAAACTAGTGATTAAATAGTATGAATAACCAATTAAATATTTAAAATATTGGTTTAATTACCGGTAAAGTTCTATGCATATAACCAATACAACCAAAACCATTATTGTATTGATATAATATTAATAGATTGAATATGATATCTCATTATATAGGGACCATCACACTTCAGGATAAGGGTTACATTTTTCGATATAATATGTTATTTGTTTAGTTTAATTTACAGTATAGTCGCGAAATCCCGACGCAAAACGAAACATACGCGCGTTTTGGTCTCTTGTCTGATAGCCACTGAAACTTGAGAGTTCAGACTAGACATTTGAAATGAAAACCACATACTGAATATGTATCTCCATAGTGTAGATCCACTCGCTACTTTGAAGATACGATGAAATTCGGGCATAGTGAATATCGAAGTTTAGGTAAAACTTTGACACAAAGTTAATACATACGCGTAAAGGTAATTGGACGTGTTTATAGCGAACCACGAAGGATTTCGAACAATTCAAGACTGCATTTTTTTCATTTTTACAGTCGTATTCTTTTACAGCTCCAACTTTGTATCTATGGTAAAAATTCTATTATTCTCTCTTTTAAATAACTCCACGAGAATAGTTCAATATTTATAAAACCAACCTTACCTTCAAAGTAAAATTCCTCTTCGATATTTTGTACACCGGGTACAGATCTGCACCTAAGTAAACTAAACCTTTGTTTTCCAATTCTTATTTGTTTTTAACATTCGTGACTTCGTCAGACGTCGTTTCGATCCGTCAATGGGTATTTGAACAGGTGTATCAGTTAACACAACACTAAGCACTGAATATCTTCAACACTTCACGAAAACACGTGTAAATGTTTACGCGATTTGAAAATTATCGGAGCGCAACGCCATAGAGCGATCGGTCGGCGCGCCGCGGCGGGAGTGACGCGCGGAGCGGCTTTGTAAAGACAGCGCTGGGAGCGCTGCGGCCGACGAGGGAACTAGCGCACTCAATCAGACGTCCCAACTTGATAAGATGCACTCTTTTTGCATAGCGCTTTACGTTTTTTATAGCGCTGCGGGCGTTGTTGCAATTTCGTTACGTTTCGAATTTTGGCTAAGTACAGCGTACAGCTAAAATTAAATTTAGTTACACTTAAAGTTTTGGGTCTTGCTAAAATTTGTATAAGTATATTAAAAGAAACAGGCTAGATACTAGTACGTAGGTATTTATTAATACTATGCACACTTATTAAAAATATTTTCTATACTCTATGCTAACTGTCATAGAGCACAGAATATAGGAGATTATGTATCAATTGTGTGTGCGTTAGCTGCAATACTTTAGTATTCAACCTACTTTCATATTTTTTTTAGAAAATCCAAAACCACATGACAATTCAATCGTGTCATTGACAAGTTGTAAGTCAGAAGGTTCACGTGAGGGGTGACCTTGCATTGCGTGCATTGTATCGCCGTCTCAATCGCACAGAGGTGTGGCCTGGCGCCGCCCCCCGCCCACCGCACCGCCCTTGCTCGTTTTTTCCCGCGTAACTCACACGTAGTGATTACCGCGGTGCCTACGTTTTGTTTGCAATTTCTCGATTATTGCACTACTTATCCAGGTTAATTAATGATAATTAGCATTATCTTAAACAATTTGTTTACTATCATTGTGGGGTTAGTATATACAAGCGTCCGGTTATATACACAGGTAGGTAAACGATAACAATTATTTCATATTTAATAATGGAGGCTCTCCTTATAGACAATACACGCGGTACAGCCATCCACTAACATCGGTGTGCTGTTTTTGACGACCCTAAGTTGGATGGGATCGGAAAGAATTCGATGGGCAGCTGGGTTCACACTTCAAAATAGTAATTAGTTAACAATTATCAAAATTCAATATTTACCTTAATCTCTTATTTAAAGCAAGTATTGAGATCTTTAAAGAAACTTTGACCTTGACAATAATACATCACTTATCCGATATGCAAATGCTCGGGTCATTGACCTAACGATGTGACTTGTCAACGACAAAGTTGCAATTACCATAATGTAAGAAATTTATTGCTCATTTTATAAAGAATCAATTAGGATGAAGATCAATATACTGGGAAAATATAGCAATACAAAATATTGGTACCTATAGGTAAAATCTTCGATCGTTAATCTGAAAACTTACCTACATAATAGAAAATACAGATATTATGTCTCATTTTCAAATCATTGTATTAGTTTTTTTAAATTATGTATCTTCGACTATAATTATATATCTACAGAAATTACTAAAGAAATTGTAAAAATGTATTTCGAAAAATATTTTTATTTGAAAGTCTCCAAAACATAGAAATATATAGCTTAGAAAAAATATTCATTATCTACAATTCACAAGAGTCTGTGGCAAAAAAATTACCTGTGAATTAGGTATAATCTGTGGTAATAAAGTGTGTAATTTCGCGGCATTGCTGTCTGTCATCACACGGAGCGCTTTATGGCACCAAATTATAGGAACAGGAGAGTACTACTGCTAAATTAGGGTATCTAGATTTTATTGGGCTGAAATACAAGGAATTATATTCTCGATGCCTGATTGAAATACAGAGCAAATCTCTAATGACAACCGTTCACTATCAAACGATTTTATATTTCCTAAAAGATATATAAATTATTTAGCAACAACGTTTGACGTATGTGAAATTAATTATCAATGAGTTAGTATAATGTTTGACATTCAAAACTACAAAAGCTTTAATTGTATCTATATATATGGTTCTATACGTATGTCTATATGAAATTGAACCTCCAGTTCTGATAAACTTAGGACATCGCACTATTTAATAGTTCCGTCCTGTTGGCCATTATAATCACTGGAAACATCAAGCTATGTAAATATGATATTAAACTCGTGATTACTAAAAAAGCTTTATTTTATCAAAATGTAAGCAGCCAGCGTGCAGTCATACAAAAACCGAAAGCTATAAAGCAAAAAAAACAATTGCAATCAAATTATAACCACTTGTTCATTTGCATTGTCAATATTCTGCGGTAGTTTTGTCGGACACAGGTCAGCAGAGTTAAGTCGAGTTCAATAGAAATGACAGGCTCACGATAAACATGACTCGGTTGCAGGAAGCGTCGGAAGTGGCCTCACAACTATTACCTTGTACCTGTTATCACCTTTTAAAACACCGATTGCCTTTATCGTACTAATAATGTAAGTAAATAATTCACTAATTTTAGTTTAGTCCAAAGTCCATGGCTTGGCCGTCAAACGAAATTCACGACATTAAAAAATTCTAATTTATTATCAGTTTCGGCGTGTGACGATATTCGATTTCGTCGCATAAGATAATAGGTACTATTGATACATCTCTTAACTGCTTGGCTATATATATACTTATATACTACTATAACTACCATATTGGACATATATATTATATTTAAAATACCACCGATACCCATTTTGCCAATAAGATTTATAAAATCATCCTTTTTCCCATAAATTTATTATATGTACCTAAACCGAAGGTCCTCCTTCGTGGTCAACGAACACCACGGAATCACTTGACAGATAACATTTTGTTATTATGATAGGAATAAACAACTTGCCATATATAATTAAATTGTTGTATATATGTTAAAAAGTGTAAGAAGTAATCTTATTTAAAGCTATAGATAAAGTTGGAAGAGATTAGATGTGGTCGTTAGGTGCGCGGGCGCAGCGGAGTATGGACACATTGATCGCTCCCTTATTGGATTAATTTATGGTAATATGTTCGGATCGCGATAGCACCGAGTTACGATTAAAGAGTTTTTATGTAAATTCCGCCATCTTTGTTGGTTGGCACGTGTGTGGTCAAAACTCATAAGAAACAATTGAATAATGAATATCAGTCGTAGTTAAATACCACAACCTTTCAGTGGAGAAGGATAATTTCACGGATAATGTTTCCTTCCGGAGTATTATGTTGTTTTATAGGAAAAACGAAATATAGTCAACCTAATAGGAACTATTTTGATATATCATTATATTAATTTCACATATTTCGTAAACTAAATAGACATTCTAATTTGAGCAAACAATTAGTGTGTTTTTAATTACATATTAACTATAAATTTCTAATTCTTTAAAATACATACTCATACTTAGTGGGTTAATGAAAAAATTTGACATATTATAATGCCATTATATTTCGTTTTTGACATTGTTAGACTTCACATAATAGTGAAAATTGGGATGTCCATATTTTAAAAGCCTACTTTTGATCTGGGTTCAAGTCCCTCAAATAATTATATTTTAGCCAATACAAGAGGTATTGAAAATCACTTCAAAATCGCCCTTAGCTTACATATTATACCACAATATACCGATAATATAATAATAAAATCAACCCGCAGTTATTCCGTATCAAGTCAGTAAATGTTTTGTCTCTACTCATGTCTAAGATTGTAAAATGCCCCCTGCTATTTTTACATCACTGTTTAAGAAATAAAGTATATATTGGCTAGTTTGACGCAAACATCAGAAAGGAATCTCTATAATATGGCAACACTGATATTTATTTAAATTCAACAATAAATTATAAAGTTAATTAATGTAATACATAAAACCAAGTAAGGACGATACCGGCTTTCATAGACAATATTCCACGTCCAATAGACGGGAGGACCGACTGTCATAAGACAGTGATCCGTTGACTAAGACGCATCCGTTCGAAATACAGAGCGTACTAACAAAGCGTCTACGTATAAGGGCGATCTCTTCGTGGGGAGGCCGATACAAAAAGTTCAACAGATTAAAAACGATACGTTCCACTAGCGCCATCTGTCTTTCGAAGTCCAGGCAGAAACAATACGGCTACCAACAAACTGAATATAATATGAGCTAGCTAATTAATTTGTCGGTGTCAATTGTCAATTTTGAATTTAGAGAACTTACAGTAGGAGTATTTCTTACTTGAGTCTTCCACCTCGAGTCGTAACGTAAGAAGACTTCATTACTTTGTTAACGTGCACGCGAAATGTCGGAAAAATATTAAAATAATGTAATATACTTAAATTTTGTAAAATACATAACTTAATCCGTTAACAAAGTGTTTTTCTTTGAGTAATAGTTATGTAAATAAAAAACAATATTAAGACTTCATATTTAGATCAATTATATATAAATATTATATTAAAAATAATATTATTAACGACATAACGGTAAGTATTTTCGAATAGCATTAGTAATACAATTTATAGAAGCGTTAGTTGTAATATTTTGTGATTTTTTAAATGTATTTTATATATAATGTGTTTATATAAGATTATGGTATTGGGATTTCAACTTTCGTAATGGATAAACGTAACAGTGTTCGATAATGAAAGGGCCTTATCTCTAACGAAAAACAACGGAATATGATCCGTTCTAGAAAAATATTCCAGAAGTTTCGCCAATAAACAACATAGCACTCCGATAGCGGGCGAACGAGCCACATCGCAGCACATTTTATACAAACGATGACATAAATACTCATTTGCAAGAACAATATCCGATATTGAGTGAGGCCTGTCTTGCCGGTATACGTTAGGCCGTGAAATATAGACGCGTTTCTTATTGTACCACGTTTGATATCCAAATTGTATTGTAAAATAAGAATCTTAAATACATAATGAAAACAAAATAACGATGTTTACGCACTATCAGGTTGCATTATCGATATAAGCTAATTAATAATTAGTTTAAATTCAATTTTGACTATTCATATAGGGATATATTTGTAATGTTTGAGTCTTGCCGAGCTTTAGTTATTAAAAATTCTTCTTCTTCTTTTGGTGCCTGAAAAACGACTTCCTTCTTTGCCCAAACCCTTCCCCGAAGATTCTTAAGCCAAGATGTACGTCTGCGGCCAGGCCTCCTTCTACCCGCCACTTTGCCTTGTATGATTAGCTGAAGGAGCTCGTATTTTTTGGAGTTTCGTTATTAAAAATACCTTGGTATAATTAATTCTTATTTATTTATTGAGCCGGACACACTCACACTGATTACCTATAGATTACTACAGGATTGTTTTGAAACATTAAAAGTTAAACTTACCAAAACCTTTTACAATTCCTAAATCAAATATATTTCCACCTTAATATATTGGGAAGCTACCAAATCAAAAAATTGTGAATTGAGAAAATTCAAATATTTCACACTGTTGCGAAAAAATAGGGTCAAAGAACCTGGATTATAGAAATATAACACAGATTTTAAACACATACAGACAATAGTTCTTTAATGTGCGTTTTATGCAATACCTTCAAATGAATTTATAATCGTTATTTGATCGCGTGTTTATGTTATATTAATTTGTATGTCTCTTGCTTATGAAGCTAATATAGCGTGACTCATAGACAAATTAGATTTTGATAAGCCAGTACAAATTAATGATTAAAATAAATTGTATGATGCACAGACCTCGCAGAATTGTTATTCGTCAAACTGTGTTAGACAAGAATTTTAAGACAATGGTGACGATTCTGATGTACACAATCCAAACTAAAAATTTTTTATATTTTTTTTTAGACCTTTCAAACAATTTTAGAGAGCGTAACCTATTCTGTATATCTCTTAATTGATAGCAATAAGGTTTAAATTGCCAATGTAGAAATATATAGAATAGGTTAAACACGTTTGACAGGTCTAAACGTAAATTTAGAGATTTTTAGTTTTAGCGGTGTACAGGCTAATGAAATGTCTTTATACGAGGATAGAAGAGCACAGAGCATTGACCGTTTAACATAATTGCGCGTGTAGTGTATGTTTATTCACCGGTCCAACCCTCAAACGATATATTTATCGGTTTGCAACTAGTTCGCCCCCCACTCGCCGTCCGTCTTACATTTTACAACGCTATGCAGATTACTGCTACGCTGTTATAACAGTTTATCATTGCTTCCGATTGAACGGTTCTACGTGAGTTATAAATTCATAGAATGAGGTTAAGCTATTTTTAGAGCTTCGTGCCTTTCTATTGTGCTATTACGAACACAATTTTAAATCACCTGTAGAATTTTGAGAACACTTTTAGGGTAAGCGTAATAACAATATATTAGTGTATTAATTAGAGGATAGGAGATGCATACAAAATTGACTTTTAGCCAGAATATCTAATATTGAACTCAATTGCTAGGCAGGTTGACGGATACACGTGTACGAAAATGTACTTAATAATTATTCGCAATTGAAAAATATTATTTTCTTAAACTCAGAGTAAATAGAATTTTATTTGAACGAGATAGCAATTAATTTAATACACTCTAGATATTTTAATAACTCAAATTATTAAAATATCTTTAACTATATTTATCATGAAATTAATAAAGTGCACATTAATTAATATAAATGGCAATTATAGGTGCTACGCAATGCAAAGATATGCACATGATATCGCAGTTCGCACGATAATCAGGAGAGCATCAATCTCCGCAAACCGCTGCCTATTCATTACTACACGCACCTTCTAACTATAGTATAAGGCTTTAATTGATGAATTTACTCAAAAAAAATGTCAAGGTAATTTTAAATACTATTGGATATTATACTTGAGGACAAGAGTTTTACAGTTTAATTAAGTAAAGTCTAATTTTAAACCTCAATGTTGTATTTTATTTAATTTAATAGACTACTGTAAATTTCGATTTGCACCTATGATTTTTTAATTTTAAATATATATTTACTGTATCACGCGACACGCTAAGTACCTACTTGCTCTAAATTTCGATATACAGTTCTACTAAAGGAAGAGTTGGAAAACGCGCCAAAAAAACAACCCTCAATAGCAAAAATAAGTAAATTGCCTTATCCACTTGTTCATACATCGGTGCGTATATTGATGATGCGCGATGCGCTTCCGTGTAAACGCCGCGATACCACTGCACAGGTGTGGCCTAACGGTCAGGACACTCCATAGCAATCCTACCCACACTTATATTTGTGCAAATATAATCTGTGACCTAATTAGCTGAAAAATAACTTACTATGAGAAGTTTACGATTAAAGAATTTTTGAATTTCGAATATTTTTCAAATAAAGAATTTTGACGCATATTTCCATTTCCAACTTGTACTGTGCTATTTAAATCGCTTTATGTTATGAACTACGTAAGATCGCCCTCGAATTTTAACATTTTAGAACCCTTAACGAATTATAATATTATAATAGTATTTAATTATAACAAATTAATACCAAACACTAAATTTCGTACGTAATCTTTATACTTTTGCAATGATTACAAATTGTCAATAATACACATATACATTAGTACATATATCGTAATCCATGGTTCAAACACAGCCGCCTGACCTTTTAAGTCCATAACACCTGACCGTGGTCAACTGAGTGACGGACCACACATACCTTTATTTTACGAGTGCCTCGTGATACAGCGGTAACTAAAAGGGATCGTATCGGATTCGAGTCCGGGTGGAAAATTTATAATCAAAATAATTTGTTACGTTTAAGACCAAATTGTCGATCTTCTCACATGCGATTATCCAATGTCCAAAGATTAAAGTAGGAGGCCAAATGTAAATTGTATCAGTTGCCTTGTCATTTCTAGTTAAATTAAGATTTGTCTCCTACTAAAAAAATTAGAGTAAGAGTTAAGATTTAGGTGGGTCTAATGTTTCTACTTTACAATAACTGTACCAAAACAAAATCACATTGCGTAAATGGCACGCGAAAGTCCTAAAACAAAAACATATCGACAAGTTGGGTCCTTAAAATACGGATGTTCGAATAAATAAAATAAAAATGCCTTTTATTTAATGCAAAATTATTGTTACAATGAAAATTTAATGTCATATGGCTTAATCAATTTAATATATATAATTAAAAATGAAATAAGTAGTATTTACTACGCACAATGTCGAAAAACGTATATCTAGATGTCATTTGTCTTAATATTTACGCATGAACCCTCAATGGAGGATGACGGCCTCTTCCAAGTGTCTCCATCCTTCTCTATTTTTGGAAGTCTTGAGCCATTACTTCCCTGCCACTGCCTGAATGTCGTCCTCCCATCTAGCAAGTGGTTGGGTTTTCGAATACCGGATTAAAATTTCGCCTGCTTGATAGTTAAGATCTTTTTATACCGTCACGTATCAATAAAAAAGCTTCAATTATATGCTACCTAGGTAAAGCTTATCTATCATAAAAACAAATGAACATAAATATAGCAAAAAGCCCGTTAGTCCCACATCACTATTCACCTGTGCGAGCTCAATCACTGTCGGACGCAGTCAGGTAAAACAGCTATATTCACACGGAGTTTAAGTATAGAAATATAAGCCATAATAGTGTTAAATACACGCAATTCTAAACCCATTAGGGAGTTATGAATTATAAAAAAAAATACATTTTTCACACGTCTACATTTGTCTTAAAAAACACCTTGTAGTTAAAGTTATATTAATGCGATATATATGACATTAATTTTAATTCTATTATACTCAAATGCATGCATGATTTATATATAATTATTTATAGACATTAACCTAGACGAGACGGGCAGGTGGCAGGCCTAATAGGGACTAAAACCGTCTTAAACATTCAAATTAGTGTGTAACCGTCAACGATATAATGAGCATACATTGTTTAATTTTATTGTAAGTTCATACACGTACCGTTCACCTGGATGCAAATATAAGAAGAAATACGTTCAAAAGTAACGCAACCTGCTGAATCGCTTCACTATTTATATAAAACAAGGGAATTTCATTTGTTTCACAAATGTTCATACTAATTCAATGATAATCGTTTAATTCGATTGCTGAGCGCTCGATACGGCGAGTTGTATTATTTTAATAAGCTATATATTTTTAATATATTTTCAATTATTACGAAGTAATTTTAACTGTACGTAATCAGGTTGTAGCTCTAATTAACACATCGATCCTATTTGTAAAGCATTATTTATTAAAAACTTAATCGTTCAATTCTAGGTATATTTTTTTTTATCAAAAGTGTAAAAACGTTGTAAAACACATATTATAGAAAAATATGCTCGCCAGCAAACATAGAGTATGTTAAGATTTAAGATACAATTCATAAGACCCTCTTATCTTCAGAACTGAGGCATTTATCAGCCATTATAAAATCAATCAAGCGTTGTAATACTGTATCACACTCGACTATTATTTAGTGCTCTCCTGCGCAAGTAATTATAGCCCTTTAATTGGATAACGCGAGGCCTGCAATAATCGATCTATACCTTTGAGAAATTAAATGATTTTTTTTTACCATGATCCCCTAAATGGGGGGACAGACTGACATCATTGATTTGTTAAGTTTACAAGCTATCTGTGCCTACTTGAAGCATTGTTTCGATTTGAACTTGGGACACCTGGCTGAACATTATGTATTTTTTTAAATATTGTTGATGATGTGATTAATTTCCAACCTTCTATAATTTTATCGTATATTATATATAGATAATGTATTATACGATTTATATGGTAACTATCCAGTTTCCATTATTAATGGATAAATTATTGAAGGAAGATATATCAGATCGTTGAAAAAGGCGGTGTTTATAAAAACTAAGCCAAAGCTAAGTAATCAGTCTTATAACAATTTAATTTCCTTTTTCGAATTTTAAGCAAATAATTACGAAATAAACTCATTGCATTCTTAACTGTATCCTAATTTACTTGACTAATGCAATACTTTTAAACAGATACTTAACGAAAGCTTTCTGGCATCTAATAATTAGTGTAGTTTAAATTAGATTTCCGAAATAAAAATTAAATTAGTATAGAGCAGGCTGGAGAAACAACGTGGCGTTAATAAGTGTCGGCGATCGGTTGCAATAAATAAGGGCCCGGTCATAAACACGACGCGTCGAACCGTCATCTGATACCGCAGACTTACCTTTGTCACGTTCCCATTCTCCTACGGGAACTTTACTAATGATACGATTGATCTAACACGAGAAACGATCGATAATAAAAGCTTTCTTTAATGGTTAAGAAGGCTTCTAATTAGCTTTCTGTCTATGATGTAACAACGACAAACAAAAGTGAAATCCTTTAAGCGATTCGCGTTTAATAACTAAAAAATTGTGAACATCTAAGCAGTGAAGTTACTTGAGACGGTGCGGTGTATTTAGAAATGTGAGATTCACAATGGAAAATGTCATTTCGTTACATAATGGAAACAAAGTGCATAGCGTAGGTCTAGTGATAGTCCGGTAATCGGTAGCCGTTAAGCTACTCCGCGGTATGTAACTCGCCGCACCCGGCTCAACAATCAGATCTCATATGTTCTATTTTAGAACGAAGGGTTTAATAATTTTATACTATGTTCAACTATAAGCCATTTATAATAGAATTATGATGTTTTTTATATCTCATTACAGGGGAGGTTTACTGTCCCTACCCCTGGAAATCTCGTAGAAACATGAATTCTTATCCAAAAACTAATGTTATTAATATAGTAAAGGTACCTACGCGTCTTGAGCGTGCTGACTTTAAAAAACTTGACTCGAGCCCCGATAGACCAGAAGCAGGGTATGCCCATCAACGCAACCAGTGTGAAATTAAGATTAAACACACTTATGGGAAATAGTACATTAACAGTTAGTTAAAAATCTGTTCTTATAAAAGAAGAGTTTGTTTGTTCGGTGCGCTTATTAAACTGTGGTAATACATAGAAAATATCATTTGTGATAGTCTACTTAGGTAGGCATAAAACTACACATGCTTTAACCAGGGAATCCACAGGGCAATGCTAGTGTAGTGTAAATAATAGCACAATGCCAAGAAACTTATATCGAATAGTGGTCTAAAAACATACAAGTTTTATTACGTTAAGCTTATGTTTTTACCTGTGCATAATTTTGCATTGATTTTTCCACTTGCCTAACCCCAAGACATGTGACAGGAGCAATTATAAATTCAAAACTCAAAGGAAATGTTCCACTTCCGGTTCATTAGGCAGATGTTTTTAGTGATTAATCTTAGGACTTAATTCTCATAGACCTAGGTAACAGTCACGCGACCGATTCGATTATTAATATGCTAATTGCCCGACCTACGTGAGAGGCATAACCATGCCATAGACTATAATTCATGGTATGTATTAGGCATGTCATATAATACGTACGTGATCTGTGCCTCTATGAGAGTGATACTAGGATTTATTAAGTATATATATATATAGCATCGGATGCTTGAGCGGGGAAGGGATCTTCATCATCCTAGAATACAGGAGATGAATCAGTGGAGTGGTGATGGAAGTCCTACAGATGTACCTCTAAAGCAATTCCGAAAATGCCGTTGGCGGTATTTACTACATTAGATTATTTTTCGCCGTTATTTAGAAATTTAGATGCAATTAGGGAGCGATATTTTTACAAATAAATTATTCAGAAACATAAGTTTTAGTCTGTGCTAATGATTTGCGTGTGTGCGCGCAACAAAAAATAATAATTTACGATCTAGCTTTGACGTTTGAGTGACAGGCTGCGCTAGTGAGCCGTGCAGTTGTAAATCGCGTTATATTCCTTTTTAATACGGCTTTAAATAGTAACGTCTAAACATTAAAGATAATATCCACGTACGATACTGTCCGTCGAACACGAGTGATAGTATTTATCAGTTTATAAAGAATTATCACGGTAATGCACGCAATTCTACATTGTTAACACATTGTCTAGCTTCTAACTTCCGGTTAAACCTTATAAATTCTGAAATCTATTTAAATAACTTAATGAGTTATGGAATTAATATAATTCAGGAAACAAATATTAAGATTGGTTTTAATTTAATCATAAAAACCGAAAGGAAAAATCCATTTTAAAATTGGAATGTATTCGAAATACTCGCCGCGTTATCGACAGCCGTGACAGTTGACGGACGGCGTCAGGATCAGCTGACTGGCTGTCAACTCATCAAACTCTAAATTCGTGACAGTGACACGATATGGAGCTGTCACGCCGCTTCCAGCCAGCCTGACAAGCCGTTCCAATGAAATCCGCTCGCGAAATTCGGCTGTAAATTAGACATTTAAATGGAGTATTTGTTTTGTATAAACATGAGCGTAAGAGTATGAAAACATATGTGATATATTTACTTTACGCTTTACAATTTCAATAAATCATCTAAAATGCAAAAATTGCCTCAAAAATCACTTGGCTTCAGTTTGTTTGAAGTTAAGGTGGACTTAACGCCTCTAATGAATGCTTATTTACCGGAAACGATATACAGTGTTTGGCTTCTACAATACCTTTATCACATTCCTACGTCTAATTAGGATTCCTATTCGTGTAATAAGATCAACTGTGACAGGACGTGTGGAGAGTTCTGGGAGGGAGGGGGTTAGGATGAATGTGCGAGCCTTAAGTGAATGAGAATAAAAGGAAAGGACAGTGTTGATGTAGATTTACGTGCCTGTGGACGCACGGTGCTCTACTGGGCCGATATAGAACAGGGGAGATATAGAGTCACGTTTAACTATTAATTGATTTAAAATAAATAAGTTATAACTATTTAATATCAACAAGGCAAATAACAATTACTTCAGCAGATAGATTGAAGAAATAGAATACAACTATTTTAAGCAACTGCAAAGAATGAAGCTGAATATGTTTTATTTAATTAAAACCTCGGCTATTGGAAGTGGAGTTTGTTTGATGTTTTGCCTTAATTTACTCCAATAATTAACAATAACGTTACATACTCAAATTTTAAACATCAAATGTTAATTTTAAAACAACCACTCTACGGCTACTCCACAGCACATGTTATGCCATTATTTGAGACAGGATCGCGGACTGCAGATAGCGCGGCGGCAGACATTTTTTGCTGTCCGTTTTTCTTTCTGTTCGCTTTGTCCACATACGCTAATACTAAGGGCTACTGATCAATTCTACACATCTCCTGTGTCTTGGGAATTTTATCTGTGATGTACCGATAAGGCTTCACTTAGGTAATTACTACTGGGTTAGTCATTCTGCATTCTGAAAGGCTACTTAAGTAATTAAGGTTAAGGATAAACTGCAAAGAAACAATATATTAAATACAGTTTGGTCCAGTTATGCGGGGCATCATGCTATATGTTTGATAGTCGCTGCCCTTTAATGTGTTCGACACCAGAAAAGCCATACATTGTTTTACGATCATTATTTTAATTAAGATATATTATTTTATAATTTATTACGTACGTATACGTTTCCACATAGCATCTATACGTATCAGGATTAGAAAGAACTACTTGACTACATTTAAAAATGCATTTTGTGTGTTCATTCAAACTTTAAGATGAAGTTAAATTACCATAACTCAATGGAAAGCTATTATATTTATAAGCTTAATTGCAATACCACGTGAGTCATAGCCTATTAAAGAGAAAACCCCGACTTCTATGCTTCTCACGACTTCAATAAATTTATTTAAATTCGCATATAAATTACCTATCACAAGAAACAAGGAACAGTGTCTGAAAACAAAATATCCACTAATTTACCTCACAATAAGGACACTAAGTTGACACGCCACCGATAAACGCTCACCTGCTCATTATATTTAGATGCGCACACGCAGGCCCACGCTACGTTAAAAGCATTTCGCTCCTATCTGTCATCGCAAGCAGACGTGTATTGGAGAACCCGATTAAATCTCTCCGCGGTGGTCATTATAATAAATGCTGTTAAAATATGAATCACTGCAGAGTGGCGGTAGATTGTTGGATCAACTAGAATGGAAAGGAATAATATTCCAGAATGTAAAGGTGCTTCTATTTTTTTTTAATAGATTATTTTCAGTTCCCGCATTATCATGTAAAAACTGCGATATGTTTTTTAATCAATAATGTCGGAACTCGTTTCAAATACAGTCGGTTAGCACAAGGAAATTTATAGCTTGTGTTATGGGTGGTACACACCTGATAGACATGTGAGGAATATATATAAAAATATACAATATATAAAATTAAATTAAGCAATTTCTTTATTGTTATTAGTAGTGGTTGTGATTGATATAACCATACAGATCCGTAGAAGATATGGTATAAGCTATGAATAATTACAACGCACAAACATAATCCTGTACTAAATTGTGTAAATACAGCGCCTTGGAAAGTAGAATATTATTTCAGGTATATAAAAAAATTCATAATAAAATTTTGTATCTTCGTATTCATTGACGAATCGGGTACATTTTACTGTTGAGTTGCATCATACTAGTAAGGATAACATATTTTTTTGAATCCCTACAGAATAAGTAAACGGGAACCTTATTACTGACAGTTCGCTGCGCGTCTGTCCACACAGTTGAAATTTTCAGAGTTGATGGGAGCCTCCTTAAATATCAATTTAATTCTGTTTTTGTATTATTTTTTTGTTATGGCGACACTAGACTAAGGTAAAAATACATGACCGTGAAATAAATGAAATCTAGGATCTTCTAAAACGGTGGAAAGGGATACCAAAAGAGTGAATTCAAAAATATTTTCTATTTCCTGTGGAAAACATTAGTAAGGTCTTTGATAAAAATGATAAGCATGTTGTTGTCAATCAACCTCTCAATCAAACGCTGATACTGTCACGTCAAATTATCAATTTTATATGAATATCTCAAAGAAAATGCAAATAAACATTTTCATTTAAACCGCCTAATGATAACATAATAAGATATAGTTGACTGAATTGTTATGATTCACCAGTCAATGTTTTAAAATCAGTATTAAATTTATCAAATATCTCAACCTCTTATAACTAGCTATACCCCGCGGTTTCACCCACACAAATCATTTAACTTAGTAATTTCATTTGCTCCATTTAAACTTATTAATTTAGATAACAACATTATAAAATACTTGGTAACAAATTAAAATGCGATTTATTTTACTACTATTTATGCTGAAGTTTAATATTACTTTGTACGAGTATTATTTTTTACTTTACTTTGGCCGTGAGATATTCGCGTTAGTAAAAGAAAATATCAGATAAAATCAAATAATATTATTATATTTATTATGCCTCGTTTATGTACAATTTTTTTTATTGTATAATGTTATTGTTTTTTATTGTTTAAGTTAAGTTAAATTAGAATTAATAATTGTACATTTAGTTGGTAGGTCATAATAAATAAATAAATAAATAAATGTTATATATTCCGTGGTATTATAACTCTGTTTTTTTAGTACTCATTAGTAAAAAACCATTTGTAGCGACCTCTAACATCAATGATACAGTGACCTGTCCGTACCAAGTACTCTTGCCAATTCATTTAAACTTTTCTCATGTCTGCCTGTTTATTTGGTAATGGGTGGCAACACTGGCGAAAATGATCCAACTTAGATTGCAACACCATAACCGAGAATTGACTTTTATATTGCAGGGTTTTAAGTTCGCTTGAAACAAAGATATTTCAACACGAATTTATTCATTAAAATATAAATAGGCTGTACTATAGTTTTAGCTATGATAACTACTCAAAAACTTCAATTCATTTCATATAAAATAGCAGTATTCTATATCTAGATTATACTATTGCACATAAAACAATAATAGTTTTTGTTACATGGGATGTATTTATTTAAACAATAATACTTGTAGTTTTGTTACGTTTCCTTCATTCCAATTATTATTAACGTGATATGATTCATAAATATGTATTTCTAAGAATTCTTGAAAAATATGCAATACTATATACAGTACGTTCTTTTCACTTAAATTCGTATAAAGTTTACTAACAGGACGCGTGTCGCCATCTAGTGTCGTTCTTCCGACGTAGAAGCGCTCTGCGCCGTGAGTTTCGTTTTGGAATAGTTTGATTTTAAATAAATATTATTAGTTTTGATGAAATTTTAAGATGTAACATAATACTTAAACAATAATCCACTTGCTGCACTCCACCATAGAAAATGCGACATTATATTTTTATAAAAAAAAACTTACTACACATTCAAATTTTGATAAAAAGATCTTTTGAACCTCATAATAAATGCTGAACGAGTTGCTGAAAGATTTTGACCGAACGCTGTTTACTAAATTTTATAAAATTGTCAAAGGCAAAACGATGTCGGTTTCACATTATCAAAATAGTTCACTACTTTGTATGACAGCATGCACAAAGTAGTGGCGAAGCGCTAGGTCGCATTGCTTAAAATGCAAAATAACATTCTCGAGTTACACGATGGCAACGGCGGTCAGCCTCGTATGTTTTTATTTATCATGTTTAATTAAGCGAATCGTGGCTCGATAGCCATTGTCCGACTTACCTGTTCAACGATTTAAATCTCTCCCCGACCGGTTACACCGGCTGTCCACCTTTTATTTTTAATAATTTATTTACTTCAATATACCACAACACAGATCAAGGCAAAACTTTTGTATATCTCATAATAACACAAGAACAAATGTTTAAAAGTTTACAAATTTGTTAAAACTATATTTTCCCATTTTTCTAATCGCATTTATAGGACGTCCTTGGATTATAATCTGTAAAAATAGTTTTTTGCATTCTGTTCTGTTTTTATATTTTCGCGAAAAATGCGTGATAACACATCGCATTTCGCGGCACACGTATGTCATGCGACGCTTCGCGCGCGTTTGCTGTCAGTTGTGTACGTCAGTTTACCGGAGGCGGGACGCCAACAAACGACTCGACAAACTTCGTATACACTCGGCCCACTTCGGATTGTCTCCCTCTTGCAGCTGTAAAGCGAGCTGAGTCACACGTTGCTCCGAATCGAAAATTGTGTTTTATAAATCCTGATTGTGAAATAACCCGTGGTAAGTATTGTTTCTTTAAAGTTAATCTGACATTTGATAATTGCATGTTAGTATGTCCGTAACTCGTGTGCAAGAATACAAACGAACAACAACATATTATAACCTCTAATCATTCATTCTACAGACGCGTTATGTTTAACAATATTATTCTTCAACAGGTGGCGCTATTACGCAATATCTAATAAACCATTAACTTACTAAAGTATACCAAATTGTGGTAGAGAAAAATTCACTATTTTTTTTTAGTTTTGTTATTAGTTCAAAACACATTACCCGTTATTACTATTATTTATAAATGTTTAATTTTTAAACCACTAACCACAAAACATTCAAATTTCATACGGTAATGTCTAGCAAAAAAATCACGCACAAGATAAATTTCTTCGAATGACAGTTGTTTTTGTTTGAGAGCATTATGCAAGTTCCATAAATCTGTCAAAGCGACGCGTCTAATCTCGCCTTTATGACGAGTGATGCATGGCTGCCATTGTCTAAGGAGGTCGTAAATTTTATTTTTTAAACATTACTCTTACAAATATCATAATAGGAGCTTTCTATTCATGTATCGAGTTACACCCGGTTGCTTGATCAAATTAAAATTATTGTTTTGGTTGGAATTTGACATGTACTAGATTGTTTCATACATGAAAAACAAACGTATAACATTCTTAGAATGCAGGAGAAAAGCCTAAATATAAAATAAACCCAATGTGATTTTTCACATATTCGTGTATACCGTAGAACCTTTGAATGTCATTTTTTTATTTTAATCTATACTTTCTAAAAATAAATCACTAATCTGTTGGACCAATTCAAAACAATAATTAAAAAATATCGGACCTGGAAAACAAAGGGACATCCGTCGTAAATTTTTGAAAATTAAACATAATACACGTTATAGCTATAATAATTAATAATAAATCATCCATGCTAATCCCGTGACGTCACAGGACAAAATAATGCTTCCGCTTTTATTTATATTATTTTATACTAATTTATGGCCTTGGAGACCGCCTTTCGTAATAAAGGCTCCTGGAAACGAGTTTCAGCATTTGTAAGTTCCTTTTTAATAGGAATATATTATTATACTAGCTTTCCTTTGTGTGGTATTTAATTATACATATATATAATATAGTAAAAATTATCACTACTGAAATTATAGTATAATCTTCATAAACTTTCAGTTTGATAGTGTATGGATACGTACTTCATGTACTTTAATTGTTTTTATGTAATTGTTTTGTTGTTCAATGTAATATTTTAAGTTTTACTTACATTTTAGCCAAAATTATACAATGAGAAAGATAAGAAATCTTCCTTATTGATATACAAAGGATTATTATATCAATACCGTATTATTTTTGACAAGTAAACGGACTCAGTTTCGCAAAGCCTTTACGGTGTCAGAGTGAAAACTCAGAAATGAATTATGTACCGATGTAATGGGCTGGAATACGGAAAGGTCGCTCGTGATATTCAGACAGATGCGCTCTTCGATTTTAATCATTACATTTTTCTACTGCACTAAATAAAGCAACAACATTTAAAAAAATATTGGCAAACAAGATGTAATCATCTTATTTGAACTTATTATATGGGTTCACATTGTAAATTTGAATATCGAACGTCAAAACGATTTACAACGACTTAGCTAAACAGAGTATACGACTAGAATTTAAAAAAATAGTATTTCCTATTAGAATTATATGTTTGTATGTATCGTTTTACAGATCCATTCCAAGAAGTTTGTGTAACCAAGGAGTTTTCATTATTTCCTGCAACGAGGTTCACAGATTCAAGTTTAAAGCCATTCAAACATACATTGACCTTATTATAGCTTAATCATTGACCTTTTCCCACTTCATGAGATTAGTTACACTATTATATATTAACCCATACAGTGTAACAGTATTTAAAACAATTAAAATAGCGTGCCTACTCATATTTATGTAGGAAATTACAGAGAAAATTATATTCTTAAAAAAATATGTATTCATTTTTTTTAACAAGTCTCCGCATGCTCAATCTGATTATATCATAAAATCAACATGGCGCCAATTCATATAATTCTGACCTTTTGACCGACAACTAGTTTTACGGCTGCTGCGTTGATGTCTATTTAATATTCACAAATTATGTAATGTGAAGGAAGATAGTTTGAAAAAAATGTGTTCATAGAGCTTACGATTGTAGACTCCTACACAAAGGAAAGGGCTGCTATGTCTTTCTTTACACCATTTTTAATTTTAATTTTCACTTTTAAACACATTTATACCAATAAAACACATCTCCATCGTAGGCATACATAGTTATGACTAACAATTTGGTTGGAACTTACTTAAATCTTTATTAAATAGCTTAAGTAACAATTAATTTTCACCGCTGTCTCTGAGTACGGCTAATAACCTTCAAAATATAACAGAACCATTAATTTACACGTGTATCAATTCAAAATAAACATTTTTTATTTTTATTGAACCCGACATAAATAAGATATGTTATTTTAGCCAATATATCACTTGACAGGTGGTAAGCCGATGTAATGTGCTCGCTCTTATTCTCATATATATAGAGGTTATAATTACTTTATTCGTTGATGATAATCAAAGTCCTGGGTTTGAGCATCAACATGCACAGGATGCTTGCACAATTAACTTTCGATTAATTATGATCTCGACTGAATCGATTTGTTTGAGGTTATATGAAATAAGCGAAACAGTAACATCTTGCAATAAAATATAAACATCTACATTTTTATTTTTGAGTATAAAATATAATTACATATATATTTTAATGTATTTTCAACGGTTGGACCAGTCACCTATTTGCCTTAATATAAAGAAACATAGATAACTAGATACGTAACTAGGTATTTTTTTCCTACTAGGCGAAGGACGAAGTTATCTCCGGGCCGTGGAATAGCTGATAATTTTTTGGGGCTTTTATTTAAATAAAGTAGTCATTCCCATTTATTTTACATTACATTGCATGAGATTGCGTTATTATAGGTTTCATTATGTTATATGTAGACTATTATTTCACAAACTATTAAATCAGATTTATCTATTTTTACCTATTTTTATTTATTTTTTACTTACGTAACTAGGCTAGGAACCCTTTAATAAATAAATAATCTACTTGTAGATTAACAATTTCTTAAGATTGTATTTGTAAGTGGTCAACTAAACGCTGCTTTATAACTTTCCATACTAAAAAGCACCAGCAGTTTCACCATACATACAACCTGTATATATTTGACGTTTGATCGGCTTTAGGCACTATGTTTAACTGTCACCTTACGTGATTTACATTTCACATAATCGTTATGAATGTGCATTTTATGTCATTACTTTTATTTTTGTATGACGAATTCGTGAAGCGTCTTAAATGTTTAAAGGGAAGGGTTTAGATACAACTTTCACATTATTGAATAATTTATATCGTTTTACTTTAAATAGTTATAAGTTGGATGTAGGATGTTATCACTATGTAAAAACAATATTTTGGCAGTAGCATTACACATATTTCGAAGAGATTTAAAGAAAATATGGCTAATTTAATGCAATTAAAATAATTTCAAAATCCATCGCTATATAATAATCACGTCCTTGTGGTTCAAGGGGCAAGATTTCTACAGGGGCATTATGCTTAACCTTAGCCATTATTACCTTATCAGTTATCTTTTTGTAACTAACGCTTCGCATGAAGATTAAAAAATTAACAGGAAATATTTTATATAATATACTTCCTGTCTTGCAATTAATACGTGAGGTAGGCGACACGTCGTACACCCAAAAACGACGACCATTATATTAGTAGAAAACTGATAAGTAATAATAACTAAATCAACGGGACTGACGCAGAAAGGTCTGGTTCAGTGGCTAAAATAGGAAAGTACATCTAGATTTATCATAGGCACTTATTCGCGGGTTTTAATTATTGTTTTGAAATTTGACATTTGGCATAGTTGAGAATTCGTTGTGTGTCAAAGCGAGCGTTCGTTGCGTCGGCGTCTGACGCGACAAAGCGCTAATCGATGCGCGCAGTGCGCTGTCTTCCGACGGCGGCCATTACGCACCTTTATGACCGCCCGGCGCCGCCCGCGCCCCGCGCCCTCTCTAAGGCGAATGACGAATCAATATGCCGCCAACCGACTCAACACTTATTTATTTGACACGATTTATTAGCTGAATGCTTGTAAACTTTTATGCGGCACAGAGGGATGCTTTATGATGGACACGGTAGTGATAAAATTCTATGTTTTGTGCCGTCTACTTTTATTGCGATTGGAGCAGATGTCTGTCGGTGCTGCGGCATTATTCGTAAATTTTAACGGCCCTACGTGTCTGTTCTAACGTTTAGGGCGTCTCGTTTTTGGACGTGACCGGTCAACTGTGGAACTCTTGGCTTCTTAGGCTAAAAATAATATATCTGAGGCTGAAACTCTTTTCATATTCAATTTATTAGATTTGTTCTGTCCTGTATGTTTATCAATATTATCCACTTGTTTTCAATTCATTTACTATATCAAGCGCGTTGTATGTCTTCCGCGCTCAGAGAGAACAAATACCCAAGTTGGTAAAAATTTAGTACAAATAAATACTGTTACGGAAGCATGTAATTTTCGCAAATATAGGAAGGAAGGCGCCGTTTCCGGCCTATTTCGATGGTTTTATGCTAATCGCGGCTATTTGCTTTCTTTTCGCCGACAATTATTCACGGTTGCGGTCGCCCTGGAAGGAATGAAAGGCAGCGATACATGGAAAACTTTAAACCACGGAGTAAATGAATAAGCTTCAAAGTGCACTACCAGTGTTTGCTGATTATTTCAGAAAACTGTTTATCTGATAAAGAGTACGTCACCGTCCAAACATAAACAAACTTAACTGTCATTGACTTAATGTACTGAGTGTACTTAAAACCTACTTTTATATTCTCAGATATCAATAAACGCGAGTATTACACTTCATGTGATTAATATTGGTAATATTCTTGAAAGAAGTACACATTTATTGTTATTTGTTTCTCGGTTACCTACTACAATTACTTAATTACGATAATGATCAATGCAGTTCAATTTATATCAGAATAAACCCTCGATTCGCGATCATTCGCTGAATTTTCTTGCCAAAATGCCATTATGTGGCTGAGTGACGCTTTCAGAATATTGCAATTTTTTAGATTTTTTGTCAACAAAACTCTCTAAACTTTGATACGTTTGCACTAACATTAATATCTATACTATTGTTTTGGAGTAGTTTATACACTTACGATGTCAGTAATTAATTTAGCATTATTGTAGTACAGTAAAATTGGCCTCAAATATATTGATTGGAGTTTTTTATAATAATAACAATTCAATTTAACTTCACTTGAGCGAGTTACTTAAATTAAGTAAACCAAAAAGCAAATATGTGGGAGCTTCGTACTACAGAAATTGAAACAAACAGATCCAAATGCATAACAGACAAACAATACGAGGCTAATCCGACCTTATCGTAAATTGTCACTTTATGACGTGCGGAGCGATGGAGGGGAGGTTAACGGAGTTTTCTAATTTCGCCCCCTTCGCAGCCCGTGCCCCGCTAATTCGTGTAAGCAGTTTCTGAACGCGTAAATGTTTCTACTTCACACGTCAACAAACCTATCCAGCCGTCGAATTAAGCCTTATCACCAAGCAATAAAGTCGCTTTTGTCCAACGCACTCCCAAAAGCGGCTTTGTAAAGGAGTTGCGCAATTTACATACATTTGTTTGTTGGGTTTTTAAATTGTGTATTAGCCGTGCTAATTGCATTTGCTTAAACGTGGCCCTTTAAAGAGGTCGTCGTTAAGTGTAATCATTTGTATGTATCACTTTGTTTCCACGAAGTAATTATTAATCAACTAAATTCGAATATTACACAGTCTCTATAGTAAATAGTAAAAATAAAGTTTATTAACATTTAATCATTTAAGTCTCTTAAGAAGCGCGGGCGCAGCAATTAATACTCTTCATTAAAACGATTCTTCAATTATTAGTTATTACCTTGAAACACCCGCCATATTGTTGAGTATAATAACATGGGAGGCTCTATTGACAAGTATTGATGTTTTTAATCAGATCTTAGGATAGGGCATTAGTATGCGCGCTTGATTTGTGGCCGACCCGTTCATAATTATTGGATTCCGATTTATATATAGTTGAGTTGTCGTGATTTATGTTATTTTTGGGCCCTCAGGTACGCGATACGTCATTTCAATACACGCATAGACTCACGATCACATCCATTAGCGTCCCGGGAGATTAGTAATGTCGTATCGAGTAATGAGATGGCGAGAAATATTGGAAATAACGCAAATAATGAAGGTGTAATAACACAGCTGTGACGGCCCACGGCCCATGTCCCGACGCGGCTTTCCAACGTGCTCATTCTTATTTTGTCACGTCAACGATGCCTGATATCTTTTTGTTCAGAATTTTTTGAACGTCTTTTTCGAATTATTGAAGAGCATAAAATACCTTGTATGATTCATATGTTCATTTGCGAAATTGACAAAGTGATTATTAAAAACTGTTCGAAACCGCACATTTTTATTTGTGTCTGGGAAAATAAGTGTGTTTTGTTTGGTTTCATAGATTTTGACATTAAAACATATAGCGGCGTCATTTCTTATATGGAAATATACCGTGATTTTCCAAAGCATAACAAAGAAGCACAGCATTAAACATATCACTCGTCGGTATCTCAGCATTTCCCTAAATCACATTTTCGTCTTCAGTACTGACAGTAATTAGAAAACAATTACATTATTAAGACTAGATTTTTGGGATTTACAGATTCAATAGATAAAGAATAGATAATAGAATCTAGATTAACCTTCAATTATTAAATTAACTGTACCTTTGCGTTATCAACATTTCTCCGTAATGCGTTGTCGCTAAAATGATGGATTAACGTCACACGAGAAATTCCTTTAAAAACGCAAACAAAGAGCCCGGTAAAATTGCATCCAGCTAATATTCCCTTGCCAATCATCTCGCCGAGTCAATTTTCAATTTTCCCTCTTAATAAGCACGTCACAGCCTCGCTAGCGAACAAAGACAAGTCCTCCTTTTTTATAGCGAGCGTTTGAAACCTATGACATTACAATTATAATATTTCATTGATTATAAAATGCTGGTAAACTTTTAGTGTCTATTAAATAGCATATCTTTTTCGTTATCTTTACTGTCTGATAAAATCAACGTGTCGTAACTTTGTGGGTTCATATAATTTAAATATATTTTGCAATATTCTAATATCTTCTAATTCGTTAACAATGTATAATATCAAGCTTATTAGTATTTTATACCCAATTAATACGTCGTTAATATTTTTATGGGACCTGTTAGATTAATTTGTAGATAAGTCATTTATTTTAATGAGCCTTAAGTCAAAAACTTAATTCATTAATCGTATTTAAAAAAATCTTAGTGGCTATTTATTAGAAGTTGTAAACTTATGGCTAAAATTATTAATATATGTATTATAAACATTCCTGTTATGAAATACTATTTGTTATCTTATACAATTTCAAATCGTTATTCAAGAGCAGAGTGGCGCAGTGGAAGCGTGCTGGGCCCATAACCCAGAGGTCCGTGGATCGAAACCACGCTCTGCTAGAAGTTTTTTTTCCTATAAAAATAATAATTTAACATTATCTATTTACCGTATGTATATATATCGTAAAAAGTGTTCTGTTTTTAATGTTTTAGAATATAGGGCACCATATAGGGAGCATTTAAGCAATAATAAACACTGTAACAAATGAACCTACCCGGACTATCCTTTCTCCGGAGATCTGCTTATGCCTACGAATTAGCAGTAAATAAGTTTAGAAATAATCTATGTAATTGCGAAGGGCCCTGACTCGTGGGTTCGAGTTCCAACTCCATTAGCCGGCCGTCGCGAGAGATTTATGTCTAATTGAAATCTTGCAGTTATTGTGCCACTGTCTTGATTTATTCGCCACATCGTCGTTGTGATCCCATCAGTTTGGACGATTCATAGATTTTATATCAACATTTCATTCTTCATTGATTGTATTGTGACAACATATTATGTTACTACTTCTTTCTTCACTGAAAAAAGAGGGATATTAAAACGGATCTTTAGTAAAATCTGGGTTGACTCTGCAGATCTCTGCTAGCTAAATGACTAGAAAAACATAGTCTCTTCTTCTATCTTATTTATATGATGTTGATAAAAACATTGTGTAATATATTTATATTCAATAACATGGTATCACTACCAATCTTCAGGTGATAGCTGACGGCGATTTCTCAATGCATACTTACCTATATACTTCCTTATCTAGAATAACATTTATACTATGAAAGGTGAAAACCTTTATTTATTTGCATTTATAGAGTTATGTTACCAACAGATTGATCTAGAATAGAGGATTACATCTGAATCTGAACTCAGAATTTTGCTCAACTAGTATAGCTTATACCTACAGTGGGCACGGCCGTTAATACATGAGTTGAATCATAAAAAGACAAAAGCACATCAATAACACGAGAATCTTTATACAACGCATTGGCAGCGAGGTATGCAAAAAGGTGCATTCATTCCGCCATAAATCCGAAACCACGCCTAAATCTAATGAGAACTATAATTGATTCCCTCCCTAGCTTTGCTAACTTGAACACTGCACCTTGAAGGCATTACCAGTAACCAGGATAGCAACAGTATGGTCGAGACTCTAGACATCTGCTTCATAAAAAATTCCTGAATTGGTTCATAAACGGCTTCGAATATGTTTTTTTTTTTAATTTGTATAATTAATTTCAGTCTTAATAAAAATATTAACAATATTTTAGACAACTTTTTCTCATTGTCGTATAGTTAAACCATACTAAATTGTAAATAAATATACTATTGTGTTTTGTGTGTCTGACAATATATTATATGATTAGCTGTGAGTGATTATAAAAATATAACACAGAATAAAAAAATTTCCGTTATTATTAATACCTATTGGTCACTTTATCTACGAAATAAGATCGAATATATGATTTATCTAAGTATCAGGGTATCCTAGTAATTTTTGAATTAAGGGTTAGTTCGTTAATTGAATAAAACAGACAAGCAGGGCAGGTTTTTCCAGGGCAAAATTTTATTTTAACAAATTTTTTTATTCAGCTACTAAGATTTAGCTAAGGCTAGTTGGTCAAGTGTAACGAATTTCTCCCCAGGGAGCTCCTGATTCATTACCGGGAACTAACATTCTTTGTCTGTGCTTAAGCAGCTATCAATATTAACCATAATCCCAATTCCACTCTTCACATTTGTAAATCGCATTTTTCATAGGTTTTTTATGTCACCTTAACAAAATTAAAGAAGTTGTTGGTGTCCATTTCATATTATGGCAAAAGTATAATTCAGACAGATCTCTTACAAGCACAATATTGTAAAACATAAAACAAGTATCTGTTTAAATCAAGGATCTCGCAAAACGTCCAGGTAACTTATCTTAAAAATTGATACCAATAAATTAGGTGCGGCGCGAAGATTAAGTATTCTGTTTTACCAATCAACCGCGGCCTCGGCTTAATGCAGGAGATCTGTATCTGTTACAAGTATATTACACACACAATGCATTGAAAAAGCTGCCTATCCGTCATTGGTTTATGTGTACAGCCATCATTATTCTACGTCACTGGCCGAGAGAGGAATCATTATAGCGGCCAATCAGGGCCCGTCGCGCGCGCACCCCGTCGCGTTCTTTATGCCACGCATACGCGGGAATATATCAACAATTCAAAAGGGTTTACGTATCTTGTATTCGTCATCGTTAGACTGGCTCTCCCAATAAATAATAGGTATGTCGGTTGAAATGGACCTTTTTCAAATGTGTCGTTTGATGTTATGTCTCTTTTAACTTTTTATATGTATCTAAAAGATGTTCACTGTCATGATAATAGACGTAACTAATTTTCTGTTGAATAGTGTAATATTTATAATTGTTTCATAATTACGGTTTAAATAAAGTCGTTGCTCTTTCCCAGACTGGCTTTAGCGCGGTGTGCTACTGTAAACAAATGCTATGTTTTTATGTCTGAAACTATAAATGATTAAAACAAATCAGGCCATGCAGTAGGGTGGTGTCCGCTCACGGTTGCATTGTTTCGCGTCACCCGCGGGCTCCTCGGTCGAAGCTGAAGGTGACGGGCGGGTCGATCGATTGCGACGTCGTTATTAGGACGACAGCCTTTGACGACGAGCTATCAACGTTGTGAGGGCTTTGTTTGAAATATTCAATAATTTTGTTTAGATTATGAAAAACCTTAAAGAACAAAAATAGCTACAATGTAGTTGCATACTATTTTGTCTGAATTTTAATGTAAAAGATTTAAAATATTACGAATTTAAAGTTATAGCCTAAGAAAGATTTAAATATTAGATATTTAAATAGTGGCTACTCCTTTTTAGTCGGTCAATCTATATTTCTTCCAGTCATTATAATAAAGATATTTTGCTATTTCTCTTTTTCAGATAAACAGATCTTAAGGAATAGTGCATAATTCCCTAAATACAAAGATTTGCCTGACTGTCGTATTTTTGTATTAACTAAAATTTATTTCCTAGCTTTTCCTACAGTAATTAAAAGTTTCCAAGAACTCTGTTGTGACAATAATAATGACACCAACAAGACGACACGGTCATTTGTCATGCCGTCATTTGTCAGCTGTTTGTCAACCACAATGGTGTCAGGCGGCGCGATTGACACGCGTCACAAAGGTCACCGCACAGTTAAACACCCAGTGGTGTGCATTTTCTATTGTTCATTCCATGAAAAGTATCTGTGCCCTTTGAAAAATTTTGTACATGAATGAATTAGTATTTTTAATTAACTAAGAAAGATATTAATTGTGAAAAATGCATAAACATTATTCATTTACGAAATAGGTATCTCGTTTGTGTTTGTAACGAATGAAATAATAAAATATAACCACAACACTGAATTAAATGGACTGTAGCATTTATCGGAATTTGATGAAAACCTATTCGATTATTTTCTCGCATAAATTGCATTGTTCTTTTCGTCGTTCGTCCTTCGTGATTATTTTTTTCTTTGTTGAGGTACCTTCAATCGCTTCACCTCAGATTTCCTGTCATGGCATGTCACAGGTTTTTAGATAACAATGTTAAATCACTGAGTTATACTTTGCCTTCTGTTCGTATGTATAACAAAGAAAATAATTCCCAACGATATTATGACGATGTAGATTTATTTAATGGTAGATAGGCAATTCCATTTCATAACAGACAATATTTCTAGAAATAACAAACTGATTTATAGCTGAAACTAATGTCATATTGCAGCAATTCCCTTCGTTTGCCGACCGAGTTGTCAGCAAACAATAATCAAATTCTTTCATAACTCAATACGACTTAAAGTTAATAGTGTGATAGATGGTCTTATGCAAATACTGGTTTCTACCGAAACAAAGTTATATTATGAGGAGCTAGAGAATCGCGGGTCGCCTACATTATTGTACATCACGAAATGCTAACTGTTTGTGGCCTAGTTCCCGAACTTTTTATACAAATTAAAAATTATAAGATAATATAAAAATAAGAAATAAACAGGAGGACACTTTTAGTCAGCATTGTTAGAATATAGGAAATAAGTAATGAATATCACCTTCGTAGAAATAGATGGCGTAAATATACCAAGTTTGTGACAATAACAAATCAGAAACCTGTCACTTGTTAGTCTGACCGTGACCACGGTTGCTGAAAAGCATAATAATAGTAAATATAAATCGCCTTATATCACGCCAATATAATATAATCGCCATAAACGTTTGATAATCCCGTTTATAAAAGATTATTCATTTTTAACATCACTAATTGCAGTCACACATTATCATTACAGATGCTTTCTCCTCATGATGATGATGACGACAGCCACATGTGCATCAAATGTAATGCGACAATAGTGGGACTGGACAATTACATAAAGCATCGAAAAGAGCGATGCGGAAAGTTGAAAAACGTTGAAAAATCTGATCTCCCAGCTATCGACCCCTTAGAACCCTCCTATAGTCTCGGGGCAGATGTTTTCTTTCAATCCTTAGAGCTCCAGAGTAGCGTTAAAAAATCGTCCTCACTATCAAGACTAACTCCACCTACATCCATCTACAAGACTAGTTCAGATCGAAAACACACACATACTATCGCTTCAACTTCTCGGGATAATCCAAGAACGAGCCCATTGGAAAATAACTTGCGAGGAGAAGATTGGATCGGTGGACACAGCTTAAAACTTGAAACTAGTGAAGATAACCAAATGAAACTCATTAAAGCCGTTGCAAGAATTAGTGGCACAGCGAAGAAAGATGTAACACCCTCTACCTATAACATTAATGCGTTTAATGATTTTAAAGATGATTTGGATGTATCAGATGATTCCGAGGATGAAGAGGAAGAAGAAACTACTCAAGTAGAAAAATGGAAGCCTCCACCGAATTATACAGGAGGTAAATGGCGTCCAGCATCACCTGATCATGATGACTGGGAGCCTTTGAATATTCACGACCGAGATGAAGACTATGACGCCCCACCTCCAGATCACACAAAAGGCAAGTGGGTGCCGGGACAGGACAAGACTCAGATAATGCAAACCACGATCCAATCTAAAGGTTCAGTACAGTACTGGTGCGGTCCTTGTAACCGTCGTCTTGGTTCTAGAGCCATTTACGATAAGCATCTTATGTCAAACTTACATATAAAAAAAGTGCTTCCAGAACGTGAACTGGAATTTGCTGGACATTTGGAGCCTTTCAAAAACGGACTAGGAAAGCGTACTACTCGTTCAGTGTTCTTGAATACAAACTTAAATCCCAACAAAAAACAAAAACTATTAGAAACCAAGAAAAAGAGAAAACGTAAACCCATTTTCGTACAGTGTTCGGGCTGTAAATCGCGTGTTAAACTCCACCTTATGGGCAAACACTTGATTTCCCACTATCACTTCAGAAAAGCCACTGATACGAAAAGTGAAGATTATAAACAATTCATTTTGAATAATATGGACGCTATCGTCCATCAATCACCATTTCAATGTAGCCCCTGCAAATTCTACACGAACTGGCTATCAAACTTCATTCAACATTGGTATTCCGAAGAACATCAGATAAATGTAGAATCTATGAATGGGAGATTTTGGTGTTCGTTCTGTAAATTTGAGTGTGAAGCATCTCAAGAGATGCTAGATCACTTATCAAGTTCAGAGCATACTGAAGTTGTAGCGGTCATCAATCGATCGATGCCTATAATTATACGAAAAAAATCTATCATCAAGTGTGCAACTTGCTTCACTGAATTTCGATACAATGTCGAAGTAAAACAGCACTGCGTTAAAACAGGACATACGGTTCCACCATCCGCAAGTGATATGTGTCAAGAGCTCCATAAATGTCAGCATTGTAAAAAGAAGTTCAAGTCTTCCATTACGCTCTGCTCCCATTTAAAAACAGAACATAAAGCTCAGGTATATTTCTGTATTGTTTGTTCGAAAGTGTTTGATTCGTCTTCTGAAGCCAAACAACATCGACAAACGTCTGAACATAGAGTGAGGACTAAGGAGAAGTTGATAGCTCGTGGATTGTGCTCGAAGGATTTAAGGAAGAAATGCCCATACTGTCCAGGAAAAGTTCTGTTGAAGAATGTACTTGAGCTACGAGATCATGTGAGACATGTTCATTCACATATAAAGAAAAAGTAAGTATTAAACACATTGAAATTTCGTAACGAATATTGTAATATTAAATAGTTTTGTGATAAATTTAAAACTATGGAAATAAAACTGCTATTATCTGAATGTATCTAGACTACCTAGTACATTGTATCTAAGATATGTTTATTTTTTATCAATACAGCATCTCGTTAATTCAACCTGCGATAATTCGAACCTCTTATAATACAAAGTTGTACATGATGTACAAAATCTCTTTATTTTCGACACTAAATCAATCTTTTAATACACTCGGAAATTCGAACGAAAGTTAGATTTTCAATAAAATCTAGATTTTCATTATAACAAAAAATTAAATAAAATATCAGATTGAAACCATTGCTACTCAGACCACCTCGCCTTGTCGAAAGATCAAGTTCCGGTACCCCTCAAGATTCTGCAATGATTTTAATTGTAAAATTTATTTGTTGCTAAAACATATTAATTTTGAAAATTTTATATTATATATTTATTTAAATAACATATTAATTTAATATCAGCATATTCTTTTAATGTTTTTTCACGTGTAAATAATGTGACTCATGTTCATTCAGATGTTCGAAATGCGGCAAAGCATTTACGCTCCCACAAGAAGTGACCCGTCACATACGAAGCAACTCATGCCATTTATTAGAGCCGAACTCTACGAACACAGCTGGCCTCTGGAACTGCAGCCAATGTCTGTTTACCACAGATTCCCAGGCGGAATGTTTTTTCCACGAAGTACTTCACACAGAGCCCATTCTTGACAGTAAGGAATTGATAAAGTACTCATGTCCACTATGCAATAAGGTGTTTAAGAAGAAATCTTTGCGCGAGCATTTAAGGCAGCATACGTTCGAAAGGCCGTTTGCTTGTACCTTATGTGGCGCTAACTTCACAAGACAGAGCAGCCTCAGCAACCATGTGAAGACAAAACATGAGAACAGGGAACAAGGCACGGCTAAGACCAATATTGCTTTGGATTTGCGATGCCAGAAATGTAAGAAGAAATTTAACAACGAGTTAGTACTTTTAAATTTATTTACTACACACAAGTAAGACTATCTTGACTGTATATAATTAAAAAGTATTTTATTCTCTTGCAAGCATGAAAAAGTGAACCGATTTTTATGAGGAGATACATAAAAATCATGCTCTTCGAATTTGAATTGTAGATTCATAATTGAGCATTAATTTTTTTGTGCATTATACTACCTATAGATATCGATATAAGAAAATCGGAGTGTGTTAGAGTTGAATTTCGAACATAATAGCGCGCCTTTGATACTAAAATAAAAGACAGCTCAACGCGCAGCTATGCGTCTACGCAGTTGATGTCAACATCAATATAGCGCGAATGGCGGATGCTACCGTGTCAACTGTCTCACAACTCCTTCACGACTATCGGGAAACATAATTTGACTCCTGTGTTTGTCCGACGACGTTTTTATCCTAACATCTATATATCACCGGAAGCTTGTTTAGTGAAGATGTTATCGTACGACTGCGAATATTTATCAAAAAGGAACTTGCAATTTACAACTTTTTATACTATTTTTTTTATATTACTGAGTATCATTATAATTTCATCAAGAGATGTGCTCAAGTATTAGGACTACTACTAGATACAAATCTTCTTAACGTACTTACTTGCAGTGAATGATATAAAATAATTCATAAAGTTATAGAATATTTTAGATTATTTTTAGATATTAATTATCAAACATTTAGAAGCAATATAAGACCTGTCAGTTTAATTGGACTCTTAACTAAAATCCTTCGCCTATAAAACATTGTTTACCGTAGGAGACATAACACCGCATAGTAAAAACGGTGCAAACGTTTACAGATTATTTTTCAATAAGGCTCTTGAGTCCACTGAAGTTCGTCTCCGCCCGCCCTAATGCTGAAGCAATCTCATTTTATTGAATGCATGTGGTATTAGCGCAGGTTGATGCGATACACCAAATGTAATATTTGCTTTGACAGTCTCATGAGAATCATCGTTTCTATAAATATCGTTTTGATCTGTCCAGTTGCCCGGCATAATTCCCGTCTTGGCCTCTTTCGCATCTCATTTATAAACGTTATTGTGTCATGTTTACTAAATAAATCTCAATTATACTTCATTCGCGCACTCATATTGTTGACGTGATTCCTTATGTCATAAATTCTTTGTTATAACTGTCATTCACTGTAAATTATATGGATTTTGTTTGTATACTGCCAAGTGCACTCTAGATGTATTTTTGCGTTAATAACGTTGAGGATACTGATTTTTAAATAATATCGGCATGCGTCACATTACTAGATCGGTGACGTTGTAGCCATAGGCTCATAGGAGTCTAGGAATTAATTTAATTCAATTTTTGGTCATAATTTCAAGTCACTGTTGCTCATACAACAACATTTCAGATTTTTGAGTCACTATTTTTCATTCGAATCATAGATGATTAGTGAGTACAGTTTTTGAAAAACAGGTCTCAAAAATAAAAATCGCAATTGAAAATTATACAGTTTTAGTAACGAGTAGTTTTAAACTTGAGGAAACAGCCCAGAAGCCGCGTGAATCACCGCGGTGATTATGGCAAGTTTAGGAATAAGCGTGAAATGAAAGAGCCATTGAGGGCTGCAAACAGCTCTGATGACCAAACTTGTGCAATAGCTGATGTGCATAACGCTATATGCGGTTAACTTATACTATGTCGCTTTAACGACTTCGTGGGTCGCTTTATGAAACAAGAATCTCTTACAAAAGTAAATGTAAACTTATTTAAAATTAAATATGAATTACGAGTTTCAATATTTAACAAATTATTTGCTGTAAACTGCTGGCACTAAAAATCATGAACATAAGCCTTTATATAATTATTATTATCAGAATTCCTACATAGATTTTCGTTCGGATAATATTCGTATCGATGTTTCCTTATTTAAGCTTTATTAAACAGGAAATTCTTTCGGAGGTAAATTGTGACTCATCAGTTTTAGGAATCATAAGAAAAATTCTCGATATCTCTATATGAAGCTCCGAATAATATGAGATGATATGTTGTTAATAATCACGTATATAGTCCAGTTCATCTACAGTTTTACCTATTATATAAATAAAAGACTACATAAATTTACAAATATTAAACACAAATTAAACATTACAACTGCTTTGCGAAAAGTTCAACAAAACAGTTAGTCGCATTCCTCTTTACTGTACCTACATTCCTTGGCGCTTCTCGTAGTACGAAATTATACATTTTCCGTTCTGACTAAAATACTGTACAATACAATAATTAAGATAACCTTATTAACTAAAAAGTAGTTGAGACCTATGTATAGTTGTGTTACCTATTTATTATTGCTATTTTTCTTTACTCTCTAAAAATAAGATTATATTATATTTACAGAGAGGAAGTAAAAAGTCATACAGCGTCATGCCAAGTCTATCAATTACAATGTACCGAAGATCAGTGTACTTTCATTGCCAGTACACCTACACAGATGTTCAGGTATGAATGATAAACTTTTGGGTTCGGTTTTAATGTAAATATTATTTTTATTTTTATTTATGATATAACGCCACCTATCGGCTCATTTCAAACCATTTCACTGGCCTAGAATAATAGAGATCTTCTACAAATTGCTAATAATGCTAGATGTCGCTTAACAAAAAACGAAATCTTCATTCAGTTATTACTTATTACACTTATGATTTTTGTTTTATTGGATGTATTTTGTTTTGCAGACACCGTAAGAGTCACGGAATAGCTAAGGCTCATGAATGCTCGGAGTGCAACTTCAAGACCGATCAAATAAGCCATTTAAAAAGACATTTAGTGACACATAAAGGCCTTAAACCATATGCCTGCCCACACTGTAGCTTCACTTGTGCTAGCTTGGTATATACAACAAATTTCATATTATTTATTAAACGGTTTTACTGAGCCTGAAAAACAATAGATATATTAAGATTCAAGAAATGCAAATTAAAGAAACAAATTTTGTTTTTATAGATTGTATGTTAAAATGTTGGACTTTTTTGTTGTTTTAGGAAAATCTACGAAAGCATGTGCTCAAGGGAAAAAAGCATCCTGGAATGTATCTTTATCGGTGCAAATCTTGTGAATACCAAACTAATTTAGCAAATGAACTGCGAACCCATTATATAACAGTCCATTCAAACGCGTACAATCTGAAAAGTGCTATTGAGGAAGTCAAGAATCAATTACTGTTGAAGAATATATAAAAGTTATATGTGAAGATTTTGTACGAAACGTAATTTTTGTAATTTATTAATTTGGAAAGTAAAAAGTAATTCATCCGAAATGTTTTATTAATACAAAGTTTTGTGATATTACGCCATCTAGTGTCGTTTTCGGCAGTACATATTAACAGCTTTGTGGTTTTTTAGATATAACATATTTTATTAGATATAAAATGTTTTAGATATAATACAAAACATTTTATATACCGCATAGTTATAATAACAGAGACATTTCTTTTTTTAAAGCTATTTATAGCCTATATTCCGCTTCATTCTTGCTTAAGAACAATAAATAATCACAATTATATTGTAATAATTTAATATTCGGATGATAAAAAAATTAAGGATAAAATTAAGGATTTTTATTTATGCAAATCATTCGCGTTACAATCAAGTTGTATTTTGATGAAGGTACTAAGCGTGCCTTTAGTCTGTGCCCTGTGTACTGTCAATTATGTACTGTGCACTGTGCAGTGTGGAGGGAAATATTAAACAAATAAGCATTTGTGAATATTGCTGCGCAGTCGTGTCCATGCCTCATGGTGAATTTATAAATTAATTTTGCCGGTGTATGGAAAATACATTGTTATCGATTGGATAAATGAAAAGGTTATATAATATACGTGAATCAAATTTATAGGGCAAGTTTACCGCAACTACGTCTATAAAGATAAGAGAAATTGCCGTTAGCGCATAATATAGCTTGCGATGAATTTTTATTTTTACGTGCAGTGATATAACTAATCATCTGAAATGTCCCTCAAGGTAAGCAATTTAGTTGATTTAAAATAGAAATATTATTTAAAAAAATTAAAGACAAGAATAGTATTAATTTTAAATATTGCGACGGTTTACTACCCAAAAAATTATCAATTAAATTTTATAACGTCCACGTAATTTAAATATGATACAAAAATAATGTTTTATTTACTCAGCAAGTATCTCGACTGTTTGTGTAATTTAAACAGATTCTATTTTTGAATATTAACCTTGAGACAGATTTGTTTTGATTTATGGTTATAACACCTATATCAGTGCATTTTTTAAATACATATTTTTTTTAAAAAAGAACCTATGATTAATGCTTCTTTACATAAACTTTATAACTTATTTAATAAAGGCAATTATAACCTTCATTTACAATGTCTCTAGTAATCATAATTTGTGTAAGCCTAATGTAAGATTTAAATTTGAATGATCTATTAAGAGTTATTAAATTATAAATGGAACATGACTCCAGGGATACATTATTGTATAGTCAACAAATATTAAGCTGCATATTCCTTAAAGTATTAATAATTTACTAGCCAGGTATGATTGCTTTGTTATTACTTTATTTGTTTCCAATGTAGGCAAATGCCAGGTTATGCTTACTATAATAAAAAGGCTTATTTGTAGACAAGCAACAATAAATGTAACATGATACATGTGATCATTGTTTACTTCCTTGAAATGCTAAATTTAATAATGTACTAATGTTATTGTAACCAAGGCTTTTGGACATATAGTTCTATATTTTGTTTTATATCTATATATTTTTTTGCAACCAGCACATTGTTATTTCATCACAGATGGCTGGATGTCTAAATAATATACGACAGTTGGGTTCTGGTGCCACATGATACCAACCAGTTTAAAACCTGTTTTGCTCTTCTCCCTGTTTCAATGTTTAAAATATAGATATATTATATATTAAAAAATAATGTCACATGCAATGGTTCAATCAAGGTTTTTGGTGAAATCTTTGAATGAACATCACTTAGTTAAAACTGCAGTCTTGCTTGGGTGATTACAACCACATTGTACATGTAGGTCGTTTAAATATAAATCCACCCCTTTCATTGAACCTTATGATAGAATCCAGACCACGGAATGCGGATCTAGACTTCACTCTTGTTACATGTATTTTTAGCTTTCTGTTCATTGGAAGATTAAGATTACGTTTAATATACTATGGTATGAATAAAAATGTTAAATGTAATACCATATCATTAAATAGGTATATGTGTGCACTAAGTGATTAAATTATTTAAAACTTTACAGTTTCACGCTAGAAATCTCGAAGTTTACGTATGTATGTACTCAATAAACCGTGCGTTTATAATGATTCAACACTGCGCTCAATTCTAATAGTACAACTGCATATGATGTTCTAATTTCTAAATCAATCCAAAGTTGGATGTGGAAATGTAAAATATTCGCTATCTCTCTAAATACGCCAACGGATACATTTCTTGCGAGAGCCAAGTGTATAATCATATTACCTTCTATAGTCCGCTGTGATGTAGGAAAGAAAATAAATTTGGGTTAAATATTCCGAATTATGAAAGGATATTGTGATCCATTGTGACAGCATTAATCGACATAATAATAATTTAATAGGCACAATATGTATACTAAAATATCGACTTGGTAAGAGAATACTTTTTAATTAAATTCCGTTATATTTATTTCGACCACCACATATCTTATTTTGGATTTTTTTGAAATAGGAAATATAAAAGTATCTGATGTCCAGTAACTTTAAAACTTTAAGTAGTGGTACTCGTACTAAGAGTTGATACAAATTTTTGTATATTTGTATTTTTTACACATAAGGTATCGTATATTTTCCAGACTCTTGCGCTAATGACATAAACCGTGTCTCAAAGCAGCTGTGAACATTCTGTGAATTAGCTGCCGGTAAAGTGGTCCTAATTCGCAACTCATGAGTTCACTCGCCTACGATCGCGCAATACCAGATTTATGGACTAACGGTGACCTAGATCTGTTAAATTAAAACTATATGTTGTTTGTTTTTTCGCCCTTTTCGTCATAGTAATATTTTATTTCTATCCTAAGACTTAAAAAGACATTTAGTTTTGTAGCTTTTCACTTCCTAATTTAGAAAATATATTGAACTCCTACGTCATACAGCTGAGTCCTGACCACTCGATTGACTTAAGTAATGTGACTTAATGTACCTTAATGATTAATCGCATAATTATCGCAGTAGCAATAAGACCCTTTAATAATTTTGATACTCGTTTTAAACTTCAAGGCGTCGAGCTTTTAAGTTTCATTGCAAGCAATTGATGCTAGTTCGGTAACCGTTCTTGTAGATCTAAGAGACGTTGAGTGCTAATAAAAATACATCATAAGAAACGTTAAGTGCTAATTATATGACAAATTTTGTGACGTCATCACGGTTCTATATTCGTCGTCTAATCCTGTTAAAAAGAGTTTTTAAATCTCATGAATTGTTTTAACATTCTCACATAATTTTTTCTGATTTTTGCTATTTTTTTTGCTATTTAGAAAAATTCATCTTAAAACTTAGAGGGATCTCTAAGTTTAACTATTATTGTTAGACTTTTCATGGTTACCTATGACGAAGAAATGTACCTGTATAATTACTAACTAAACGAACTATTTTCGAACGATTTTATAAACGAATTACTACTTAACTATTTGTCGTATATTTACGGAATTATTTGACGTGCGTCATCAGTAGGCAAAAATACATAGTTTTAATATTTAATGTTCAATAAGTACTAATAAAAGCAGATTAAATTTGATTAACACAATAGTAAGCAATACAAGTTTAACCATATTAAATCCCTTTGACCTCTGTTCCAATTAAGACAAAATAAAAACATTAAGACATTCTTCAAATATGAAGGTATCTTTTAAGATAACACAATTAACATTTTAATATGCTTTTGTAACACGACCCCGTGTTAAAAATCCAAGGCCGATAACGTTTTCCGCATAAAACCTTTGTAATGTTAGAGAAACATATTATTTACTGTCTAAGTTTTCGCAATTACATTATTCTAAGTCACGATATGCACGACGTATATCTAACCAAATAGTACCTACCAGGCTCAAGAAATAATGCCTTGATACTGGGTATTTCCGCTCATGACTTTATATGAGGATTTTAATTCAAAATTATCATATCATTATTTGTCATACCACATACATACCTATTTCATAACGACTTCAGTGTAACCCTGGAGAGTGGTTTCGATTCCCGACGTGACAATTGTAATAAATGATCAAAGAAATACGCGGAACCAAGGCTCTCGAGAGATCTTTGAGGGACTTTGGGGATTTGGCATGTATTTCATTCATAATTGTACTACGAATAGTTCACGGCAGTCATAACGGTTATACATAACTGCAATGGCAAGACATCATCTGTCACATAATAAATTGCTATTACAAGTATTGAAAACTACAATATTTGTTCTATTGATTTTTATTAATGTATCTGGCATCGTCGACTGTATGCGGTGTGCCATTGATTACGGATTTTCCCAAGTTTTCCCTCAACGTTTTACATAGAAGACATTTAATGCTAAGCTATTGTAATGGAGGTAAAATAAATGTCATAAATGTTCGTATAAAATAAATGTATAACTAAAACGTAAATTACTATAGCCCTTATAGTGCAGGTGCGATGCCGGCCGTTAGATGACAAACGTTTACTTAAGTAAGTCGTTAATTGCTCAGCCATTACATTAATTAAATATCTACCTATGTATGTAGTCTTACGACTTATAGAGAACCAAATAATTTTTGTAAGCAAAAAAATTAAATCTCTGAATAAACATTAAACTAACTGCTATTATACTATGAAAAGGAAATCCAAGGCATCTTTCCTTTCCTTTGATCATAATAAAGTTCAGCAATTTACTCATTAACTTTTAGTATTTGAGTTCGTCCGGCTCTGTAGTCCAAATAAATCAAAGGAAGACTTCCTTTTTTTTTTTTTTTAAAGACATGAGTCCAATGTGTCTCAACGTTTGTTCCATTTTTGTACATATTATACCAAACTATAAAGACACTTCACATTGAACTTCTAACCATTCGAACCACTTCGTCAAGTTTTGTGTCGCTGCGGACTTACCATACTTCTAGTATGGTATTAACCGTGAGCGTTAGTAGAATGTTTTTTTTAAACAGAAAATAAAGATACTGCATGTCAGCAAGCTTGCCGGGGAACTTAAATTTAGTAAGCTTATGCTACTACCCTCATTTTTCTAATGCTGAGAAAAATATATGTAAAAATCAACGACATTTTGAATTATTCCGTTTAATGAGTTCCTATTGAAGACATAAAATGTAGAACACTTATTGCAGTGACCTTCACATATACATAAACATTATTAAAACATTGGTTAGTGAGTAAATAACTATCGCTTGCCAAGTTATTTATTGCTGCTAAAGTCAAGGTTTTCCAAATGCCACGACGAAGCAAGGTTAAGTGACAATTTGATAACGTCATTCGGATGAGAATTGCTGATTACTTCCTTCACTTATTAATAAAATATTACGACAGAGTGTGATAGAAATAAATATATCCGAATTGTAGATACATTATTTTTCTAATATAGTATTCTTCGCATTATTAGAAATAATAGCCGAAAAGGAACATTAGGAATATGTCTTCTAGCTTTTGTTTTGTGACGAGGAAAATAAAGTTTTCCATTGCTTTTCATGGCCGGATTAAAACATAATGTACGTCTTATTTAAAATGTTTCTCGCCGTGTTTGATACACTAAAAAGGCCGTAATAACGCTAAGCATCTTTAAGTTAGATTGCACAATTCCAAAGTTCGATGCACTTCAGCGTGCCCTTACGTTTTTGTGCTGCTTTATGCGTCCGCGCAGCTGTCCGTTGCACAATGTCTATCTGATTGTTTATATCGCAATTTAAAACAAGCAATTTTGCGTTATATAATTAAATCTTGATTAATGGCAATTCTATTTAATTTGATTAGTTTATGTAAAGGGATTCTTATTGAAAATTATCTTTAAAATTCCATTTTAGATAATTTAATTTGTATTAATACTATTATAGATAGTACTTTTATATTTTTGGAAATTTACGCCTCGTTATCAGTTATGGCAAGTAAATATTTTAAATTTGTAATTCGACTTCGAATACTAATAAATGCAGCGTTTGTTGTTCAATTAAATAAATCACCTCAATTCATGGAAGTTCGTACAAAGAAAAATATACTGTACCTTAAATCGTGCCACATTTACTCTCAAATTGGTTAAATTCTTTGAATGTCTCGAAGCTGCTATGTTGTAATAGTTATTATGAAAAACTTATGTTTAGCGCCGTGCTAACGCAACTGCACATTGTTATGCGAAGCGATTAAACGGCGAATAAGAACAAGATTATTTCTCATTTCAGTGTTTAGCCTTGTGTCCGATTTGTCACTTTATTGAAAAAGCATGTCCCTCTCTTTCTTCGTCCTGATGGTTCCGGCCTTTTGTTCGAGATTGTCCATTCTCCAGCCCCTACTCATTTTTCCCTTTAGAGGGTTTTTCGGCGAGATGGAAAATAACACGAGTTATTCCGGTGCCTAGGGAAAGGTGGTCCAGATGTCAGTGGATATCGACCAGTGGCTGTGCTGTCGACGCCGGCTAAAGTCTTTGAGTCCGCGATCCAATGCTGCATGCAAAGTCAGATCCGCGCGCAGCTGTCGGACGAGCAACATGGCTTCCCTTTTGGGGTTTTTCCCCTTCTTTTTTTTTTTTTTTTTTTTTTTTTTTTTTGTTGGGGGTTTTTGCCTTTGGGTTTTTTTTGGGGGGGTTTTTTTTTTTTTTTTTTTTTTTTTTTTTTTTTTTTTTTTTTTTTTTTTTTTTTTTTTTTTTGGGTTTTTTTTTTTTTTCCCCCTTTTTTTTTTTTTTTTTTTTTTTTTTTTTAAAAAAAAAAAAAAAATATGGCGACAGTCAGATCCGCGCGCCGCTTTTGCACTCTTCGCGTATCTTTACATACATGATAAGTCGAATTCTGTCCATATTCACTTATGGGGTCAGGCAGCAATTTGGGGCCCCCCCTATTTCTTAAAAAAAAAAAAAAACCCCCCGGAAGTGGGAAAAAAGGGGTTGATTTTTATTCCATATTGATTTTGTATTTCTCATACGTTAATGTACGTAAATCTTGATACAGCGACAATTTCGCGCTATGTACGTACGGCTGGGTTCACAATAGGAAAAATAAGGTGTCTGTACATGTCCCTGAGTTTAAAAATACAGTGTTTTGAAGCCTCAGAATACCCCCTTTTTTTTTTATAAATAGTGCTTCGCAGCGATTTCACAACTCTACCCTGTGTGTCCCAGACCGATTCTGATGTGCGACGCCCCGCACCTCGCGGCCAGTGCCAACTTAAAACACCTCTAAAATAATAATCTTACGAAATTCTCAAGTGTTCTCAGGCGCTTGAGTGAAATCACAAAGGTTCTATTATGTATATTATACTATTTTTTTATTTTTTTTTTTTTTTTTATGATTTCTACTTAGTTAATTCATGATAAATAAACTCAATGTCCTTAGGTTTTAACCTTAAGATATTTACTCTTTGAAATAAATAAATAAATAAATAAAATAAATTCCATTTTAGATATTTAATTTGTATTAATACTATTATAGATAGTACTTTTATATTTTTGGAAATTATACGCCTCTTATCGTTATGGCGAGTATTTATTTTAAATTTTTAATTCGACATCGAATACTAATAAAAATTAAATAAATCACCTCAATTCATGGAAGTATAAAGAAAAATATACTGTACCTTAAACGGCCACATTTCTTCATTAAATACATTGACAATGCCTCGAAGCTGCTGGTTGTTATAGTTTTTTTGAACAAAAACTTTTTTTTTGCGCCGCCCTACCCCCCCCCCCCCCTTTTTTCGGAGAAAACAATATAAACATTTTTTTTTTTCTCTTTTTTTCCCCCTTTTCTCTTTTTTCCCCTTTTTAAAACCACCTTTCTTTTCTTTCATTTATTTTGTTTTTTTTTTTTTTTTTTTTTTTTTAAACCTTATTGCTTATCAATTTAGATATACAATAATAGGTTACGCAATCTTTCTAACGCAGCGACTCATTGTATACAGGTCTAACAGCTCAAATTTAGAGATTTTTAGTTTAGAGTGTGTACATCAGAATCGCTTTGCACGATTTTAAACCACCGTATCTTACCAACCAATAAGTGAATTCTGTTTTGGTTGTTTTTTTTTCCTTTTTCCTTTTTTTTTTTTTACCTTTTTTTTCCCAAAATCTTTTCCCCCCCCCACTCCCCCCCCTCCCACAACCCCCCCCCCCAAAAAAAAAAATTTTCTTTCCCCTCCCTCTTTTTTAAAAAACCAAAAAAAAAAAAAAACCCCTTTGTCAATATTACAAATGTATACAACCTAAGTAAACCATTTTTATCGAATCTTAATTTTCTTCTTTAATCACGGCATATTTCAAAATACACCTGTCAGTAATTATAAATATGTAGTATATGTAGAGCATGACCGTACATATCAGCGCTTGTTTGGCTTTGTAATTAATTAAGTACCTAGTAATTTTAGCAGCATACAGAAGTAAATTCCGTTTTAAACTTCTTAAGTTAAGACGTGTATTTTCTCAACGTAGGACAGTGTTTAAGGGTCTTTTTTAGTATTTTTCTGGGCAAGTAGGGCCTTAAGTTTAATTAGGAGGAGTTTAATCTGGAAAAACTTTGCATCGATTGAACTTTGGACCGCAACCGTGGAAACTGTAAAGTTAGACAAACTATGTCCAGTCCTCTCAAATCTTTAAACTGACTAGAACTCAATACTGCACACATACAGTTAAAATTAAGAGTTTTATAGTAATTTTACTACAGTAACTGGAATAATTTAAACATGTAGACGAAGTAAAATTCGTAATCAGTGATTAAGGAAAATAGCGTTTTTACATCGATTTCAAGTTTACATAATTCAAGAATAAAACAAATTATGATTAAAACTCATATGATAGGTATTTAAATTATCTTAAAGTAATTTATAGCTCCATCTAGTTTAAGCAATGCAACCTGCTTACATAACCCGCAAAAAATAACAATAACATTGTTTGGTAACTGTCAAGAACGCCACTCAATAGGGTGACTATGTAATTGAATATTCATGTGAAAATTAATATTCATACTGGAAAATGTATATTTCTATATTGTCGGGGTATTATTTGTGACGTTGAAAATGTCAAATCAGTTTTTAACGGATTTTGAGTTAGGACATTTTTGGATCTCACTTTAAATGTACTTTTAAATTCAACTATAATATTAATTGAACTCCACCCAAGAAATAATTATAAGGCTTATAATTATTATTTACCTAATAAAATTATGTTCATTGTAACTTTATGCAAATGTTTCGTTGGAAGAGTTTCAACTAGAATTGAAAGATTATTATTGCTGTTATTATTTTAATTTTTATATTCTACCAAGTTTAACAATACGTGGTAGTATTTATAATTAACTATTAATAATAATTCAAATCTATCATTAATAAATTCAAAGAAGTTTTACAAACTGCGTTAACTTCTAAAAAAGCTACATAACTAAATTTATAGTGTCTGTAGCGACCACAAAAAGTCTTAAACGTGACGGCGGATGTAAACAACTCTCTATTTCTATAGCGAGCTCTAAATTCGACCAACGAACGAGGTGACTTATCTGTGGAGCTTAATATCTAGCTCGCTAAGTTTAAAATAAGGTGAAGTTCTGTTGACTGTTTTTTTGGAAATTAATATGTTTAATAATTATAATTAAACTTTTCGAAGAAAGAAGAAAAAGGTAAATTGGAATGAAAAGTATGATGCTATATATGTCGTTTAAAGTTTTTATTAATACATATACTTTATTAGTTATATTACCCTTACTCCTTATCGGTTTTCATGTTGACAAAGAAATGGAACTTTATGCCTATGCCAGATTGTCCCCAGAAGAATATAGTAATTGTCCTTGGACAATTTCGCTTTTGTACGAGGATATCAAAAATTGAACAAAATTTATTCGTACAAACTTGGCAAGATTTTCGCGTACTGGAAGTTAGAAGATAAAAAACGTCTGCGTATGACTCTTTACAACTTACGTGCGGGGAATACGTGCTTTCTTCGAAAGATGCATATTTACAATATAACAGCTATGATAGATTATAAATTTCATGGATGATTTTCTAACGGTGCTACCGTTACTAATCTCAGTCAATGTAATAATGCTATAAACGCTGTCTTGATGGTATTGACTGTTGTGTAATATACTTTATTAGCCTAAGCTAATCTTGTTTACGATGTTTTTATAAGGAAGCTGTGATTGCGCAAAAATTAACCTAATTATGTTGTTATTGTAAAATTAATAGGAATAATATCATCAATGGAAGATTTGACTACATGGGAAAACTCATGGCCTCGATAAGGATCTACGAGTATATGGGTGTATTAGATTAAAAATAACTGTTAAAAGTTCAAATCAGGATTTCTACAACACGTATTGTTGTATTTATTATTTAAAATCTCTAAACTGTGTTTCATCGATTTGGGCATAATTTTTGCCAAAAACTAACCTGGCCAGATTGGTTTTAAAAGTTTAAATTTTAATTATATATAAATTTAATTATTTTAATTAAATTTATTGGACTTATTGCTGTGGTCATTTACAAAATTGTGGTAATGGTCCAACGCCAACAGTGAGTGTCAAATGAGCTCAGCAACGATCTTTAGTGAGACTTAAAATCTACAGCTGTCACTTTCTTAAAAGGAAAACGGAGAAATCACAAGGATTCCATGTGTCGCGTCAAAGTGACCGTAAAGGAGCGCAAACGGTGTCAAATTCAAACTTTCACTTGGCAACATGTGCGAATAATGCTTATAATATTACAAACATTGAGTGGAAAGTGTATCATGTCACGGGTAGACATAGTCTCAATCACCGGAAAATTCGTCAGATTCCGACAGCCGATTCCGTTAATTATTATGTACAGTGTAATAGCGACCGTCACGAAACACGATATGATTATTAAATGCCAATCACTTAAGTTTAAAGAACACGTCCTAATATTATAAATTTGAAAGTTTGTTACGTCTTCATATTTAATGACTTTAAACTATATCTTAGGGTAAAAAATAAGTACGGTAACTCTGCTGTATGATTCGATTTCACAGTTTCCCCTTATAAGACAAATAAAATTCACCATCATCGGAAAATACAGCCTTCCCTAGTACTTTCGATAGTAATTTTTTATCCCTTCAAATAAAATACTGACATAATTTCCATAACTTTGCTAAATTACTGTGAATAAGTTACATTGTTTTACTCTGAAAATGAGATGGAATCTACATTGCCCTAGTTGTGGTTTTACATAAGATATATCTAATAATAATTAATGACATTTGGGTCAGTTACGATCATTGTCCTATTGTACGTTCACAATGCTCTTTAAGCACCTTATCGTAAAAGAAACGTAAAAAAACACAGCCGCAACATTAATCATTCTCGTGACGCTTTGTTAAAAAAGAATAACTAGGTAACTAATGAACATATTTAAAGATGGCTCCATCTAAAAAATTACAACCAAAACTGATATTTCAAATTTTCAAAAGGTTGTTTTTCATATTTAAATATAAAAATATTTTGAAATTATTAGGGCCGTTATTAAAAGAAGCGACTTATCTTAAAATAAATCAATCTAGTTGTTCAGGCCTTTACGTAATGACAGTCATTGGCTTTACGTAATGACAAGCGCAATTGTCTATAGAGACGTAAAGATCATTAAATCGTGAAAGCTCATCATGATCTTCTGAGATACTCATCACCTTTGGCACTTATACTTTTTTACCAGATCAATAATATTGTTCACTTTGCTGTGTTATATAAAAGAGACATGTAATATATTTTGTAATATCAACGTTAGATATACACTTAAGTCTTCGTTTTATCCTTCAGTATTATAGACAAAGAATTCGGATTAGTATCCGAATTCGGATTTCGCAACTAGTCCAATCAGATGACATCTCTAGTGAGATTCACTGATGGACGATTTTGCAATTTCGACCGATCGTTGACGATCAGTGATATTTATCCCTACAGATCGCTCTTGTTTTATATAAGGAAAACATTGTAGGGAGACTGCTAATGTTTGATTTAACTTATTATATTTAATATATGAAATGTTATTGTACTTTAACAACCTTAGTTGCGATGCACGAGGATCATGAAACCAGTTTGCCAGTCCTGTCTTTGACTTTTCAATGGGATACAGGATCGTGAGGTCAAGTAGATGAGTCAAGCGAAAGTTACATTCGCAACCACATTGTTATAAGGTTATGTGCTAGAGTTCATTATATTATACGTATTGATAAATTTTATATTATCAGCGGTTTTTGTTAATAATCTATTAAAAAAAAACCTGTTAATATAATATAGATTCCTACTAAAACTAATAAAAGTTGGTGCATCGAATCTTTAATCCATATATCTATCTATCCATCTATACTCTATTACATATTCTAGAGTGGATTGGCAACACATACTTTTCACTGCTCTGAGATGGTTCAATTAGACTCAGTGATGGAACCGCAAGAAGTAACGATCAGAATCCCAGACTATATATTTTCCTATATTGGCAATGGCACAGTTTAAGTGATTGGTAATTACTTTAAACGACTGCGCCAGACGCTATAATTTCATTGCTCTCATTACGATCGCAAATGCTTTACTAGGGACGACTTAGCGATTGCTGTGTTGACAACCCATAAGATAGTAAAAATTATGTCATGCAGTGTTGTCGAATAAATTTTAATATACCAATACTGTATACTTAAATAAAGATGACTTAATAACAATTTAATTAATTATTTAATTTTATACGTTCAAATGCATTTGCATTTCGATCAAAAGCCCTACCGTTACATTAGAACACAATAACTTATTATTAGAGCACATAACTTCAGCATTTGCAGTATATATATGTGTCCCTACACTGTATTTGCATACGTTCTCTAATGCGATTATTGATTCTCATACATTTCTATGGCTGGCTTACAAATGTTATAAGAATTTTAAAGAAAACTTAGTAATCATTGAACAATAAAATGTAATAATTATTTTTTCAGCTGTTTCATGGCGTATTTTACATTTGTATATTTACTTTACTGGTTATTTAAACACATTTATTTGACACTATTTTGATATTTAAGGTACTAACTACCTTTAGGTTGTCTTTAAAATACTGTGTTCACCCAATGTTTAATTACGACGCTATTAAATTTTATATGTACTTATGGTGAGATTTTAGTCTAAATCTTTATTTATTGACATCAACCGTAGTTTTAACAAGGGCAGGGATATGCTTTATTGCTAAGAATAAAAATTAAACAAACAATATATGAGGCATGGGGTGCGAAAGACTATAGAGTGCTAGTAATAATAATATGCGACAGGTTTGATTTGAGCATAACCCGGTTTGCGTGTGTGATTTGTAGGAACAGTTAATTGTACCGTTGATAGCGTTGCAATTATCCGCCGATGCAATAAATACTCCGAATGACATGCTTTTTGTGCCATTCATTCCTTTTATGGTTAAATGACAATTACATTCTGTGTCTGATGAGTATGGACTAGGTAATCAGATTCACATTTTTCTAAGTTTTGTTAAAATTACTTTTTGTTTCATTGGTAATTAATAATCTAAGTTTATCAATTTAGTACAATTTTTACATTAATTGATTTTTTATCATTGTGTAGTTATTTATGTATTTAACATTAGCCAAATCAAAGCATTTAATATTGTTTATTACCCAAATGAGAAGTTTAAACACATACTGTGATTTTTTCAGAAAGAGTCGCGAAGTGATGTGCAGTTTCATTTGGCGGCGCTGCGTGGTGACTGCCCACGGCTGCGACAGTTGCTTGACACCGGCAAAGTTCATATAGACTCACGGGATCGGGTAGGTATTTAACATATACACTTCATAAGTTTTCTTGTACGCCTACGATGGATCCAAACTTTATTCATTCTATTATTATTAGACTAGCATTAAATATTACTAGCACACAAAAGCACACACTGCCTTAATGCAAAGGCTTATCTTAAAGTTCGTTTATTTTGAGTGGAGCTTTTCAATATCCTTAAGTAGGCAAAATTAAATTGCCTATACGAGTTTGAGATTTATTAAATGACTTAAAAGTATCGGAATAAAATTGTATCTTTGGAAAGTCACAGGTCCGGTATGCTAATCAATGCCTTTGATTTCATTATAAGTTTGCGAAGCAATCTGTTTTCGCAAGATGTGATGTAATGAATGACTAATGGCCAACGTGACCAAGACCTCCACAACAAAAGCCAAAACGGTTTAGATCTAATTTTGCTGCATAATATTTTATTAAATGCTGAATTACTGGTTCGAATTGAAAAAATCTTTTTGCATTGAATGAAAGGCCATTTATAGAGGAATTATGTATATATGACCTATTCATGCTATGATTGAAGCGGGGCACAGTTATAAAGTAGGACACGGTGAGCCAAATATTGTAGAAATGTATGTACTAGCCAGAACCGGTGAAAAAGGGATTTTTGTTTTGTCACGCTACGTATGACTATGTAATTGTCTTCGTGTATTAGTAATTATGTACCTACAAGAGATGCTGGTTATACATCCATACGATAAAATTTTTAAATCGGCCGGAAACAATCTCCAAAAATATTCCATCATTTTGATGAAGCATTCCCAACTTCATAATTCAAACTATAGTATTGATTGCTTTATAGCGATGTAAGTAAAAATACAGCGATATACATTTAACACGTTGTAGGCTAACGAACTGGAGCAACCGCTATATATAACATCGGCTTATCCATGCTTCGACGGATAATAAAATTTAATACAACTTGCTTCCTTTAACTTACGAAAAATCGAGTAATAATTATTGAGTTTACCTTTACCAATCAATCCATATAATAACACATTTTTGAATTAAGAATTTTTATAAGGACTAAACACAATAGTTAATTTTGCAAGTTTTTGCTAAAGTCTTATTTTTATAACTAAAAGGTATTTTATAACTTTATATTTGTATGTAAGAAGGACATTATTGTGTCGTTTCACTTTTGTTTCATTTCATCACTTCTTTTTCTCCTCTCCCACTCACACACAGACACTCCTTTATATGTTCACTTGAACTGCGTATATATATTTGAATACAGACCATATTTGCATAAGCAAGCGTATTTTTCATAAACCACTGTCTCGATATGTCGAAACCTAAGTGTTTGTAAACTTCTATGGTGTAAGAGCTGTGCTCTACCGTACCCAAGGCAAATTTCAGAGGTTTTTATAGTAAAATAGTTTACGTATGCTTACTTCAGTTGAAGAAAAAGCTAAAACATTTCTTTAAGTGCTTTTGCACCTTGAGCCATGATATAGCGCACATAACAATTAAGAACTAAAAAATTCAGTAAATATTTCACGATTGTTTTATAAATGTATTTTGTTGAAGTATTGCTACTTTCTTTTCTTGCGGAAATATTTACCTATGTAACAGTTATATATACTATAGATTATATCATTCTGTCAACTCTTTGATGGATTGACTCAACCGATCAAATTATTACGAGTAAACTATTGTATACTAATAGTCTGACTGACTTTGTTATAAAAAAAGTGTGGTTTAAAAAATTACTAATTTTTTAAACACATGTGGGTACTGCCCGGTGTTCTTGGATTCGATTCCTGGTGAAGTGATAATTTTCTTTATACGAAAATGACATAAAGACGTCATTCTTTATTTTTTTTCATAATTTGTAAAACTACATTAAAGAAAACAGATACAATTAATACAGGCTGAAGTTCGCATCTCACAAATCCATTTTCCACTTACCCACATCTTTTTGGTAAAGAGTGCAGTGTACTGTGGTACGACCTTGAGATATCACGCGTGACTAATTATGTTTACAGTCTTGAAAATGCCTTGCATATTTCTCCGAAAATTAAGACAACAGTGTGGCGTTCATAAATTCTCTCTGTGATGATGTTTTTGTTCGTGATTTGTTTAAGAAAACCTTGTGCAATTTCAAACTAGTTTCATAGAATCCAAAAAAGTTGTCACGCTACATCACCTCCAGAGATGTCCATAAAACACGTGAGGCCGCGAGCGGCGGAGCGACGCGAATGCATTTCACATTGATTAAAATGCTATTAAAATATGATTGCATAGAACACATTGCATGTTGTTTTCAATTGTTTCACTTGACTGCAATAAAATACATTGATAAACTTATTTCTTTCATACGTGAAATTGTAAAATTTTCTCATCAAAAAACATTCGAAATTCAAACATAAATGTAAGTAACGGATAAGCCTTGTCCTGGTCGATGTGTGTCAAATCGAACTTGAATTGAAATTGTTTCTTTTTTATTATTATAAAATTAAATAAATTTTAATCGCCTCTTTACTGATATCCAGGAGTGATCATCATTTCTTTCATTTGCTTTCCATGTTCTCACCTTCACGTCTAAGCGAACTTAGCCTCTTGACCAAATTAAATGTAATAATAAATTTATGAAATTTCCTAGTTGTGTTATTCCAGGATGGTACAACACCACTGATCCTATCAGCGGCGATGGGCCATACGGAGTGCGTTCGCGAACTACTGGCGCAGGGCGCCGACCCCGCATGTTGCAGGACGGTACGTGACTTTGCCTTTGTTAAAGAGGGGAAACCATAACGGAATCGGACCCTTGAGACATTGAAATGTTTAAAATTTAGTCCTAATTATCTATACTTTTATCCCAGTCAATTAGCGCTTACTGACATAACTTGTAATGAAAAAGATTTTTATGTCATGAGTGCATTCCGGTAAAATACTTTTACCAATTACTATTTTATTACAATTACTTGAATGTGAGACAAACAATTCCCACTCTTAATCAGCATGCTCGTATTACATTCTTCTATTTTGCTTGGCGAATATGGAAACTAAAAACCACTGTGTGGGTGCGAAACACGTCATGGATCAAATAATTCGAGTAATGTTTGAGTCAAATAAGACTTTTATGACGCACTATAAAAGTGCTTGCTAGAAGTTTATGGATAATAAAAATAATACTTAAAATTTTCTGTGTACCTTTGTACATGTCATGTATAAGTGTTAGATAAATGCACCTTACATTAAGGGAGAACGAAAAACGCTCGCGCTCCGTGTTGCGATGAAAATATTTTTAAATAAATTTTCGATTCGATGAAGACGCTTTCGTTCGTAAATTCTAGTTTTTTCTAAGAGCAGCCAATAATCGTCTTAATCGCAGATTAACAGCAGAGGACAAGTAATACGCTACAAAAAATTAATGTGCTAAATTTTAACGAATCACTGCAGTTATTAAGATTATAATTTGGTAAAATGATATAAGACCCATTTTACATACCATTTATTTGGGATAAATAGCATTGGTAATGAACGCCATCAGCCTATTCACCACAATTCTCACACGCTCAATTCAACAATGCTTCTTTGTTTTATATTCGCACCGCGTGAACCCCTTGAACTTTTAGGTTCTCGATGATGCGTTACCGGAGGGTTAGCGTCGCTAAAAATCGCATTATATAATATATAAAAATAAATAACATACTTTGTAACACATTTAAAAGCGATTACTATGATTTATGCCGACTTTTCAGCAACTTTACGGTCAGATTGAAATGTGACATTTGTCTGGCTTGAAATTTTCAAAGTTGCGATATTATCGTCAGCTTTAGAAACTATTTTATTTAAATGTGTTGTTACTCGCCTTAAAAAATATTAAGAATCAAAATTACTATAATATTGACGACAAAACTGAATGTCTCAAGGTCATGGTAATTATTTCATTCACGATGGTAGCAACTTAAAGATGGTGGTAATGTGAACATAAATTAATGAGAGTTGCGGTGGTCAGACAGGAACATCGGCGTTGTTTTTTGCGGCCCAAGGTGGATTCCTCGACATTGCACAGTTGCTGTTGGACGCTGGAGCCGCTATTGACGCACCTTCTTTGGTGAGAGTAATTTAATACTAGAGGTACTTTAGAAATATGTTTAACAACTAAAGTAACAAGAAAAACTTAAGTACTGAATTCACAAATTATATATTTTTGTGTGTTATTGTACCGCTAGATGGCGCTCTTACTCGTTTATAGTTGCCAAGAAGCGTCATAAGATGGCGGTCACTAACTTATGGTATTTTCAATAAAAATCCTGGAATATTGCAACCTGTCAAAGATAGTTCAAAAGAGCTATTTATGTTTTAGTTCAGCTAAAATATCTTAATTGTAAAGCGATAATAAATGTAATAAATGATCATCAAATATATATTGTGGATGGATATAGCTTTAATTTTAGATTTACTTTTATATGCTATTATTTTCCTGTAGGACGGTGGTACACCCTTGTTTGTGGCGTGTCAATGCGGTCACCTTCCAGTCGTCGAAGAACTTCTGCGGCGGGAAGCACGCGTTGATGCCTGTATGAAGGTACGAAAACCGTAAACATATTTTTAAGGCTGTAACATAAAATCTTAAAAAATTTCTTAAAATATTATAGATAAGTCACAGATCAAAATTTTAAACAACTCACTTTGCAATCAGAGACTGAGAGGTATTATATATTAGCATTAATTTCCAAATTCCAAGTGAAACACTGGAGTGTAATTTTAGCCTTATTCATATAAAGGCTATAACCCTTTTTTCTTATATTGACAAAACATCGTAGCCATGATTAGACTGTACTGTGTTTCATTTCTTTACATAAGTCTTACCTGTTTCTCCATGGCATAGGCAGACTACAGACCATCAATCGCAGCCCTTGCATACCACTCTTGTATTGTATTAGTGTAGCTATAATAAAGTTGCTGAAGTTTAAAACTTCAAATACGCTACAAAATATTTTACATTGACACCTATATTGTCTAAGCGTGAAATCATTTCTAAAGATTAAGTATATTAAATCTAAATTAGCGTTTGCATTCAGGATGGAGCAACGCCGCTCTTCATAGCAGCGCAGAATGGACACGAAGAAGTTTGCGAGATGCTATTAGCACATGGTGCTAGAGTTGACCTCGCCCGAATAGACCGCGCCACGCCCCTTTGGATCGCTGCGCAGTGCGGACACGCGCACGTAGCGCGCACGCTGTTGGCGCACGGCGCTCGCGTCGACGTGTGCCGACAAGTAAGGACGGGCTTAGTTCCTTCCCATACAATAAAATACCAATTTTACAAATTGTTCATGTCCAGCCTCAGGCACATTGGACAATTTGAAAATCGAAACTATTTGAAACTTATTTTGAATTCGTATTGTTTGTTCACATAACTTCTCTATGATTTTAGGACGGAGCGACGCCCTTGTTTAAGGCAGCGCATAAAGGTCACGTGGGAGTAGTTCAGGAGCTGCTCAAGTATAATCCTAATTTGGGGTTATTGCCGGTAAGTTGTGTTTACAATTAAAAAATTAAATTAGAATATAACTGGGGCAAAACCATATTGGGAGTATGATTTAAATTTAAAAAAAGTCACTATCTGGCAAAAATAAAATAATTTCTTATTAAAGCCTAACCGAAAGAAAAGTAATTACTTTTCGTCTATTGAACGCTGTAATCCGAATCGACTATTATACTAACTGTATGTCAGGAGCCTGTGATTTCCAATTCATTAAAGTATTTTTTTTATTACCAGAACGGCGAGAGCGCATTACACGGCGCGGCAATGTTCGGTCAACTGTCTTGCGTGCGCGTGTTATCGAGGCGTTGCGACCTCGCACTGCGGGACGCACGAGGTCTGACCGCACTGCAGGTTGCAGCCCACGCCGGGAAGAAAGATGTCGTTGCATATCTTTCACGGCTCAACTCATAACGGGGACGCTTCTAGAATCGATCCCATGATATAAAAGTTGTTATAGGTTTGGGTTCGATTCCCGAGAAGAAACCTCCATGCCCTACCTAGGAGCTTCGTGTTTATATAATCTCATAGTATACACAGGCTATTTTTTTAGCATCATTTAAAAAAAGTCAGAAAATGATAAGTACATGTAATATTTGTTACTATACAATTTTATTTTATTCTGCTACTGCTAGATAAGCACTATGGAAAAATGTATTAACTGTAATCTGTTTTTTTAAACATCTAGTAGTTATGACTGGTTTTTAGGACCCAAGTTCGTATGCATATTTATATTACTTTGTTTTATATTATATCAACTATTACTGGACAACATTTAAAAAACGGAATACCTACTAACTACTATGCAACCCTGATAATAAAAAAATATATTTTTGAATACAATAAAAACGCCCTTACAATAAAGCGATTTATCATTTCAGTTTTTAAGTGTGATGAAAATTAAACGAATTAGGGTGTTTCTGTCAGGGATGAAAATGTCTTAAGAGTACCAATTTTATGTCAAGAAGATTGATTTGTATCCGACTTATGTACTGTAAATCACAATAAACACCGTCGTTATTGAAGTATTAAAAAAACAAGCATTCATTTTATAAAATATTCCGTTTATACATTTTAGATGTCTTAAATGAAAGTGATTTTCTATTTTGTCACTTCACAACTGATCGAGTACATTTATAATATGTAACTTATATATATCACGATAGATCCATTTGCCTTAAGTATACCTCACGCGAAATAGTATATTTTTCATACATTTCACACAGTATAAAAAATATTATTTTATTGTAAATACTAGTCAGCCGTCTGTTGTAAAGGAATCTCAGTGTATAATCTCACGCTCAAAATATACTAACTCATTAAAAATAACCTCTTTGTATCATATTACATATATCTTAGCATAAGGTTGTTAAATTTTTATTTATGTTACTTAAATATAAGTGTTTTAAAAATAACATGGTCTATATTTCAATTTATATGTTCCTTTTACTCATTCAAAACTAAACTGAAGTCTTATTACAATTTTAGTGGTCATTCTTATTTACAATATTTGTTGACATTCTAATGTTATAACTAAAAATATGTATCATAAAATTATGTTTAGATCATCTAAGCTCAAGTTATTTTTCTAAAACAAAACACATACAAAATTCATACTGAATCTTAAAATTTAATATCACACACTCTAGGTGGCTGTGTCTGAAACATAATTATTAAAAATAATGTTTGTTAGTCCACACAAGGTTAACAGCTTGTTACGGGTGCTAACACAACTGATACACATATTCTTACATATATATATACTATTATAAATATATATTCAAACCAGACCAGACAAATATTCTCATCATGTAATGGGAATTGAGCCGGAAATTGTTCCGCAACACCCATTGGGTCAACATGCCTGACTCATTGCAATCCAACTTGGTTATGTTTTTAGTGGCACAACAATAATTATACTACAGTATAATATGTAAGTATTAACTTTATAACACAAATATACCACAGTTGATTGATTTGTGTATACACTGAAACATGTACTCTATACACATAGCACTGTGAATATTAAAGCCTCAACAACTCAACTACTAATTGTAAGGGATTGTGCCACTGCAGCCAACTCAGCTGCTGAAGGCCTATCATCGCGCTTAATTTCTGTTGCAGCTTGAAACAGCGCTACTGGTCCACTGTACTCGTGCACTGATATTGATGCAGGTAACGCTGGTCTGGTTCCTGGAATATCCACCTCAAGCTAAGCCTTTACATTAGACTTTTAGTTAATTGTCTAATCTTTAAACCTAATAAAAAGTTCTATTTCCTTAGGGCGATTAGTGTACAGTAAACCTGACAGATATAATGTTTTTGTCACTTGAAGGTTACAGGACTGCAGACAACATTTTGATATTTTATATGTATGGCAGTGCTAAGTACTAAGTTGCACACTACTTTTTACTCATATTTTCATATCCAAACCTAACAGCATAAGTAAATGCACTCAACAAGAGGAGTAGTGTGGATTTTTTATTTTTAAATGAAATATATTTTATTACAGACAAATGATAATGATAATGACTGTTTATCAATATTAACCAGAGAGAGAAAAAAGAGCATATATTGTTATAAAGCTAAAGTTTGAACATTATACTTACCATACATTTCATAAGCATTATCTACATAACTGTCATCTATGCAGCCCATACTTTCATCGAAGTCTTCTTCAATGTTAGTGTGGGGTGGTAATAAGGACATCATCTCCCATAGTGTTAGACCAAATGACCATATGTCAGTCTTGTTGCTGATGATACCCCCATGTAGTACTTCAGGTGCACTCCATGCTTCTGTACCTGCAAAATTGAAATATTCTAATAAGAGATAGGTCCCTAACCAAGAGTACAAGTCCACTACACTAGTTGGAAAAGATCACGATCTTCTGGTTTAGTATTAAGAGTACTGATTAATGAGGTTCATAATAACTTGGTTAATTATTTCCTATTTAATAAGCAAACAAAACACAAGTTTGAAGAATTATAAGAAGAATTAGTTTTCTACAAACCATAATAAGCAGCTTTCTCAGTTTTATCCTTGTCAAATATTCCATTTTCATCAAGAGGCAAAGTCACTCCAAAGTCGCACAACTTACAAACAAGAAAATCGCCATTCACCAATATGTTATAAGACTTCATGTCACCATGTAGTATTTGCATTTTAGTGTGTAGATAATCCAAGGCATTCCCAATATCAAAAGCAACCTTACAAAATAAATACACATAGTAAGTTTTTAACTATTAATTCTATGTCACTTTCATAAAAAATATTAAATCAACATTCTAAAAGAAAATCACGAGATACTAAATATCAATTATATCCAGTAAGACAGGCAGTAGTCAGTACCTTTAAAATACATTTTGGTGGAAATGCTTCAGCTGCTTCTTCAATCCTCTTCTCAATCATATCACCCAGAGACAAATCACAAGCTTCCATACCCAAGTAAAGTATCTTTGTCTTACTAAAGGCTCGGAATCCTACAATATTGGGATGGGACATTTTTTGTAATAGGTCGGCCTCAGCCTGCAGTCTTTCTGTGTAAACTTTATTTGGTTTTACCCGTTTATTCAGCATTTTAAGGGCCCATGGTGATCGTATCTCTCCTGCTTTAGGTGATCGCACTAACTGCATGACAGAAACACCTGAAATAAGCTATTTATTATATTATTTATATATATATATATAATATATTATTATTTTTAGAAGTTCTATTATTTAATAACTAAACTAATCCCACAATAATTTAAAGTAAAGATCTAAAATCTTTTAGCGTACAAACTTATCGTAATATTTCCATGAAAAACGCAAAATAGAATATAATATTTACCAGTGCCGTATCCCAGACGATTTAAGAAGGGAGAAGGAGGAATTATAATTTCACGTTTATCGTTTCCGTCTCGCACCATTGATTTTTTAACTGGAGTTTTGAATTCCGCCATTTTCATATATCTGTTTTAAGAAGAATAATTTGAAAAATGTTTTTAAAAATTCATTTTCATTTGCCGAAAGTCCGTTACAATTTTGAACTTAGAAAACAAACTATAAACTCTACAAATAGATACTACCACAGTAGGATAGTACGTAATATGTATCAGAGTACCAACTGCAAAAAAAATTTTGTATAGTGGTCATAGACTATAGTTTAATGAGATTGTATACTGGGTACTTCGACTTCGTTGGTTTTTACCCATTCCTCTTATCTTTTATATTTTTTTAATTTGGTAAAATGAGGGAAATAAAAGTTGTACATCACTATATTTTTCACTTTATAGTATTGTTTCGGCAAATCCCGGCTAAAAAGCATATAAATTTTCATGTCCTCTAAAATTGTATAAATATTATTGCACTACAATTCATAATTCTGAACCATATAATTAAGATTACAAAATTTCTTACCGTCTAAGCGAAAATATTTTGACAATATCTAATGTAAATATCGCATGGTTTAGCACGCCTTAATTTTTTTTTTTCCCACAGCTGTTTTAAAAATTGGTAATAAATAGCACTCAAATTTAATACATTTTGTATAACAATAATATTTGTCCCTTTTTTTAAATTGAAAAACAACGACCTCCCCTTCAATAAAAGGGGACCTTTCTTTTTTTTTTTTCCCCCCCCCCCCCCCCCCCCCCCCCCCCCCCCCCCCCCGTTTTTTTTTTTTTTTTTTTGCCGGGGCCCCCCCCCCCCCCCCCCCCCCCCCCCCCCCCCCCCCCCCCTTTTTTGTTGTACTATTTCTTTGATCTTAGTATTTTCCGTTTTACATTTTTATGTGGATCTGTAATCGAGTAGCATGTATAGAAAGCCGATTCTGGGCTACCTCCATGCCAGTCTCGAGCTCCAGATCACACCTGGCCCTTGCGAACGTTGGACAGTCAACAAGTAATTGGTCACCGGGTCAGTCGTTTCGTCGCAGTCGCACACGGGGCTTGTTTTCAGTTTAAATCTGTGTAAATAGTGTCCAAAAGCCCCATGCCAGTCAGGATTTGCGCATTGGGGCAAGCTTTGATCTGTTTGTATGCGGCTTTTGCATCTTTAAAAAAAAATATTTGTCCTTTACTTATATATGCTTGTAATCATGACTACTATATATAAAGTGACAATATCGGTATTACTTAAATGACTGCCCAATGTAGAAGCCACATTCGAGATTTTCTTTTTCATATAAATTACAAATGTATTCAGATTTATATAAATATTGAATTTTAGATTTGATATTATGACTGTAAATCATATAATATGCATCTACTTATTACTATGCATTGAATATTTTGTAATTTGACAAAACTATATAGGAATATATATTTACTAGAAGCGAAAGAGATATGTAAGTCTGTGGAGGTCTGTAGCAAGTCTCTGCCTACCCCAATGGGAAACAGCGTGACTGATATAAGCCAAAATATCTCTACAAAGATTTTCAATTATTTCAAAAAAAGAACTGTAGAATGGGTTTTTACTGTTCAAATGTTACATATATAATTAATAAAAAAAATATAATATAATATAATATAAATAATTAAAACTATAATATAATCCCATAATATAATTAATAAAAAATTATATAATATAATATAATATAATATAATATAATATAATATAATATAATATAATATAATATAATAATATAATATAATAAAAAATAAATAAATATTGTTCAATGGAGTGTCTTTAATGATTCCACAATATTCTTGAAAAGGTAAAGTCAGTATTAAAAGAAAACTTAAGCAAATATTCTCTAAATCAATAAATAAAAACATGAACTTATAATTACCTACTTACCTTATTGTATAATTTCTAAAAAGTGTAACTACCACTTCCTACAAATTTCTTCGCAGTTTGGCAGTTTCTATTTAAATTTAAGGTTTATGTATTTAAATAAAATTAAATTTAAAAAAAAAAAATTAGATCCGGCATACATTAACTATTTGTTCCAATAACAAGCTTTCGAAAAAGGGCTTAGCTACATATTATTTATGCATTAGAAGGAAATCGTTACAAATAACAATATTGATAATTACATTGATATTAATTCGTATCCTGTACCATTCGACGATATACGTAGGTAATTAATGAAATCCGCGCATGTTTCGGAGGGAAAACTGCACATGTCCGAAGGCTAATATCCGAATTTGTTGATAGTGAAGAGTTAAGTTAAATGGAAGGAAATAATTCACTGAAAATCATCTTTATTTGCGAATGCCGCAGTAATCACAGGGCTACGGCGGCGCACGCGCGTCTTATAATGTGTGCCTACTGACGCAGTGCTTTGCGAAAATGTCTCACAGGTTGAGGTGAGTCAAAGAGTTATTTAGTTCTTCTATTCGAGCTATCTTAATAATCTTTTTGTATGAAAAAGGAGAACATTAATATAATGTTTGTATCATAATATGTTGTTTGGTTGTGGAGCATGTTCTTCAACGAATTTAATTTGATTTTTAACGCTAATTTCGTTATTACGTTATTGTAATTAGGAATTAGAAAATTTAAACGGTTGGTATTAGCATATAAATAATATATTAATGTCGATTATTTATTATAATGTAACGATTTTTTTATAATTTCAGTTATTAGATTAGAGATAATACAGCATATTATTTTTAATAAGTTCAATTATATGAAGAGGTTAAATGGTTGGAATTAGCACATGAATGAGCTAGTTAGTTATAATTATTGCCTATTAAACGATTTTTGATCATAATTATTCCTAATAAGCCAGATATATTTAAAACTACATTGAACTAACATATATTAGATTATCGTAACCGTTAGAAATTGTGGGATTATTTCAGGGATGTTATAATGTATAATAATGGTTGTAGGTATGTAATATAATTTTAATTAACTATAAGATATATATATACATATAAACAGTTCAATGTATATAGTTTGAAAGAATTACATCTTTATTTTACTATTTTCAATGCTTTAATTATGAACCTTAATTTTGTAACTAAGGTGTGTAACTATCATTTTTATAAGGGATGTTAAGTTCAGATACGTATATTATATATACGTATAAAGATGATTTTATAAAAAATAATAAAAATTGATTTGTTTACATTACAGTCATTATACTTACCTCAATTTGTATAGTATGATCACACGCATGCAATAGATTTCCGGTATATTGAAGTTGGTACTTATTTTATAAACATTGTATAAGAAATCATAACTCATCGCATATGATAATTAAGACAATGGTTTATTTTATTTCATTCCAACGATGGGAGACGATAGGTTGGTTTGTTTAATTGAAATCAATTGTGAATTATCATAAAATTAAGACAGATATCAGAAAGAAATATTGGTCTTTAGCGGGCAATGAGGTTCTCATATGACCTTTTTTAAAACTGTGCGTGACCAACTAAAGCCAAACAACAGAGTTACAATTACTGTTGCATAACTATATGCCAATGTTTAATACCTACTTACTTCGGTTAATACTGCATTCTTGTCTATTATTAGCAGTATTAAAATAATTTAGATTAATTGAATATTTCAGGTTATTGGCAGTCAGTATCGCTGTTGTGCTGTCTCTTATTGCGGCACCGGCTAATTCGTTTACACTAAGCCGAGAAAATAACATTACACATGATGATCAACATCCCGAGGACAGCATTGCATTGGAAGTTAGGAACGATTTAAGAAGACCAAATGATATTGAGATAACGAAAGAAGATGGCTTAATGCCAACTTCTGATACGTTCTTTAAAGATTTTAACTTTATAACAACGATTCAAGATCAAGTTGGTGATAGTAGTTTTGATACAACACAAAACATGGAATTTACTACAGAAATCGTCGAATCGACTGTGAATAAGGACAGCACGATTACAGTTAACGAAGACGACCAGTCAGATATTGATAAATATAAACGCACTTCATACAACCCTATAGAGACAGGAACAACGCCTTCATGGAAAAAATATACGGTAATTAATAGAAAAGTGGTGGATAGTGAATTAAATAATGATGGTAACCAAAAAGAAGGTATGCTTACTGATGAGACGGGGGTGCCGCGCCAAGATTCAAAATCTGGAGATATACCGTCACTGAATCAAATTAAAAATTTTCTTTTCCCATCATCCTTTTTTAAAACTGAGGCTCAAAATGATACCACTTCAACGGTAGGAGTTACCGAGCAATCATACACAACTAATCCTGAAATAACAGGCGAACTGCCAACACCCTCTAAGGGTAATTCAAATACTGTTGAATCTAAACGAGGGGGATTTCTAGATTTTTCTTTAAAGTCTCTTTTTGAAGATAACAGTGATAAAAAAGAGAATTCACAAGAAAATAACACATCTAAGCCTAAAGGCAGGAGATTGAGTTGGCGTTTTGGATCACGCTATCGAGGAAAAGAAGAAAACTCAGCTGAGAAGAGCAAAGAAAGATCTCGTTTTCGATTTAGGAATAATAAGGATCGAAAGCAAGATAATAACGATACGAAAGAAAGTAAAGAAGAGTATTCAAAAGAAATGGACTCGAGGGAAGTCTCCGATAAACAAAATTTACAACCAATAGAGAAGGATAACAAAAGTCTGAATTATGATAATGAATCTGAGGATAAAACGAAAGTTGAGGGTAATAAAAAAGACACTAAAGTCAGTACAAATCATAAAGACGGTAATGAAAAGGACATTTTAGCAGAATGGAATCGATATGAAAACAATAATGGAAACTCGGAAAATAAATATAATAAAAATAAGGACAGTAGTAGCAAGGAAATATTACACAGTAAAGAAAAAACTACTACCGACATAAATATATGGAACACAGGTTCAGCCGAAAAGTCATATTCTCGAGAAAAAGAACAAAGAAGAATTACAGATTTCAAACAATTGCCTACTCAAAGTAATGAAGGTAGAAGATCTCACTCCTTAAATAATCCGGAAGAATCGCGAGATAATCATTCTAAAAACAGAGGCCGTGATAAATGGGAAAATAATACTAATAAAGACTCTCAATCAAAATCTGAAAGCAGAAATAGCAAAGATAAAATAAAAGAAAGGAATAATGAGCACAAAAGTCACAGTAAAAACGGTCACAGAGATATAAAAGAACACGATACATATAAAGCCCAAAATGATAATGAAAAACAAAGATATAGTACCAATAACATGAATAGTAATGCAATGGATTCCCAAATCAGTCAAATACCATTAAATAATGAATACAATGAAGGTCAAATCTTACCAGTGCAAACAATGGAGATGAATCAGGAATTAGATCAGAAATTCTCGAAGGATAACAATCCAACAACAGATAGTATTGAAAATAAAGACGTTAAACAAGAAAATAATCATTCTGAAAAACAAGTGACAATAGAATATCTCAAGCAATTTTTATCGACCATTGATGAGGAAGAGGAAAACGAAGGACATTCGCCTACTTTAGAAAAAAGTAGTACTGCGACGCCCATAGACGTTCCGAATATAGTGGCGATGAATTACTCACCAGATTTTAAATCAAATGACCTAGAATCTACGACAGAATCGTTAAACTCTTATGAACCTTTTAAAATTCCAAATTTATTAATTAGCTTGCCCAGTCCAAGGAATAATGTTAAACAAAAGATTGGTGAAGTAGAAACAACAACGGAGTTTGAGGTTACAGAAAAACAAAGTCATATATCTTCAGGGACTTTAATAATCCCACTACTATTGGACAAAAATATGAAGTCCAAAACAAAGACACGAAAAATACTGAAGCCATTGTTCAGATGGTGAGTAAATATTTTATGAATTATATCCCATTAATTTATAACAATACTAATAACGTTTTTGTTTCAGCGCGAAGACTATCGAAGAGAAGAACTCTTAAAAGAAGAAGTGCTCAATAACAAAGAGGAAAGCTTTAGGAAATTTAATGATGAGTCAGTAACTACTACTCAGACCACAATTCCAGTTAAAATATACGAGGTAAACAAGAAACCAGAGAATGAGAAGTTAAGTGTTAAGCCTTTGACTTTCTTAGAAAAATTTAAAACAACAATTTTATATCCTGTTGGTATTAATTATAAACCACTAAAAAAAATTGAAGTACAACCACCAAAGCCATTCATGAGAGATCCCGATGATAACAGTTGGCGAAATGAAAGTTTGAGTTCACTAGGAATTGTTTTTAAACCAAAAAACTCTACAAAGCCTTTTACTCAAGTCTTAAAGAATAAAACGGAAACTGAATGGAATAGTTTGATGGAAAAGCAAAATAAAAGTGACACTCCTGACTTGAGAGAAAGATTAGAGAAAATTGCTGAAATGAGAAAATCTAAGAAGAAAAAGACTGATGCTTCTGGTAATATTATTTATACTGACTACGAAGAAAATTTGTCAAAAGAAATTAAAGAATCTGAATTTTCAACTTTTGCGCCAACAACAACAACAACAGCGGTTACAATCACAACATTTACTACAAATACCACAATAGCTTCTTCAAAAGAGCCAGGAGCGCAAGATATTTCTAAATCAGTCACAAGTCCAACAACAGAGAAACCAAAAAAAGTATTTAATGTAGCCGAATACTACGATACTTCTGACGAAGATGACGCAGACTACTTAACTTTAGCAAAAATAGACCTCAAAAAATTTACAGTTCCTATTCGCACCGATGCTTATGTGACTCCTCCTAGTACTTGGCTAGTAACAAACACTAAACAAGAAAACCAGAACAATGTTGATCGGAAACCGACGCTGCAATATTTTCCACCTTTAACGACACAAACAGGTATGTTTAGAGATTACGACACAGACTTCCATAAAAAAATGGGCGCTTATACTGAAACCGAGCCACCAACTAATGTTTTACCAGTGTCCTACACAAAACCATCGTTTCCCATACCGAGTGATAGGAAGGGAGAAATGTTCACACCCAATAATAAAAATTACAACCACAAAGCAACCACGGAATTTACTGAATATGAAAAGCCTGGGTATCTGACAGAGGCTCCCGTCATACCGGACATAAAAGACGGCTACACGGTAGTCACAGACGATGGAAGCTACAACAGAGCAGCAGACATCATCAAGCATTACAGAGACTTCTTGAATGCCGTCGCCAAGGATCACGAGGAAGACATTAATGAAGACTACATTTCATACACAAAACCTCCAATGCATGGTGTCACCGTGAGTGACATCATTGACAAGATTAAACCAAAGCCAGATGTAGTTGAAAATTATGATTATGACAACGATTTCCGGAAAGATGTCTTGCAAAGATTTGTACACAATTTTAATCAAAACAGTGAACGATTTAAATCGGGCCTTCCATTATTATACAACAACAGCGTAATTCATGGGAGCGTGGGCGACGGACGCGATGTTGCGTCTTCGCGGACCTACCTTAGCCGGATGCTGACGCGGCCTACAGGAGACTGCGACAATAACGCAACAGTGGAGCTGTCGCCAGCGTATGAGCTACACTACTACGTGCCTGAAGAAGAAGAGAAGGAACAAGTAGATCCGAAGCCAGCGACGCTTTCTTACCAATACCGATTATAAGCTGCAATTTTAAATATAAAACATAACTTAAAGTTAATTCTAATTATCTGCTTCAACAAATTGCAGCAGATATCGTGTGGTAACAGTTGAGTGTTATTGTTAGTCAAGCGGAACTATTAATTCCATTTCGAAGGCGAATGTGCATGAATATTATGAAAAACGACGTGGTGCTAGGCAGCTAGGTTACTATAGTCTATTTATAAACCTATTAAATACATTAATTATTACATTCTTATTATAAAGTAATGCGTTGTTATGTAAAATATTTCTTAATTTTCCTATGCATGTGTGTCAGCAGCCACCGCTTATTTGAATAATTAAGTAACTGGATTAACGTAGTCGACATTTGTGATGCCCGAATTATTGTGATAATATAAGTTAGTTAAGTTATATTGGTGTTTTATTGGCGTCTTCTTAAAAACCATAATGATTGTTCAAAATTTTACATCAACTTTCGCTATCCTCAATTGATTAAAATATAAAGGCATAGTCAAATATATTCCCAACCTATCGTATTCGAAATGGTGTTAGGCTGGTTAAGCTTTCTCTTCTATGGTGTTTATAAGCTGCTGCAATAAAAATAAAAAGCTTTAAATATTAAGCAATTGGAGGAGAACTATAAGCATTCGCCACAGTGATCAGTAACGAAACCCAATTATAAGTCCAAAAATAAAATATCATAGACTTTTAAAATACAATTTTATTGACATTTTATTTAATAGTATGCAAACATCACTCGATCTGTCGATCGTTGCCGGTTAGACATCACTTTGAGCATAATATAATAATACAATTGCGGGTCCTATATTCAACAAGACTTAATTAAAATAGTGCAAATGCAAATCTGGGTCCAATAAATAGTTATATTACAAATAAAAGTTTTATAAAAAAAAAAGGAAAAATTTCATACATGAACACATTATCTTTGGGTAGAACAAAAAAACGGAACACGAAACATATACAATGGCGAATCATGTGTCCATGAAATAATAACATCCAACAACGCGTACATACAGCACTCATTTAACATTATAAAAAGTTATAAACAGTTGTGATAAAGGAACCATTCGTTTTAGATATAAGCGGAGTATTACGAACTTGACTGTCCGGACTGTAAACAATGGTACTAATTCTGCTATACAAATAAGCTTCAATTCAGTTGGTAAAATTGTAAATCAAGTTAGCTTCATTCAAATATTACACTACTTTTGACAATCCTCGCCGTATACTTCAGTATAAGTACCATTGCGCTGCGTTGCTGTCAAATTCGACCGGCCCGGCCGACAATTTATACAACAATATAAAACGAATAACAAGTGCACCATGGCGTATACACCTAACAAGCATGAAAATCTTAAACATTTAGGAGTCTCGATTTAGCCCAAACCGGTGTGAGCACTACCATGACTGACAAGTATTCAACGCTATCACCCAACTAAAAATTGTGTGAAATGCTGGTAACACAACTACTTATGCGAATCATACGTGACGTAGGTTAGAGTTTAGTTTGTCCATGGTATGGCTACTTAGTTGGGGATATCTATCACGATTTGCAATGTCAATTTTAAAATTCAAGACGGAACAGTGTTCTGGGAGCCTAGCCTAACACTATTTTATGGTAGCATAAACAGATGACTAATAAAACTTTAATTAAAGCAAGATTACATAGATTGAACCATCGGCTATCGAAATAGGTACGTATATTCATTTATAAGTATACCTTTAAACTAAAAGCGAATATTTACATAGGGCTCGCCACTTCTCTAGCTATATACTTGCCTTCAGGCGTCGCCTCGCTTGCCATCGAAATCTTGAATATTGACACTTGTTTAAGTTTTAGGCCGGATTTCTAATGAATGGGAGAATTTTTTTGAATACCTATAACATAAAGCAAGCAAGGCGCGCCCCAATCCTTATGAACATTAGCCAGTCTTTCGTTTACACTACAACTAGACATCACGCACACGTCGTCTCACTCTGCTATTGAATGGATGAAAGTAAAATGGGTTCGGACCAACTAAAAAGTAAATATTATATAAGAGGTGTTCATAATCTATTTCACTGCAATGATAATGCGAAGTCAAGAAAGTAAGCCTAAATTGGCACCTGCTTTGGCACCGAGCTTTGAGGGGAAGCTAGAAAAGCGTTAAATGATGAAAATAAGGTTTCATAGCACCTGTGAATTACAAGAAGATAATTTTGAAGAAAAAACCCGACAGAAACTGAAAGTGCTCATATGTTTACATGTCAATTAATGTATTAAAATCGTCATCGCATTAATCGTTATCGTTTGAATATGTGAGACAAGTAATTAACCTTCGAGTGAGTACGTCAATCTCCGTATACTTACAATTTACTTACGTAAAGCTCTAGAGGAAGCCTTCCTACTCTACGACTATACTTTAAATAGTTTAAATATCTCGTTTATACACATTCATACATATCTAAATACTAACCCCCTTATTTAGACTAATCCGGTCTTATTAAACTGTCTTGAATAAAATACCCATCTCTTCTTAAACCAGAATATAATTTGTCAGAGAGAGACGTATAAATAGTTAAAACAGTTTAATAATAGTGATTTAATTTTATTAATAAAGAGTTAAGTGTCCTTAAAGTTTTGTCGCTGGTTAATTCTGATGTACTAAGCTAAAATGTAGAGACGATAATGCAATTTAGAAATAAACAGGAATAAAATAACAGTTGATTTAAAAGAAGTTATAATAGTTTGATGTTAGAACTCTACATCAGAATTAAACACGCGGACGACACATTTTAAACTCTGAACTAATTGTTTTAGGTAATACGTGCCTAATAACGAAATATTGTAATCATCCATTTGATAAGCAAATTGGTCAAATATACGCCTTATAAAATTCATTCTACTATCCAATATAATTAGCAAAAAGGCGAACAATTTACCATAAATTTACTACTAACAAAAATAATATAAATGAAATTTGTTGATAAAAATACAAATATAAACCTGTCAAATGCAAATAGTGAAATCGACTCAATCTTATTGGAATTAATTGTCCATTTTGCTTATCACACATAAGTGGACAATTACCGTATAATTTATAATAAGGACGTAACAAAGCCTTTCAAATCACTCGGCTCAGATTCATTCGACTAGCAGACGTGCCATTACCATGCACTCATTACACCACCAAAATGCAGTAAACATTGTGACTCCTCGCTAATTGATCGGTTATTTGACAACGACTTAGTGAATTTGCACGAATTTTAGCCCAAACTATGACTGACCTAAATATGTCGTAAGCAAATTGCATTTTATAAATCGCCTTATTGTATCGAATATACTCCGTTTATAGAGTACACTCTATACAAAGTACGTTGCCCTGTTGCTTTATATGTAACGTTCCACAACGTTCAGTGCGCGCCTGTATATTGGGTCCCAAGCACACAATATTCTAAAAGCAGTCGGCGAGCAGCTACAACAGAATCCGGGAATGGTTGTATTTGATTTTGAATGACTCAGAATCGAAGCAAGAAGAATGAGCGGCTCAGAGCAGCAACAGCAGGGGGCAGCAGAGCAGGCGCGCGGCGAGGGGGCACTAGCTGGCGACGTGCTGCGGGGCGCGGTGGGGCAGGGCGGCGGGGGGCGGGGGCGCCGAGCCGAAGCTGCTGCGGAACGACTCCTCCATCAGCCGGCAGATTTTGTCGCGGTCCGCCTGCAATCACAATGACTCCTCTTTAATACTCTGAATTTGAAGTCATAAACACGACACAACATTTAGACATCTTATATGTCTAAATGTTTGAACAAACTCCAAGCCGGAAGAGTATATAATATTGTAAACAGGTGGTTAGATTGGTGAGGTTGATGATTTTGGTAATGTGAACTTACCTCATGTATGAAGCCAAGTTGCACGAGATCGTGCGCGAGCGCATGTGCAGAGTCGCGACGTGAAACAGCACACGTAAGCTGACGGTTCATTTTATCGTCCATGCGTAATAGTATAGTCATCTGGAATTTTTTTTGTTTAATTAATGCAAATTTCTATACTAATAGGGGTTGTATTGGCGATTTTATTTAGGTCGACCAATGCGGGGTCACCACTGGAGCGTTGCCCCATAGTCACAAGTGCAAACAGCCCTCACCAGCAAGTCTGCGACGTCAGCGTCGGGGTGGTGCGGCTGCGGTTTAAGCGAGCACATCATGTTGACGACTCGGCGCGTTTCGCGGTCGCGCGATCGCGGCTCTGGTGGCGCTGGGGCGCTCTCAGTCGCCGTTCGGGCTCTTCCGCCACCAGCAGCCCGCCGCCCGCCGGACCACCACCCGTACGCGGTTAGCGGGTAAATGCCATATCTGTGAACATACAACCCTTTATTTTCACCACCAAAATGAGTCCACTAAATTTGACTTGATTGAGTTTTTGTTGTATTTAATAAACAAATTTGAACTGCCTCAAAGTCACATACTTCACATCCTCTACGAATTTCTCAAGTTTCTCGGCGTGAGGTGGCAAATCTCGGGCGTCCAATTCCCTGCGCTGTCCGTCTCTCACACACCAGGCCAAGGCTCCGCCACTGCCACACACTTCGTCTGTTATCGTCTCTGATATGTTGGCTGGAATCACACACACTTTATAATAAATTTTGTCTATGAATGACTTCTATAAAACTAAGTAGTGCAAAACAGACTTTTTGAGGTTAACCTGCTATTTCTTAGTCATATAAAATTAATGAAAATTATTATAAAAAGTTATACAAATTAGACAGCATGAGTTAGAAAAAGTTCGTTCTCATCTCTCTTATACTTTTTATGTCCTTACTCACCGCTCGTATTGACCAATGTATGAGCTGCCAGAAGCTTTAGTGAGTGCACCTCGAATAAGAGCGGATGGAAAAGCAGCTCGCGGGCCGTAGGTCGCTTTGCGGGATCCTTCTGGATGCATCTGGAATTTACCACGGTTAAAGTTACAAAATAAGATATTAAATATATAGGAATTCAAAATAAATATGAATATTGTACAAATTTTACTTAAACAAAACCTACTAAACATGAGTTATTTTAAAATTCCCAAAAAAGGTAGAATCCTTCAGAAATTTGAAGCAATATTTCCCGTTATAAACGTATAGACAGTGTCCAGACAAGCCTCTTTTAAGTGGACCTACCATACCATACCTGTATATGAAGTCTTTCTGGCGTGGCTCCTCTAGTGATTCCACCGTTCGAGCGATGTGCTCTTCTGTAACATGGCTACCCGAGTCTCCGTTGCCTTGGATCTCCAAAGCCGCTGTCTCCAACGCACACATACCGAATGAGTAGATGTCCATAGCCGGGGTTACCATTTGAGAAGCTGCAATATAGGTAAGATTGAATTATTTATATATTATACGGTGTGGTTTCTTAATATTACAATAAATTATATAAGTAGAAAATTATGGTCATGGATTGTAATCGAATAGACATACTCACATCCATACTCGGGTGCGACGAGGTGCATATTGCGCATGTTGTCGCGGCAGGTCTTAACGTGATGGTGAATGGCATCAGGCGCGACTGATCCAATCTTCACCAGCCCATTGTGCTGGATGAAGATGGTATCGCACGTCAGGTTGCCGTGTACTATTGGTGGCTCGCAACCGTGCAAGTAGCTGAAACAGCGTATGGAATAAACCACATAAATATTAGAAAGGAAAATAGTATTGAACGTGATTGAACAACAGGATCTCTATTTTAATACGCGTAGGCGACACGATGCTGTCATTCCGTTTGCCAATCAAAATAAAATGAGTTCGTTTTTCGTTTTACATTCTCACCACCTAGAGGCGTTAGAATGTAAATCAAACAGACGAAGAAAACAGTTGAGTTTATGTTGTCAATTGTCATACAATGGTTATAATGGTTTATAATTTGAATAATCGTTTAACGTTTTATCAACCTTGCAAGTTTAATACTTATATATATACCTCAGTGCGGAGAGAATTTGTGTGCACCACCGTTTCCAGGCCTGTAGCGGTAGTCGTTTCACATTTCGTTTTGTACGTTTCAGGAATTGCTTCAGCGAACCACAAGACATATACTCTGTTATGAATATGACCTGAAAATATTGAGCAAATGTCGTTATTTCAATTGATTATATATATCAATATAATTAGAATTAAGAAGCATTAAAAAATTTTATGAAGTAAATTGTTAGTATATAGTGTAGATTTTTTACCCTCGGTTTGTCATTATGAGTGTCAGTCCAATAGCGATGGAACTTGACGATGTTAGGATGTTCTAGACGGGTGAGGTTGTCAAAGACGGCTTGTATCTTGTCTTCTTGCGCCTTAAAGTTTTTGCGCTCAGAGAATTGCACTTCATTCCACACAACTTCCACGCCTTCTTCTGTGTCCATGGCTAGGTGGGCGCAGTCGATTCCGGGTACATCACGCTGTTCCACCTGGAACCATATGCATTAAATTGTAAGACTATTGAGAAGACGAATAACTAAAGTAATGGTGCAGATATTTTGTAGTAGTACAAAAACAATTGCTTGTTATACAAAAAGTATGTCGTCTGGTTCCATAAAGGGTCTTATAAAGTTGAAAACTTCCTTTATTCAATGTAACGACGTATGACAATTATGTATTCTAAATGTGCTTTGTACAAGGATTGCGAATTGCAAATCATTGACGCGAGCAATCATTCAATTGACCCTGTACTTCGTGCGCATTCAATTACTTCTCCCTCTACACATACAAAAAAAACATTATTATATATAAATTATTCTGGACGCCTGGTATAGTACTCACAGAGAGCTATAGCTATTTTATCTTTAATGTTTCTTATCACTTTTGAGTCATGTTACTAATAAATAAACGTGACAAAAAAATTTGCACGTTTAGACATGTTTTATTGAACAAACGAATGTTTCAAATTAATTCGATACGTTTTTACACATCTGGCAGGAGCAATTTGGATGTTCGTTAGTGAAAAAACACGATACTAGTTTTGTGAAGCAAAGAAAATCTCTCTAATGTAATATCGAGTCAATTAATAAATATTTTTCATCTCTTAATATAAATTCGATGGAGTTTTGGTGTTAGGATTATTGGTGTTTAGCATCAATAAATTCTAATCCCAAATAAGTTTATTTGAGAATTAATAGTTATGTTTATGCATTACTTATGAACAGCCATTAAATTGATTGAGTACTCAACTTTCGATAGACTTATTAAAGAGAAAAGGTAGTTGTAGTATGATCACGAGTCTGGTCATTCATTACAGCTTTCTACTTTCAAGTTTGTCTATACTATTTAAAAGTTTTCTTGAGGTTTGCAGCTAAAATTTACTCGGTATGATTAAAGAAGTGTATAATTTCAATTTTAAGTATCCTGATATATCGTTTCCTTGTATATTATTTTGCAAGTAAGTATTAAAAAAAACATGTATAGAAGTTAAATTAATAAACTCTAGATTCCTTGCTATTAATATAATTGTAATAAAATGGTATAATAATTATGGTCAAACCTAGTACTAGGTATGCTTTTGCTTGTAGGCCTTCATTACACAGAGAGATATTATATAAATTTTGTAATTAAAATGACGACCAAAATTTTCAAAACAAACTTAATAAGTTTTATTTTGGTCGATATTCAAACTAAAGGCATAAAAATTTTATATTTATTAGTCCACTTGGTAAGTTCATTAAGTTCACGCGACTGCCTACCGCCACTACCGCCATAACACAAATCTTAAAAATTAAATTAATTAATTCATGTAACTACATTAGTTAAAATTACATTATTTTTAAGCATTTTGAATCTAATCAAAATTACAGCATAACATACATTTCATTAAGATCCTAACAGAAACTGCAGTGGAAATTAAGGTTATGATAATTAGTATTTTTTTTTTGCAAGAACCTAACTATTATGGGTTATGAATCTGGCCGCCTCATTTTCCATTAATAATATGTAATATGTACACTTATAGAACAATAGTACAACATTCGCATTCTGATAACACTATCGGCGCACGCGCAGGGTTCGTTAGCCCTATGATTGCAGCGCAATGCAACATGACGTGCTTGCCTTGTACTACGTCACGTTAATTACTCAGCTTTTGCGCACTATTTTGTTTGTATTTCGATTGCGGAAGCGTCCAGTGGCCTTGTGGCGACGTTAGCACAACTAGAGTTACGGATGTTATTAAAAAAATTTAAATACATATATAGTTTGAATTTTGACTTCCAATTGAAATACATAAAAAATAATCAGTGAGTTAATTTATCAAATAACTCTTTATTAAATTGTGTTAAAATTTGGAGAGCCTTCTTTTGAGATTAAACTCAATTAAGTAGATATATTCCAACTAAACATGTTTGCCACAATCGAATACAAAGTAGGTACTTTGAATATAGCACACACTACAGTATATCGTGATTGATCTATGTTTAGATGCTTTAATTAAGTTATTGTAAGCTTGTATACTGTCTATTAGTATTTTTTTTTCACTTCTTCCACTATTAACCAGACTTTTTTTATTCTTACTAGGGTTCACTAAAATAAATCATTTGCAAAAACATAATGTAGTGTACATAGCTTTAGTACGCGAAGCTTTTATTGATAATAATTTTTTATTGTAACATCGTATCATCTACATGTATCTCGATTATGAACACTCTCCAGGCAACCCGACCAAGGCCTTACGATCAAAACGGTCATAATAATTATAAATAAACGAAGACACAAAATTTATTGAGCTGACGCACTTAGTGATTCAAATTTATTGGAGCCGTATGTCCAGGTATTTTCACAAATCATATGCATACGTAACATTCGTCAAACGGTACTGCCTGTAACTGACGTAGGAGCCAGGAATAGATTGTTCCCGTCACTGCGAGCACCGGTACCTTCCCGCCCCGATCAATCTTGATCAAGGTCAATGTCGAGACCTCGAGCTATGTTATTTCGCACTCGACTGACTCCTCTCGATTGGCTAGACATGTGTACCGTCACGTTCCAAATTATTTGCAAACATTTAAAAACTGCTCTGACATAAATAGTACAACAAGGACATACGAGTTCTATTTTGAGATACCAAAATCGTTTTTCTTTATTTAGTCTTACATTACATTAGCATTGTAAAATTATGATATGATATTTTGATTTTCTGTATTTATTAAACAAGTATCTAGGAATTATAGTAAGTTAAATATTAGTTTATTTGTGCCTAGACTTTTGTCACATTGCCAGCGACATAAAGGCGCCACGGTCAGCTGAAAGGTAAAGCTCACCTCATACCTAACTAAGAAATTATCTCATAGTTAGGTTTTTGCACTACATTTAGAACTATTTTTGGTAATAAGCGAGGGTCCAGAATTATCCTTTATCGCGTCCGGAGTCGACGACCCGGCTGGACCGTGGCGCCCGCGGACTCGCTACAATACTCTGGCATCCCTCCAATATATGCACTAGGTATCTAACACCTAGTCGCTTTAATCTATTTTCAACTAACTTCGGTTATAGGAATTTAAAGCCAGCCTTTGATGTTTTAGATGCAACGGAAATGACAAGCACAAAATCCATTGAAACGCCAGTGGCGTTTGTGTTGAAAACTACATGCATTTACACGTGCAGGCATTGCATTCCGAAATAAGTCAAGTATACGGTTGGTTAACAATTATTTTGTAATATTGAAATTAATCTTGTACTGTGTTCGTCCCAATACAAAGTCTCTTCAAATTAAATATTTGATTAGAACACATCATTAATGTTATCTTTGAAACCAGATAAAACAGTGTTCAAAGGCAAACATTCTGCAATAAGTTATTCTTAGCAGAGCAACTTTAAGCCAAGTGGCTATAAATAGAGCCGCGCTCACGTACATCCGACACTGCCGAGAGTATCTTTTACATAGCAGACTCCACAACCCTTTTACTGAAGCATTTAGACAAACACCGATTGGCATATTTATGATATCACAAATGTCAAACCAATATACATTGTATGCAAAACAATTGATATTTAGTCAGCATCTAATGGGAAGATTATATCCACTAGGATCTAAAGTTCCCATTTACAAAGCTACGTTTTAAAAAAACAAAGATTTTAAACCATTTAAAGAATACATCTGTTAAAACGGAATAAAGGTATCTTGTTAAAAACATGTTTTTTGAAAGAGAACCTAAATAAATTGATTTCAATTGTTTTTATACTGTCGTTTAAAGATTGAAATTATATTAACAAATCGGCTTTGCATTTGATTTCCCAATTACGTACGTGGAGTTTTTCGAAACAATTAGAATATTGTACGTGTCGATAGAGCGTGGAAATTAATTAAAACGGTCGTCTACGTTTACTAAATGAATGACGCAAGTTCATGACACAATGTATGATAAGCAAACTTGCCACATTTTCCGGACATTTTCAAATTGTTATAATCAAATAAAGGTTTTATGCGTGTGCGATATTCATATTTTACTAAAAATAATTTAAAAATTTTAACAAAGTCAAAAAGAGAGCTATTTAGTATGCTCAAATTTCAGTCACATTTATTTTTTACTTAAATAAAAGTAGATATTACGGGATAACAATGTGCTTATGTAAGAGCTAGTATATAGAAATTGTAAACATAGTACTTAACTGTAATAATGTATATCAAGTCTAGGTGTTTGCTATAATACATATCATCACTCATATGGTTTCATAAAGATTTGACGTCACAGGATTTGTTAAGATAAACTAATCCCATTACAATAAATATTTTATTTGCAAACGTAAATAGCGCATGTTATCGACATACTTTAAAAACCATTAAGGTATTATATTGGTATGATCTGATAGATAGGACACCATAGATCAAAAACTTCTGAACAGATACTAATACGTAACTACTACTTAACATTTGATTTTATAGTAACTTCGATTATCATTAAAAAATATTTATATTAGGTAGCATTCAGGACAGCAACCTTATCGAATGAAAGATAATGCCGTTATCATTGCTATTCACTCAACACATATTGGTGGTAATCATACAAAAGAGCTTCTTATTTGAATCTGCTAATATTAATGAATGTTGGTATACAGATAACCTCGTTAAATACAATAACTTAGTACTTAATATCCCCACTATACTCATACACTAAAGCAACGTTTTTGTTAGAACAAAGATAAGAATCAGCAAAAAATTGTTGAACCTAGGCTCAACCTAATGATGATCCAAAATATTGGAATCCATTATTTGCAGCGAGTTCTTGGTTTAGAGGGCACCATGATGATAAGTGACTGCCAGTATGGTCTTTGCTGCTTTGCCAAAATTGTATTATGTATACATAATATATGCATTGTATGATTTTTATTTAAATAACCACTTTGTCGAAGCGGTCAGTAGAAACGAGCCCGTCGGAGAAAGTGTTTCTCGTGACTTACCTGAAACAATGCAATAAACAATTAAGATAAGTATTACACGTACTCTCTACGTAATTACAATACTCAGTGATAAATATTGACGAGATATTCCCACTTAAAAATTTCATCGTTTTAGGTTATATTTTTAAGATGATTTATATAACGAAAGTATTGAAATTTGAATTACAACGTATTTATAGGTCAATTATAGTTTTAAAATATAGTTATCACTGAGTCCAATTTACAACGATCGTGCTTCAATCTACTTATGAGTTAGCCTGTAACCTGAAAACGTTATAAAATATAGCCTACAATCAAGTAGAATACAGCCTAGATATGAATATAGGTCATTTACCGCGGGCTGTGGCCACGTAAGTATATCTGGAGCCTCTAGTTATTAGCTATACCTTAGACCGCGACATAATACTAGCAGATTACGTTACGATATACATTACTATTATGAACAACTAGCCTTTTCCCTTGGTTATACCCAGGTTAATTAAAAGATCACATCGCGTAAATTCGCACATTGATTGCTTTATTGCGGAGCTATTTTAAAGCCATATCATTATGTCTAAAAAATTAACAACGCTCTGTATCTACCTAATCAATATTTACGGAACTTTAAGTGATTACTAAAAAAACTACAGGACAAATAAAATTGAACCAAGTAGTTCCTGAGACTAGTGCGTTAAACAATACAAACAAACTCCTTAAACAAAAAAGCTTTATAATATTAGTATAGATGATACTCTGTCGTCGGCTTTATCTAATTACAGTAGGCGCCTGTCTGCGAATAATTTTGTTGAAGGCGAATTTTTCATAGAGAAAGCTATTATTCAGTCATTATAGATGTTAATAAAATAGATGAACAAATTAATGCCATGAAAATGTTTGAAAAACAACGCAATGATCACCATGTCGGACTGTTGAATAGAGGGTCCCGGGTTTGATCCTCGGTACTGTCAATGATGGGTCTGTGATGAGCATAACTATTGGCTATGGTTTAGTATATATATATTACAGTGCAACCTTAATATAACGTATCTCAATATAACGACTTCCTCGATTTAACAAATTCTTCGTAATCCCCTTGAATTGTCCATAACAGTCAATATAAAGTATACCTTTACATTGCGAACATTCTTTGCGTACAACCTTTATAACGAATTTTCAACTATCAATAAAAAGTATTCATACCTCTAATTAACGAATTTTGCCAACCCAAAACCTTTATATAAAGTTTCCACCAATAATATAACTCTTAATCTTATAATGTGATTCATGTCTCGACATGTTTCGACACGCTTTTGTTTGTAAAGACCTCTTTATAACGAATTTTAGACCAATCTAACCTCAACATAACAAACCTCAGTTCAACGAATTACTTGATATTACGAATATTTTCTTGTTCCCCTCCGATTTGTTATATCGAGGTTGCACTGTATATTGTTTTAAGGTCTCCAAATTATCATAACGTTAAGAGCACACCTTACTCTCTAAAACTGAGCATAAATAATAAAGTGGCACTAGACGTCAGTCGTCAGCTCTGATAAATCCCGGAAGGTTCGTTTCCAAAAAAAAATTGCGTAGACAGAGTTTTATGACCCGGCGCCCAGTCTTGCTGGAAGGACCATATTGCCTTACTACATAATTATTTAATAACAAGGTGCTACGATGGAACGATCATAAAACACGTAACAGTTTAAAAGGTTAACGTCTGCATTTTACAGGAAGGTCAATAAACTTGTCATGATTGAGCTGCTAGAGTTTTCATATTTATAATGTTCAATGGTTCAATGTGGAATCTACTAAATATTTTATAGAACAGAATATGACCTTCAAGAAAAAGTTTTCTTATAATGGACGTGCAAATACGTCATTTATTTACGCAAGTGTCTCATGACGTCAGTGTCAACATGTCTTGGAAGAAATATATAGAGGCATAAGAAAATATTAGGGCGTATTTTATCTCGCTTTTACTTTTTAGTTCACACGTAATTTGCGGATATGATTAGACTAAATTTTCTTTTTATTAAGCTTATGTAATCTGATGATGATTGATTGATCTTGATTTTGTTAAAACATTATGTTTATTTCCTTCAAAAAATAAATGTTCTCACGGTTTTGTATTGTTGAACATGATACGAACGATATATGTAACTGCTCAATATAAGAATTAATAATAACTCCTAATGTACAACTGTAATTAAGCTTTAAAACCTTCGTGAAGATTAAGTTAATAAGTTGCCCTTGGCGTGTACTTTATATCTACATAATACGACCTACCCCACAGTCTCACTCCGTGACGTCACGGATTGTTCAATTGGCGCAGCGGGAACATTGGCTGATATCAGATACAAATATGTAGTTTGACGTCAAGCTGTGAGAGGTTATTAATCGTAAAAATGGAAATTCGAGAACATTGAAATATCTCGAATATAGCACCGACAAAATATTCATTCAAATGATCCATTATTTCACCTTTTAAATAAGATGAGGTACATACATATATATAATAAGTATTCTGTAGATTTAAGCTTGACATGGGAAATAAACTTTGGACCTTAGCGTAAAGATTTGTATGAAAAACTTAAAATAAAAGGTATCATAGTTACTGTTTAATTTTCATCACAAATATAAAAAATATAATAGATTAATAATTGATATTTAGTAAAAATACATCAAAAAGTTTCAATAGAACTCCATTTGAAATATTTTTTTTATGAAGGCCTGCGTGTCTCCAGTCACGTAGGCAAGGGATTCTGTGTTAGAGTATATTTCGGTCATGATTAATTTTTGACAATTATAATTCAAATACTATTTGAATTCCTCGTATTTGTGGACAAAATTGTGAAAAACGATGGCTTTAACTGATTTTCTATTCAACTTTTACTACATAGTCCACGAATTAGGATACGCCGTTATACTAATATTCCACTAATATTATAATATTCCATATTCTCTCACTTTTAATAATAGGAAAAGTTTCACAATCCTCCGGCGGAATTTTATATTAGGGTTTATGAAATTCCGCAGACTATATAGAAGGAAATTTGAGATTATTGTGCTTGTGATAGAAAATTTACTATTTTTCATACTTCACCACTCCTAGATTCATAGACGCGGAAAAGGAAACCACAAACGTACCTATTTGTGAAAAAAAATCGCATCAGCTTTTCCCAATTACTTCTAATAATATCACAAACTTCGTAACATAGATTATAGATTTTACTTTTCGATAAATAGTTAGCGAGCTCCCATGATCGAAGTCCTGTTCAATACTCAGATACCAATAACCATTAATCTTGGGGCGCGAATCGTGGGAGTGTTTTAATGTGATTTGCAAAATATACACTAACGGTATATTTATAGTGTTTCTTTTTGTCGTGAAACTTTTTACGATTTCGTCGGAATACAAGTAAGATACATATGTACCTTACGTATATATTAAATAGAAAATATAACATTTATTATAGCGATATAGTTCTTAGTGTAGCTATGATTTTGAAGACGTAATTGCTCGTAAAATACATTAGGATTGCTTTATACAATAATTCACCAAAATAATCGCATAAACGGAATCCTTTTAAAATACTTAGTGCCACGTCCATGCATTTCAACCAGTGAATCACAGTTTGGAGCGATGATTCATAGTAGAGCAACGAGGCTAACTCATTACCCTGACACACGAGCATTAAGACTATATCATTCGATAAATATTTATATTGATAGGTTTTGTAAGAACTTAACAAAAGCGTCGTAAATTACAATACAACGTCGCGAGTGGGCACTATACTAACGTGGGCGTATGCCCTAGCCTTGTCTGCTCGTAAACCATCTAAATGGGACACTTGTTATACAGTTCTCGGAGAAAGCCTAAGTGAAACCTATCTAGATAAATAATGTATTTTTGAGACCTCGACATACTAAAAATGGTATTTATTTAGCAGTATAATATCACTATCTTAGATTTACCTTTAGAAGAACTCTTTATACGTAATTTCGGATTCTTGTATTCACTTCCATGTCGCTATCACATTTTCTGTCACGGGTAAACATCCCAGATACACGTTTAATTATTTTATCAAGCATACACGAATATTTCATTATGAAAAGGGCAGCAAATTCAGACTTCCGTCCGAGCAATTTACATTTGCATCCTACGCAGTCGAAAAACTTTATGGCTTCCTTCAACTTCGACGCGCCTCTTCGCGATACTTTCGAAACGTATGATAACATGTATTTATAAAAAAGCATATACCTATATGCAGCTTATCAATTCTGTTTGTATCTAAATAAACTACTACATTATTACTACTCAGACTAATACATAAGATTTATCTTAAAGCTAACCGACCATTATGTGAAATGTATTCTGAGACATATAATATTACTAACTTGATTCGTTAGTACATAGTTTGACATTATTTTGGAAATGCCATGCACACAGCGTTGCGCGTGATATCTAAGTACAATTATTGAAAAAACATACGCATTTTTATAATATAATAATATTATAATTAACCTAAGTCGATAACTAATAATTTATCTATTACAAGCATACTATACACATATTCAATATTTTACTTTTACATAATTTTTTTAATACAAACACGTTCTTACAAATGGTAGACACAACTAGTCTAGTATAGTGAATTGCCTGTCACAGTTCAATGCCTCGGTTCAATGCCGTTTATTATAATAGTTTAAAAGCCGTAAAATGTTTTGACGCCGATGATGATATAAGGTTCCATCGAATAATATATATCGATTACATTTATTTCACAGAAGCAATAAGACAAGAATTCGCCTATGCCTAAGCTCTAGTACAGCTGACTCAACGACTTTCTCTCGTCTGTAGGTCGTCTACCGTCTCCCGTCTGGCTGGTTCGAGCTTATCGCTGCTATAACACTTCCATTCTATTGTCTAGAGATGAGAGACAAGCAACCCGTGGTTACGCTTAGACTACAAGTTCTAATCCAAATGAGAGTATGTTTTTAACTAAAAAGCCTCATCTCCCTCGATGGTGAATGTGGTACAAATGCATCTGTTTCTTATTGCGTGTAAATTTAGCCAAAAAACACGAGTAATTAAGACCACAAAGAATAAGACGCACCATCGTAAACGATAATTATAAATAGGCAGCTAATTATCATTTATAATCGAGTCATAATAAAGGATGTTCATGAAACTACAGTAATCAAGGTTAAATAAGAATGTACAAGAAATAGCAATAACGATAGTCGTTTGTGAAACTTGTACGGGACACAATGTAGGGCCTAGTACGAGTTTCGCGTTCACAGTGGAGATTTACCTTAGTACATTGTAAAACAAACTACATAAAACGATTTGTATATGTATTTTTTATATAGCATATCAAAATTTAATAATAACATTTTAGTAAAAATGTTGTTATTCTGCCAATCGAAAACATAGAGCATAAGTCGATCCTTATCTATAAAATATAAGACTGGTTTTCAGGGGCCCAGTGACTTGTGTTAAATAACGATATAAGTGACAAAAAGCCTTGAAACTATTAGGTTATTTATTTTATTTACATATCAAGATGGTCAATAATAAGTCCACAATATTTAGAAAATTTCATCTATGCGATTGATCAATCCTATCAAATCAATAAAAGGTAGTTAATATGTCTCACGATACAAACTTGCACTAACTCCATTAAATAGGTATCGTGCGCCGCCACGTCTTCGTGACCGATATCGGTTTAATAATATAACTGCTTAACAAATAATAGTAGTAATCACAAATAACATTTATTTGTAACTAAGGATATTAGTAAAGCTTTAATGGACTTGAAACACGGCTCCAAAACTGTCAAAGTATTTCTAGATGTGATGTTTTTTTTCATAAAACCGTTAGACTAACACAGAACAGACTAATGGGTTCATTTTATTTTACTTTTTGCTTCCAATACGATTTCTTCTATTAAACGGATATCAGGAACTACTTATACATGAACATTTTTTTTAACATAATGTACCTAATATCGGTCCACAGCCGGAATGATTAATCCAGACTTGGCGTGACAAGTCAGAAAACGTTAGTGAATAGTGAGTCAAATTTGTGTGTCAAGCAGCACTGTGCCTGCCTCGTCATGGCTATCCGTATACACATCAATAAAAAATAAATCGTTTAAGAACGGAGATTGAGAAAATGACTATTGTTTGTTCATGAAATTATTTATCCATCAAGTTACAATATTCGTGTAATCCAAATAATTTTTATAGATCGATAGTAATAAAAATAGTTGATTTAACTATTAATACAATTAACTTATTACTTAAAATAATAAGAATATACTACTTTTAAGAGTCAGTAAGTTCAATGCATAATTAAGTTTATAAATGGGATCTAAATTGATGGATGGTTAAAGAGATAAATTTCACTTTCGCACAAGTTTTCGCTGGTACAAAAAATTGGTTCGGCAAATGTAGCTCTTATTAATTTCGACATAAGCCATGGTGAGATTTGCATTAGAAATTGGTGAACATTCGATGAGTAAGTGTACAAAAAACGAAGCCGTTGTAAATGATGAATGAGTGTGTATGTAATGACGATGGATATGGCGGACAGACAGTTAGAAAGGAGTTGAATACGCCTTGTTTATTTTTTATTTGGCCTGACGGTTTCTGATTAAGCTGTTTATAAACAGGTTTTAGATAGTGCTTTGAGGACGAAACTATACGATATTTTAGGAGTGCAGGTAGAGTATTATAATTAAAATCCTTTGGAAATGTCAAAATATATTAAACAGCATTAATCCATTTAATTTTTCCCTGATAGGTGCATAAAAGTTTAAATCATTTTACAAACCTATATTACATACATTACAATCTTTCATATATGAATGTAATAAATCTAAAGTAAAACCAAACCCAAAAATCCAAAAAGTTGTCTGCCTACGCGAAAAAATAATTGTTTTGGTATAGACGATATACATTAGTAGAAAACGTAGAGGTATGGATAGTAGATATTTCTGTTCAAAACCTTTACATACTTTTGACTTATATTCTGGTGGTATCGTAATTTTTAAGTTGATATTTTCAACGGATCGAGCTGAAGTTTTGTATACACGTTTAAGTTGGATGACAATGCATTGTTATGTGACGTTATTCCAAATCCAACATGCAAGATGGCGGTCTAGTTATTTTTAATGAACTCTTCACTCACATTTAATTTGACATTTAAATACATCCTTATATTCTCTTAGTCTGTAAATGATACAAATAAAATGTCAAACAGTTACTTATTAGTTAGTTTAAATTTAGCAATAATCTTTAATTAGGTGTGACGTGACGTTTTAAGTTGAATAGGTATGCATATTTGGACATAATTTTGACCAATTTATTTTGCAGTCGCTATGTTTTGTTTTCGGTGCAGTAAAAATTCGAATAGGCAGTTAAAGTGTGGTTTTACAAGTACGTTGTAGATATTATAACATATTTTATATGGAATAGTCCGCAAGACTGTATTGCGGAGTGATAATAGTTTGGGTTTTAATTTTTAATTGGATGCACCAATATAATGAACTATTCAGTGTTAACCCTAGGTATTTTTCATAATATTTTAGTTTTAAAGCCTCATCACTGACTTAGCATTTGATGTCATGTATAACAAATTGTTGAAATCTGTATCTATCAGTTTTTTCAGTTTTTTTAAGGAAAACAGGTACAGACAAGTTTGAAATGATTTGATATTCAACTAACAACATCATTATCGGTACAAAAATAGCATATCTGTAAGCCATCAGTGTATTATTAATTAGTTTACAGAAATGACGACTATTTATACAAAGTTACGGCGCGGCGTTAGATTTTAGGTGACAAATACCTCACATAATAAATAAGTACATTTTAAGATGTAAATAATTAATACAAGCATGATTTTAAAGTCTCATTTACTGAAGCTCGTATTGCTGAACCTTCCACTAAAGTAAGTTCTACTGAAATTAGTGTTCAAGAGTTTTCATTTTTGAATGTTCAAGTGCACATTGTGATTTTGATTAATACAAAAATTCAGTTATTTTTTAAGGTCGGAACCTATTTTGATTTTTTGCTAATACTTGGACATCAAAATTATGCTAAAGTAATAAGGAAAATGGCCAACATAGAAAGCGACAGTGACTTTTAGTTGCGTAAGCGCCGAATCCGCGGTCAGTGACCGGCGCAGGGAAAGTCGGGCTATTGAACAATTGCTTCTTAATTGTACCTTTGTAGATAAGTAACACAGCATAATAACGAAGCGTAAGAAATCGGGCAAGTGCGAGTCGGACTCATGCATATATAAGGGTTCTGTAAAAATATTCAAGCAAAAATAGTCACATTTTTGCATGGGAACCCTTACATTTTAATTGTATTGCGTTTTTTATTATTTCTTGTAATATTTTAATATTAATTTAATTTCATACATAATCTGGGATATTTAAAACTGTCTAACTATCATGTTTCATCAGATACACAAATGATGACAGCAAAGTATCGGTAATGTCTAAAATTTGGTTTGAGATTTTTATTGAATTGAGGTTGACTCTAACATAACTTATATCACACATCATAATATTGCTAGCATGTAAGTTCACCTAGCCTGTATTAAATAGATTTAAAATAATATTTTTTAGTAATAAGTAATACATATAAAATTCATACACACAAATGAGTCTTTTTATATACAATAAAATAAAAGTTAAGATAGGTTCCTTTAAAATACCATAATTATAATTTTAGTTTATCCACCGATGCCCAGGTTGTAGTGCAGTTGTTATTCATATATTAAGGATAACAGACAATTTAAAAGTCTACTAAATTCATTCAAAAACTGGTGTTGCTTAATAAATTTGAAAGATTCACTATAGTCTATAAATAGGACTAACTTATCATACCTATTCTGCTTTATTATATGTATTGATAATATTACCTACAATGAATGTAAATGCAAATAATATTAACATTCAATTTAAGAAGTTGTGTTAAGTTTTTTCTAAGCAGATACATAAGATTTGATCTAAACAGCAAATTTAGAATGAAATTGTCTTATAAAACTACATAGAATAATGATTGCTTATATCTGATAGATAAATTATAGTTATATTTAGAGATTACAATAATGCTTTCAGAGCATTTTGCAAAAAACAATTTGTAATGAGTATCAAGCGTGTATTCAAGTATAAAAGTTAAGCTTATGAACTGTATGTATTGAAAAAGTGGTCAATAATCTATGGAAGTAAAGAGGCAACATCAAAGTTGAAATAATAATATGAAAAATATTAAAAAAATATAAGATTTTTAGATCTTTTATGGTTTTATTGAGGCTTCTGAAAATGTCACATTTGATCAATTATATTTGTTATTTTCTAAAATATACATATAGTTGCATCAAAGGCTAAAATCAATTTCAATTCAATAGTATGTGCAAGTTCGTCTTGATATGTTATAAATGGATACATATAATGTTAAATAATGAATCATACTTGTGAGCATGAGTTACTAATTAATGAGTAGTTTAAATTATCACATATTTTAATTGAATACAAGGGATGTTTCAGTTTTGTATCATCTATTTTAATACAAATTAAGTAAGCCACTACCTATATAGTAATTATTATATTCAGTAAATATGTATACTGATTGAATGTTTTCAAAACTACACCTCCACCAATTTCTCACTTGGTTTTGAATTAACTATTGTTTTTAACCTGTGTAACCACATTTACCAGACAAAAGTAAGGAATGTTCCTTAAATGGCAGTAAATTGAACGGGTCAAGATATTACGTCTTAGTTATATCAAAATGTATAACTTGTTAATCAGCTGATGACATTACTGTCCTAATTTTCTACACAAACATTAACGACAGAAAAATATAAGGTTTTTAATTTATACGTACCTCTTCTCGTCTTTTGAGCCAACGGCCACAAGGACTTTCCTCCAGGATTTCGCTTTCATCCTCGGAATCCTCCCCACTTTCCCTGGGCGACTTGCGCTCTTTGTCGATACTCCTGCCGCCCGACATAGCACCGATTATTCAAAAACACAAATACTAAGAAAGTGTTCGTTACACTCAATTTCTACCTCACAAACGTTTTCTGGAAGAAAACACTCGGAAATATTTTCAAAATACACTTTTTCTTGTAACCATAACCAAGGTTGCGAGTCAAGACGTCACAGTTTTAAACCAATCCATTATTTAATGAACACCTCGCGATATAATGTATCCATTAAATGTTCTGTGGAAGATTCAAGTCCACAGATTTATCTCTAAATGACGAATAAAATGATTACTATTTAAATTAAATTGTCCACCGGCGAAACTCTTATCATGATTCTATTCATGTTCGACTGTGTTCAATTTTCGCAGATCGACACAAAAACACCAAAATTCGATACCATAGATTATTATAGACTACAATTTCACAGACTATAGCAGATAGTTTGAATTTAGAAATGACGTTGACTTTTTATTCAAGGCAATTCATATTATTTAAATAAAATTCAAAAATAAAAAAAATAAATTCATGGTAACACAAGAATTTTATAACATAATTTATTATAATAAGAAATATACCTGTACCCAGTTTACAAATCAACTGTTACCTAAGTAATGCTTTCACTATTAGTGATATAGATGGCACTAAAATAAAAAAATATTACGAACTCTTAACTATAGCTGTTGTGCTAATTTATATTAAATGTTATCTTGGATATTGTTAATGTCTTAAATTCTATGATTAACGTAAAGATTAAAAAAACTTTCTGTATAGCATATTGAAACTAAGTCTCGCTCTCGCCATTTTTCAATAAAAGGTGGCGATGATTAGCGAGTGTAACTATTAGATACCACCAAGAGATGGCACGTCACACACAAAAACTTCAATTGTGTACTGTTTTGAACGCTAGAATATATATATATGATAACTATCTGTACTTAGCGAATACACTATATTCGCTAAGTAAGTATATTATTATAAAAATACCTACAAATCACAAACGAAGTTCGAGAATGGTCGATAAATAATTTTAAATTTAAGTATGTAAATTATTAACTCAGGTGTACCCCAAAATTTTTACATTATTTAAATGACACTATGTACCGCTTTGAATTAAATTATTCCAACACAAAATTAATTTTTAATATATGATCAAAATTTTTATTAAATATTTTTTTTAGCTTTTTGAATAGCCTATAATGATGTTCACAAGTGTAGTTCACTTGGAATTGAATGTTATTACATATTATTACACACATACTATTGTATTTGTATGTGCTAAGTTTGTACTTTATATAATTTACGGTCATTTGCATAATAATAAACCCTGACAAGAGTCCACGCTATATTTTCTCGCATTCAAAGACAAGTTGGAAGTTTGGTGGCGTCGACGCCGATTTTCCTGTTCCTTATATCTGACAAATTGCTTTAATCCCTCATACGAACCGTCAAAACTTTTGGTGTCTTGTTGAAAATTCTTTTTAACTTTCATACTTAGTTTATTACGATTACTCTACGTAGTACATACAGCTACTTGGCGTTGTGGTGGGTTTATGAAGGCTTAAAGTATTTATGATAAAAAATTTCTTAAATTTTATTGTGCATTATTTGTATTGATTAAAGTTTGCATTAAATATAATTTTTAAAGTACAGTACAATCAGTACTATAAATTTTCAAAGTTAATGTTAACTTGTTTACCAGCTACACAAGAATTTTTAATTTTGGAAAAGATGTCTTTATATAATAAAAAAAGAAAGTAAAAGTTAGCTCACTAACAATATTTATCATAATACAATCCATATCGACTAACTTCAAAAATTTGAGAACTTTAAAACACTTAAAAAAAATAATTTATTGTTATGTCGCAATATATTTCGCTTTATTATTTAGGCTATAAAATTTTAGATCCTCGGGAACGGTGCCAAGCTAGTAACGTTTGCAGCAAGGTATTTCCACTATACGTTATCATTTAAAGCCTACCATTCGACGAGAGCGCTTAGCCTTTTATCCTGGCGCTTTTCCAAACAGATTACAAAATAGTACTTGTGATTAACGGACATAAGTTTTAAATTTTTTTGGAGTCCGTGAATATTGCATTGCAGGGTTTCTTGTCAAATTACCTGATTCACATGCAGTTGGCGTATCTTCATACTTGGCGTAACCAGGACCAACTGTAAATATTGAGAAGTATTTTTAAAGCTAGCGAAAACTTTGTCGGGTATATTTATTGCTTACACACTTTTGTGTTAAAAAAAGAATAGCGTGCTGTACGAATAATAAACTGCAATAAAATTCTTCAAACGAATATAAACGTGAATTTATTAAATGACATTATTTAGGTAGATAGCTCGATGTCTTTCGCAAACCACGAGTTAGAAATTTTATTATTTGATACTTGCGTACGCCTTACACTTATCACTAAATCTTGCAAGACACAATCCTCACACAATTATGCACCTTTTGTCGCCACTAGAATAATTTTCCTAATGATATTGTCCTATAGTATTGTTATATCTAAAGTAAACACTTTACACAGCATGAAAATACTGTATATGTAAATAACACATGTTGTGTATAAGGAATTTGGATCTCGGTTTTGTAAATTTACTTATTCATTTCCATACTATCTTTTTAACATGCATTTTCCTTTTTTTTAAAATTTCCGGTGCGTACATTCGGTAAAAGATGTGCTAAAATCATGCTGGACAAAACATCATATTATTTCTACAAGTAAAAGCCTGTAGTTTCATAATAAATAATCTAACTCCTAGTGAATTCAGTCAGTGTGGGATAAAATAAATCGGTCTCTGAAGAAATATTGCTGTGTGTGCAATGCGACCGTTGATTGTGCTACATTAATTAATTATGTACGTGCACGCGGCACGGCAATAGTAAAACATTTTAAATTTTGCATACCATGACTATACTAATTTATATGCAGTTATACATATATACTATATACTGATCTATCATTGTTAGAGTCAACGAAGAGCAGAGGAATCATACGTTGCTGGGTTCAAATCGTTTTATTTCAAAAGTTTGAAGACCTAAGGGCGTTATTCAAGTGCAGATTTGATACTATTGCTGTCTGTGATAACGATGGTTGAGTTACGTTCTCGTAAGCATTTTAAATTTGAATATATTGTGTATATAGGTTTTGAAAATGCTTTTTTGTGATACCTAAATTATGTTTTGATACAATATCAGAACTAAAATGGAGGTGTCTTTTAATGAATAACAGCTTTTATATATTTCAATAAGTTACAGTGATTTCATCAAATTTACATACCAAATTACATTTATTATTTTTCTCATTTTAGAACATTTCTTTAAGATTTGACATAAATAACGTTTAATTTTTAGTAAGACGTAAGAGCATCTCGCTTTCAATTTTAAAAATATGATACAAAAGTTAAAAATAAAGTATTTCCGAATCAAAGTTATGAATAACATGCTACGCAGGTTATGCCGGAAATGTCAGAAACCATTAGCTACGGATTCGGTAAACTTTTCTACATATACATACGATCTTGCTCCAGATTGATTTATAGTAAATTGATCGTTGAAGTACATGATTGAAACGAAAACTGGTGCTATAATTTGAATTTTAATGATATATCCGTAAGTTGATTCACAACACTATTCTACATTGTAAACGTAACACTGGTGATGGCAAATGGCAGTACAAAACCAATGTTAGTAAAACCTTTATATTAAAAAAATAATAATATAAAAATGAAAAATAATAACAAAAACATGAACATCAATTGCAACACTAAAATCTTTAATTTAAGATTTAACCTGAGCACAACCTATGTCCTAGAAAATAAGAAAGTTATCAAAAATATATAAAAAAATATTATAAGGAATTGTATTACAGTCCATTATTTACTGGTATTTCTATGATAAAAGAAATGAGTACGGGTTCACTCAACGCACAAAGGAGTAATAAATAATGGGAAAGGAAATGAATTAGCATAGGGCAGTTTAAGTGATGCTTTAGAAAAGAAACAATTTCACATGTTTCGAATATGTCGGCAGTAGTATTGTTTATACTTGTAGGTACTTCAGGAGACAGAGTCCACAGCTAGTGGAACGTGCACTAAGCGTATCGTTTTTAATCTGTTGAACTTTTGGTAAGGGTCTGCCCATCTAGCAAACGCAGTTTTATTGCCCCTACAATGTTCTACGAGGTAAAAACTCTGATAAAGACTGTTTCGGAAGCCAGATACTGACGGAATTTCCAACAAAGTGCTCAGATGCCTCCCGCCACACCTGCAAACTGCACCTTCTCAGTGTAGTGGAAACAGGTAATTCTATACGGAAAAACAATCTCGTGACGTAGCTCTTATATACTTAGGCGTAATGGTCGACAAAGGTCTGAGGTTTGGCAAACCCGCGAAAGCTGTAACTGTGCGCAATCGCAATTGTCATCTCCCGTCTCTATCATCTCATGAAAAATAGGTGACAGATGTCTCTTAAATACAAGGTGACACTCTACAAGCCCACTCGACATGCATCCAGTCATGCATATGGCCAGCATAGTCTGCGTGACAGGCGAAGCTGACCATGCATATGGCCAGCATAGTCTGCGTGACAGGCGATGCCTCCAATATCTACGGACTATAGAGAATACAGACATGACTCGTTAGAATCGCGAACTTTCCCTTCACCATCGCATGACGAATGATCCCATTGCAGTCACCGCCGCGTCAAAGCCTATTTTTACAGGAGACGTTCTTGCGCTAGTCGCGACACAACCCTATTAAATTAAGGAACAATTATAAGGTTTTAGAAACACGAGTGAGAGTGTATTATATAAAAACTACCTAACTACTAACTTATAATTTCACTCAAATTTGAAGGAATCTTTCAACTGTCTTTGCAATTTAGAACTTTCGGATCACTACGATATTTGTGTTTGACGTGAGCTGTCGAAGAATTCATTTTGCATTCGAGAATTCAATATACGTTTTATACGACTCGCCAGATTATTGCATTATAATATGCTTCTTTGTCTAAGGCAATATTGCTTATTGCTTTTCAAAATAAGATTATATTTAATTCTTACAGCTATCACCATTCTATAGGGAAGGTGCTATGAAACATTAGCATTAAATTGATTTAGGAAACCTTATTATTGAAAAAAAAAACTCTTATTGTACCCTCTGTTTAGTTGCCACCTTCATGAAAGGAGACAGAGTGCCTTGGTAATATACAACCACCGACTAGGTGGTTTTATCTAATGAGATTTCACATTTAAATCCATAAATAATATGTATACTTTTTCTAATAAACAGTGTAGTTTTATTTCCATCGAGCGACCTCTACAACAGAATAAGAATAGTGTGATAACTGACAGTTATAGCGACATTAAAGTTTATTATTCAGGCGTAAAGTGTGCGACATTGTTGACGTGCTGGTAGTAGGATCACGTAGAACTCTCAGATAAAGACTATTATTCGATATCACGGAGTTTTTATTGAATAACGATTCAACGTTATGCATCGGTATTCACAATAAGCTTTTTTATTCTTCCCGATATGATAGCAGAAACATTTTCTAAAAGCGTTTGCTTAGAAAAGTTATGTAAAACTGTAATTGCTTTACTTTACATTCATGTGTATAATTTCATAATTATTTCCAAGGTTAATTACACTTTGATTGATTACATATTATACTATTTAAAAATGCAGTATTTCTAATGTCAGTGTGTTGTTTCATTGTATCAAATCATATCATAAGATAATAATAAGAGTTTTATTCACGATTTCTGACAATATGTGTACATTTGCCACTTGTGTATATCAAACCACAAATACGTTGTGTGTATGTTATAGAGAGAGTAGATGCAGTTGGCCGCAACGCTCAGTCATCGTTGGAGCATAACTAAACTGCATTAATTAACGCCCCGGATTATGGCATTCATTAACGAATTATATCAATATCAGAGATGAAACTGGATCATTATTTACTTAGTATCATATATATCAATTAATGAAATTATATATTTCATACAATTGCTAACTAAACCGGAGCAAAGGAGCTTTCCCAGCTTCTACATACCTATACAAGTCAGAAAGGATTTTTTGCTTATTGCTGGTAACTTGAATGATAATATTTTTCATCAGAGGTACTGTAGTAAATTGAGAGTACTCGTTTCAGTTTGTTATGAAATACATTGAGGGAATTTATTCAATATGTGCTTTCAAATACATTAAAAAAACATAGAAACTTTTATAAACACACAAACGTATTCAAATAGAAAAATATATGAACAGAACAAATGCTTATAATATCAAATTGATGGGTTCCGTGTCAATTTAACTATATTCTACATAGTGTAGGGAACACTAGCGCTGTGATAAGGGCCATGATTGCCATTGGCACAAATATCTTAAGAACGTACACAAATAGATAAATTGAGGTTTATTTATCAGTAATGACATTAGAACTACGCAGCATAAAATGAATATATAAGTACTGAACGAGTGATTAAAGTTATTACGTTACTTGTAAATAGAGTAACGTGCCGTAAAACAATATGTCGACATTCCGAAAACAATATTTTTTATAATTTAAAGATGAATATTATTATGTTTTGTTGTTTATTTACCGTGACAAAAATAATTTTCATCTCTATTGAATGTTCTGCACCTGTCCAATGTCCAAACTGTTTTAAGGCATTATTATAGAAACAAAAAAGCAAAGAAAACGTGCACCGAACCCAGACTGTGTATTTATGGATTATTCTTTCTATATACGCAATTAATACTTGCTCGTACGGTACAGCAACGTGAGGAAACCTGATTTTAATAGATTAATGTTAAATCTTCCATTCACCAATAACCAGATCAGCGTGCTCTATTCCCTTCATTGGAATTATAAATTGTACTGAAATCATAATGTTACGAAATTCAAAGGACTTATTCATAACCGTGCTAATTGGGTAAATAATGTTTCATCATGATTATTACATAATTCGCATATATAGCCACCAAATACTGATATAAAGTTAATATTAGCGTAAAATTAAGTGTGAATCCAAGTCAAGAAATTGGATCTTAACGACGTCCATTAAGTTGGGGAGACTATAAAATATGACTCCCGCTCAGTGCGTGCTGCGTATAAATGCCCTTAAATTTGCTCTTCAAGATGTTCGCAAGGACAGGACAGATACGTTTTTGTAGGTTAAGGGAAAATCCTCCATCACAAAATGAAAGAAACTTATTTTACGATTATATACATATATAAAAGCGAAAGCAACAAAATATAGATATAGCTAGATTGGCAAGGAACGTCCTTGGGGGTGAGCGCTGGTTTAATTTTTATGTGTAGAACCTATAACTTACCTTAGCTTTAATAACTTACTATAGCGTATAGCATAAATCACAATATGTTTCCTAGATCACTTCGGAATAAGCTCTCGATTGTTTAAATAATTTCCACGTTTTCCAGATATTAATTTCATACTCATTGTTATTGGAACAACTCATTTTTATTTCATTAATCAAGAGAGCAACCCTAGCAGTGTTAGCTGACGTTGCAAATAAGACAACCAAAATGAATTTCGACAAAGTAATTCCACTTTGAATACTGAGTAAGCACTCGTAGGTTTATTCAGAGGTCTTGCTGAATTTTCGAAATATAAAATAAGTCTGCTTAACGAAAGTAGTTCCAGAAGGTCCTAGATAGTTTTTTTATGGTCTGATGGTCTAGGCTGACCTTTTAAATATTACAAAAATTAAATATTGGAAACTCACGATTAGGAGTTATAATAAATCGTTTTGGAAAATGCAAAACCTTGGATTACCTATCAAAATAAAATGTGAATAAACCATATGCACTATTCATTTTACTATTATATTAAAATTATCAGTGATAAGGATTATTTTAAGTGTTTAAAAAACAAACGAACACTGCGGTAAGAAAAGTTCTTCTCAACTTTGTTATTATATAAAAAATTTATGTTAAGAGTTTGCCAAGTCGACTGAAAAACGGATTTAAGCTCTTCTTTTTGAACTTATAACAACTTTTTAATAAGTCAAAAATTAATGTTTTATGTTATTAGTTTAATTTAATAACAATATTTCAAAGTTAACTTTTATCAACGTTACGTGTACGTTTTGAATATTTTTACCTCTCGACTCACATTGTGGATTTATGCTTAGCAAGAAATACATAACTGCAAGCATTTCAATTAATTTTGAATTAGTACAATATTTATTTATTGGGCGTAGAACTACGAAAGCATGAACACATACTATCCGAAATAATAAAACTACAACAATGTATAGTGTATATATACATTCCTTTTGATGTGTGATCTTCTGAACTAAATTTTTTTTTTAAGCATAACGTGGTGCAAAAAATTCTTTCAAATATGGGGGCATTTAAGCATGTTTATGTCTTCACGTTACGTGATTATCTCCAGGAAAATGTAAATGGAAAGAAAGATATTGCAATTGTTTGTTTCAACTTCATCAGTACCTAAACAGCAATTAAGATGCCCCAATTATTTGTCAGTATTCCATTACTTCCAAACCTCCTATAATCAATTGCTTCTCAAGTGTTGAAGTTAAATTACTTTGAATATTCGCAAAATCATGTAATTGACGACTTCAAAACTGAGCCAAACATTTCGCTCAAAATAGATCTCAATTGACTCAACCTTCCAATGTCAAATGCTCTTATTAATTAATGTCGTCGATGTCATTTAAGTGAAATTAAATTTATTTTTTACATCTTTTAATTTAAAAGATCTTATGAATACGTTTTTATTCAACGATCCATGTTGATTAGCCACTTGGAGCGAAAATGTTTTATGAGACTGCTTTTGATTTAGGTCTAATCAACTGTCACTTTGAGTATAATAAAGAATTTTGTGCTAGAAAATGTTCATTACTTTTAGAGTATATATGATTAGGGAATAGTCTTATTAAAGTCAGTAAAAGTCATAAAATGTAATAATAACTTAATGTCAATAACAGAGATATGTTTTTTATCACACTTGTACTTCGAATTGAAACGGTGGTATTTTATATAAGGTTGTTTTACATAGAAAATTGACGTTATGTAAATCAATCTTAAAATCCAAGTTTTTTAATATGTTTTGTAATTTTGTTCTGAATCATTGTTTTGAATAATTAAAATTTTTGAAGGCGTTTTGTCTGCTCCATCTGAGTCCTGATTCGGTGCGATATGTTGTGGAGTGCGTGGTCTGGCGTGTGTCTTTTGTTTACCGCCACGGTTTGCAGATTCACGACAGATTTCGTGACGAATTATATCTGCCGTCTGGCCAGATTTAAGAAGTCTGTAGTGAAGGACACCGATACTAGTTCATCAAACGCTAACAAGTTTTTTTTGTGTAAAATCGGGACAGAATTTGACTGGTGTTCCAGGGTTCAGCCATTGCGATGAGTGGTTCCAATTAAGTACAAGATTCGTTTTTAATCGCAATCTTGGTAGTCTGATAGTTCGTCATCTCAACAGTTAGTAACAAAACTCCCTTCGTCAGTCATTTAACTTTTGGAACATACAGCAATATCATTACAGGTCTTGGTGAGTGAAGGGACTATGTATGTGAATAACTAAGTGAGATTTTGTCTATGAATATTAGGTCAATTTACCGATACCTTATAAAAGTTGATAATTGTCAAAAAGTTTAATAATTACCAAAAAAACGAATAAACCAATTTTTATCTTTTTCTTGCCCACTACCACATGTTTACTCATGAAAAAACTGACGAAAACAAAAAATAATACAGTATCTGACAGTAATGACAGCTTTCAATGTGGAAAGAAATTGCCTTGACGCGGTGCCCATTGTTTTTAAAATCATCAAAAAAGTTGCCTATCTTAATTTTCATTTTTAAACATATCTCATAATAAAGTGGGCCAAGACTTATAAATGATATTGTAATAGCTCACAAACTGGCGCGATCGTAAAGTATCCACTTTACGATGCATAAAATTAACTCACTTAGGACAACGAAACCTACTCAGCTCAGATGTTATAATTCTATTATAATAACAAAAAGATATAAAACGTGAGTTAAGATTATTATTAGATAGTTAATAAAAAATTAAAGAAGTCTGGGAATAGATTATTTAATAATATTCTTTATATATTGTAATTGAATATAAACCATATTTAATTGATTCATAATTTTATAATACTGTATTTGTATATCCCGTAGCTTGTAGCATATTTTCTTTGGTTACGAAATTCGTAGTGCACTACAACTTGTCTCGCCTTGATAATTGTTCGATCATAGAATAATTATACGTCTGTGACGTAAGCCAATGTAATTCGCTGCCGTGCCGTGGGTTGAGGAGCTGGAGACAGCATGTTAGCGAGTTTGAGCTTTTTGCCTGCTAATGCGCAGCGGTGATCGCAACTCGAGGGAAAAACAGCTTTTTTGTTTTATTATACCACCCTCATTTGTTTTATTATAATATACAGTCCACTAAATATATTCAATAATACTGACTTTAGGAAATCTCAGTACTAAGCATTTTAGCATAGTTTTTAAAAGATATTGTACAGAATACGTCTATAGAGAAACTCTGTCGAAGTATCACCACTGTTTTTCTTACAAGCGATTACGATTTAAATAACAGCTTATAAGTAAGTACATTGTGTGTATTCGGGAAATAAATAGTTCTGAATTTCATATAGCAATAACTTTTACTCTCTCTATGACTTATTGCAAGATGTACTATGAAAAGAAATATATGAAATATTAAACGTAATATTACATTACTAATGTAATTATTATATGTAACTCCACATATGTAATTATTAAAGCCAAGTACTTTTATAAGAAGCCGATAACATTATTACTTATGTCTAAAAAGCTTAGAGTAAACCAATCTACCCTCTTCACCTGCCAAATGGTTTGGAAATTGAGACCTCTCTAGAATCTCATGATTATTCTTTGTTTTTCGACAATTGTTTCAAGAAAACCATACAAACGAAGGAAAATGTATAAGGAAGTATTCTAAGGTTCTTTTTGTAGAAGAAATAAGATATTTACTTAACAATGAACAGCAAAGATTTTTTTAGTACACTTACATGAGTAAAAATAAGACCTTTCACAAAAACAGTACATTGCATATTCTAAAAATGAAAATGAGAGAGTACTTAAATATGCTTTATCTAATATTACTTGTTTCTTGATAATTTACAGGTAAATATTAAATTATGTCTATTACTTTAGTAATACTTGTTTCTTAATATAGTTACAAATAAATATAAAACACTACTATTTCTGTTAAACATTAGAGTTTTATAACTTGGTCAGATACACCACAAAAAATCTTTGAAAGAAATATGCAATATTATAATATAGACTATCCGGGTATATATAATATAGACTAATCTTTCGAAGCTATTTGTAAACCTTTGTTTCTCCTATTAGATATTTATAAAAATCATCTACTGTCACAAACAATTTCATTATTTGAATTCATTACATTTATGAATATTGTATCTATTTTGATAGGGTTTCATATCCTCTTTATATAAAGCTTTCCCTCCGCAAATAATTAAGTATTTTTGTGATCATTATATATGAATCGTATTAGGTGCAGGATAACTTAACTACCCACGTTTAGTATTATAATGGCGGTTCTACACTCTTGTCACAACTTTTCGGACCTAAGTTTAGAGCATACTATGTCCACACCTGAATCCATTGACCTGCGAATCAAAGCAATGTATTCAGCCGCTAACGTCTCGGTTACTTTGAACAGACGCTAGAACATAAAAAAAGGTTGCAAATAAGAGCTCTTTGCAAATATATATAATATTACGGTTCGGCAGTCGGCACACAGTGGATCTAAATTAACTGCGGATAAACAGAATCGCGTTATTAAGGAAGTTGAGCTCGCTTTCGGGACTCCGGGGATGCCGTACGCATCCTTACAGAACTGGATATCTTCTTTGATATTAATATTACATGGAAAGGTTATATAATTCCGTTGTATTGCTATAAATTGATTTAACCTCTGCCTTTGTACATTTTTGTTTCGAAATTGGATTAAACGTTGTGTTTATAATAATTTATATCTTTCATCATTTTTGTTTAAAAAAATAGGTATAATTCGAAAAGTCTTCATTGAAACTATGAAATTCTGCGCGTATCACCTCAAGTTCTCTGCTCCACAGCTGGACATTTTAAGGTTTTTTAGATCCATTTACCCGAGGTATTTCTTTCTGACTGAGAGTCTAGAAATACCTTACCCGATAATACCCTTGCGAGCCGCGGATTATCACTGGAGAACACTGTAACAAATATAAAAGTAGTATTAACACACATTAGTCGAACAAAATAATACCTCACTAAGATCAATTATATTTCTAAAAAACATCATTTGTTAAGGTATGAAATTTAAAATAATCAATATCTCTATGCTATTTTTATTCTGCTTTTTCGTTTCGAACAATTTTTAAGTTTCACCCCATCCAGTATTATACAACTGTTACTTCGTACTGTTTATCTCGCATGAATAGTTTCCCGTTCATATCAAAAGTTGTTTTATCCTGAACTCAGCTCACTCGTTGAGCCATAAATATAACCACTTGTAAAATGTATACTGGCGTTGGAAACTTCGATTAGTTTACAGCACATTTCTGGGAAGCCAATTTATTCAACGTTCGTTAACAGCGTTAATTCATCTGAGACAGGTCGGGGACAGACACTCCACAGGGGTCGTGCCGAAAATATATGGAATGATTTCCAAATATTTGTTTGTTGTAAAATAAATTAATTACTCTTATAAGAATGTAAAGCTTTACCCTAAAGAGAACATGAGAACGTTTATTGATAGTTTTCCTTAAATTAAAAAAATACATGAATATATCATATAACTCAATACCTAATCAACTATAATGCCAATAGTTAGAGGTTAAACAGGAATACAGTGCTATAAGATCAGAAATTTTATATAATATTTATAATAAAGTAGTGACTAAGTTTCATCCGATTCAATCGTGATTATTTTTTGCAGTACAAGAAAATAATTACAAATATAAGCAATATTTCCTGATATTATCGCTTTCAACCAAAAAAAAAACAAACAGCTTTATAATATAAGCTTAGATCATGTATCACTTACCTATTCAATTCTATAATTGTTATAATGCAACAAATATTGTACATCCTTTTGTTAATGTTACGCAGAGTACAGCATATCCATACGTCCATTAATTTAGAAATTGAAGTATCTGTCAAGTACATTAATCATCATAAGAAGTTATTTTACGAGCAGTACTATCGGAGTGTTGGTACAGCCACCATAAAGGATACAGGTTTGTCAGGCTCGGCACGTAAGCTCTATGCGCTCTTATCGCGACCATTAAACTATGTTCATGATAAAGTTATATTTGAAAAATTATAGCTCTCGTAAAAGCTGAGACGCAGCCGGTGTAGCGGCACATAAACCCGTAAGCTGAACGGGAAACGCATAAAACTCTTCTTCGTAAATGCATGCCGTTCTTAACATGCTCAATCAAAATTAATGTGCCTAAGAGTGCGTTGAGATTGGACTTTTGTGTGACCTACTCGATACTATCTATTTACAATCGCCTTTGGGGCTAACAATCAACCGAGCATAGTTACGTTAAAATAAATAAGCTATTCCATATTGTATGGTATATTCATAAAAATGCGGTCTGCAGATTACGTCAAACAATTAATAATGCAGTAACTTTGATGAAAATATATATATCTTTGCTAATTCTTCACGTAGGTTTCGTTCAATTGTTATTTTAAGGGCCTGATTGGTGTAAAATATTGTAATCTCCTTTTTTCGACTTTTAAAGTTATATAATAACACACTCGGTGTCGTTACTTCCAAGTAATTATGTATTTTATATGTGTATATACATAATATTATTTTTTCTTTAGCTTTTTATTATTTACTAACACATTTAGTTAAAAAAATATAATTGAATAGAGTTATTGCAAGCTATAGTGTGGAAATTTAAACGTGTCGATATATGTAAAGAGTATATGTCAAATATTTAGTTTGCACCGCCAATATACCTGCACAAAATGTATTTAAAGTCGGTTTATAATTGAATGTAAACAATAGGTGAGACGTACTTAACGGGGCCGATTGGAGCAACTGAAGCTGTTTGAATGTAAATGAGCTGCAAGCAGACTGACGGGGACTCAGCGAACTTAGACCTGGAGAAAATGCACCGCTGTTTGTCGTTGCAACAGAATAATCACTACATAAGTGACTCAGCTCAACATAAACATATGCTTTCGATTAAAGAGAGTTTTTCAAGGGATGGGGTCGTAAAGGAAAAAATTCTGCTGATTGGGTTCATAAAGGCTGCGGAAACATGGAGGGCGGATAAAAAAAATAACATTTTGCTAAACGACATTTTATCAAAATATTTATATAAATATAATGTGCAGCAACGTGCTTGGTCCAATAAAGTTAACATATTTTAATGATAAACGTTTTATTTACATTAGGACACTGTATTTAATTGCATACCATTAAGGTATTTTTTTAAAACCGATACAAATGTCAAAAGAACTATATCGCATTCAGTTGGGAAGAAACGTAAACTCCGTGAACATTGTAGACCGAATTTTTTTAAAGAGACCCTTTTAAATTTCGTAATTAGGAATGTAAAAAGGAATAGAGTCTGTCCCGAGTCTCAACATCAGAAATCACGACCCTCGTGTTCTCATTTTAATCGTTATCAAGTTTTTCAATGTTTTTTTTTTCTTTTATATTTCAACTATCAACCCGCCCCGGGTGGAAATAAAAAATAAAAAAGAATTATTAAAAAATAAAACAGGGAACAATGTGAATTTCTACAATAACAACATTTGTACATTACGGTGCTGAAAACTAATTTTAACATCATCTGCTATAATCTCTTTTTTTTATAACTTTTCAGGCATTATTTTCTAAAAAAGATTATATCTAATTAGACCACTCATTCTATGAAATATATTTTATTCTATGAAAACAGTGTTTTAGTTAAATGTGTTTAAAAATTAATTCATGTTTTAAATAAAGTATCAAGAAGCATAATTAAGCAGAATTGGTTTTCATGAATAAATAACATAATTCTGGCCTAATATACTCGAACTGAACTATTTTTAAGGTGTATTATTTAAACAAACTACAATAATAGATCGCTTCGGTACAAATTATCTCAACTTTTCATGTTTTGCCAAGGATGACTCAAAATTGGATTTGTGTATATTTTGATTAACTGCTAATATAAACTAATATATACTATAATATTTAATATATATACTAATAATAAGCTATAAAATAAGACCTTAGCTATATAATTAGCGAATTATATAAATCGACAGATGAATTAAATATTAGATTCAATAAAATTAATAAATTAAGTATCAGTTTATTCACAGATTCAATCGTTTCGTTTATTTTTAAAAAGATTTTAGACAAAATCCCAAAGTTAAATGCTTATGTAATTTGGTCATTGTTTGTAAACTTGAAGTAATTAATAAGTTAAACAAACTTGCTCATACTTTACATTTTTTGGCATTCTTGTACAGAGCATTATTAAAAGTTTTAATTTGAAATACATGTACCATAGAAACATTTTACTCTACAGCTGTACTGTGGATACTGTATAGTACAACTATAGAATAAAATGAGATTTCCAAATGTCCTTTTAATACTTTTTGTTTCCCCAGACGGTACGTGTCGGTACAGAATATATAATAACAGTTGCTGTTATTTATTACTGATTGATTTATCGATAATGTAAATCACTGCACATGGAGCATCATTAAAAAAATGTCACAAAAGAGAAATCACTAAAGTATTTTTTTTTGATTATGTAAACTTTTGAGTAATAAATATGCCTTAAAAACTAACTCAAAGCAAGCGATTTAGGCAAGCCCTCGCCCTGTGCAAATACTCAAAAGGTGCGACACCTGATTTCTCAGTGGTGTCGAATATCGGGCTCTGAAAAAAATATAATGAAGAATGAATGCATTGGTGTGTTGGTGCTATATTGCGTTAGAAAGATGCTCTACTATTCAGATACTGAATGGTGTTTAATCTGTGGTCGTATCTCCGACAAGCGTTGTGTGTAATTATTGTTTCATGAAGCCTGCAGGTGCACTAATTGAAGTCCGTACGTGTTGTTCAGTCTCCAAATTGTATTTGCGAATATTATGGACATTAGCATACATTAAACCATTTAAATTTTTATTCATATATAGGGGTAAAGCTACCATTTATGTATTAATAAAACATCCATCATCATCTAGGCATCGGTGGTAGATTTGGCTCATGGCATTCCACTCCGAAATAAAAAAGTTAGCTCATGGAAATACACAGGACCATTGAGTTAAGGGGGAATATTTGACTATATATATTTTTCATAGAATGGAAACTCGAAATGTCCGTTCGTCTAATCGTGTTTCACAGGACTGAAGCAATAACAAAGTTATCGTTGTACAGAGAGCTCAAAGATACATTCAGTGCAGGAGTGCATCAACATGCTCACTGCAATCCAATTAATGTGAGTGAAAAAGTCCTGTCGCATTGTGCCTTGATGATATTATACCGAAAGGTTATTAATAAACTATTAAACTGTACACCATTTACACTAGCCTTAAATTTTGTTCACAGTATGAATTAGTTATACGCATTGTAAGTATCAAATTGGTTTGGAATGGTTTACCGTTTGAACACGTAGGCCTGAAATGCGATAGTAGGTTAGTTAATGGAAACGTCGATGCTGATACTTTTATTCTACTCTCTGAATTTCTATGGAATTCTGTAATTTTTATTAAAATATATTCCTTTATAAAATATAAATTTGGGCAAAATAAGTCGTGTGATAGACGCAATCTGGTACGTGATTCATATTGGATCCGCGCGCCCTTTGATCATTAGCGCGCTGTCGTAGCTTACGTGAGATTCAAAACAATTCATAAGACGTAATATTGTAAAAGAAGTATAAGCAAATATTCTGAGACTGTATTACTCATAAGACTTACTAATCGATCGATATTGGATCGTATTTGGAGTGAAGTTCACTGTAGTATCTTTGTTAGTGTTAATTAATTTATTAATTTTCACTCATTTTAAGTCTATCATTACTGCTATTACTAATGTGATAGACCTTCACACAACCTATACTTATACATACACATAAACGAAAAATCGATTTACCTACATACTTAAAACTAGTCGCTCTTTTAAACTCAGCCAGACACAATTCCAAAAATTTCCACAGAAAAGCCCTCAAAGGAGATTAATTAAGAAAGATATAAATACAAACTAGCGACTTGACTAGCGTTAAAATTATGAAATAGAAAAATTAAAATAAACCACTCACCGAGCTTGAATATATGTATACTATTTTTTAGGATTATCTTTATAATCAGACGAGGCTTTCTAAACAACCGTAGTAGCGATACGAGTACCCAATAAAAATTATATTATCAATATTAACGTTCTTTTGAATCATTTTATAATACAAATAACCTAATAAATTCAAATCAGACTGTACAACGTGGCCGAATGATATCTTAAATTAAAGTATATCGTTTTACTTTCATACGTAAAACGTATATTACATAATTATGCACTTTTAATATTTTTACAGAATTTCTTCAGGTAATTTTATATTAACAATTCACTTTGAGATACAAATTTACATGGTGATTGAGAGAAAATTGACAAAATTAAAAAATTATTGGTTTCCCTTTCATTTGAGCAAAGCTTTTATCCTTAACTTTCATGTATTTACAACGATATTTAATATATTGTTTAGTTATATGTGAATATTCTATCCATTTTAACCTTTTACTAACTCACATTGAAAGATGAACGATGTCTTACCTTCGTTACTTGTCAAAGAACTGAAGCTCACTCGAGGATGTGGCTTAAGACCTAATAGACGACTTTCACTTTGCGACCAGACAACTTGATTCCAGTCGTAGAGGAGGAGTGAGGAGTGTGAGGGAATTTCTTTTTTAATACCAATGCCACTCAGTAAGATATATTCCTATCCGTGCTGGTTTCAGATACTTTAGATTACAGTTTGCTATGTCTGAAGGGTTCGTACATAGGTTCGTTCTGTAGCTGCACAGTAATAATGCATGAAACTCAATATTAATTTCCTAATAATTTATATATTACATTCCTGAGAAGCCAAACATAAAGTGTATCTTGGCTCTTTACCTAATTGGGCGGTCATTAATTTATAATATACAATAATTACATACTATTACCACATATACATATATGTTATTGACTGAGTCATTAATTAAAGCACGTAGAACGATGTTCCCTCTATAATCAAGGAATAATTAACCAACGATTTATATGTGAATAAGTTTGACGCGACGATGTGGCGTCACAAATTTCTGAGCGTTCATTAAACGCTTCATCTCACAACTGTCCACCACATTAAAAAACCACCCTTTAAAAGTCGTTTATTGCCTCAGCCTTTCTAGTGACTTGAATTAATTAACGTTTATCAAAAACTTTGAGGTGAACATAATAAGCTAATGCTCATACTTGAATTGTTCACTTAGAAGAAATTTAGTAATATCATCAAGTAGCTAAAAATAAACTATCAATTTTTAGTTTATTGCGAATATTAAAACCAAGGGCGAGTAAAGTGAACATTGGTTATTACATTCGAACCCTTTTTACTGTGTCATAAAAATGGCTATCAAATAGGCTTTTCAATACGTATCAACTTGCGATATAATGCTTAAACGTTTGACTGTTTCAAATTCTATAGTCATAAAAATGATTTTACATGTTCTGTATGAACGAATAGTAATAATAAAATGGGAGACATTTCACACACGCTCGGTTAGGTACAAGGTTACCTTTTTATTGCTTGTGCTATGGGTACTTATAAACCTGATGAACATCTATATTGTCACTTATATACTATTTCTAAATCACTACATAGTATAAAACAAAGTCGCTTTCTCTGTCCCTTTGTATGCTTAAATTTTTCAAACTACGCAACGGATGTTGATGCGGTTTTTTTTAATAGATAGAGTGATTCAAAGGGGAAAGTTTATATGTATAATAACATCCATTAAATAGTAGAGAAGTACTGTTGTATTTTTGAGGTTTCTAATGTGATGTCGTAAATAATTAAATTTTTTCCGCTTACATTGCAAACGCAGGCTGAACCCTACGAGTTTTATCAAAATAATGTACTAAGTATTGTACACATTGAAAAGGTCTACAGAAAAGTCCCTGATGGTATTTGTCTATCTCTGATTCTCTCTTACGACAAATTATGGCTAATTTTCGAAGCGATTTTAACCAATACAGCATTAATCCTTCACCAATTAAATACCTTGAATACATTGTTCATTTAATATAGATCTATATGGCTCTATACACCGTATGATTTAAGTGAATATTTTCGAAGATATTACAGATTTAAAAATTGCGGGACGTAGCGTACGCGGCGGTCTTACGTTTTATTATTTTTTCTGTAGTGTGTATGTCACTGAACTTATCTCAAACGACTGGACCGATTTTGATGAAATTTTTTGTGTGTGTTCAAGGGGACCGGGGAGGGGATTTAGTATTCACAGCATTGCACCCGTGCGAAGCCGGGGCTTGACCGATTCTCATGAAACTTTGTGAGCGTATTGGGTAGGTCTGAGAATCGGCCAACATTTTTTTTTTTTCCCCCCCATTTTTTTTTTTTTTGGGTAGTCCACCCCTAAATTTATTTATATTTTTTAAACATTTTCTTTTTTTTATAAAAAAATACAAAAAAATACATAAAACCCTAATTTTTCCCCCCTCCCCCAACCCCCCTTTTTTTTTTTTTTTTTATTAAAAAATAAAATCCCTTTTTTGGCAAAGCCCCTTTTTTCCGCCCCCTTTTTTTTTTTTTTTCCCCCCCCCCCCCCGGCGCGCCGCTTTTTTTTTTTTTTTTTTTTTTTTTTTCCCCTTCCCGAACCCTGGACCCCCTATTTAGCTGTCCAGCAAGGTAACCATTAGAAAAAGATGCAATCTGAAATAATTCCAGAAATGGGTTCATATGTATTTATCTTAATTTATCACTTTTTCTCATTTATTGCTGGAAAACACTTAGAACGCGAGCTATGTCAATAATGTAATAAGTAACACTTTAAATGTGTAACAGAAGGGTATTCATAAATGAGTGCTTAATACAACATATTTTTTAAACACTATAGCTATAGCTGACGCTTTTTCGAATCATCATTATCTTGGTCGTACTGAGAAACTGAACAGCCTCAACATTCACGTGATAAAAAAAACTTTAATGGCAGTATTATTAAACCTCTATAATATAAATGAACATACGATATGAGAGCCAATTAGCGTGAATAAAATGTAGATGTTACAGACTGGATGAACAATGACTACGCATTGACCACTGTATTGCCAATATATACAATAATTGGTTTTACATTTTAATTGCATTGCGGTTGTTTAATAAGCAGTTAATTAATGGTTAAAGTTAATGATCTATGAATTAACTGTCAAATTGTCAATTTCACTCTTGTGACACCAATGATTCAGATACGTAAGTTAACTTGATGTATGTCGGAGTAGAGACGATATATGGGCTTATAAATTAACAACGTTAAACATACAGCTCTATAAACTAGTAACTCTTCAAATGTCATCAGTAATAATTATTCCATAGTCATGGTTATTATGTAGCCGGATCATTAATTTATGAGAAGCTTTGAAAGTCAAAAACAGTGAAACTTAAAGTAATTGTTTGACAATCGTAAATAGCAAGTCGGGTACCGTTTCCGCAGTTTGTTATTGTTAAAGTCAGCTGCAGGGTGGGGTTGTTTGTTCATATTCGAGTTGCTATTAATGCTGGGATCAATTGGTACGAACATCAGTTCGATTGAGCGTTCGAACTAGAGGCTTTTGTTTAAACAACTTAAGTATGTAAAATGGCTGAATAACTACTTATCTAAGACGTCACTATGGATGTCATTCTCTCTCACTTCTCCCGTTTAAAAAAACATTCCTCCGAGAATCAACCTCATTTCTTCGTAGAACTTTCTTTCGTTTCTTTATGAAACTCTCCCTTTTCAGTTATGTTTTTTTTAATGAATTGAATACGAGAAGAATCAACAGCATTATATTTAAATGTTTAACTAACTTTCACTCTTTGTTTTTCCTTATATGATTTTATATTTTACATTAAAACTCATTTGATTTGGTTGGTGACACATAAACTACTCTTTTTCTTGACTTGGAAAATGAAGACCAAGAAATATTCCCATATCTATTTGAAGCTTATGGCAGTTCACAAACCTACCGAGTATTACCAATACGCCTAACATAACATTTGTATATAATATAACGTACACCTACACACATCAGCAATGTAAATATACTTTTTTTACGGCGTATGTTTGTTATGTTCTTTCTGGAGGAAAATCTTTAAAGCCATGTGTGGTAATCGCCGTGCCAGGAATGTGCGAAAGTGTGTAATCTGGTTAAATCATGGTATTTCAATGGATCAATCGCAAAAAAATAGTTATTAAAAAGACTTATTAATTATAATTCTTCTTCGTATAGCAGGAGCGTATAATTTGATAAGTATTCACTGCAGTATTTATTTATTCATACTTTGTTGCACTCAAGTAAACATGACCATAAAATAAGGAATTTATCGCTGAGAAGCGAAAACCAAAAGAATCTGTTCAGAAACAAAAGAAATATATGACAGTATTGTTTACGCCTGGACTTCGAGAGACAGAGACCAGATGGCGTCAGTGGACCGTGCACATCGTTATAAATCTGATAAACTTTTTTAACGGCCTCTGCACCTAGCAATCGCGATTTATAGCGAGCAGCTCTGCTGGGTCGGCACGCTCTACTTCGACAAGGCTAAAAAACAACACCTGGTATGCCGAAGCAACGAGTATCATCCATCGCCTACTATCTAACGTAGGGGGCCTCGCCACACCGTCATCAGCGGATCCGAATTAACCCAACGATAAACTCAAAATCTTCGTCAGGGAAGGCGAGCCCCCGTGCTTTGAAATTTCTCATCTCACCTCTATGAGATTCTGTCCACCCTTCGGGCGATGTCCCCACTCCAAGCCGAGGTTGGAGTCTTACACGAAGGACGACCTTGCGTTAGTCGCGGCATGATCATTATTTTCTTGGCAGATCTTCACTCGTCACTCAGCCCGAGCTAAGCTTTCAAGTCTCTTCAAGCGAACAGCGAGATTCCCTTCATAAAAATGGTCGACATACATTTATGAAGAACGATTGGGTCTTGGTGCATGGATCATTGCCTTTGGTCAGTGAGTACTGCTAAACTATTGAATGTGGAATAGTGCTCCCAACAATTAGTAGTGTCCTTATTGCGGTCGGTGCGTGGAACTCTGTCTCTGACAGCCAGTATCGCCCTTACTGCCGTTACGTACCAACGTTCACAAATAGTTATTGAGTTAGTCTTTACATAAATTTACGATTAAACTATTTTATAAGTTAGTGATTGTTGAATTTAAATTAATCGCTGTTCTGTCATATCATTGCTTCCTTTCTTATGTTTAGGCTAAACCATGGATATATTACATTACACCACAAAAAATATAAATAACATACAGAATCCTCATGTTTTGCGTTTTTTGTGTCGGTTAGTAAAATAAATTATTTCTTAATCTCAAGCGTAGGAAACAATTAAATTTGTTATTTATACAGTACGTTTGAGGTATAAAAAGTAAATAAAAGCAACATTTTAAATGAGATTCCTGTGTGTGTTTCTGTCTGAGACTTAAAGATGAGACATCGCAATTTCAAAGCAATTACGTTTTAAGTAGGCTCTTTAAATTAATATACAACATTAATTCTTTATCTTTGAATTTTGGGAGCTTCTTTTGCTCTGATATTATTTTTGTGCATAATTTAAAATTGTCTACACTAGCTGTGTTTATAGGTAATCATGCGATCTTGACTTCAACGAGGTCTTATTTAATCATTTTATCATATATCTATGTAATAAACTTGGCTCTTACATAGAAGAATAAACAACGAACCAGCATTTGAAGACTGACGATCAGTTTTAATAAGGCTGATCGCGAACATACCTTAACAAAGATAATTGATTAATGAATGCACAAATCGATCAAAATATTTTATATAAAGACAGCGATTTAAAATATTTCCTGTTCTCGTTATTGAAGGAATCAAGTTTCCTTAGTGAATTTTATTGAATTTTTTGCTTGCCTGAGGTAAATAAGTTGCTTGTTGAGGCTTATTAGGCCAAAACAATTTAAGTAATACGGTGGAAATATCTGAATTGATTAGGATTATGTGATATATAGAACATTCGCTTTCTCCACAATCAAAACAATTTGGGCAGCGAGGCCTTAGACACAAAAGGAAAATCAATTTAACACTGTTTCCTACTATTGTTTCACATTCGTAATCCGGGAATCAACTATAGAACCATAGCTTTTGTTTACTGAGTTAATTCAATACACTCTGACAAAATAATTTGAATGTTTATACAACGATGTCACGAGTAATGTTATTAATAATTTGTACAATCGTCTTAGTAATATTTACAATTTTCATTCGCAAACAGTCATAAGGGTTTAATTTGCTAATGAAATGTATTTAAGGAACGTACATGTAGAGGTTATTCAAAGCCTTCGCGACTTAATATACTATATTGTATTCGTATATTTCAAAGTATATAGGGGAGATCATGAAATGGAAATCCTGGAAATCACTGCTCGGGCTCATCTTCGTAAGGTAGTCCGCGGTGATGCTGAGAAGATAACTGTAATTAATAATACTTTTAATAAAATACAGGTAATTGAAGTACCCGTATTTTCCCGTCTTTACTTTCTGGTCCTAGTCTCTGGTCTATAATAATAAATTTATATATATAATAAATTTATTTATTAGCGACTAAAACTGTGTAAACAAAGAAGGTTTTCCTGTATCATAAATCCAATACAAAGTGAGAATTTTTGAAAAATGTTATTGCCGTATTAATCGCATTAAATTATATAAAAAGTCACAATAAAAGTTGTTATATTATTTATTCCAATTACAGCAGATGAAATAGCCGTGTTGTGTAAATATGGCTTGCATTATGAAGCTATTTGTCTCCAAAGAATGTGCAGAGTTCTTTCTCTAAAAATTTAATCAACGCGAAGTTTCGGGTCGCGGGCTTTAGAGGGATGAAAGTGGAGGGAGGGGAGAGGGGTTCATATAAAAAGCACGATACTGTGAAAGGGCGACCGGAGGTCAGTTGGGGTATGTGAGTGTTTTCCGCTTTAGATGTCTTGACCGTCTCTCACATCGCTTCGTAACGAGCAATGTAGCAAGTATAGTATTTAGGTATATAATATTTTCTTTCCTGAAATTAATATGGGGCCTATTAGATTTAGAATGAAATGTTTAGATGAACTTTCGTTATTCTTTGTTATCCGTATTCTATATTTGAAATGCATAATTTTTAGACTATGTTCGTAGAGCATGATAGATTAGCTATCGACTCATAAATTGAATTGAATTTATTTATTGAAACCATTGAACTCAGTGGGCGCCAGGGCAAAACAATATTTGGTACATAGTCAGCAGTGAGCACCCAAATGATTTCATTGCCACTGCCTCTTCTTAAACCCATAGTAACGTATAGCAACTTTTTAAAAACACCTATGCTTGACAGCATATGTGATGTGATGATGCTTAAAGAATACGGTGTGAGACACATCCTAGAGTCCTTTTTTAACATTTTGCAAAATCGCTGACAAAGCAGGTCCAGCCGTATGTGTGCACAGTAGGGTCGGGTCTCGCGTGTTCTCATAAATTGCATTTTTTGAGAGCACTCTGAGCACTAGACTGGACGTAAACCTGTGAATTGTTGCACATTTTGTATTAAATTATATTACTGTTGCTATTTATACTTGACACGGATGTATCAATATTGATTAAGTAATACTATAAAAGTAGTATATAGTGGAAAAACGTCATATTGTAACGGCATTATGGTAAATTATTACAATTCCTTTATGGGTACAAATAGGTCGAGATTCAAAGCCAATATTAAAATTCTAACGAAGATTTTTTTTACAAAAAACCAAAAAAAAATTTAAAATGTGTAACATTATAACTTTTTATACTCGTATTTTTTAATTATAATAAATAATAGTGATGAATGTCACGTAAATGAAAGTCGATAATATGAATTCATGTTACATTTCACAGTCTTTTGATCATTTTGTTCAAATATATTATGACATAATGAAATAGCGGCATTGGAATTCTTGTGTAACTGAACATGTGACAGTGATGTAGGTCCTTAAACACAGGAAGCACCCTGCCTAAAAATAAAGGCAATTTTTCGTTCAACACATTTTTCGTTTATTTTATCGTTTATTATTCCATACTTACATATCAAGATATTGCTCAGAATCTAAAAATATATGCGGCTATAAAATGGACTATACAGTTTTTTACATTAATTATATGTGTACAAACCAATCCGTAAACTTGAAACGAACGGTGAACTATTAAAGAAGTTAAGGGTATGGAAACCAGCATTTTCAAAATTTTAATAATGAAAATCAGCGTCGTATGTGTTAGCGTAATAAGAAATATAGAAGAATCTTTAAAAATACATGCTATGTCACAAATATTAGAGTTAAATTTTCTTATTCTTAACATATTATATAAACACTGTAAAGCTCATTGGATCGGAAATGTTTTTCCACTGTCTTCGTTTATTCTTGTCTCCTTTTGGGAAAGTTGAACAAAGTATCTAATATTATTTTTGCCTTTTTGACGAAACGTGCCTCTTTACAATTGATTTAACAAGTCGAAATAATATTCGCACTTGAACGGTTTTCCTTGTAGCCTAATATGATAATGTGAATACAAACTTGTGTACAATACACCAATATACACTAGTGGCCTAGTGGTTTATATGTGCGATCAACCATGACGTCATATGTTAAGTCCTGGCACGGGAAGAATTATTTTTTTAAATTTACTCGCTAGTTCCGTGCCGATACATCTCGATCTATTTGAAGAGATATAAAAAAAGTCATGAAAATGTATTTTAATGAAACTATAAAATAATATGAACATATTTTATAGTTTCATTAAAATACACCTTTTTTCATAAATCAAGCCATAAGCGTCTCCGATGTTTAAAAAAGCTAGTAATATACATGTGTGGAGGACGAATGCGGACGAAGAAATATAGAGTTCATCGCATTAAGTAAATGAAGACTAAGGCGAATTTCATGTGAAATGAGACACACCTCTAAATGCGCTCGGAAAATTACCCTAAAAGCTCTATAAAATTAAGTTGGTTTGTATAAATCAAGTCAGGCACATTTTTTCTCCGAGTGAGCCAAAGTGGAGCCTGCCAAGTGATACCGCGGCTCGCCCCATTACTTCTGCTACTCCAGGGTAATTTAACAGCAGGCAAGCTCCTGGCTTACAACTTCACTATTGCGGCCAAAATAGGCACAATAACGGTTTAATGTTCCAAGTTCTTATATAAATTATACTAAATAGGGGAGTACGTCTTATTTTCATAAACTATTGTTTTTTGCGGCTTGATGAAATTATAGAAAGTTTTGGATGTACTCTTGATGAATGAGATAGTCAGTCAGATCACTGTAAGTATGAAATGATTTTTTTTTTTTTGGAACTTCGAACTTCTTAATGTAAAAAATCCATTATGGTTCTTTTATTGATTGAAATGTAATTTAATGTTAAATTAACACGATTTGGATTTTTTTATTAGGTTATTGTTTTTATTACTTTTTGGTTTATTGACATGAGTTTTTTATTATTATTTTACATAACGTTTGGGAATTGATTTTGTCCTAATTAGTAGTTCAAATAAAAAAAACAGGTTTAGACAGGTTTAGACAGACAAATATGAGACACTTAGTTTTTTGGGTGCTACGTCATTTAACTTATCAGATTCAGAATCTAGGGAACTTATTATATGAATTTAATATGATTTCTCAACGTAACATGTTCAATCTCATTACTTAAACATCCATCGATATGTCTGCGGGTCATACGTGCCGCAAAACATTCCCTATCGTCCGTCCTTCGATGCACTTTACTCGATTTGCAAAACATACTCGCATTACCCCTCACAACATCCGGCTTACTCACTGTGATACATTTTACTAAATAGATTCTTAAATATACATTTAACTACTTGATAATCGCCCCACTATTGAAAAATATTTAATATTTACTTTTATAGTCTATATAAAAATCCTAGCAAATTACCTATTCAACACAACAAGACAATAATCTTTGCTAAAATACGTTATTACTCGAAGTAAGTAAGTAAAGTAAGTATCTGTAAGTAACTATCACAATACTGCTAAATCATAAAAAATTATAAAACAGGCTAGAAATGTAAGTTTTTGTGAGAGCAAAGTATGTGTTTCTTTTCATAGGTCTTTGCATTTTTTAAGTTTGCGATATTCATGTACGAATATATAGATTCAGTGAGTAAGCTGTAGCATGTGTAGAGTTCATTCGATGTAGAAAATGCATAAGCCTAGCTTCCTTGAGTAATGTATGCGATGGGTCTGCGCCAGCCCCTCACGACACCGACTCACTTACCAACATTTGAATAAAACATCTTCACAACTCACAATTTTTTCTTAAGTTTTTGGTAATAAATGAAACATGTTTTTTCATTCGAAAGCCTTGTTACAAATAAATATTTATTTGTAAGGCTTTCACGCAAACAAATCTGAAATATGAAAATATCTAAACAAATTTGTTTTGAAAATTTTTTAATCAACGCAAGATATGAATATATCTGAATTATATTATAATTACCATTTTTAATTTTGCGCAAAAAACGTGCACGTAAATAATATTAATTTGTGTTACCACAATGCCGCTGGAAGTTACAAACTAAGTAATAAATTACACCGGTTAGTTACCCAAAATATTAAGGTGATAGACATTGAATGATATCCTCTGCTGTGATTTACGAGACTTTCAGGAATACCTGATTCTATCTCAACTTCTATATTACTTTTAGTTTATTCCACGTACATAGTATAATTCCTATAATAATTCAAACTATTCAATATACTTAAGAAAGTAACCCACGTTGCTTACTTGAGTAAGTCGTGTTAAAGCTGGATTATGGTATTTGACCTAACAGACCACCCGTTCGAATCCTAGATTAAATAATAATAAATCTTTATTACTTAAGAAAAAACAGCTATGCGACGGACAATAAATATTTTTTATTTGTGATTCATATTTTCTAATAAAAAAACTTTGAAGTCCTTGACACGTATTGCCAAAAATCAACAGTTCACACTTAACCGCTTAATGGACAAAAGCTTTCTTTAGAACCTTACATCAGCAATGGCAGAAGGTATGAAAAAATGTTGATATAATATATGCCAATACCATATCAATGTAAAGAAAATACCCTATATTATACTCGTTATACGTATGTTAATTAATAATACGATATATTAGTTATCCAAAGATGAATCTTTAAGATTTTACATCATTCATCTTTAAATAAATGGTAGTTATTTTGTCAGCCTTTTGTAACTCATATATTTTTAAGATACGCCGGATTAATAAAAATGTTTTAGCTTAATCATACGAGTATACTTATTAACAAGCCAACAAGTATTGGTAAATGAACAGCTGCTGCTCGAGTTGCTGGTAATCAATTGCTTAACACTAATAAAAGGAACTACTAAGTACATATTAAAATATCCTATAGAAATGTTGAGCGCTTTCACACCAATACAAAATGATCGCTTCGAGCAGAATATCCAATTTGTAAAACAATATTGGCGAGAGGAGGCGTTATCAATTTGTCCATTATGGATATTGGTTATTTGATAAAAACAGATACTTGAGATTGTTAAAATACGGCATCTGTAATTGAATCTTAGTGATTGAGCTTAGGTTGTAGGTCAGGTCAGGTTAGGTTGTCTTGATCTGATCATAAACCTAATCTGTGGTTGTCTAAACAATCGAAATGAAATGAATATTAAATTTTATTAATGTTCTGTTAAGTCACACTGTTGGTGACTGTTTAATTTATGATAAGATGTCGTATCCCGAGCTTGAATCAGTGATGTTTTGAATAATGATCTAACATTATTTATTCATAATAAATTCTTATTCGTTTCGTTAGTGTTTATTAACAAATTTCATTCAGCACAAGTCACCACTGGACATCACCCAGCTATGATACACCTTTGTTCTTTGGTCTACTCTCAATTTTCATCACATTCTTGAAGTGGAGGTTTGGTTCTCTTGGTGTTCTAGGCCTCACCATGCCCCATTCTGTCATTTTTACTATGGACTCATTTTTATAACATACCACAACATATAATTATATTCTCTCTGTATGGCCAAGCAAGTACAACATCACCCTCACGTAACATTATTAATTAAATCTCATTTGCATTCGTTTATGGCACCAACTTACACCAAACATACATTTTAATTAAATGTTCTGTTTTCAAATAGTATTCATTATCCGTTAGCTTTAGCAATAAACACAAATGGAGAAGAAACTCCTAATCATTATAATAAAATTATACGGCGAAAAAGTGTAGACTTAGATCTAAGGGAATTTTATTATTGTTACTAACCAAATTCAAAGAGGAGAAGGTTTCTCAATTTAGCTTCATGAACCGAATTTGGGGATTATTTATTTGTTGGAATCTGAGGATGGCATCCCAGAGTAAAGGTGGATCTTCGAAAATAGTAGTAGTAGTTCCTCTTGGAATCCGATATTTTTTATTGATAATAAAGTGAAAAGAGCCACCAAATGGTAATTTTAATGTTTTTACCACCCATCTTGTTTAAGAAACCTAATGATATTAATATATTTTTAATGCCATTATTCCTTAAGACATTCATTTGATTTCTTACCATCTAAATTCTAAATTGAACACTTCTAAAGAATACTATTTTCGTTCATCAATAAAATAAAAACAAAAGTTCAAGTAGCTATGTTATTCATGTTTTTAGTGTAATGTATAAGAATGAACTAAAATTGACATGAAAAATATCTCAGCATCCGTCTAGCCGGAGCTATAAGTGCTTAAAAACTCTGGTGATGGACTGCGCTTCCATCCCAATGACTGCGCTCTGCTAGACTGAAAAATTATCTCGTTCGACTATTTTGCACTAATAAATCCTAACTTTGAATCGTGTAACGAATTATTACGCGTTGGTGAACAATTTTCTTATTATCTACTATGTAAAATGGACAATTTAATACAAATTTGAATATAAACCATTTTATAACATTATACCTAATACGAATATTCGTATTAAGAGACTATTTTATTTGATGTCCATTTTAATATTACAGATAATATCTTAACATTTTTGGACGAAGTCCGATTATACCCATTCACACAGGGGTTCTTATCTCTTATTTATAACCGGATCTGTGACTTATGTCGTCTGGAGTAACAAATGCTAGTTTTCCCACCATTTCTTTTACTAAACCTCTTTGTATAAACTTAATACACTGAAAAGACTATTTCATTTCAGATAGATTAAATTTTAAAGACTATTTTTGTCTTTGTATATTGCAGTACGTACTAGATCGTGGTTAAACAGTAGAACAGCTTAGTGTACGCAGGAAACTACTACAGGGCGCGCGGAAATTGCGTACGCTCGCCCACAAGGATTACCCCTAAGATTACTTTGGTAATATTGAGTTCCTCACTCGGGACTTATGTCCATTGTTGGGTTTAAAATCGAGAAACATAAATAAGTGCTTTGACATTTTCCTTGTCATAGCTGTTTGATTGGTAAATAACGTTCGTAAGCCAATCATATGTGACAAGTTTCGTCGTTCAAATTACTACAAATGCTAAAAACTATGTCAACCTATGTAATCGTTTTGTCGTTTAAATTCTTAAAAATAACATTCTACAAAGAGAGATTTGATCTGATGAAATATCAAAGTTATTAATTGAAACTGTGTATGTATTAACTTAAAGGCAACAGTATTCGCAACTGTGACCCAGCTATGTCAAACAACTGCAGTTATGTAAAATCAATTTTATACGTTCACAGAAATACTAAAGTAATTTTATCGGACAGCTATTATTGGTGTAAAGTGTAGAAGATGGAGTGAAACTAATGAAAGATATATTCAAATCCGTTATTGTTCCTAATTGGCAGACCTAATAAAGAATGACGGGAAAATCGATTATCGAGTGATTAGGCTAAGGCCGCACTAGACAATCATTTATTATAATATTGTCTATTTTTGTTATAAAAATTTATAAGGCGTTGGCGTCAGCGCTTCAACAGAATTTTAAAGTGAGGACGCGGTACATAAATTATAGAATATAGAAGGTAATGTTTGACTTATCTTTGGTATATAATTTTGTCCGCTATACTATCTACTTTAATTTAGTTTGGCACAGATGCACGAAAAAGTTAATTTAGTATGCTCGTAGATATATCTTATTGTCATAAACTAAAAAAATATATTTTCGTGTATCATGTAAAATAGACGGCTTTGACGTTCGCTTTAAATTGGCAGGAAAATGTCGCAGTGCAGTCGTCGTCTGTACAAAGCTGCATATATTAAATAATTTTTATTTTCGCTACAAAACTTGTATAACTAGCAAGTAGCGGTAATAAATTATTCTTCAGGAAAGCTTCGAAAATACTTTTGATCTGTGCTAGCTGTCCTAGATAAAATTGATGAGGTCTTTCCGATTCTCGATGACAGACAAAACGTTAACTACGAGACTGTAATGTTCTGTTAAAATATGTTGTTTATTTATTTTGTAAAGGTTATCTAACAGAGGCTAATGGTATATACTAAATCAGACCAATATTTAAAAAAAAATTACTAGCACACCTTATTGGTTAAAACAACATGCCTTTTATGATTAAATTAATTAAAAAAAAATGAAATGAAAAAGCGGATGCAAAGGAAAAAAGAGAGATTACATTGTTTACGTTATTATAAGTTAGCACTTAATTTAGAATGGGTTGAAACTGGGAGGCCGATAGAGGGTTTGAGATAACAAGTCCGACCTATATGTGTTAATAAGTCTACATGCCGTACGTACCAATTGAGGTTGATTATTTGCGAAACTTTGACACTGTATTTGTAAGGTATCATAATGGCAAAGGGAGATAGTTATATTTTACCCTTGTCGACTTCGATACGCTGAGAAGCACATGAACAGTATATGGTGTCAATCCCTCTAAACATGATTTTGAAGTACCATGTATGTGAATTAATGATGTAGGGTCACATATGATGGCCTCAACTCAGACGACATTGATGGCATGGCATGGCACGCAGATGTTAGTCACGGATGTTTACTCTCGCCTCTTCTCTGTCTGGGATCATGCTTAGCACACACAAGAAGTACCGCCGCATAGAGTGGAAATTAACCTGCTGACTCATGCATCGATTGCAATCCAAGTTGGACGATCTACGTCGAGAGTCTGACTTTAAGTCCCGTAAAGTAAACTACCTCTCGGAAAACTAAGGAAACGCCATGATACGGATGCTGTTGAGCGTTTCCATAAATATACTTTGGAAGCAACGTGTTTAAGTCGAGCCGCTTCTATTGCCAAAGCCCGAGGTACTTTCACACAACTTCGACCGATATAGCAGTCACAGCAATTGACCCGTCGACTTAAGATTAAAATATTCCCATCCAACATCGAATCGGTGCAAAGATATAGGTGTGAAACGTGAAAGGTCACAAAAGACAACTCGGTATAATCATATCCTGAAACAGGCGATTGATTGAAACCTACAAGGAAAGAGAAAGGACAGCCATAATAGAAAAACTTAGCGACTTTATGAACACTTACAGGAAGCGAAGAGAGCTGATAAGACTTAGAGTGAGAAAAAAATCATAAGCTTAGCTATTGCAGCAGCTATTATTTATTATTAGTGTTTCCTTCACCTATTATTTTATTTATTAATAGTAATCCTAGGTTCTAACTTGAGCAGTGAATAATATTGTGTTTTATTAAAATATCTATTACTCATTTAAAGATAAACACTTTGTTAACGGATTAAGTTATGTATTTTACAAAATTTAAATATATTACATTATTTTAAAATTTTCTGACGTTTCGCGTGCTTTACAGCGTATTTTTGCAAAACACCGTCAGCCAGTTTTGCAAAAATCCTTCCGGTTTTAGTCGATATCAACTCCGGGGCAATAAATACAGATAATACATAAACCTCTCTGCAGCTGCGACACTTATTTTGAAAATTAACACCTTTTGTCTTCAGTCTACCGTGACCACGCACACTGTAATTAAAATGGCGGATAGTGATTTAAATCCGGTTGAATCCGCGACATACATATAAAATTTTGTTATTGCAATATATTAGTACATAATACCCCTGAATTTTCCATCTTAAAATTTCCGTCGCAGGATTGGTAGTTCTATAATTAGTCATTGCAATCTTTGTACCATTTTATAGCATTATCGACTTCTCCTAAATCGTACACCAATAATTAGTGATTAAAATACTTTTTAATATTACCGGGGTTTCTTATTGGGTAATTGAGTGGGTTAGTCCTGTCGTTAAACTTAAATAACAGAGTATTGACTCAGCTCATAGCAATATAATTTTATGTTCTATATAAGCACCGCTATCAATATTTATAACAATAATATTATCCCAGCGTCTACATCGACTGAAGCCCACTTGTTTTTATTAAAAAATCTCAGTTATTTATCGAAAATGTTATTCGATATTTCTTACTTCATTTTAAGATTCTTATGAAACTATTTACCGAGAAAAAACGAAACAAAAAGATTTCGTTACGTTACTAGCTAAGATTCTTGTTCCGCTACCAGTAGTAATTTAATGGATTTAATCTTCGACAGCCTCGTTTAATTCCTAAGGAAATTAATTATCAACCGACACCCACTTTATTTAAACTTGCTGCACTTGATTGCTTTGACATGTCCTACTGTTTTCAATTATTAACTATTTAATTTATTTGCTGACAGGCTTGTAACCCAATTTCTACTAGTAAATATATTTTATTTGAATATGAAGATTCCCTTTAGTACAACTTTCAAACTTGCTTTCAATACTGATGAATATTTAATGGAGAACCGACATTTGAAAATCACATATTAACGTTCACAAAATATCTTATTTGCGAATTTCATTTGATCCATTATTTCATCTTTATTCAAAAAAGTGCCATTGAACTTGTTTTGCTTAATTCTTTCGCTCTTTCTCTTGAATAGAATTGAATAGAACGCTCTGATAAAAATAAACAGATGAATGTTATTGTTAATTTTTATGAATATGGAGATTTATTCTTCATTCGGTTCTCTGTGATATTTGTGAAGATTATATCTGCACTAAAATCAATCTAATATTCGAATCATTCAAGTAATGTAATCAAATTTAATGTCATTTATATATTTGTAGTGTTTGCCTAATGTCTATTTTCATAAAACATATTCTCCAGTATATATATACATACTAGCTGATCCGGCAAACGTTGTTTTGCCATACATGTGATTTAAATTTTCAATTAATAAATAAAAAATAAGGGTTGATCGTAGAAGGGTGAAAATTTAGGATTGTATGTATTTTTGTATGTTATATCATAAAAAATAGAAACTAAAAATTTTATCTAAAAAATAAAATTTAGGGGTGAATATTTAGGGGGATGAAAAATAGATGTTGGCCGATTCTCAGACCTACTCAATACGCTCACAAAGTTTCATGAGAATCGGTCAAGCCGTTTCGGAGGAGTAATATTGTGAATCTAAACCATTCCTAGATCCCCTTCAATACACACAAAAAATTTCATCAAAATCGGTCCAGTTGTTTGAGAGAAGTTCAGTGACATACACACTCACTGAAGAATTATATATATAAAGCTATGTATATACTTTATTGCCTCTGCATATATATTTCGTTTATTTCTATATACAAATTTAGAAATACACAAAATACACATACATGAAATATTCCTTTAATTTTAACAGATAAAGTATTAAAAAAGTAGAAAAATGAAACTTAATTATCTATCAGTTAAATCTCGTAAAATCCTATCACAATCAATTCGTATTAGAATCACAAAGAACGTTTGCAAGAAATTTTCAATGTGAATCGAATTGGCGGCGACGAGTTGGCGACTAATGGAAACCGTCGATATGCTAATTAGAGAAGTTAGACTGCGCTCACAACCGCAGACATTATCCCATTTGTTCACATTGATTACTGCTTTTATTGGAAAACCCAGCCTTAAACTACTGATTAAAAATTCAATACAAGTCTTAAAGCAAAGAACTTATTCATGCTTAGAGATTTAATAAAACTGCCCTACCCGCAAAAGACTCTGTTTCATAACAATGAGGTCATGGAGGCGTTCCGTGTCACAAATGACAGACGATGCAATCTGATTTGAAATATAAACAATATTTTATTTCGTCATAATAAAAAAACATTAAAGGGAAAACAAAAAAGTAAACTATTAAATTCCCAAGCATTATAAAAATATAGTCGTTAAAATATTGCCAACTTTATATATGCAACGCTGTAGTATTAAGGTAGTTTGTGCGTGAAAACCATTCACGAATGGTTTACAGAACCATCTGAGATATGTGCTATGTGGTGACAGCCATTTGACAGCTATTTGTTACTGGGTCATAAGGCAAGTAGATACTAAGCCTATCTTAGTACCAGACGCCGTAAATTTCTAAGGCATGGCGGATTTCACATAGTGTTTTGCTTTATGTTAAATTGCGCACAGATAAAGAAATCCATTAGTACGATCAGGATTCAAACGTATGATCTCAAAGTTGTTTACAAAACATATTATTAATTAATGAATAATTTGAAAGTGCTATTTGATAAACGTGTTTGAATTAAGAATTGAAATATCCTAGAAACTTAAGTGTATCAGACGCAGAATAATCTGAAGGCGACATGTTGCAAAAGCCAAATCCACGATCCCATACAACAGATCAGAGTAAGCCTGTAAGCTGCAACCCGGAATATATTATATAAGCGGTTGCGTAACTTAAATAACAAGCTGAGACTCTATAATTTCTCGTCACATATTTTACGTCTGGAGCTCATTAAGCCAGGCTAAATCAATGGAAAATTAATAATTTTAAGAAACTTTTTCTGACATTAATTAAATATTGGTGTAAAAATTTAAGTTCACAATGAAATATTGCATAGTTAAAGTTACGTTGATGAGTACAAAAATACTTGTATTGTTTAGAATTGATTTACGAAAACGAACGTCTGTGACTATTGATGTTCATCAAGAGTTTCACATGATCTCTGTAGTAATAAAGCTACTTTCAAATTATTAATTAATTATGAAATTACGTACGCACTATAAGCTCAAAGACAAAGCTTTTAATAACGATAGTCTAGGGCTATTTCATAAGTAATAAATAAATGTTACAATGACAAAGGCAGTACACAATAGAACCTTTCCTCGGCCGATCCCTATTGTTCCTGTCAGAGCTACAATGTATGATGAATGATCACTCCAGTGGGTTATACTTATTTCAATAAGTAATATTAATCTAATATCTTCTCTCCGATTCCTCTTGTACACTTTCCGCTTTTATATTAAAAACAAGCTCGACCAATGCGTTAATATAAAGAATAAATTGTTTACGAGTACACATTTGTTAATTTAATCTAATTTTTTGCATGTATAACTTTGGTGTTAAGAGGGAAGTAAGTTTTATAAAAACCCTCGTCAATCGTTCAGTTTGTGAAAACTTTTAAACTTTGTTACTAATTTGTTTGATTTGGGATCACATAGTTTAAGAGAATGATGGTTTCCATATTTTTAGGCATACATTTTTATAATAGATTATAATAACATCATATAGAGAACCACAAGAATACGAATACGATACATTTCAAGTCAACAGATTGGGTTCAGTAAAAGTTTGGCATAACTGAATGACAAAAGAGAAATCTAACCATAGATTTGTTACTTTCATCTCATATAAATAAAAAGTTTTGAACGTAAATATACATGTATATAAAGATCTATTGTTTTGGCTTACCGTGCCTTTTTTCTTTTGCTATATATAAACAATATCTATCCTATTTCTTTAAAGCTTTTCATTGTATATTTCAATTTATTTTATTATTATTTAAAAAATATTTTAGAAGCATTTTTTACAAAAAAATATTAAAGATCTGCTTGTGACCGCATCTTAGTATCCGTATTAGGTTTTCAAAGTCATTAAAATATAAATAAATAAATAAATTACTTAACACTAATATATGATATAAATAAACAAAACGGAACGGACAAAACTAAAATAACTGAATACTGTGAATTAAGAGGTGTTGTGACGTGTCAGATGTAGCTACAGGTACTAATAAAACCCTTTAGTTTAAATCCGCCACTTTATTTTCCGTTGTTTATTTATAATTGCAAGTCTATCGAAACAGTAAGTATATGTTTTCTATCATGTTCACGTCGTAAAAGAAACACATTTTCCACATATTCTCCTGCAAGTAAACACATTTAATCTTTGTTTATGTAGTGTCGTCTGCATAGATTACCCTGCTTAGCATACTGATAGCGGGCATGGGGCATAGAACGGGGACATTATTTCCCGCCACTTGGTGCCGCGAGTACACGAGCCATCAGCCCGCCACATTTAGATCAATTTATGCGTCTACAATGGAAATAGAAAGTGAAAATTTAACTAAACAATCTTTATGGACAGTATGTAAATCCTTATCTTGATTGTATATTTTAGCTAATTTAAATTCACACAAGCTTAGATTCAGTATAATTTCTTTGACTGCTATAAATTAAATTAAAATATGTATTTTTTTTATTGACTTTCTGATTAAATTATTTACGTTGAGATTGCATCCGTTCAGCAATCAATCTTACTCTTTAACTGTAACTGTTTCCAAATATAGTACTCGTAAACGTGACAGCTTGGATATAATTTTCTGGTTGGTGTGCAGATATATATCTAAAAATTTGTAATTTGTTCACTACTCAAATCCAATCACAAGAGATATGTTGTGAGGATTCGAGCAAATAATACCAACCAGAATATTAATAAATAATATGCTGGGTATGGTTAAAGTTATTAATATGTGAAAGACGTGCCCTTGAAGATAGCGAAAGCGAGGCCTCTGGAATGCGACTGTGTTGGCGACACCCGCGTTTCAGAGGCTCACTCGGTTCTCTCTTTTATAGAGAGCCTGGAATATTTCGAGTCCCACATACACCTGCATAGGGATGCATAAATTAATTTCTACAAAAAAATTATCACAGATGTGTATCATTAAGAAAAATATAATAATTGCAGAAATCCTGGGTTCTAGGAAGAATGCGTAATCTGTAGCGAGGTCAAAAAACGGAAAAGCGGTTTTTCTTCTAATAATATTTCTTCTGGGTTTGTCAAACGGTGTCTCTGAACAAAACGCCACACCTACCGGGTCAAAAGACTCAAAGCTCGGTGCCACTATTAATCTTTGTGAAGCCGTCTGGCCGTCGAGGGGCGACCGGTTCAGGTGTGTGTCTAGCTTTGCACGCTAGGGCTAGACCATAACAATGATAAATATAATAATCTGTTATCTTAGGGCACACGATAGGTCGTAAATTGATGAAAACAACTATATACTATACTCTTGTTTCGCATTTTTTATTTTGAGATTAGGATACCTTTTCACTTTCAATCAGTAAACTTCAACAGAGCCAAATACAAAGTATGTGTATTGTAATGATATTAAACTCTTGAACGTTAATTTTAGTTATTATTGTTCCTTTGATATTCTATTTTTATGGTAACATTGATTTAATTTCTAATTTATACATTCGACAGACCAGCTTGTGTTATTTTATTACGTTTAATATATATATTATTGTTATTTGAAAACGTCTGTCTTTTCTTTTTGTCTTTTTGATGAGCTATTTCAATGAGAATTAATTCAATTCTTATACTAGCCTGTATTTACTGCTTTTAACAAAAGTTTTAAAATAATTTCGTTTAATTCGGAATAAAATATTGTTTAAAAATGGTACGAAATAAAGTGCATGTGTCATCCCTGCAGTGTGGTTAAATCCCAAGAGGGCGCGTCTTTGTCGCATCACAGTCGATTATTACCCACAATATATCATTGTCTATCCCGCACCTCGTCCTACACCACTAAATCCTTTCATTGTACCATCTCGATTTTATTTCTTAAATTGCTTTTTCAAGTACCATAAATTAAAGAAAATTGTATGTCTTCCATTGAAATTATGGAACTGTTGACTGATAATTTTCCTTATGTAATACAAAAAGACGTAAGGATACGTTTTTATGATAAGAAGATGCACATTTTTTAAGGAAACTCAGGCAGCAAGTCGTCAAGGTCACAGGGATCAGAAGGAGTAAGCAGTCATAAGTAATGCTAAGTATCCTTCCACACAATGGTACCCAATACCATGTTAGACAAAGGCGTGCTGTCAAAAATAAGTGCAGAAATAAAAAATAAGTACCTACAATTATATTTAAAAATTTGCTTATCAGCACTAGATAATTTTTAATTTGAATAATAATCTTAAAATAAATATGTCACTGTTCACTGTGCTTGCAGCACAAAGTTTTCGGCAGACTTTCTACTGAGTTATGTTAGGAGTATAATTTATTTATCTAAGAGTTGTAAAATTTTTGCTTATTCGTCCTTGAAACTTTATGCACGCCACTGGACAAAGTTGTATGTAAAAAGCTTTAGATGGCTAATAACACCTCAAGTTCTGTATGAAAGTAAAAGAAGCAATTATAAGTTTGCAGGCCGCGAGTGCCTTAAAGACATTTTGATGACTACAACTCTGCATACATTGTACGAGGCTCGTTAAAACTTCCTCGGCGTTTTTTGGACATGTTTTCCAATAATTTTATGTGCCCGTCACAACTCATTTAACTATAAATATTATTTTTACTGCCCTTTCAAACAAAAAATGTATAGTAGCTCTGTAAGTTATACTTGAGTTATTTTTATTATATTAGCATTAGTATCAACAAATATTAAAGAAAAATACATACACATAAAACAGTTTGAGTTTTGAGAAATTTGTTGCATTTTGAATGAAACCCATAATATTAATAGTACACTGTAAATTATAAAATCACACTGTTTTGAGAACAGATACCTACTCAATTTCAACACTTTTCAAACACACTCAATTTAAAAGCAAGCCTAATACATTAACCGTTGACCATAGACCGTACTACCATTATTGTTACCATGGATCAATCATGGTATCAAGATAATCTGGCTTCATTTTATAATCCGCCCCTATATTCTAATTATTATCGCAATAAGGTCATGTATGCATTTGTGCATAATCCCAATGTATGATAACATGGATTCAGTCCGCATAAAATGATAATACATATTCAAAACAGATTCGGTGTAATCAGTGCCCAGATAAGCTGATTATACTTTGGGTTCACATTTTGTACAAAAGATTCAACATTGTTTTGTTCATATTATTAACGACATATAATAATAACATAATATTTTATATAATATAAATATAAAATATTTAATAATAATAACATTTATTGCGCAATGTTTACATGTTCCTGTAACCCAGGCTCCTGATGCAGTGAAAGTTATATAGAGGTATACTTATTTCAGGAACCCTGTGCCTCATTTAAAAGATATATATTTTATATAATGTACGTTAGTTTTATAAATGAATATCATAATTAAATCATATTAAACGATTTAAATTAAAATTGCATCTAATTCATGAACTAATGTATACAAAGTAACTCAAAAGTCTTTCTACTTCTTCATAAACAAATAATCGCAAATACCAACTTGATAGCTTAAGCTGTATATACTCTGTTATACATACTCTTCATTTTTATGTCACCTAAAGAAGAACTAAATGCTCATGTGGAATAATGACGCAATTATTTTATATGTTCGGCAATATATGACTTTATTGCAATTGCGGGGACCATTTATGGTTTCGTGATTAGTTCGAGATCTCCGAAACTGTTCCATATCAACTGTATTATTTAATTTTCTCCCTCACGCGATGTGCGAGATATTTGGATTAATTAATTAATGGTCCAACAAGAGCCTTTGTTCACTCATAATCATGAAAATGTAATAAATTACTTAAGAACGAAATAGCTTTTCTGAGGGTTAGCAATTGTTTAAAAACATGATATTTTTAACCTCTACGCAGAAGACTATGTTAAGAGTTATGTCTGAAATTCTCTTTAACTTGACGCTTTACGGTTTTAATGTATAAAAATATATCTACTTTTATTTAATAAGAAGTCCTAGAATCCATGCGTTAAGCATGAATTCTAAGTCGATACAGATTTAAAATTTTCTATTAAAAGTGTTTAATTCTAAATATAGATGACTGAAAGCATTTCAATTCACAAATGTATGTCTTATTCGACATGTTTTCTATTTGGCGAACTCGAGAAAGGTATTTTTAATCTATGTAATAGAACTTAGTTGCTTTACGGAAGTCCATAGTACAAACTCTAATAGATCAATTTACCAGCAATACTCCGCGAAAAATCCTGTAAACACTCGACACACGTTTCGCCTCGTCACCGGAGCATCCTCAGGATGTTACCTCTACGAACAGCGCTTCGTAGAGACAAATTTGAAATTGCTGATATATTGATCTATTATATGTCTGTTCGAACACTGATTATGCAAAAATGAACTTTTATATTTTATTAACTTTAGTGTCTATTCACTCAGTTGCTTGGAAGAGATGGTTAAAAAGCCAAAGGCCGTTTGTCTATCTTTGTGTAATTTACATTAAATTATTTTGAATTGGTGACATAAAGGAATACGTCCACTACAGGCGTTACAGGACATTCTACATACTTATGTAGTATAATTTTACTACGTTGAGTATTTTTTATGAAATAATAATAATAACATAATGTTTTCTGAAAATTCCTCATAAAATCTTTATACAGCAAGCTTTACACAATTGAAATAACTTAAAAGATTATTCAAGGCGTAAGTGAAATTTAAAAATCCAATCACGCTCAGGTAGGTATATTTATCGAGTATATTTTTCTGATCATGTCTACAAATAAAGCTCAGTGTATAGTGTATCGGCCACAATAAGTAATTGACCTACATGCTTAATTCAATATCATTCGAGCGAAGAGTGACGCAAGTCCTATGTGTGCTTTAAGTAAACAAACATATGAGATTTGTGCTCACAGTGTAAGTAGAAGTTCATATTGGTCACCGGGTCAAATTGGATATATCGAATCAAAATTCCATATAATCGAATTTTTTTTTATACTTATTCGATTCCTATAATTTATATGTAACTACTAGCTGATCCGAGTCTGACCGATCATTGTTCTGATCGAACATTGTTTTGCCATAAATGTGATTTCTAGCAATCATTTTTTAGTTCAATAAAAATAATTACCTTAAGTGTGCGGGCTAAGTTTCTAATCGAAAGCGTTTTGATTCGATGATCGGTTTTAATAAAATCGGTTAAATAGTTTAGCAGTCCATCGCGGACAAACATCGTGACAGGAGATTTATATATATTAAGATTATATCTACGGGAATAGATCTAAAGGAGAAAATATATATGTATACTCGTTTATGAAGAGATTGTACCTTGGCTTTTCGGTTCTTTTAGCTTTCGTAAACGTCGCTACGATTAGTTTCATTTTGACCGCACGAAAGGTTTCGTACCTTTGGTATATTAGCTGTGTTTCGTGGTTTCACCCGGTTAATTAAGATCCGGTAACATTAGCATATATATGCATACTCATATTATTTATAATGTAGTTTGTAATGCTTATTATTTATAAGTAATACATTAAATGTGTATAGCAGTGATTGAACACATTTGTGAGTGTTTCACCCTTATAATCCTAGTAAGATAAGATAAGATAGTTTAATACCAAGATTTATTTCTATTTAGTTGTAGTATTAAGCGGATTACTGAGTGAATATTAACGTAAGATGTAATATAATCTGGAGCCTTTGTCGGCATCGACACTCAGATGTCAAAAATGTAGTACTAAATATGATTGTAGCTTTATACTTAATCTGAATAAAGGCTAATCGTATTAAACTGACCTTTTCATACGTGATACGTATTGTTGGCTCTAATGGTGCTGATATATCAAGTCCGTGTCCAGTAAACAGGTCAACTCATAAAGTCATTGATGTCACAGCGGGTTTATGAGAATGCACATGTCCATGCAGACTAATATTTTATAACGCCAACCAACCTATTTTGTAGTGTCAGATCAGTCATAGTAAATATTTTTAGTTCATTATTATATTATGTTAAAAGTGTCACTCTTTATTATTAGAGTAGAAAGAAAGGCGTCACGGATATGCTTATGCCTATGATACCATACATTGTGGGAAAAAGCGAAGGTGTAATATAGGTACTTGAGATTACATTCATACTTATATTATTTGAAACACTGCAATTTTTTAATTTCAGTCTGGCTTTGGATACCATGTATTATTGATAGTTATTTTATAATTAATTCTAGTAAAATCACGCTGGCTCTCTTTATATTAAGGCGAGCACCATAAATTATAATAAATATAAATAACAAATTAACTTGTTTTATCATCTACTTTCAAGAACAATCTCCCAATCCAGAAAAATCTTCTCAGACGTAAATGAAGATTATTTTCTTCCCTGTAGCAAAAACAAATGAATGGTATGCCTGTAGATTTTTACGGTAAATAATTTAATATCAACCTAATGTTAGAGTGTGATTGTATATCGTGATTATGGTTAGGCCCGCCCAACATCACCGTCTCATAATGTCGTAACGGCGTATTTGTATGCAAATACCACTCATGTGTATGTAAATGTGACGTTAGATGTGTGTCAATTTGTCTGCCACGGTTAACGAGGCGACTTTACAAATTGCACCCGTTTTCTATAACCGTCTTGTTCATTGACATTTCATTTTAGCGTGGGTTCTTGATGAAAAATATCTCTTGAACCAATACTAAAAATTAGAGTAATATATTTTGAATTAATTTTGAACTTTAGATAATGCTAAGCATAAAAATGAGTACGTTCCTTAATAAGGCAATATCAATTCAATATATATACCCAAATTAAGCCATTATTCTATCTAGAGTTACTTTATAACATAAAAAATATACCAGTTTGTCTTGTATCATAATAAATATATGAACTTATTACCTTCGAAATTTATAAATACTTACGAATGATTCTGGATATTTTATTTATAATGGAAATGAGGTCTTATTATAAGCAGTGTTTGAAAAGATTTTATATATAATATAATCTATAAAACCCATTATTGTTATAAGAAAGGTGATAATAAAAGCCTTCACAAATATTAATCATAATTTAATTAATATAACTTTGATAATATGACAATTATAGTTATTTACACGATATGTACATTTTTACATAATAATAACTGGTATACAAACATTTATTAGTTATTCGCCTTGCGAGAGCCTATCTAAACTTAATAAATTCTTCGTTACAACCCTAGGCCGAAACAAATTGTCCCACAACACAATATACTGTAAAATCGCACACGCCTATACTGGAATTCCAAATATTCGTAACACTTAAGAAACTTAAGAAAATCTTCTGACAGGGACGCGACAGGGCTCGTGTCTTGTACCTGTCAGAGGCTTGACTGTTAGATATACAGAAGGTCATTCATACATAACACCGACGACAGAAAATACACAAATACATTAAAATATTTTATATCTTACAATTTGTTCTAAATTTCGAACCACATATACAATACTTTAATATTTGCTCCTCTTATTAGAGTCTCATTAGCATAAACGGCTTACATTTCAATAATACACGATTATTCCTCATTTTACGTTTTGGATCTCAGCTTAAGATAAGCTACTGACCTTCTGTATAATATGTTATTATGTAGCAACTAGTCTATGGAGACGATGAGCGTATCTTCGGTCAGCAGTGGGGCGGAAGGTTCGCGTACCCGGCGCGTGGCCCGCACTCAAAGACGCGTGTGAGTAAGGCCATTGGGCGTTATCAGCGGCGACAAAGTAGACGGCCGTGCCTCAAGGTGCATAGGCTCACCGGCAGCCAACGATTGTGACGTCACCGCCGTCGATGCTTCCGACCTGGACCCCGCAACGCCAGTGCCCGTACGTCTCACACCGCCTCCAGCACGGCTTTGAGCCCTCGCTGTTCCGCCACCCTTCTTCCGTGGTATCACACTGTTCTCAACGTGTAACGCTGCGTTTACATCCTTCCCGGCAGCGCAAGTACACGCTTTCAGAAAACTCTTTTTGAAATTGTCACTCAAAAAGGCGTAGAGGATCGGATTCATAGCGGAGTTGCTGTAGCTGAAACATGCCGCCACCAGAAACACTGTAATAGTTATGCGACTAGCACACTCAGTAGGAGGAGAGTAGATGAGAGCCACTTGGAAAGTCCAGTAAGGAAGCCAACACATTACATACACAGCTATCACAGTGAGCACAAGCCGTGTAACCTTCCGGTGAGATCGTTTCTTCTCTTTGGACTTATTTTTAGGACCAACGGTCTTTAGTTTGCGAATGACTAAGCAATAAAAGATAAATATGAGCGTTAAAGGTGCCGCAAATCCTAGAGCGAAGGAGTACAGGGTGAATGTTCTGGATCCTTTGTTGAAATCGCGCTCTGGCCAGACAATGTTACAGGACACGCCATTTTCAGTTGGTATCAGAGTTGTATACATAAAAATAGGCGTCATGACAAGGGCGGAGGCAGTCCAAGCTGTAGCGGCCACTATGCGGGATACGAATGGTGTGCGGTAGCGGGGAGCGGCAATAGGATGACACACTGCTATATAACGATCCGCGCTCATAATACAGTGGAAGATACTACTCGTAAACTGATTGATGCCTGTCGATATCATGTACGCCTTGCACATGAATCTTCCAAAGGGCCAAGCGCCGTGTGACATAGTTATGATGAGGAAGGGTATGCCTATGAGGAAACATTCATCGGCGATGGCTAAGTTAACGATGTACATGTTAGTGACAGTTTGCATCTTGGAGTAACGAAGTACTACGTAAATGACGAGTGTGTTGCCCAGGAGCCCTACTACACATACAATTGCATATAACAGCTCCGTGACCACGTACACAACGGGCAAATTAATATTGGGGCAGTTCTCAAATGTATTATTGAAGGTACCGTTGTCATCATACAGATAGCTCCCACTGCCATACATCTCCACGTCTTCCAGCTCCATCTTTACGGCTTTTTTTGTGCCACTGTCTGACGTTCGTTATAAGGCTATTCACCTGAAAAAGATTTGAAATTTTAAAGATTTAATATAAAACGAAAAATGTTTCTAATAGTTTAAGATAAAATATTTTTGCCTAAAATAATTGGTTTTCTCTAAAATAATTTAAGTGGAGTTTTCACCGTTCACCCTTTTACCCTGATTATGTTTCAAAATTAATTAAATTGCTCGTAAAACTGTCCAACCATTTGAGGGTCTACGAGTGGCATCAAGTAACCCCTCATTAAATATAATTTATTATTTATTACTATCTACTTACATCGTGTTATGATGGATTACTCGGAATATTTCCGGCCACGGATGATCTGAAACGACATAAAAATATTCTAAGTACAGTTTTAGTTGGAAAAGATCCGTTTTGGCTTTCAATACATTAACTGTTTAGCATTCCACTTATATAGCGTTCACACTCTATTTTATTGGATAAATATTATTCATGCATGAGTTTTTACTATTGAAAATTGTATGTTTAAATATTGAGCATCCCTTATTTACCCTATGTTTATGAACTTTGAGATTTAAATTGACGCCAATTATTGCAAATATATTATAGGTTATTCTTTATTTTAAAATGAAAATATTCTGACAGATTACTTACGTATGTAAGAAATGGTTTCAGAATTAGCTTATGTTTCATAGCTTCATCGTACGAATGCCTCATCAATCAGGCATAAGGAAAAAACAACATTTCAATGGGTTTTGATGATTTATACAAAACAGAGCCCAGTCGATTGAAATGATGACAGATTTCTTGTAGTGGAAATAATACTACTTTTATAACTACAATTTTATAATTTTATATAAATTTATAAAAATTTTATAAATTTATATTTTATATACAAAGGTTTAAAGAAACTGTGTTCCTGTAACTTCATTGGCAATATTTTTTGGCAAGGAAGTGAACGTTTTGTCAGGAATCCAAAAATAGCGCAGTACGCCTTAAATGCGAATTAATATACGACTGCAATCCAAGGAAATTAGCTGCTAATGAAGGTTCATTTTTTTAATATTGACTATCTTTTTTATATATTATATAACATATAAATGTATACAGAAAACATTAGCTGTAAATATTTTCGTATGAACACAACGATCTCGTTAAAAACTAATTTTTCATGCAAACAGTGAACCGTGATATCGAACAAATTGCAAAAATGTGCTTGTCAGAGCGGTCGTGTTAGTTGAATAAAATTGATAAGTCAAAACTTCAAACTATAAATTTCAAACTGTGCTCTGCGGTTTCACCAGCAATAATATGAGACCCACTTGCACGTTGTAAAGATACACGTATTTTAACATTATGCTGTTGCTATTTTAAAATAACTGTTTCCTTTTTATTTTTAAGTCATTAATTATATATCATTCATTCATTTCATAGAGGTTCATGATTTTTGTATAACATTAACCGTGATCAACACAGTGGAAACTTAAATAAAAACTTTAAACTTTTTTGAAAAAAAAACGGAAAGAGAACATTTAAAGATCAAGGTGTAATTTTTTTCTCCGATTTTTACTTAACACTTTCATCAAAGCTCTAAACGCTTTATTTTACCATAAGCTATGGTTAAATAATAAAGTGATCGAATAAATTATTTAATACAAGTTTTATTTATGTTATATTTACGATAAATGTTACGATAAATACACACGAATGAGCCGATATGTTTGCAAATGTTTGTATTTGTTCTGCATTTATATATATAGCCATCCTAGTAATTGTCATTATTTATTTATATTGTGTTTGCGCTTCGCTGTTGTCTATTATTTCAACTAAGCAAATATATGTTTAATAGATTATATAAATACAAAAATAAATAAAGGATAAGTTATTGAGATTGATATAAAAATGACAAAAACTAGATTGTATTGATGGGTATTTTTAAGTTTGTCCTGCGCTTATCCTGCGGTATATATTGCGTATAGTTAAGATAATCCAAATAAAGCTGAATTTTAATCTTCTCTATTACGACAGTGCTATGAATTGAAATATAACTTCTTTAAAAAAAGGAACAAGTTTTATTAAATTTGTAGTAGACGCTGGTTTTCTAATCATACATCATTTTACTCATCAACTTGAACTGAGAGTTTCTTGCTGACCACGAATGCTGTAAAGCTTGTTAAACGTTGAGAACATGAAGAATGAACGTGAGAAACATCTTATTTTGTTAAAAAATTATTGGATTGATATAAAATAGATGAATACCTTTTCCTTGGGGCTGAGCTTCAAGATGTCGAGTTCTCTTACGTCTTCAACGGTCAATCACAGCATCTGAAACAAAAAAATAAATTTATGATTTTCATATAAATCTGAAAAAGAAGATTGAATATGATATTTGTTTGAACTATGACATTACAAATAAATAAATAATAATATAGACGATACGGCTTATTATTCTTAATTTTATGAATGAAAAACCAAATGATATATTTCGTAATAACATGTAATACTGTTTCGTCTAACAGAAATAAATCTCTTTTCATAGCAACACAAATTAGTTTTTTATTCGGCAATCGCAAAGGAATATTATTATGACTCAACATTTCGACGGGTATTCGACAATGAAAAGTGAGGATTGAAAGTCGAATAGATCTTTATTACTTCAATTACCGACGTCAACATTTTCAATAATAGAGCTTTGTTAAAAGATAAAAATAAATAGTGATTCATTTTATTAAAAATAAAAAATTTAATTACAAAATAATTCTGATAAAAGATAGTTGTGGATTATAAGAGGTGTTCGATAGATATTCATGTGCAAAATACATACGTAGCGAGTATTTTACATTAGTATGTAAAGATTGACAATTATAATTTTAATAGAAAAATTATTTTTCTTATTATTCAAAAATAAATTTCCATAATATGTCATTTTTATACTTAGGTATAAGAAGAGAATACAAAAATAATATGACAACTAAAATAGCTTATTTGAAGTTCGTTAGTGTAACAGATTTGGCATAGAAAACACCACCTAATCTTTATACTACTCTAATGGCGTCTGTTATTCCGTGAGCGCCCAAAGTTGTCTCAAACAGTTTTAAAGATCGGTAGGATTTATGAAAATCGGCGTATCACGCTCAATTAGATAATCATATTCCAAATTTAAAACTTTTAATTGCCAACTTTATTAATATTTAGAAGATCGCTGCAATTATAAAAACTATATTTTTAAAATTTTCATTCCATGTAAAATCAACTTTGAACGAAATGAAATAACTCTGTGGTATTAATTGACTTTTACTCTAAAATGTAATAACGCTATTCATAGCGCGGATTTAGTATTTACGTGGTATTACTAAATATTAAATCGGAAAGATGCCTTCTGAGCCTGATTTGTGTCTGAATTCCAAATTTCCTTCAATTCACAAGTACGTGTTAATTGCGCAGATAGTAGGAAATGATCAGGAATTACTCCTAAATTGTAATAACACATTATTGTACCTGTTGAATTATGACTTATGATAGATGTTGAAAGCATTAAGATCGAATGCTGGCTATAAGTAACGCGGCTCGTTTGTTGACGTTCCGCTCATCCATCACAGCTATACCAATAAACATTGCGCTTGCGCACGCCCACGTCATTCATTACAGAACAAAAACTGTTAAATGAAAAATATGAAAAACAACAAGCTATAAAGCAAGTTTCTCTCAAAGTTTCTACAAAGGAATATTCATAAAGTGTATAAAACTTTGCTGAAAGTGACATTTAATTAATAGTTATGGAATAAGTTTATTTTCTCAATGGTTGAGAATGTCTATGTCCTTTTAGAAAAGGTGTTCCATTTCTAAAAATGCTGGCAACGCTGTGGATGACTTTCCTGGAGCTGTATCCTTACGCATTAGTTGAGCCTTCTCCTGGTTTGTTAATGTTTTATAGAAAGATACGCAAATTGTCATATTTTTATGGATGAAGTTCTTTATAGAAATTGCAGAACCTATTACAAAATCGTTAGTGACATGATATCAATTGTACAGCAGCAAGTCATTTAAATTAAGGTTAATAAATATGTATTCAAATAATTCATTATAATTGAATTTCATTTATAATTGTATAATTTTTCTCTAAGAACAAATAAATTTTTGCATTTAACTTTCGTTACTGTAATTTTAATTCTTATTATTATTATTATTTTTTTAATATTAATATAGCTTATTTATTTAAAGAAGAAAAAAGAAATCGTTACAATGAATGTCAGTTAGAATATTAAAAGCTGACATTAAAAACCGGGCGGGCGGCTATTAATAATTCTATACATCATTTCACTGAAGCATTAAAATAAAAGCTCTGATAAAGCCATCTCTAAAACATAAAAACACAATTTTCGCTAACAGACCGGCCGCCACCTATCCTTCCGTCTCTCTGACGTGCGTTCAATTTAGACTTGTTTACTGTGAAATTATTTAAAGCATAGCTTTTATAATTCTTTACCTGCCCAAAGTATTTGATGTTTTACCCGGAATTAAAACATATGAATAGTGTGCTAAAGTAATTTCTACTTTAGAAATGATTTAGTGTCTAAATATGAAACTGACTGATTGAGCCTAACCTTAGAATCCTCTTCATCGAAGCAATGCTAGAACAACAAAGGTTCGGTAATGAGCAATGTTACATAATGCCCAAGTGTGAAAGAAAATGTTTGAAAAATATATAGACTATTTTCTATCTATTCTATCCAGATTACGTTCAATATCTGAGCCAATATTATTAGTAAAGGTTTGATCTCGCAGAACATCTATTGTGTTCATATATATTTGAGTGTAGTATTTGTATGAAACAAGTGACAATCAAAGAAATTAGTACAGTAGCATTAGTATTAATGGATTATAGGCAACGCGCCAAGTCTTCAAAACAAACCCACATTCAATGGAAAGCACTGAACCAAAAGCTATCGAGAACATGACACGGTAGACTTAACATATTCATAAATCTTTATGGTCTAACTGGATGATCCACAAAGATAATAAAGCAAGAATACCTTTGAGGAAAGGAGGGAGGAAATATTCAGGGAATACAGAAGGTCAGTCAATTAAGTAAGTTATAATGGATAGGAATTTTCTTTGCGTTTTGCACCAATACAATCTGTGTCGGATAACTTTTTTTCTATACTTTTCAGAATTGTGACAACCAATTACAAATATAATTACTAAAAATAAATCACATAAAATATAAATTGTCAATGACGTGAGCGCTGGGGGCGGGCGGTCGTAAAGCGAGTTAAAACTCCATTATTTACGGAGGGACAAACATAAACACTACTTTATCGCGTTGTTGAGACACAGGCACACGCCATCTCTGTTCGGTAAACACTATTACTAAGTAATGACGTTAAATAGGGTCATTGTCTACGAATAGGTCATTGGTATATTTTGACAAGCTTTTATCTCAAATTAATAGAATGCAGACTCGCGTTTAGTTTGTCTAACTAAAAATGTAGACCCAATTTTTATAGAAATTTTATTTTAAGAGATTTAAGCAAAATCGCATATTTTAGTAAATGAATATATGAATATGAAACTGTGAAGGCAATTTCGTCGCCACATCATAAATAAAATCAAGAGGTGTCACATTGTGTCAACATGAGACGTGACACTTGACAGAGCTAACAGTGCGTGTCAGAGCGGGACACATAAATTATCGCCCTAGGACTCAGGTGGAATCGATCAAACAGTTTCAGTTTTAATTTAGTTTTCATTTTACTTGTATTTTTATGTATATTTGATCACTATCACAGATTTTAAAAGATTTCTAAAATATGAGTAGATCATATTATAAGCTCTTAATTTTAACTTTTCTAGTAAATTGGCGTACTCCTAACTAGTCCGTAAACTAACGTCCATGAGCTCAATTTGTATCGAGTTTAAACTAAGTAGATAATTAATAGCTAACAACTGCTCTTTGATCACAAACCTCTCAAAGTACGTTCTCTCGAAGCGCACTTTTATTTACTCAAAGTATCAAAGTTTGTAAGTGCACTGTCGGTTAGCGACCCGAGATCCGAGCAGGCGGCTAACTTCATAATACCTTTTCCATATTCACTGGAAAATATCCATCCATTTTAACTCACTGCTTTACAATGCTACTCTTTTGACTACACGAACTAGAGACGGCAGATTAAGCAGCAATGTATTACAAACAAGACTGAAATGCAGTTCAGTTTTCTTAATCCTGCATCAAATCACTTTGTACGTCATTTCGTTAACTTTATACTTTAAATCTGGGAGCTAAAGTGCAATGGGGCATACAGATTTTATGTCCTAAGTTTGAGTCATGTATTCAATATGTCTTAACGGCTCATTACCTCAAAGACTTGAGAAATGCAAAGTTTTACTACTTGCAGAGAACGCGTGCGAATTTTACTTTTGGGCTCGAGTAACAGTTATAATATACATTGTTAGTAATAAAAAATCTGGTACTGAATAAAGTAAGCAAAACATTTGAAATTCTTAAATATTTTTTTGTCTTTATTTACATTTTTAGATAAATGAAATAAAATAAAACGTTAATTATATAAAGCAGTTCAAACGGCATGATTCGAGTTTCCATCTCATTCAATTTCAAATAAAATTTTAAAAAAATATTTTTATTATTTCCTCCCGTTCTAATTGTGTTGTAAATATCAATGATTAGTATTCAGAGTATACAGGCGTCAACACGTAAGCCCGTAAAGTATCCAGAAGGGTCTTGAGATCCAATAAAACTGCATCCGTGCCGGTTATCTCTGTTCTTCAATAGATCAGCATTTATTTTACGACCGACACTTAACGTGTGATCCAGCCCCTCTTTAGGAAGTTCCGAATATATTTCCGAACACAAGTCATTTTGAATGCTTACTGGAATTCAGATATTGGTAATGTCAACCTTGGTAGCAACATTTACTGACAAAATTCACATATTATATGTAGCGTTACCGATTTACATCTCATTCACTATTTAAGTTATGTTAATGTAGCATAAATTACTTCGTTTAAATCACTTCAATCAATTGGTAGTTGGTGGTGAGTGGTGACAATAATATACCGTTGTATTGCCTCTGCGGCTAGGAGTAAATTGAGTTATGTAATATACTCTGAGTTTGATTCTTGACAAAACTTGATAGTTGTTTTTAGAAGGTCACGATTTAATGAAACGTGGAAAAGTGTCTGCTTTGCGCCCTATTGGTCTATATTATTAATATCAATATGTCAAATAGACAAATACGTTTATTATTTTAAAAAGAAGTATGCAACATATAAATATTTGTCATGCATTTTTTAAATATAATTAATTGAATCAGGCGTTACTTTGCGGAAGTCCATTGTTCAAAAACCCAATAGACCAGTAGTAGTTCTCATCGAACGCTGTTCGTAGAGGCAACATCTCCTGATGATGCTCCGGTGTCGGAGCGAAACGTGCGTTGAGTGGTTGAGGGTTTTTCGCGGAGTACTGCTTCCATACTGGTCTATTGGGTTTTTGAACATTTTTTAAATCTAATTTTAATAAATACGATTTTATTTGAATACAAGCTTCTGTCTATTCTTATTTAAAGAAATATATCTGTGTAATTGAAGTGGGAAAGTGTAATGTTTATATAATGTAATTTTGTAGCAAACTCTTGCAGCAGGTGTATGTTAAGTAGTGTGGATTGTAATAGTGCATCCATTTTATATATATTCTCTGGTAACGAGATGAATATTTAAATTTTTGCTTTTCACTTACAGCTAACGATTATAAAGTTTAAATAATAAGATAACTCAATTGAAAAGTAATATAGTTGTTTCAGCTATGGTTTTCAAGTGCATTTGAAATAAGAATTTTTGAACAGGCTATTAAAATCCCCTCGGAAAATGAACCCGTCTGTCATTGGGTATAGGAAAAAAGTGTTATAAGCACTAAATCTCAACTAAATATTTAGCAAATAAGAAATATAAGTAACCTGAATTTGACTTTTGAGTGTTTTTACAGCTACATGAAAAGGAAAGGACTTTATTCGTCCATTTAATGTGAACAAGTACTTACGACAGACGACAATTACAAGCGGTCCATGTTTATGAAGCCATTTCCTTCTTCAGCTAGATTTACCCGCAGCCGGCCACACATCTGTGCTCCACGCTATACAAATGGGCGCAACCACTGTGAACTTAAGCCCTATTGTTGTCTACATTTGTTACGACCATGCATTGTTTGTCCTCACTTGTAATTTTAACTTGGACATATGAAACAGCACAATGGCATTAAATTATTCAACATGCTATAAAAATTAATATATTTATTTCACAGTTAGAGAAATTCGTTCGTGAATAATATAATCTGCCCCTTGGGAGAGATTATCATAGGTCCACAAATATGCATTGTTGCATATTTAATAGGTACTACTTAGGTTAGGTAGGCGGTAGGTATAACGCAAAAATTAAATACAAATACATTAACATCTTGTAAAATATAATAAAGCTTGGTTGTTTGCGTATAATTATGAAGTTTACGTTATCGTAAAATAAGTTTTTTAGGGATATATAAGGACAAATTAAAGTTTATTTTAGTTCATTAATCAAAACGCATTAGTCAAACTTTTTCATAATAGTGTAGTGTTATTCAAATATTTGCCTCCTATAAATACGCATCTATTAGGTATTAGTACCTCTATATGTATGCCTTTTAGATAAGTCTACAATTGCTACGGCGTAGCATTGTTTGCATTGCTGATATCAAATTTATTCGATCATAACGTTGTGAAATGTAGGGTTATTAAATTAATATAGAAATGTAGCGTCGTATCAAAAACGTCGTGACAAATTTAATCAATAACGTGGAAATTATATTTCTCAAAGCATTTTCAACATGTTGTTGGAACAAAAAACGAATCAGTAAAAAGGATATATTTCGGTATGCATTACAAATTTAATGAGGCAAACATTTCATTGAACGATAAACAAATTTACATTTTGTATAGAACACTCAAAATTATTCCTTTTGCAGGACCCCTGACCAGTGTATAGTAACGCGAAACATTGCCATATAATAAAAAAAAACGTTTTTTATTATCTGGCAATTTTATTTTTAACATTTAAGAGTGTATATAAAAATATAATCTTATCATTTCAATTTAGTTGGGACTTGGAAGTAGACATGATATAAATGTATTATATTCTTCAAAAATAAAAACATATTTTTTTAAAAGTTTACACTTTGTGTATTTTTTTATATGGTCAATAATTTAAGACAAGTAATTTTCTACTTAGTTTGTTATGTGCCACTTATCAAATCATGGATGTATAACACCTTAATTAATAACCAATAATGAACTATGCCAGCTTCAAAATGTTATACTATTTTAAGAATAACACAAACTATTCCGTAATTTAAAAGGTATGTATTTCAGAGGAAAATTAAATTTTGTGCGATTGACGTGCTTGTACTCAGTAAAGTGTATGTTGGAAACATACGTCTGCCACTCAAGTTGAAAAAGTTTTTCATTTCGTTTCGTTTGCAGCAAAGTGTTTAAATTATTGCCTTTGTGTACTGTAGAAATGAAATTACAGGCCGATGATTTTATTCAATTATAACAAATTGTCACTGTTTCAACACGTGTTTCTTTTGAGTACTATTATATTAAAATAGTAATAATATACGACTTATTATGTTATTTTTTCGTGACAAATCAAGTTTCAAATATGTTATATAAATTAACGACATATATATTCAGTTCTAATTGAATCAATACAACACATTTCAATCATATCAAATAAATTCAATAAGACAAATAAAGCTGTTTTAATTGTAGTAGAGTCGCCAATTAACGAACTTGCTTCAGTAAATATTGTGTTCTCTGAATAAATATTGGATTTGTATCGTATCTTAAATATAAAAGGTGAATGACCATTGACTGAGTATAATCCACTAATAATTCTCTTTACTAATTATTAGTGCATAATATTGTCTTTTATTAACATAACTATTACTCATTTAAAGAAAAACACTTTGTTAACGGATTAAGTTATGTATTTTACAAAATTTAAGTATATTACATTATTTTTAAATTTTTCCCGACGTTTCGCGTGCTTTACAGTGTGCGTGGTCACGGTAGACTGATGACAAAAGGTGTTAACTGTCAAAATAAGTGTCGCAGCGTGCAGGTGTATGTGTTATCTGTATTATTGCCCCGGAGTTGATATCGACTTAAACCGGAAGGATTTCTGCAAAACTGGCCCGACAGCGTGCGTCAGGTTCCCGGGTTTTTTCCAGACTGAAGACTTTAATACCTCCTTTCTTCCTTTTTCCTTTGGCCCCCCCCGGCCCCACCCCCCGGGTAGCCCGGGAAATTTTGGGATTTTTTTTTTTTTTTTTTTTTTTTTTTTTTTTAAAAGGTGTACATAACTTAATTCGTTAACAAAGTGTTTTTCTTTAAATAATTATTAGTGGATTAAATTCTTTGATGATTATTTTTTGAGGCATTTAGGCGTGGTTTAGATATTTTATTGTTACTTCACGAATGTTTATAATTTTAAAAATATTCACCTATACTTATTGTGAATCGATTTGATTTTTTAAACTAAACTATAAAAAATATAGGAAAACAAATAACTTTAACCCTGTATACGATGAAACTTTTGCAAAATTGCCGATAAGGTACAATAGAAAGTTTAGTTTTAAGTAATAACAAGTGATGAAACCTGAAGTCTCAAAACGCAACCTGATTTCAAATAAGACTTTCATTACTTTACTCAGTACTCAGCTAGTACTTAGCACATATCGCGTTCTCTGACTAACACCAAAGTTTCGCAGTAAGTTCTACAAAATTTACAACTTTAAAGCTTTCATAATAAAACGCTAACAATTAAAACTCCAGTAAAGTATACAAATAAGCTTTTAGGTTACGGTTACGATATCTACTTTGTTCAAAGTTCATAAAGTAGCTACTTGCTGAAGCATATAATGTATGGATGTACTTTTCTTGTCAGGTCTTGTATATTCATACAATTGAATGGCTGTGTACACACAGACATATGAATTTATGAACCACGACTTAGGGTCTTATACTAATAACTTCAATATCAATAATAATGTAAATTCAAATTTGGACAGATTAAACGATCACTTAATGAAGCAAATATGATAATATTTGCCAGTATAAGACAGTAAGTGCAACTTCGTACGTATCCTTAATTTGTGAGTGTTCTCAAGATATACTTGACAGGGTTAAACAAATATAGGTATCAAGTTATTATGTCCTTCATCAGACAACCCGCGGCCCACAATCACCCTCTATTGACCCACAGAAGGCTTCGATTTTTCAATAATATAGGATTACTGAGGGATTATATTCTACGCAATTTGTTATGGGGTACAGGAATTTTATGCTTTTAAGGCTACCTCGGAGGACAGGTTTCACCAAATTTAATTATGAGTCCCTGGCATATAATTGTATATAAATGCACATATTTATGGACAGTAAATAAAATTAATATTAAAATGGTGTCAGCTTCCTGCATTTTATCTAATTTGGCCATTTGCGCCTGACGAAATAAGAGACAAACACTCAAAAACCTTCATGATATAACACTTTTTTTTGTCCGAAGTTTGACTCTTGTATTATATATAAACAAAAAAATACTCTTTTGAAATGCCTATTTTAAGTGTCACAATACAATTTAAACCTCACCTCAATAGAACTTAACATAAAAGGCCAATAAACAATCGCAATTCGAATAATGTAATGTATGATTCAAAAGAAAAAACGTTACGTTATCTTGAGTCTAAATATATGTCTTTTATTTATAATATTCAAGCAAATAAGATATTTATAAAGAAAAGAACAAAGAAAGTTACATGAACAATTATTTTTGGATCAAAAATAAATATGAAACACAAATAAAATTCTTTAATTTAACACGTCTCAATCTTTGCCTGTCAGTCTTCAGACGCGTAATGTGAGTCGAGGAGGGGGCAAAGGTGTTTCGTTTCAGAAAACAAACAAGCTCTGAGATTAGGGAACGTGGCTAGAAACGAAGATATCTCACCTTCACTCATATGTCTGATTTATATTCCATTATTCGCATCACTTTTGTATAATGAGTTGCTCCTTTGTAGCTTAGTCTTTGTCTCTGTGACTTTGAAGGGAGAGGTTAATCATAATATTATTTTGAATATCGCATTTTTTTGCAATTTGGGTTTCAATGACTATTTGTTTTCCATATCAGTATTTTAACAATTTTGGAGACTATAAAATGAATCATCCAATCGAACTGATTTTTAATAAAATAGTCTTATCTCTTTTCTTCACAGCGTGGACACAATTTGACTGAAAAGTACAAAACATTACCAAAAGTACTGTGCAAGGTGAAGTTGTCATCCACGGTAAAGACGTCTGATTACAACGCGAATGACGATGGCCAATGGTGAACATTTTATACATTTTACGAAGAGATGATGGGCGCCAAAGAAAGCAACGGGCTAGGGAAGTTGGTGCCGTGCCATCCATCCATCGCGCGGCAACAACGCCGCCGCGTAATGCGCGATGAATCCGCAAAACAGGGATATATATTATAACGAATGAAAATCCCTTCAAAATGTCCAATAATTAAGGCCACCTTTTTGTAACCTCTTGTAGTCCAAGGACCACCAACAATTAGATGCCCGAGAAGAACTGAGTACAAACAACGGACGCAGCGGGCCCCCCCTGCTCCATAATATTGTGTCCGTTAAAGAGAGAACTGGTAGTGCCTTTGGGTTTATGTATGCACAGCGCGCTAGTTCCACAAAACTCTCCCACTAAGCTAACCTCCGAGATTATGCACGTTAAAAGACTGACAATACAAAATATACTCATCAATAAAAACAAATACAACCTACCCTTTGGAATATGACATAACTGAGTGGAAAAATTCAGATTTATATATTTTACAATGACGCTCAGAAGAAATATTTAACAATATCTGCAAAAAATCTGTAAAACTTTGTAACAAGCAATTAAAACTGTTATAACTCTAGCTCGGATATGGTATGTACCAAACTGACGTGCTAATTGAGTTTATTACTCAGTCCTAATATAAAAGTGAATGACAAAAATAGCCAAGGTTCAATTACTCCCGCTGTGTTGTTCCTGCTATAAATTAATATATAACCTGATAGAAATTTTATAATACACACCACACCCTCATGAACGATCTTACTATTGATATATTGTTTGTTATATGTTAAAGTCAAATATAGAAACTTCAGCTATGAACACCACAAAAATGTAAATATACAACCTATAGCAATAGATTCCCTTGATACATTGACTAACACGTTACAGATTAGAAAAAAACTTGGCTAGATTTTCTAGAAAAGATTAATAGCCTGTGAGACGTGGACTTCCCTTATCTCATTGCGCACTTGGATACAACGTGTTTTCTCACATGACAAAACGTGAAAAGAAGCTGGTAGTTATATCGACCGGACAGGACTTTTCAATGTCTTTACGTTTTAGGTTAACATTGATGCCTTAGTGATGTATATTTAAACTGCTACTACTGTTTATAAGATTATTTATAAGGTATACCATAATTATTACTTTGTTAATACACTTATGTTTCATTGATATAAAACCCCAGTCTTCTCTAGAATTCAATATAAAAATAAATAATTGATAATAAAAAATTTAAATACATGTACAAAAACATGAATAATTTTTATTATTAGAATGGATTCTGAGTCTACTGAGATCAGGCTACTTCAACTTTCTAATTATTTTATGAAATAATCTTCTACAATCCTAGAAACATTATTTTATATTTACATACTACAAAAAATATATATCTAGCGTAGTGCGTAATATGCATTCGTAAATATTGTTTATATTATATTATGAGCTTCGCTTGACAGTAAACGATATTATATAAGCGAATAACTACAACTTAAAATCACAATGTTCATAATTTCACGTCCCGTTCTTAACTGAGACGTTTTCATTTCGTACATTAAAATTATTCTTACGATCTTCGAGAAACTTTGTAAAGCATTTTAAATAAGAAAAACAGATTTTTGCCCGAGATAGTTGTAAGTCTACTCCTGGTTTGGTTTCATTTGGAAATGCCAGCACATGTGAGAAGTGCAACGTGGTGGACGCCTTCTCACGTGGGTCAAAGCTTTCCACGTGACCGGAGGATGCATTACGCGTCACATAGGAAAATAATACCATAGATTTTATTCGAGTTCTTCATTAATACTTATGCTAAATTTCAATATTTTAATTAAAATGGATTTTACGAGAATTATTATTTCAGAATTCAAAACTATATTTCACTAAGAGAAGTTTTCAAACCTCAGAATGGCTTCTTAATATTATAAATTTTATGTTTGGCTAGCTAGCTTGGTTAAAATATAATTAGAAAAATCTTACCTAAATCACTTATTGAAGTGTATATCGTAAGTATGAATATTAAACTTTATAATTAATTTTAAAGAACTTTTTTTTTTTTTTATAAGTTAAATTGTTTTTGGTATAATTTGTTATTGTCGGGGTGTAATAAGGCGATTACATTCTGTCTTATAAGATTTAAGAATGCCTAAATTTGTTAAAATTCAAAATAAACGAATTTTATTAGAGGTTGTGTTCCCACAAAGCAGATTGATATAGACTTCTACTCTTTTTTTAATGTAACATAATTATTTTAAGAAGAAAATACAAATGCATAACCAATGGACCACATCAAGTCCTTGCTAATTTATTAAGGACACTGTAGAGTAAGAAATTCGCCGTCAGGCATATTACAAGACCACACACACCGGAATTCCGCTCTAGATTCTACAAGCCACGAGTCTACGAGCTAAACTTTGAAATCTCAACTTTTATTTGAGCGACTAAATGTATGTACATCCGACATGAAGATAGCATGAACCAACTAAATATTATAAACCACAATATTATTAAAAATGATTATAAGTTCCTAAATTACAAATTACATCTCATGATTAATTCTACTGATCCAGAAATTCTTATCGGGCATTTTAATATTCTTAATTACGGCATTTATTACTAGTTGACCCAGCAATGTTGTTTTGCCATACTTGTGATTTAAATTTTCAATTAATAAATAAAAAAATTGGGGTTGATCGTAGAAGGGTAAAAATGTAGGGTTGTATGTATTTTTCTATGTTGTATCATAGAAAAATATATTTAAAAAAATTAGGGGTGGACACCCTTTAGGGGGATGAAAAATAGATCAAAATGCTCACAAAGTTTCATGAGAATCGGTCAAGCCGTTTCGGAGATGTATGGGAACGACAACTGTGACTCTAGAATTGTATATATAAGATTAATGCCATTATCCTTCAAACTGATCTGTGAATATCAAGTACATATTCCTAGGATTAATACAAGTTACACTTGAAAAGTACCGCAAATAATATGAATGGTTTTAAATATTTTGATCTTATTTATTAAGGAAAAGCTCGCATAATATCTTCAGCTCTCCATTTCATATATGGCTAAAACATCAATTGTCTTTGAACATGCTCGAGGTATTCTCTTTTGGAAGCAATTTGGAAAACCCATTCGTTGCATTGGAAAAACTCTCGTAAATAGACAACGTTCCTTTACAAAGGTAACAGACAAAAATAAGAAAAGAGAAACTGTTCGTGCTCCATTGTGACCCTTTTAGTTCCGTTGACCTATATCGTGGGCCTGTCATATTCGCATACTTGCTGCGCCAATGAACCCACTTTCGCTGATATTTTGCTCTGGATATTTCAAGCGAGCTATGCTTTCCATAAAATTAAATTCACAGTTTTATGGCTGTAGACATAATTTTATCCTAAGGCTGCAATATAGTAGCAAGAAGCAATACATATTATACATTTATGTAGTAGTTAAGTATATTGTTATTTACGTAATTTTTTATATTTTAAATTTGAACTAATTTAGTTTACTATTTTAGTTTGATAAAGTAAAATTAATTTATTTTACATAAATTTATAAAATTCGGTCTCTGAGTGTGGACTTGGTGGGGACGCTTGCAAGACTCCTCCAATTTGAATAACATAAAAGTTAGACGAAATTGTCTTGTTTTAATAATTATTTACTAGTATTAGAAGTTGGTAAGATACTCTATTATTTTTTGTATTTTTTTATTTAAAAACTGCTCAAATTTAACAGAATATTTTGTTATAGTAAATTAGTAACTCTACTTAAATTTAATTTAATTTGTTATTTTAATTTTAAATTTGTATAATAATAATTAATTCTTTTCAGATTTTGATGTACTTAATTGCAATATTACTGTAATATTATAAATTTGATGATTTGTAGTAATTCAAGTTCTTAGCACTTAGTGGATTTTGTTGTTTTGAATTATTCAATATTGTTGTATTTATACTATGTTTAGTATGCTTGTCATTCTCAGAGCTTTCACGTTTCTGTTTTTATAGTGTTCTAAATAGCTTGTTAATTTCACCTTATTTAATTTTATGTTAAGTCTGCAAATCTAATTATAGAGCATTTGTGACACCTGTAGTGAATCTTAAACATGACACCGAAGGTCAATATGTTTAGATTTAATAACTTGTACTGCAACGTTGGATGTCCACGAAGAAATAAGTAAATATAATAACGGAGAAGATTATAACGGAAAAGTTGTAAAAATGTTACTTTATGAGCGTCGTCAGTTCCATAATCGTCGATTATTCAATATTTTGTCATTCACGAGTCGTAGCTCTAAACAACTGTCGTTTTTATATCACAAGATAAAAATCTTAAAAGCGACTTGAATACGTAGTGTATGTTATTAAACATACATAAGTTACAAGTCAAATATTTCTTTGTAATCATAAATTGAATTATTTATAGTTTTGTTGTAAGGTGGAAGTTATCGGGGAAAGCTGTAACAGTGTCGCAGGTCGTATACCTCAGCGTTAATTATTCATACCTGCCGAGTCTAGCCGAAAAGACAACTACAGAAATTAACTTTAATGCGACGTAGAATACCGTGTTGTTATTCCATTTGAGGGATTACTTATCTGATATTTCTTTTCTAATGGCATATATTTAATTATTTATACTTGCTATTTTACCTTACAGCATTTTTCATAGTAAAAGATTTAGGAAGTTGCAGGTTTCCTAAGGCTAAGCTCCTCCATGTATTAAATAAATATATAAAAGCTTTCGGTACGGTCTAGAATTTGTATGTAATGTTTTGAGTGTGAGTGGAAAAAAAAATAGGCATGTGAATAAATTTATTTTCGTCTTAGATTTTAGTGGCTTTGTAATTATGACAAAAAACATACAATAAGCATAACATGGTAACATTTTTATGTTGTCATGTTACGCTTAGGATATTTTTTATTGCATTTAAATCAGTTAATAACATTCACATCATTAGTTTTAACCCAAAACCTTATCAAAATTTAAAAACTTTTTCATTACATAAGGTGAATTCCGATCAGTTACCATCCACACGGATTTGTATGTTCGGAATTTGGTAATTAAACAAAAGCTACAAGTGAAACAGTTAAGCTCTAATGGTTAGTGAAAATTATACCCATCAACCGGCTATCTCCCCGACAATATGTTTTATTGCACCACACGTGTAGCGGTGTAGAATCGAGCGGAACATAAGCGATCAGTATTTTGCGCATCGGCGGGCATTAGCATTTTGAACGTTTATCCGGCACTAGCATTGTTAACATTACGCTGTTAACGCCAGCAAAGATTAGACTATTAAAAAATGTTCTACAAACAAAACTTTCAAAATTGAGACACAGCAAAATGTTCGAACGTTGCATAACTTTACTACAAATATGCCACAGTGGACTAGTACGAATCGGATTCGCGCACGACTGTTTCCGCACAATTGCCCCAGCAAAAACAATATGGAAACTTCCTTAAATATCTCCCTTATTTTAGTTATCGTTGCAACAGAAACACATTGAGATACCACCCGGTGACAGACAGGGACCGTATCAAGTTATAATATTTAAAAATGGTAATAATCTTTATCAATTATCTAAAACAAATATTGTTTTAAATATTAATAACGGTGTACATAGAGAAAGCGAGTACCATTTGAATTATGAATTTTCAAAACAAAGGAAAAAATGCATTAGATACGCTTTAGAAATAACGAGGTCGTTTTGTGAAGATGCAGTACATCAGTTTGTTTGCTTTTATCACTTGCCGCCGCTTAGGCCGCGCTTTCGTAAAATTATAATTTAATTATTTCAATTGATTCACCTTAAAATAATGTTGCTCTAATGCATGTTAAATCCACTATAATGTAATGCGTGCACTTTGTCAGATCGTATTTTCAATCGATCTCATATAATTAATTGTATCAAGATGTCGTTATAAGCGTGATATAAAATATTTTTAGTTCCGGAAAGCTTTGTAAGAAGCATATTACATATTTTTTCTTCTTCTTATCGTTCATTGTATGTAGTCATTGGTTACTAAGTATACCGAGGTGAACATATGATTTCTCAGTCATAGTACAAGTATACACAAACATGTATAGATAACTAATAATTGTATGGCATAATGTTGTTGACGAAAGTTGGTAAAATAATACAGAGAAAGAAAAATAATTTGTATACTTTGTCCCCATGGTATAGTAATTAAATAGATTAATTTGCTATACGCTATTATCGTAGCGACTGCGAAATTTTCCAGTATCGCAAATGTTTCCTGACGTCCGCGTCGACTTACTTCAATATTTTGTGAAAATACATTTTAAATCATAACATCTAAATGGAATTGCAGTTTCATTTTAAAATTGAAGTCTTATTATACAATATGATAATAATATTTTTATAAATTGATTACATTTGTAACATTTTATTAAATCGTAGGAATCTAATTATGACTACGATTTGAAACGAACCTTGAAAGTTATTATATACTTTATAATTATAAATTTGTTAAAATTAGCATAAGTCTATTTTATGATATATATTTTATATATATTACAGTCCATTTATTGAGTTTTGACGACTCAGTTGGCGCAATAGTCACCATGTGGGACTGCCGAACTCGGGATCCTGGGTTCGTTCCCCGGTACTTTTGTGTGACAAACATAACTGTTGGCTGTGGTCTTGGTATGTATTTATATGTAATATTTATATAGTTAGTTGTGTTGGCACCCTCAATTCTAATATTTTTTTTGTAAAGCTGACTTATCAAGGGGTCTGACCAACCGTAAATATAAAAGTATCCCCATATTATCATTACTTATAATTTATGTTAAGGGATGGAATGAGTGGAATGCAGATATTCCAAATTATAAATACTTTATAATATCACCGATTATTTTTAAGTTCATGATAACGCAAGTTATTTTCAGTTGAAAGTATAAAACAATTATAAGTTTCATTACACCGAAACTGTGACCCAAATCTTCATCTAAAGTTCCATAAAGTAAAGTTATTTTAAAATAAAGTAAATTTACAATACAAATTAATTTGGATAGGAGTTCTTATGATTTTAGAATTAGCTTAATTACTATTAAAAACACCACTTTTATTATTACTAGTTTTAATTTTAGTTTATAATTAATTAATTATCTTACCAAAGCCTTGGACTATATAAACAGATAACAAGTAATAGGTATGAAAGTAATTGAGCCAAAATATTTTTTTCTGCTATGTTTTCTCCGACTTAAAAAAAATACTTCCAAACTCAATGGAGTTACAGAAATTAACTTTTTGTTATCATGTAAGTACATGTAAAATATTTCACATAAACCATTAGTAAACCTTTATTAATTAAACACAAATTGTAAAATTCCTTCGGGGGTTCTAAAATTGGTTAAAAAATAACTTTGCATTAATTAATTTTACATATAAAATAATTTAATTATACTTATAAAACCCTTTACATTGTAGTGTTAAATCAAACCACAAAGAAAGATAAACCAATAAAAAGTTAGTGCCATCGTAAAGCCGTAAAAGCTACTTTGTTTTTTATTTAACTACCGAGTGAATTCAGTAAAAAAGTTTGAATAAAGTCGATTTGAACTTGCGAATTCACGTAATAATTCAGTGAGCCGGACAAAATGAAGTAAAAATTGCTCCGTCTGAAGTTAATACGAGTTTTTGACTCGTGTCGACCCGATGCACTTTACATTTGAAGAATATCTCAGATTGATAAGTTCAGGGCTGGGAAAGTATTTGTTTGCAATAAATTGTATGTTCAATTTTAATAATTTAGTAGAACATCTTGGCATCCCAAAAAGGTAGGCTTTATTTGGAGTGATAGGAAAAATAATTATTGAATAAATTTATTATAACTACCTGTTTAAAAATTCACATTTGAATTTTATTACAAAAACAATAATGAAGTAGTTACATGAATCGGGTTAAATTCAAATGCTTAATGGAAGTTTAGAAAAAAAACATGTTACACGGTTTTACATATTGAAATTAACGATATTTCTGGTATATTTAATACTAATGTTTTAATAATAAAAATTAAAAAATAACATAAGTATGCAAATGGTAAACATTATTATTTTAACTTTCTACAGATGAATAGGAAATTCGATATATCAATCGTTAATATCATTCTGTCGTTCACTGTTCTAATATTATTTAAATCACTGTTTTGTTTCCTTAGTGCCATTAAATCAAAGACTATTAAATATAGTCTTTGATTTCTAAAAGAACCTATTTGTTTTCATTTTTGTTATCCAGTGTACCAACCGAATTATACACAGCGAATTAAAAGTACATGTTGACATCCCTGTTGTGACAGCCGACAGGGGTGGCAATATTCGAGGAGAGTGAACTGTGAATGATAGCCTTTCGTATTTATGATGGAAAACATTCGTGCGGAGAATATCCTTACACATATCTTATATGTTATATTATGCTAGGTATAACGCAAAATTATTAATGAGTGGGTATTACTAACATAGATAATCTCCGAGCTGAATAAACAAAGAAATGCAAATGAGCGAACAAAGAGTGTTGTCTTGGTATTAACAGAAAGAGCATGCTATATTATTCACTTTCAGACTAAAATAACGTAATACTTCAGAAAGTATTATGTTAGAATTGTATAACCAATTAGTAGACTAACGACCTCAAGCAAATGTTTTGAACTCCAGAAAATTAATACAAAATTAATAATAATATAAATTCTTAAAATTATTGCCAGAAATTCATGCATGTCAAGATGGTAGATCTTCTTTATGAAACTAACAATAAATAAATATGTTTATTATATGTAAGTTATGCCAAGTCAAATGGAAGGTATTCTAATCGGTATTAAATCTGATCTCTTATAACCCCTTATTTTATTCAGCATCATAAAGCTAGTTATACGATTTATTATTGTAGTAGTAAAGTATTGTGGTAATAAAATCTTTTTCTAAACTAGTATCATCAAATATCAAGTTTATGATGTCGCTATTCAAATGAAATCAAAATATAACAAGATTTGTGTTTGATACAAGTCAGACATAATATTACCAGTAGTACAATCATTCAAAGTGATTTAACAACTTTGTTATCATTATAATTTAAAATGATCGTTAGCGACACCGATTCGTACAAATACTGAGTATATACGAAACAGTTTATAGTTTATTTAGAATTGAAACCTACGCATTAACCTATATAAATATTATAAAGCTGAAGAGTTAATTCTTGTTTAATTATGAGTAATAAATTAATTATGTGTGATTTTTTTATTACCCTTAATATGGAGAAGCCAACCAAATGTCCATTTAAGAGTTATGTCAAGTGGTCCAATGCAGATATTCAAAAATAATCCAATCCAATCGCAAAAAGAGATCATCCGAATAGAATTCGTTCACTTATTCGCCCTACAGCTGCTTAGCATGAAATTGCAATCGATAAAGTCGTATCGTTAAGCCTGCGACGTTAATGTGTACAGTAAACGAGTAATACAAAATAAAATAATACAAAAAACGCATAATTTAATTTTTTTTTAATAAATAAATTAAAACTTTATCCATATAATTTACGTAAGCTTTATATGAAATTGAAACTGAAATAATTGTAGTACGTATATGAATGAACTTTCAAGGACAACTTAGCTGTCACTGTTTTCAATGATAAACTCTAGTGTCATAACGAACAATCAAATATATTTCATATCTAATATGTAATTGAATAGTATTTTACTTTTCAAATTTTATTTATTGTATTAATTTATAACTGTCATACAGGATTTATATTTGAGTTGGTAAGGTCCATTTTGTGATGTAAAAATTAAAACATAATATTAATGATAAAAAATTCTTTAATCAATGTTTTCTTCCGCAAAAGTATTTAATAACGTTTTTATTTTTAGGTATGTAGGTAAATTAGTTTTCAATCGATGCCATAAGGATGTTATAACGCTTAGTACATTTAATCTGAGAAGTTTACTTTTAATCTAAGTTCGCACTGTGTTTATTGTGGCTTCCGTTTTTATAGATGGTTTCGATTTAATTAATTTGTTCAACATTTTCTCATACAGAAAGCAATAAAACTTTTCTATTTCAATCTTGACAGTCTTGGAAAATTATTTAAAGGACTTGCAGGGAATAGTTTGTTATAGTTATTCTTTTTAGAGTAATAAATTATGGGACTGACGTACATTTTTCTAAGGCCAAGACGCGATCACGAATATATTAAGAGACAAATATGATTATGACCTGCTAAATACAGTAAAATAAACAATACATAAATTGAAACTAAACGAGATCGAAGGAATATGAAACTGCATCTTTCTACGAAAACATCTGTTATTTTACAAAAAAAATTGTTATATTAATTTGTTAAATAATTTACAAGATTTAAAGAAAAATCACTTTATTAACGGATTTAAGTTATGTATCTTTGCAAAATTTAAATATATTTACATTTTTTTTAATTTTTAGACGTATCGCGTACTTTACAGCGTGCGTGGTCACGGTAGACAGTGATGAGTAACAGTTATGTTAATAAAAGACAATATTGTAATAAATAATATACCTACTAACATAAAGCTGTTTCCCCACGTGAATTAAAAGACCCGTGTATACTACTGACTGTACGTACTATTGCTTTGTTGTAGAGTTTTTTATTACTATAATATCTTCCTAAAATCAAATTCTGTCAAGAACAAATGCGATAAATGTGACCTTACAATTTTGATAACAGTAATTATAATTCTTCAAAAGTATAAACTAAATATCTGACATGTGCTCATCCTTAAGATGTGCTAAAATGTGAATAATATCGATTTATTTGCCATGTCAATGGTATAGGAGCTAAAACAGAGTCAATATTGACAATGGAAGCGTATATTTCATATTCAAAGCATACATTATTCCGACGAGCCCAACATGAATACATTCAGCGTCGCGCATTACATTATTATGATTGTCAAGAGGCCAGCGGCTGCCGGTGTAAGGTTTCGACCGCACTACGCGTAGACTAGAACAACTATTAAAATACCTCTCTAAACTAAATATTATGTAACACAGCTCAAAATAAAGTTTTGCATAGTGCGATAGTTTCAGATGCTAACGTTTTTAGGTCATTTTAATATATATCGCAGCAGCTGCCTGGCGAGGTAAAAGGGAATTAAGAAAATCAAATCGATACTTAACATTATCTATGTTCAGCGGTATCGCTCCAAAAATAAAAGCCTGCTTTTGCCTGGTCTGCCTTAAATTAGCGAAGATTATAATCTTATTGTGTCTATATTGTTTAGTGTTGCTAATATAATATGTATTTTGTTTTTTTCTCATTCATTTGGAACACCTAATGCGGTGTAAACCTTTTACCGATATTGTATGTTTACTTATCTCCTGATCTTCTATTGGCGACTTTTGTTTGCATTTTGTTAACATTGTGGGTTTAGGTTATATTGAAATATTATTTATGATTGTTGAATAATTTAAACTTAAAACCCCATATGATTATATTATAAAACTAGCCTATAACAGGGAATAAATCATAAAAATCTTTCTACTCTTCTTGAGCAGATTTCTGAAACTTTTGTCTTGATCATTTTTCATTATAGGCAAGTAAACACATGCCGAGTTTGGATCCTAAATGTTTTCCTCTAAAAGTATTATCTCGCCGTATTTATCAATCTCATATCTACTATTTATGGCGGTAGTTTCAGCAGGTATATGTTTAATTAAGTTAAGCGATTTACGAATACGTTAATTGAGGCTATTTAAAGTAATGTACTTGTTAATTATAAAGAATATTATTTACGTGTAATAACATGCTTCGGCTGGCATCTCTTCAAACGCGAGGCAGTTCGATGCGACACCTATTTCGAAGACAGCTGGATTTGAAGGAGGAATATTGAAATATGAACTGACGAGATATTCTGAAATATGACGAGAGGTGCTTACTCTGACTATAATTAGGGCTGTATAAATAGGGGCATAAGCCAAGGACAATAAATTTCTTAATAACATTTCTAACGTTTTGTACTAAGACGTACAACAGCTACATCTTTTCCATGAATACTTTCATAGCAATCATAGAAAAGAAAAACTAAGTCAAAATATAAGTTACTTTGAAAAGTTGAAATGTCTATAATAAATCGACCTTTATTATAATTGTAACATATAAACCATAAATGTTAAATTAATAAAACATATCCAATATTGATATTCGATTAAAATTGCCTAACCCAATAATGTTATGCAGACATTTGACAAATTGATATTTGACCTGATGTTTCCAATATTTTTCTGAAAATATTTATATAGGCTTACTAGCTGATCCGGCAAACGTTGTTTTGCCATACATGTGATTTCAATTTTCAATTAATAAATAAAAAATAAGGGTTGGTAGTAGAAGGGTGAAAATTTAGGATTGTATGTATTTTTGTATGTTGTATCAAAAAAAAAGAAAGTAAAAATTTTGTCTAAAAAATAAAAATGTTGGGGTGGACTACCCTTAATATTTAGGGGGATGAAAAATAGATGTTTGCCGATTCTCAGACCTACTCAATACGCTCACAAAGTTTCATGAAAATCGGTCAAGCCGTTTCGGAGGAGTTCAAGTTCAAGTTCGAACCCCGTGACACGAGAATTTTATATAGGCTTATATCGGATTGTTTGATGTGTATTTATTTTACTACGGTGTGTTTTATTTGGAGTATTGTACTGAAAGATAAAAGAAAAACATTGCAGTATTCAACAGAGAATCTCCTCCCTTGAACTTTTTTTTTACCAAGAAGTGAAGAAGAAGGTTGGAACTAGATAAACACTTTCCACGATCTAGATCACCACAGTTCAGTAGGTCATGTAATTAACCGTTTCCTCGATGTTCAACAATAAAAAAACGCCGGCAATTCCGAGTTGTGACTCATAAAATCCGAAATAGAAATTCTATTTTCATCGCCACAATATATTGTGAATCAAAATTATAACTCATAAATTGTGCGAATGTTGCGGTCAAAGAATTGTATATAGGTTAGCGGAGCTGAGGGTGGCGAGAGGGTAATATGAAATACAGTCCTCTGGCTATTAACTATAGAAACTGCCTAGAGGATTTTTACTCGCACTGTTTCAGAAATGACACGCCCCGGTAATAAGACAACTGAATGCAAAAGAATTATGATCTTTTTACAAAACAATTTTATGATAAGTCAACTTTATAATATTTTAACTTATACACATATATTCCAATTAGTTTTTCTTGTTTAACAGAAGTATTATTCAAAATTGGCATGTCTGGATAGATAAATCCACCTTTATGTGAAATCTGCCACTTACCAAGATATTTTATTATGGTCGTTCATTAAACACAAATCCATCTGAATATTCTACTTACTGTATGACAGTAATGAACCTGCAATAAAACCGTGACTCGTCATCAAGCGCCGATAACACATAAACGTCGCTTTGCTTATCATAAAACTGGAAACAAAATGCAATGTTTACCATCTCAACATGATTCGAGCCAATTTTAGTGTTCCTTTGTTTTAGGACGCACCCGTTGCAAGATGAGTCACTCGATTGAAAACATCTGTTATTAGACCTGATCAGCTCACAATGGTTTTAACCTCTTTTTAATTAATTATCTCAAGCAACGAAGACACTTTACGCAGCTCTAGTTAGAAGTGTGTTAGAGTCCAATGTGGTCGTGTGGATGCCTTATGAGCAAAAATACACGCTTATGTTAGAGAAAATACAAAAAAAGTATTTAAGAAGGCTGTACAAACAGGAATTTCATTATTACCCACTGTTGTATCCATCAAAATACTTATTGGGGACTTTGGGGTATGAGTCACTAGAGTTGCGGAGGGAGCTATATCTGTTTAAATTTGCCATTAAGGTTATTAGGGGCCAAGTAGATTGTCCGGAGTTGCTACAAGCTTTACTCCGGCTGTATGTACCGGACAACTACTGTAGGTCGCGAGGGCATTCAATATTGGCGCAATGGAATTCGCGAACTGTGCTCCGCCAGAAAAATTAGCGAATACCACGAATGGTGTCGCTGATTAATAAATTTATTGAATCTGCACCAGAGCAGGATATATTTGTGACAGGTTTGTTAAGAATGAGTGAAGCCTGCAAGGAGATTTTATTTGTAAGTTTAGGTTATGGTAGTTTTTAAGTTTGTTTTTCTTTTTTGGCTATAAGCTTATGAAATAAATAAATAAATAAATAAATAAAAAAAAGTGTTACAATCATTAGTATTTAATATAATATAATATTATTAGTGATGGGTCATAAGGATATAGGAAATAAGGATTACAATTTAATTTTATGAAATATTATTAAAGTTTACAAAAAAAATGCTTTTCAGTCTGTTATCAGTGGAATTTAAATAATTTTAAATTTAGTATAATATAAAAAAAATACTTTAAAGCACTGTGAATATGAGGCCTAATATTATGCCCGATTATTAAATAACTGTTTTGGGATAAGGTTGAAAGAACTCTTTCGAGTCTACTTTCCAATCAGTATATATTTTGAATATATATACTAAATGACTAAAGACAAAATTAATTTAACGTCAATTTTTAAAATTGACGTTGTCATTTTATATTTATTTGTAAGCATTAGCTTTATATCGTTAAGGCATTGTGCCATCAAGCCTCGCTGCCCATTTTATTCTCGTACAACTCTTCGGTAAATTACATTGATGGGAAAACAAACAAATAATAAATTTTGTAGCTACGTGAGCCATATCTCACAGCGATTGGGACAAAGATAGTTTCTTGATTAAAATATAAGAATTTATCTTGTAATTCTGAATATTACCAAATTTTTATATTTAGGAGCAACTAAGGGACGTAAACGGAACTACGATCTGATACAATTTAAGTGCAATTTATCGCTGTTTATTATTTAATATTCTATCTTGAACAACTGTTTTCTTTACAAAAAAATTTCTTGCAGAGCTTTGATCGCAACAAACCATCGCTTATTAGTGTAATAGCTCTTGCATTCTGCGACTTCTACGTTATGTTTCTCTTATTTTTTTAAGTGCATATACATGTTAAATTATAAACGTTAGTGATGTTAACTTTTCATACTAATTGTATGAAGAAGTGTACTTTTCTTACTTTAAATTAATTATTTTTCTTTACTTTAAATAGTATGGCTATTAACAGGGCAGTTTATCTTTATACGCGAGTCACTGGGTATGCGAGTCAGATATCACAGGGATCTGACTGTTGTTAATCTTTATAGGAGGCGATCAAAAGCCACCCTGAGAGGCTAAGATGCCACCCAAATAAGATGGCAGTTTCATTTACAATCCGAAGCTACACAAAAAGGCTTAACGAAAAGGACATATCATTGTGATGATGCCATGAGCAGCTGGTCCCACTGGGGAGCTCACGCGTACCGTATTGTTTGAAATTAAATAACATACTTTCTTATAGTTTGACTGATGTAACAGAGAAGAAATAAATATTATAATCGATATTCAAAATACATTTTGCGAAGAAACTTTTCTTAGAAAAAATAATTATGTATCGTTCTTCAACATTAATCAATATCTCATTGAAAATGATACCCATCAGTCTGAAGAAAAATCAAGTTGTTTTTTCAAAACAATAATTCGATTCGCAATCATAATTAAATGGTATCAATTAAATCTAATAACTTACTATACAATTTTAATCCTAGCTGTACTTCAAAATAGTAAAACTTATAAATCATTGCTTATAATTCAGTTGTCTGCAAAGGTGAGAAAAAATAATAATGAAATTAACTACCTTCTTTATAAACATTTCGGCGAAAACTCAATTTTAAAACTTTCGATTCATTGTATGAATATTAGTTTGGCATATTGCCAGTTGGTAGTTGGATTAAGACATACTTCAGTCACCATTAACAGTATTTTTCATAGTACTATTAGTTTTTTTGGAATATCTTATCTGAACTTAAAATAAACTGTAGAAATCAAACAATTGTACATTGAAAAAAAATGCAAAAAACCGAGTGAGGGATCAGAAGAGTAATCACATTTTTTTTATTTTGTTTCTGTTTGTCTGTTGATTCAAGCTTATCTCTAAAGATGTTAAACCGATTTAAATTAAAAATCGCATGGTGGAACATTATCCCTGGTCAACATCTTGAATACTTATCTTATACAGCTTAATTCACAACAACTTATGCGATTACTATAAAACAAAATTTTGTATGCATTTATGCAATCATACTATTAGTATGTTATATCGCCCCACAAACAAAATGTGTGGCGGACATCATCTATCATCATCGTCATATATAATAATTTTACAAAATTGAATCAACAGGTGTTAGATAAAAATTATCCCATTCTTTGAATATCTTTTTATATAATTCTTTGAAAAGAATACTTCTTTTGTTCAATTTCTTTAGGCTGTCGTGGGCACCTGCTAGTCTTTTCATATAATACTTTTTTATATTTTCTTTGGGGCAGGATTAGTACCACCTGATGTATAGAATAAGCTTAAGACCTTATAAGATTAGTTTTGCGCTTTTACTAGACCCTAAATCTTATTTGTTGAGACATTTTCATTTCATTTAACTCCCTACTCTGAATTCCTTCTTATTCTATATTTTAATAATAATAATAAAGAAATAGAATTTCTTATAATAATTAAATGACAAATTTCAAGAATGAAATATAAATAGTATTAAATTAAATAAGTCATCATTTAAAAAGCAATGAAAACATACCGTGGCTTTGGAATTTCTTCGGCCGTAGTTTCTGAAAATTAATTACCTTTCAACAATATCTGGAACAAATATAAATCATGTCTGAATAGATGTATTTAACTCTCCAGCGTTTTAAATTTATATTAGCGCCAGTAATTATGTAATAGCCGAGTCTCAGATGGAAGTACTGTCCCGCATCTCCAATCTTATTTGTCACTCCCACTAAAATATTTACTCGTACATTTTTTTGTGCTGTTAATTTTCTCTAAAACAACGTGCTAATACCACTAGTACTGTACGTTTGAAAGAACTGCAATGCAGGTTTAGTATTACAGTAAATGTATTGTGTTTCTGCTGAGTCAATTAATCAAAATATTTTGATTATATATTTATTTATAAAGATGTATATAATTTGCTATTGATTATTATTCTTATATAAACATAATGTTCTGATGCATTAGTTCACAGTACGAGCATGTAGCTCTTTTCAAGCATTAAATAACTTGTCGATTTAATTAAAACAGTTCCCGAGAGTTACTTGCTAGTTCTTGTCATCCGCTGTATACCCTTGATTTGTGAAGGATATAAACACAGAAACATAATTAGTAATTTTATATTTCTTTGACTTTCAAAAGTGACTTTGAATTACCGATTATACCGACATAATATATAGCTTTGATATACAACTCAGTGATCAAAAATAATACGATTACGGTGAGCGTAATTGTAAACCGAAAAGCAATCTCAGGCGATGATTACATCTATAAAGTGATAGTGTGTGGGCGATGAGACAAATGACATACGGTGTTTGGTTTGAAGTACAGAACTGATTCGTATCCTATAATTATCATAGTTAGGGTGCTATTAATTATTATGATATCGACTCCGTTAAGTACTGTTCTTATTGCCTTTTTAAATTAAGATAAATTATGTGTAACGTATTCAGTAAAACAGTACAGTTTAAAGACCTTGATAAAGGAGTTTAAATTAATTAATCATCTTGTTTTCGTTTCGTAACGGCCACTAATTCTATATTGCATTATAGAATTGAATAGTAGCAATTAAACTAGATGTGACATGAGACAAGGGGCGACAATAGGAAATTAACTCCTAATGAACTGTTTCTCAGGTATAAACATTACAAAAATTGCAAATATAATGAAATAAATATTAAAAGAGTGGGTAATAGTAGTTTAAATAATTTTGTAGTTATAAACTGGGGTATATAATCCAGTTTATAACTACAAAATTTATATAATTGGTTTCGTTGTGATTCAATTGTTAAGACGTAAAAAATATTTATACTTTTTTAATTGTCACTGTTCATTTTCAAATTAGACTTTTATGTCAATCTAAAGAAATTTTTTTGAATTCACTATAATGGGCGTGGACCCAGTGTTATTTGAAAGCATTGGCTGCACCCAACAAAGGTGATCGACACGTAGTAATAACGCAATAGAATAGAATTATACTATATATTTAGCAATAAAAATTCACAACCATCAGCATATAGTAATTACTAAATGTACATATGACAAAGGTTCTTTTACGATATGAGCAAAGATATAAGCAGGCGTTCGAACGCATACGATTAAGAATCGCTTAACTTCTCCGCCACTCTTCTTTTTTAATGCTGCTGCTGGGCTGCCGAACAATGGGTCCCGGCTTCGAACCTCGGTATGGTCAACGTATATATCATTAGCATAACTATTGGCCATGGTCAGTTGTGTTAACATCAATAGCACTAGATATAAATATTTTCCTTTGGGACTAACTGAGCGTGGATTACGTCCCTATTAGATTAAAATAAAAAGGAAGATGAAGAAAAATGGAACGGAGCATACTGAGTTTAAAATTATCAGATAGGATCAGTATCAAAGCCTAAGGAATGTGACGAGAATTAAAGACATAAAGAGGTGTGATAGACAGCAAAAATGGGGATAGGATGCATGTATGCAGGCTAAAGAACTACAGGTGGGCAAGAATCTTAACTGAGTAGAAGCCGTAACATAAACACGCCAGACCAAAAAAAAGAAGGAGAGACATATTTTCACAGACACGTGCCCAGGCTGGATGACCTTAGCAAGCTTAAATATGAGAATTGTAATTATTTTAAATATGGCTTTATTTATTTATTAAAATAAATATTTATATACTTAATCTTATCCAGTTAGGTCAATGGCTCTCCGCTATACTCACTGTTGCAATTTTCCGCCACATCTATAAAGTGCATTGGATTCGTTCAACTTGACGTACGTTTAATATCTCGTTCGATCAGCATGCACTTGGTATATAAACTTTATGTGAATGAGATTGCTGAATAAAATCAGGTTAGACTAAAGGCTTTGTGGGAAAAATGGCGTAAAGGCTAGTAAATATTTTTATTTCACTGTATTGATCTCCTTCATTTTCTTTACCTACGAAGATCAAAAGTTATTAGCTAATTTTAGTTTTAAGAAAATTAAATTTAATTAAAAATGAAACTTGCATTTATATGCATATTTGAAAGTAGCTTTATATAAAAGCTAATATTGTTAAGCTAGGTAAGTTTGTATAGTTGTTGTGTCGTAGAAATATTGAAATATGCCGTAGGCTCTGTTAATCTAAAATACTTTAAAACTGAGTTCGCTCATTAAGTTTTCAGCCCTGGACTTTCACAAAAAATGATAGTACAAACAGCCTAGTGGGTTTTCGTCTATTAAATTATTATTATTAATTCAAATAAAATTTTGCGATACAACAAAAATGTACGCTCCCAAATTATATATTTTTAGGTACCTAACGAATGTCAAAAAAGGTATTAATGTCGAAATTTTTTTTTCACTTCTAATCTTGTAAAATTTTGAATACATATATTTTTTTAAATAAAAATCCTTTGTTAATGGATTAAGTTACGTATTTTTACAAAATGTTACTTACATTACATAATTTTAAATTTTCCCGACGTTTCGCGTACTTTACAACGTGCGTGGTCACGGTAGAACAAATATTTTATTTTTTATTAGATTTAGAGATAGAATGAAAAACAACTATTATACTAAAAATTATATACTAATTGTTAATATTAATAAATTATGCTACACACATTATATAACAGTTTCCAAGCATAAAAATTGTAGAATAATTAAAAAAATAGGTTTTATGGTAAGCACATTTTGTGAAACAGAATAAGAATACAATTCACTTTAAATTCCAAAAGTTACTATTAATAATCTTCAAAGTGCTCACTTAGTTTTAACAATTAAGTACGTGGCAACGTTAACGTAGCGTTACTTAGCTAATAACCTGGCTAAGTCTTAATGCCATTTTAAACAGACTCTTAGTCTGATGGAGAGTTTCATTGTCAGTGCATAATAAAGAGAAGTGCACATCACTTAGTGGTTAGCTCATTCTGAAGTCAGTCCGTGTAATAATTCAACTGTCTACTCATGAAAGGCCTATTAGTTTGAAATTTGCAACCGCACACTTTTCACACAATGAACAATGAAAACATTTCCATCTTAAAAAACTGATTCATTATATTTGATTATGACCCAGGAAATCCCTTCTACTATTGTTGAAGAACATTCCAGAAACTACGCAGTAGTGGAGTTATACTCATCATGCTATATAAACCCTGTTTGATCAAAATCTCTATGAAACAGGGAACCATACGTCAAGTATTCATATGGTATTGAAGACAATTTATCATTTTATATCAAAGGATTCTAGTTTAAGTTTGGTCATGAGTGATTGATCGGGATCGGTTCCCGTCTGAGACTTCTATGTGTTGGCATCATATCAAAAGGGTACAATATATCACTTATGAAAGGTCTATGCGTAACGTACTTAGATTAAACGTATGTAAATACCACAGTGTAATGTTTTCGCAAAACCAATAGGGTTAAATAATAATGTTGACTTAAAATTGAAGTATTTTCTTTAAAAGTGGTTCGTCGGCTGTAGACAATTCTATTATTCTTGCAAAGTAATTGAAGTTCAATCTTCAAGTTCCCCATCCCCCTAAGAATAACATTCTATTTTTGCCGTATAAATATAGGCATTATTGCCTGCAAGACTACTTTCACGTAGAAACAAGAATTCGAAATTTAAACACAATCGCTAAGAATGGTCTATCTGCTTTATTATATATAGTCTTTGTCTTAATTTGTATGTTCTCGAAAGTGGTAGTAGATACGTATATAAGATTATTTGAACAAACACCATTTTTCCAAAGGCTTTTCCCGAGACCTCACTGTGCGTCCATCTGTCACCAGGCTGTATCCCATGAGCTGTGATAGGAAGTTGAAATATTGAAGGGTCAAAACAAAAGACAAGATTTTTTTGCTTGATAGATTAACGGTAAAGATCTTTCCGACGCGAGTCGATGTCGAACTTTGCATCGCTCTGAACGTTGTCCACGTTTTGTACTCAGTAATTAGTACTCCAAACTGAAAATGTGGTGAAATAAATCAACTGGTTAGTTTTAGAGGCCTAAAAGTCAATTCATCGAAGTAATTTGTCTAATAACGGGGACGTTATTTACTACTACTATTTTCTATACATTCATTTTTCACACAAATAATAAAAATGCGTATTTTAGTTTTCAGAATATTTCGGTAAAGTGTAGGCTAATCTAATCCGCCGGGATGTGGATACGAGACAGACATACAGACGATAAGACTCGCTAAACACAATCTACACCCACACAAGCTTATGAAAATTATCATACAGCGCCGAACTTTTGTCTTTTATTCCAATAACATGTTTGATAATATCATCTCTTTTAGTATATTTATTACAACAGAACAATCTTACGGGTCTCACTTTACTTTTTAATGTATTTTAAATAATATATCATTTAATGTAAAAAGTGAAAAAAAATCTCTTTTACTAGTAGTACTATTAATCCTTAATCAAAATATAGCCAATATAGTGGAAATAGTTGCTCTGAAAAAATTGGTGGCTTTTTCAGCCAAACATTGGTTTAATCCAAGAGAGACTAGCAAGGTGTATCCACAAATGAATTGAATATTTAAGATACGATATTTCGGTAGGTATGGATATTTAAAGAAAAATTATTAACTTTATTAAATGAAATTAACCTTCTGTCTTCAGTCTACCGTGATCACGCACGCTGAAAAAGTCCGTGAAACGTGATTTTTTTATTGTAAATATATTTAAATTTTGCAAAAATACATAACTAAATCCGTTAATAGTGTTTTCTTTAAATAAGTAACAGTTATGTTAATAAAAGACAATATTAGGTATGTATATGACAGATTGGCAAAATAAGAAAATCCCAAAGGGTTGAATCAGTTGCAAGTTAATTAGTTCGTAGTTCTTCGTTGTTAAAATTATTGTATGCATCCAATTATCATATTTAAATTGCATTTTGATCCAATGTTTCTTTATTTAATTTCAGATACTTAAGAATTACATTTAGAGTCTAAATATAACTTCTTTATGAATACAAATTGTAATTCATTACGTTACTTAAGAAGAAAACGTGTTTGACACTTGAAAATTAATTCTGAACATTTGGAACTCAGGTTTCAACATCTATTTTATACATGACGAATATCTCAATAACAAAAATTATCGCTCCATAAATCTGAGTGATCGCCGGAGGCATGCTCTGTTATGAAAAATGCAATCTTCGCTAATATTTTTTCCTTTTTTATACGGTCTAAATGAAATTTCTCAACTATTTATACATGGATGGATTATGGACCAATGGTTGTTGCTCTGACGAAACTTTACATAAAATAGCCTAACTTATATATAAATATTCGTAAATAATATAAATTGATATCCACTTCATAAATTTCAATAGAAATAAACCTAATAACCTATAAGCATTGCTCTAAACAAAAGAGTTCTATCATAGATATTGCTATCTTTTGAAAGAGCTATAAAATCGGAAAGCTTAGTTTTAAAACGTATCAGAAATGCTGCACGTATGATGTCCATGAAATGCGTCCGTTAGAGATATTTCCGTTATGCTCGCCGCAGACACAAAACTGCAAACGATCCGGCTTGAAACTGATATTCAATCTTTAAATAATCGCTGTATCGTCGAAAACTTTTCCGATAAAACTGTCACGTTGCGTATACCTAGCTTTATTTATTATCTATGACCAATGAGCTCTGCCCGCCGTGGTCACTTATATCGTTGTGGAAGATATTATCAACACAGACTGCATTTGAAGTTTGGAATTTACGAGACACACGATACATCATTTTCGTACACCTTGTTATAAGCAAAATAATTTATGGATCTCGAGTGTAGTGGATTGTGTTGACATTATAATATCATTTCGCGTAATAATCTTAATATATATAAATTCCTGTAGATGTTTGTCCACGATGGACTCTTTAATGTTTAAAAATTTTAAATTAAATTGGACACCGGTTTTTTTTTTTTTCCCTTTTTTTTGTACATTTAATATGACAAATTATCGCTATATTATTTGACAATCACAATTATCTGTAATCCAAAAGATTCTAAGGGGTGTCTATACTTTTCGCCTGGGGAATAAGTAATATAATATATGCACTGCTATGGTAACCGAGAACGTGTCATATAAAGATTAATTGATTAACCTAAATAAGATACTTTTATTGTTTAAAAGCTATCGATAATAAACAGTTATCCCCGTACACTTAAAGCTGATAATTATTTTTATTGAACTAAAAAATTTATTGCTAGAAATCACATTTAAGGCAAAACAACGTTTGCCGGATCAGCTAGTAAATATATATATAAAATAAATATTATACAGGATAAGATAATTATCTAAGGAAAAATTTTCCCTTTAACTTGTTACTTTGCCATCATAACTTATAATTGACTACCAAAGTTTATTTTAACTATATCATCTATTATTTTTTACATCCTAATGAAATGAATTGAGTCAAGTCAACATTTACACACTATCCTAAAAATATTTCTATGTTTGATAAGTGCATTCCACAGCCTATAATTAATTTCAAGTTACTTGATTTAAGAAGATATTCTAAAAGAATGAAGGAAAATATATAAAATAAATATTTCATTTTTTAAGTTTCAAAGTGACATTTAACTACTTAAATATTAAAAGTGTTTGACTATGAACCGAATTCGTTATTTTTAGTTACTATTTATGTATCAAGTTGAAACGTCTTGTATGAAAAAGCTTATGAAATTTCTTTAAAGTGCAGAGCCAAGCACTATGCAAATGTTGTAGATGATGTATTCGTTACCTAAGGACAGAGTTAGTCACGTTTCACAACAAAGAGCTTTTATTCAAAATTTCTTACTTATAGCCTCATTCATAGTCTACACGAATGTAATTACTAAGAAAAAGAACTACTAAGAACTTTAGAACTAGAGTACCTAATTAAGATTATGTTAAACTAATTTGTTTCATAATTGACTTAAATAATCTTCAAATTTAAAGTGTAGATTTTGAGTCACGCATTTGAACGGAAATGTCTATTGCACGGATCACGGATCTTTTGATAGTCATTAGACGCTGGACAGTACTGAGTACTGTCCAGCTTTTGGAGGTGAAATATTGATTCTAATAATTACAGTCTAATTGTTGTGGTTTCGTGGAACACTGTCTCTGAAGGGCAATACCTGCCTTTACTACCTTCGGAAATAGTTATTCAGTTCGCTTTTAAATTAATTTATTATTAATTAAGTTTATAAGATACTTATTTTAGAATTTAAATAAATCTCTGTGATATTATAGAGTTTTCTGATGAGTGTGCAAACAGTTCTGGAAAAACTTTTATTGTTTTATATTATTTCAATAAAATTTCGATAAAACAACATTTTTAATAATCTATAATTGATAGTCGTACAAAAAATACGTACGTAAAAAAATTCACAAAAAAGTCTCACAATTTTTATCTTCATGTCATCCACATTTTTACTTTTCAATAATCAGATATTTTCTGTGACAATCAAATACTCTTTTATACAGATATGAATGAAAAGCCAGAGACCCGGCATAAACAACACATCGCCTCAACCGTGTCACCTAAATAGGGATCGTGAAAAACCCAATTAAAAGTTAACAAAGCAGCTAACTCGACAGAGTACCCGCCTACTCAGAGAGTCACACTCATTCAGTAATTATTTTAATTAATGGTATATAGTTTCACTGTCGACTCGACACAGCTCTTCCTAGCAAGACTATTCAAGATGTTTATGCATGAAAAGAAATTCTTGAAACGTGTTGAACGAGGTCTTCTCTTTTGAAATATTTCGTTTCAGAAACATGACAGCGCATATATTTTTACCTAAGCGGTGGTACACTTTACTAGAGACGCTGCAATACATACAAATGATACATTAATAGCTGATTATTCAAATAAATCTAAGCCAAATCGTCAGTCTACATTTACTGCAGTAGAGATTATAGAACTGAAAGTAGAAACCGCGAGGCCGCAAAAAATATGTAACTGCCAACTCCGCCCTCAATTCATAGTTATATGAAGCATTCGTTTCCAAACTTTCATCATATAAGCCATCAATTATATTTCGTGGTGACTATCGAATGAATCCAATTAAACTTTGTGAATATTTCATAAAATAGAAAGTTTCTGTGACACTGCTACGGTAAATATTCATAATCTATGTCATTTTTTCCTAGCTATATTGTACCAGTAAACTAGGTTAAAACTAAAAAGATGTCGGATATTATTTTGCGATTGATGTTGAAATCCACTTGACCTTATTTTAATGGTTGATACTGTTAGTTTTCAGTAAAATTTATTTACACAGATGAGTCAAATTAAAGAGAATTAATAATTAATAAATTCAGATAAATACACTTCAACAGATTTCTTATGAAATTCAATGAAATACTCATTTTTATATAAAATTCAGATCCACAATTTTTACTCATATTTTTACTTATATTTATACTGGTATACATATTTTATAATTATAATATTAGCTATTCTAAAAACGACTTTTTAAAAATCTTAGATCTAAATATTGGCATTAGTCACAACGATATTATTGTGCCTTATCTAGGATTTGTATGTATGTATTACATATCCTATACTTGTGGCGGCCACAGGATATGCTTCGCACCATGTATAATGTATGTGTTTAATAGAATTTCTTATACAATATGTAAAAGTATATGAAACTGTAGTACCACAAAAAACTCGAATAGTTTTAAAAAAAAATCTTATTTTTATTTACACTACAAACAGCAATACAACAACAAATATTACATAAATCGAGTAGTGGTATTTACAAACGTTCACAACCGCGATTAGCGCAAATCATTCATTTTAATATTGAATGATTATCGTATTAATGCTGAAATAAATTTCGTTGAAACAATCGGAACACTTGTCTTCGGCCGTAAAGCGCTCTAATGGTTATTCATCTCTTTGTTCATAAATTGTGCTGATTAATTTTATTAAATAATTTAAAAATCTAATGGCTTGAATACGTTTTTTGTTTAGTACTAAGTAGTAGTAAAATTATTAATTAATAGTGAAATTATTTATTTCTTTAAAAATATGTCTTTGTTTTAAGATCATCCAATCTACCTAGGAAAAACGTAGGTTAATATGAAAATATGTTATTTTATAAAACGTTAAACGTAATTTAATAAAATAATTAAAACGTTAAATTTAGAATACGTGTTTATTCAGATAAATAATATGCAGAATGCACGCTCTAATTCATTTTCAGCGGCCAACTAATTTACTATGTATAGGTATGATACTAAGAGCTGATCAATGTTTAATGGAAATATGATTCCTAAATGCCAATAGGAAAGCCTTGAGCGCTGATATTGCAGACTATGCTGATGCAAGGAGCAAATACATAGAGCAGTAAAGCCTGTGTAAACACGTACGTAAACAGGCCGCGCCTCATTCCGTCACGTTCCGTTTTCACATCGATTCTTGTAAGCTGTACCCGGGGACAGATATGCCGTAATTCAATTCGATTTAAGTTGGGCCGCTCCTGATTTATGGGGCAAGGGTAGTTTATTGTTTTGTGAACCCAACTTATTACTGAGACAAATACATTTACAATAAATTTAAACTCTCGAATTTTGCTATAGAAATCGTAGTTAATAAAAGGTTTATTCCGAAATGCATTCAACATCGCCCATTATGAAGAGGCGAAGTCTTTTGTTTTTTTCGAGGCGTAAAATAGAACCTCTACACAAATTGAAAAATTAAGAATTCTAATTTCTACGAATTTTCTTTATTTTTCTGACGTTTGCTAATAAGGGAGAGTAGGCGATTCGTACTCTACGCTACAATTATAAAAATGAGTTTGGTTTACTTTTCTTAAGTGAAATCATCTTATTAACCTTAATAGTCTGTTTCAGCTTAATATGTATTGAAAATTACTTTCTCCTGTATGCTTTTAACTTGCACACCACTTAGTATTATCTCAAATATAAGTCTTTAAATCTTGACTTTAAAGTAGTTTCAAAAAGATTGTTTATCTTGTAAAAATTACGGTATAAATAAGACGTCAAGGAGCCATATTACAAAGCTAAGTTTTACAGAGTTTGCGTAAACAATAAATAATGTGATATACATACTCGTATTTCAAAGTGAGGGTGTTAGCGTAGTACTTAGGAACAATACGGCCTTGTTTGTTTAAGAGTTTTATAGTAGTTCAAAATTTTAAACTATATATTTATTTATTTTTAACGTAAAAATTGACATAAAATGTTATATATTAATAAGTTAATTTAAATACCAGAAAAAGAATATTTAAAGTGTTAATTTATTTTAAGTGTTATATCACGTTAAATATTGTCAATATAATTGTTAATATTTTATAATAAAAAATGACGTTTGCAAAATAAATGAAATTGCAAATAAATTGGTTAATTCATTTATTTTCTAAACATTTGTGGAGTAAACACTATTTTTACCCTGTTTTATTTCTCATAAGTTATGATTTTTATTATTTCTAAGATTTTCTGTAATTAAACATACAATTTAATCTATTTGAAAATCAATAGACACCCCTCATACCTGCTACACAATTGAAAAGTGGCGTGTTGAAGAGAGGCTTTACAAAAGGAATATAATCCAATCAAAGTTCATTGTTTGAAACCCGCTTAGCATTACCTTAGCACAAAGCCCTTGAAGTTTGAAATCGAAAAAATCGAACATCAAAATCCAGCACGCGAGAGAACATTAATAAGACTATGTACAAAGTGTACGCGTGATTCACTTTGAGTGCGAGGAGTAAAAAATATTTTTCTAAACTTCTAAAGGCTGGGCGTTCTTTTTAATTTAACATTTATGAAAATGTTTGATTTCTTCGACTATGGTTTTACCTGCATGCCAACAACATTCTTTGAAAGTTGACAAAAAAGTCTTTTGCCTTCATTCTTCTGGACATTAGCCTATTGACTGTACGGTGCACCTTGAATCTGCCTAAATCTTTTGAATTATTTTGTTGAGGCCTATCAATGAACCGTTAAATCAATTACGATAAAAGTTGGTGTGGATGTTTTATATTGAGAAAAAAAATAGATTATATCATATCCTATTTAAAGAAATTTTTCACTGTAATGGTATTAAATTAAGCTCATTACCCTTGACCGGGCTTTTTTTTTAGGCTGAAACGTGTAAACCGAGTTATGTTTCAGTCCTATTTCCACAAAGTTGTGGGTCACATAGATTAAAGGAAGAAAAATAATTTATTTGGAATAAGATTAATATATGAATGATAATTATAGGTGCACCACAATAGAAGTTACAATAATGGACGTTTTGTCGGAAGACAGGTACATTTTTCGCATTTTAATGTAATAAATGCCTTCCACAATAATATGAGCAACTTTAAGTATTTATAGAAAGTAGTAGGTACAATGCAGTTGAAGCCGAGGCTTGAACGAAAATTTTTAAAAGAATCAGAACTAGATTAACTTTTATGGTAATCCAATTACACTTTGATCTTAGCCAAAAGGCATGCGTTGATTATTGTATATAGTGTAATAATTAATTAGAAATAGGTTGTTGTTTAATTATTGGTAGTTATATATGTATATAAATTTTTTGTACAGCATTTTTGTCAGTGGTAATGGACAGCTAGTGGAGAGCCAATGTTAGATGAGCACAGACGAGGAACCTGGACAAGGCCTCGCTGTTAGCAGGCCACGTCATTAGCGCAAACCCTGGGTTTTAGTGGGAGGGGGCCATTGCACACACATCGGCCTCGAGTCCCACACTCCCCGTACCACTTCATAATCTTGTCCCGGTGCGGGGGTTCGTAAGAGCATTTCCCCAAGTAAAATCAAAATGGGTAATCCAATTTTAAAAGTACTCCATAAACAGAAAATTGTTTTTTTTTTAGTTTAGAATATAAATAGTTGTTGAACATGTATTGTAGTAATTTTAAACACACAGTAAATCTGTATGAACCTGTTGCGTTGCGGAGCTTAAGCTGAAGCTGAGGTATTGGCAGTGCTATCAGTGTAGCTTACCGCGGCTTACAAACACTCAGCTTCTTACTTATAAGTAGTTAGAAGCCACGACGTCCGCATAACAACACGATCTATTAAGACAATTAGGAGTTTTAAGTCCCCTAAAAGAACAGACCCCCAAAAGAATGGGACAGCTACTTTTCTGTACTTATTTTCTAGTAATTTTTTGCTATAAATACATATCCACCATCATCGCTGCTAATAAACTTAAAAGGACATATATTTACATCCTAGATACTTTCTTCATGTTGTAATTAATCAATAGCCAATTAAATGTTAAGAAGTTTCAATTATATTAAGTTAGAATAGACAACCAAATCCTATTCTTAGTAAGATTAAATAAAAAATCAGTGCTGAAAAACATTTTTACTCCACAAAGCGTTCTGTATCTGAGTGATTTATTCATGCGAATAAGTAAATCGAGAGCGTTTAAATTATCATTATCACCTGATAAATGAGTCCCCACAGGTGCTGAGGGCAAGTGTTCTCAGACGATGAAGTAATCACAAAATGTGCGGGGTCGCCATCATTCATGATGATTAACTACGTCGACGCCTCACCCCAAACGTTATAAATCACTTTAACCATTCTCTGTCAGTATATCGCTTCAAAATCGGAAAAATGACGGGACTATGACATATCGATAACGTGAAGGAAAATCGTCTCAGATACGCAGATATATTTAAAGACAGTAATGCTCACGTCTTTATTAACAATGTACACGTGAATGTCGCCTCGAAGAATAGAAACTCGACCGATGATGTCAGGTGGAGGTAATTTTTTTTAACTTTGTTCACTCTTACGTCACGGGCTCAGATAACAATGGTGTGGTTCCAAAAATAACTTTATCGTGATAAGAATTGTGTAGTTCATTCACCTTCACCTTTATTGTGACTCCGAATTGCCAATTGTCAATTTCCTATGATTTTGCTGTGTCGTCGTCCATTATGTTGCGTCGAAGTAACTCGTCTTGACAGTGAAATCGTTATAATTTATAAGGAAAATGAAAGGTTTTTACATTTGTTTTAGTGTGCGACTAGGATTTACTAACCACACAGCAACATAAAGCTAAGGCTCTTAGGAGAAGCCTCAAATTCCACCCGCCTTTATTACTGTAATATGGGTCTAGTAAAACGAAGGGTGGTGTATTCGCCTTTGTGGCTAGTTTTTTGCACAAATAGAAGACGAGCAGTAAATCTGAAGAATGAATGCCTACCCTCATTACGAACTCCCTAAATCCCTGAAAAGAATAATATCTCTCGAATATTAGGATTATAAAACAGAGCATTTCAAGTTACAAAGGCGAAATGGAACTTTTTTTTTTATAAAAACGTTTAAATGCTATTAAGGACTTTAACTTGTGTGGTAATAATGTTTATCAATTATAAGTGTCAAGATAGAGCATCATCATTAAATTTATATTTCACAAGGTACGGCTCTGTTCAATACGTCGCAGGTCACGTTCAAGACGTAGAGCGGCAAATTAAACCTGGCATTCAAATAACCTTCGTATATATAAATTATCAAATTTACATTTTTTTACCTAAATTTATTCGCTGTGCTGTATAATTTCCATACAAACGTAATTGAACAACATACACTTTTTTGCACTTTTATTAAATTTTAATATCATAAAAATTCAATTATATCAATAGAAAGAAATTATGATCCTTATTGGCTAAGGTTATATTTATTTATACATTTTTGCACACTACACTAAAGAAAGCTGATTGCAACGGTTTGCTTATCGCTTATAAGCTGTCTCTTCTTACAACTCAACCCGAGACAGAGAGAACGAGAGAAAGCTATGGGAGACAAAGCACGGAGAAGTGCAAATGAAAAAATATGTATTGAATGTATTAATTACATACGTCAATCGCGAACAATATGATACGTTACTGGCTGTTAAAAAGTGGACCAAATAACTACAAACTTGTAAAAATGCACGACATGTTTTTTTAACAGTTGTTCAAATCCGACTTTAATACAAATGATGTAAGTCTCAAGTAAACTAATGAAAATACGATAAAATGTTCCAGCTATATGTAAATAAACAACCGTAATTAGCTTTCATGAGTTGCACCTATTATTTCTCATAGTGCTTGATAATTAAGCTAAAATTGCTATTAATTTGCATTTAATTATATATTTGTTATAGCGTTGCTGCTACGGCGGCAAAAAGTATGTCTCAAACAAAAGTTTTTGTTAGGTTTACCCCACTAAAAGTACAGGAGAAAACCAAACGCAAACGATAAATATAATAAATAACAAAACATATCGCGGAAGTAATCATAGCAGGAAAAGACAATTGTCGATCGAGAATAGCATTTTTTCCTTTTATCGTTTGATTTTCAATATATACATTTTGAATAATATGCGAGTAAAACCCGACTGTATCAATTTTTAATTAATTAAAATAATGTGGGTCACGCTTCGCTTTGATACAGCTAATTACTGTTTATTGGCAACCCTTTCAACTAATTAAACTTGAAATACCGGTGCTAAGTGTAAATCGATTTTTGGATTTATATATATAACTGAACAGATTATAGCTTATTATCCATAAGCGTCAGCTGTGATAGTAGCTACTCACGAGTATCTGATGTCTCGGGGCGTGCATTCGAACCATGGATGGCAATCTATCAATGCAGTTCGTACTTGTTTATACAAGAAAATACCGCAAAAACCGACAAATCTATATCATACAAATCTAAGTATGACAGAGACAGGTACGAAGACAAGAGACGATAGAATTTCTTTAATACTTTTAATTGAGTAAAGCATATTAGGTTAGACAAATAACGGAAAAATTATACCGCTATACAAATAAGATTATGATTTATATCTACTTGCAGCGTACATTTTAAATGAGTGTCAGGTGGTACTTTAAGAAACGCCATGGTAGAAAAATTAAAATAAACTCAGGTTTATTAATATTCCTTCATCATTTGTATACAGTGGATTACATAAGAAATATGGAGAGTAATTTTATCTGTATTTAATAGAAATATAGATTTATGGGGATTTGGAAATCTGTATTTGGTTTCTGTTGCATTTGAATGACAAGTAATCTTAGCGAGAGAATCGTCGAGGTTGCCTAATGGACATAGTAAACGAATATAACAACAAGGCCATACTGCAAGATTTAATCGCGTAAAATGATCTTTAGAAATCATGACAAAATATTATTTCTTGCAATTATCACTCACACATAACTATAATTATCTCCGATACATTATCACCATCGAAGCGTTAGTGGTCAACTAACAGGGATTGATTGCCTGCGAAATTTAATTTATAGTTTAATTACGTAGTTTTCTAATAAAATATCCACAAGCCAAGCTACGATGAACGAACGGTTATTTCATATATTTTTCTCTTTGTGTAAAGTAATACAATACTTTAAAATGACGTTATGTCTATTTAAATACTATTAGTGTCTAACAAAAATAAAGCAAATAAACCCTACAAAGCCTTACATACTTGAATTGACATTTCTTTCGTATTGTTAACAGGAAGCTGCATTTGACATATTTGTTGCGGACCATTCACTTGAAAGATACACAAAGGCCCTTCAGGTCGGTAGGAAATTTCAGCTATCGCCTATATTTACCCATTTAGCGATGTATATAGCAGTACTCAATTAGTACTAAAACACCTATTCATAAACTTCTGAATTGGATGCGGATTTTATATAACATTTACAAAACGTTTCAGAATATTTTTCATGATTCAATTGTGTATTAACAAAAGTTTTGCGTCCCTTTAGTTAATCGTCTTTACATTTATTCTTATTATATAACCTTTCGAGCGAAATTTGTTACCATGGTTATCATTATTTATATATGTAAGCAATTATGCAAGGTTTATAATAAATCCTGGATTTGTGAACGTTAGCGATAATATCCATGCTACGACTACACTATTATTAAGTAGATATAATATGCGAAAACCGTAACAGATATTAAAATGCATTACACTTGACTATTATGAATCACGTACAATCGATCTTTCCAAGTACAGTGTTTGATGTTAAAGCTAGATTGGAGAAGGGCCAGCGCAGTCCGTCAATCAGTCTTCAGAATTATTCATGATTTGAGAAATTCTATTTTAACTTTACTCAATCTAACTGGAACACACATTTGTCTGTGGTTAGACTCTTTAAGAACTTTATTCATTTAAAGCGCTCATCCTTTTCAAATATAACTCGTACATGTGAAAAGATCTACACTGAATTATGCCGATATTTTATTTCAACAACAATTTATTAACGTAATAAATCCTATAAATGTCCATTACAAATACGAGTAAGTACTGTAATATTAACCTGTATCCTTTTATTAAACAATTTTCCTTTTTCCTTATACGACATACAAGGATTTTTATTATATTTCCTGGTTTTTTATTGCTGATAGCTTACGTTGATGATATTAAAGAATTTGAGTTTCAGGTATAGTATATATTTGTATGTATACTATGATATTCTACTTGCTATAACTGATTTATTCACAACCTATCAATGGCTAAAAGTGTTTTAATGCAATAGACCGGGTATAAAAGGGTGTATAAGTGCTAGTCTGGTTGCCATGACAACGGCGCGGTACCTTTGTGTCGCATAGAGAAAAAAATGTCGTCTTTGTGCCTTTTATTATCTGTGGACAATATCACGCCAAAGAAACTAATTTAGGGCTCGTAGGCTATTACAGATATGAGAACTTGTTCTAACAACACTTTAGAAGTTTGAAATGCAAGATATTATCTCCGCTTATAAGTTTCTACCTAAGATTTTATTTTTAAATAAAACACTATACAAAAGAGGTTGTTAATATAAAATTTAAAAGTATTAACAATACACGTAGAACGAAAAATGATTGTTACACATCCAATTTTTATTGGGAGTCGTTGCCATTACAATAAAAATGCTTAAAAAAAAAAGTTTCTTTACTCGATATTACACTTCTTAAGATTCTAAAAATCTTTTAAATTATATATAAAGGCTACTAGATGAATCGCTGAAATTATGATTTTAGAGAAGTTTACAGGATTATTAACTTACACAGAACGTAGTCGACGTTGCGCGAGCTTACAAAACAAGCTTCAATAAAAGCCTTTCCGGAAACCATTGAAAATCGGCCAGTTCTGAAATCGCTATGAATTTTTCAAATTGAAAAGAACCTCACAATTCAGCAGACTTTATATATCGCGTTTCTCAATTCTAAAATTTATTTCAAAATTTCTAAATCAACTTCAACATCAATGAGTAAATCTATTTATTCTTTTTCTAAGCAATTTAAAATTATATTTATTATTTATTTAAAGTATTGTTAATAAATCAGGCTTAGCAGAAAGTTATATCCATGATTGGTTATAGAGATTAGAGACAGACTCAAGTACATTAAAGCGAAACTTGCTATTATTTCGTCCCTCCTCTGACTTGGATTTCTATAATAACTATATTCTAATTCGAAAGATGTTACAACAAAAAAATAAAGAGCGTTTCTTTAACGGTTGCTATATAATTTAATCCCTATTAAACTATAAAATTACGCAAACATACAATAGATTAGAACGTGTCAATGTAAGTCAAGTGTAAGAATAATTTTAATACCTGATTTTTTTTCAAATAAATGCTAACGGGTGCGGAGGACTTCAACCGTGTGGAATTATCAACCAAATAAAATTTCTGGCGGTTAAAACCTCCCTGTTTGAAATGTCTGCGACCAATTGCTTCCTCAAGAAAGTACGCTTACCTTTACATATATTACCCAATGAATGTATTTGAAATTGAACTTTTATCTCTTTAAAATGATTGGCTAATGAAATGGTTTCCCAGTAATAAATAATTTAATCAAAAGTAAAAGGGAAGGTCTATCGGAAAACATTAAAAGCTCTGCTGTTGATTGCGTAGTGTAATCAACCCTACACGAGCAATACGATGTAGAAATATATCACGGTTTGTTTATGGTATGCAGTGTCGTGCAAATGCTAATAGCCACTTAAGATCACCTTAGTTAGTAGTAGATCACCAAGAAGTTCACCTTAGTTCCTTTTAATAAGAAGCTAAAAATAATATTTACAGAGGATCTGATATACAGTTAACTAATTGACCATTTTAAACGCCTTGGAATCTTCTTGCTATTTCAATATGACGTTATCAGGGTATGTCTATATATACCTATGTTACGATCAATAGGAGCATTTATCGAAAATGTTCCAAAGATGGGAGATCTAAGCGCTGGATATTCCGGTTAGAATCTCAAATTAACTCTATTAAACCGCGGCGAAGAGCTTCTTATATATAATATAATAATATGTTAATCTTCCAAAAGAAATTATTCAATTATACTAAATATACACGTTGCTAGTTATAATCACCTGTATTAGTTATCTAAATAATGGTTGAACGTCAATTTAAGCATTAGAATAGCTATTTAAATCAGAACTAAATAACCTTAGAATGTATGATAAATAATTCTTCATTCGTTAATAATATAACAATTTATATTCCGTTAGAAAACAAGTTGGAAAATATATAATTGTTTAGGAGTAGGTTGTATGGGGGACATGAAGGGTGGTGAGGGGGATTCAGATTCGTAGTGCGTAATGAGAGGTAATCGGATAAATTGCGATAAGATAGCGCCCACTTCACTTATTCCACGTTACACGCTTAAACGAGTTTTAGATTTCATTCAATTTCAACAAAACATTAGAATGTCGTGGAACCTTGTCTTAATTAAATGTTATTATTGAAACATTTAATTAAGAGGTATAAAGTATTGCCCTCTATATGTTTGCATAGGTAGAAATTATTAAGCAGGTAAGGTATCTCGTTATTGTTTTAGATTTCATTTAAATATTGCATTATTATGTTAAAACTGGAATTGTTACAACTAAAACCCTTCTCTGCTAAATTCGTATTAATTATTCGTATTTGTAATGTGTATATAGCTAATAGGATTCTTAACTCTTATATCCTCGTTTATATAATATCCTTCCATATTCAGGTTGACCATACGAACTCGTATAAGATACATATATTCAAATAGAAAAATAATCTAATAGACCAAAGTGGTTGTGGGTTTTTTCGCGGAGTATTTGCTTGCATATTGGTCTATTAGGGTTTTGTTTCGTGTAATCTCACCACCGCTCACCACCAGGAACACTCGTTAAATCCATCAACTTTAAGTGGTTTTTACGAAGTAACAAATTGTTTTATCGCGTATTTAAATTTTAAACAGGCTGGACGAGTCGAAATGTTTCATATCGCATGCAAACGAGCGCGATTTACATAAAGGCCGCATATAGATGGATATTTAGTCAAAATCCTAGAAAAGAATTGGTTGCTAAGTAATATATGGACATACAGTACGGTTAAAACAATAACAATTATAAAAATAATAACAAACATCTCCCCCTAAATGCAAAAAAATTGTCAGTTAGTTATGATTATCAAGATATTTTTCTAAACTAAATGAAATAAAACCAAAAAAAAAATACTAAATAAATAAATGGCAACTAAAACAAAATATATTAACCTTTTATTTGTATACCAAGGCACATTTATATTTTCGTTTTAAACAAATATTTTAAAATACGATGTCTATGCCCATGACATTCACAGCCAGGAATAGTCACAATCAAAACTTGCAACCCGAAAGTTAATTTTACTTAATTTCTAATAGAATTTAACTATATATTCGTAATTACTATAATTTGAGAAACAAATAAAACATCTATTAATACACATTATTATATTTACGACAAAGTCTTACAACTTGTGGACCTAAGGAATGGATTAATATTGGCACAAAATCCCACACGCCTTACAATTCATAGCTGTTCACCAAGCACCTTGCATAACACATTTACTTTGGAAACTTCATTAACAGCAAAGCGGATATAGGTTACGTATGATTTATATAACAAGGCATAGCGCAAATAGCTTTATAAAACATTCAATCGCTAACATCAAAGTATTGCTTTAAACTTTATACAAACATTGCATTAATGGAGTTTAGTATCGCTATTATAACATAGAAACTTGTGTTTTGTTTTACTTATTGCTGTAGATAAGTTCTGACTTTATAGACTTATGTCAGCGCAACATTTGCACATTTATCAAAGCACGATTTTGTAGTTAAATTAGTACCATGTGCTGCTGGTAATTTAGGGCTTAAACTGGGAAGTGTTCATACAGTTACCGTATTTTCAATCGAATCTTATTTGTTACAAAAGTTTTCTTTTTATTAATAAATGAAATGTATTACTGGGCAATACTATTTTTGTGTGAACATTATTTACCTCTAAGAGTATTTTTTTATCGCAAATAAACCTTTCGATTAAGCGCAAGGTGCTTAAAGAACTCAACCACAAAGCCTTCGTACGGAACTCTCATATACAACAGGACTGTACTTTATTGTTATTATTATAGATTTCAAGGCAAATAAAATATTAGCCAAAGCTTTTAACAAGGCGAATCATTATATTCGATAAACTAGATACAATGTCCTAACATCCATTTAGATTGGAAAAACATTCTCGATGTTTTAATGTCATTAGTGCAACAAACTGCGCTCCACGCCCATGGACGCGTACTTTGTATTTGCCGCTGTTTATTAAAAGTGAGTAATGAAATCCCTTTACATGATGGACGGTACACGCGATTTTTCACTGGAATAAAACATTGTATTACGTAATAACAGAAAACCACACCACAAAGCATTTTGATATTCTGTGGAAATTAATAGATATTAAATTTGCACAGGAAGAGAAAAAGAGGCAGACAATTTCGAATATGGGAAGACGAAATTAAGCTTGTAGCCGGGAAAACATGGACAAGGGAAGCCCATAACAGATTAGGTTGGAAAAGAATGGAGGAGGCCTTTGCCAAACTGGGACAAACAGACGAAATTGTCGGTGTCGAAGACTTGTCAGTCTTAGATTAAGATTAGCATAAGACGAAATTGTAAAAAACTATGTCTGAATAAAGGCTATTATTATTATAAATTTGAACGTATTCATCAAATACACAATTTAGTTGTTTCATAAGACATGAGGGTTACATTTTAAAACAGTCACGAAGTTTCTTTGTTCGTAGATAAGTATTCTGAAATCTTATACATGCAACTGAATTTAAAACTGTTTATACAGATCTACTTTTAAAAATGAAAAGGTTTGGAATAAAATTAAAAATGTGCTTTTAAATTTTGTTGTATGTTAGGAAGTAGGTTTCTTTTTCAAATATATGATTACTTTACAAAATTTTATTTTTGCTAAAAGCCTTTTTTTTATATAAGCTTTTACTGGTTTCCGTTTCGTCTATTTATGGTAGGGGCCAGTATATAAAATATTACAAATACGTGTAGTTGCTTGAATTACATGGTCTAATAAAAACATTACTAATCGTACCTTTTATTTCAGAAGCTCTGTAACAAAATTCTCAGTTATACAGCGACCGAACTAATTCATACAATGGCGTAAAGGAAACTCGGTGACCGGAAACGTCGCACATAACAGCTTATTTTTTCAACGATCGGCTTCTTTTTATTAAAGTAAATGTTGTTCTTTTCATCATACCTTGTGAAACATCCATGACGTTGATTGTTGAACGTACAGCTTTTTCCTTTCAAATCAGAATATTGGAAATACCAATTTCGCAACAAACAATTCTATAGATTTAATCATTAACATGAAATTACTATGTCGAAAATTAATGTGTTTCGCTGACCACGGCTAAAAGCATTCAAAGCGACATGTCACGGAGATAATGTAATTCGTGTTTATATCCATAAAATAATTTTTATTTAAATTATACATATCTCAAAGGAAAGCAATTTATAATCAATGATCTATAGCAGCGCCTGTGCCTAGCAAACAATGATATTACCGTGTTATCACACGTGCTCACACACAAGCGTAATAATATTTACAGTTTACACACACTAATCCTTCCTCGTAGAAATTATGATCTGCGGAAAATTTAAATAACCTTCCGAATGACAATTATTGTTATCCTTGCTTTGTTTCACGTAGTCGGTAAAGATACGTATACTATAAATAGTTTTATTTCAGATGTACTTTAACGATAATATCGTAATCTATCTATTTATTCTGGACCAAGATTATTTCAAAGAATTCATGTTAATTTTAAAAAGAATCTATAATTTTAATTACTGTATAGCGTTGCTTTGTATATACAATAATGTGTCAGACATATGAATATAACAATGTCACCAAGATGAACCAACGATGTATGCAGTAGCGTTTGTGAAGTAAGGTCTTGAATAATTAGATGGTTGGCTCTCCCTGAGATCTGATAACGATTTGAAGTCAGTCGCGTCTCGACAAATTTTCCATGTTCTTTGTAAGAATTGTCTTTGTGATTTCTAAATGATTTCTTGTAAATACAGTAAATTAAAGTGTCATTTAGCATATACTAATTTTATTAAATGTTTGGTCTCTTGGGGAGGCACTATAGTACCTATATATTGATTATATATATACCCTAAGAACGTTGTTAAAACTTAAGTAAAATCCTATTTGTATCATGACTATAACAGTTTCCCCTAGTACACATTTTTCTAGCTTAAAATGTTAAAAATCAATTATCCTAAACTACTGAGGCCTTTAATTTAAATAGAAAGTAGTTTATAATCATCATAAACATTTTTACATTTACACTTAGCTAATAACATTTATCTTAACAATCTTCCATTTGCATACAAATGTCCAAAGTCTTATAATTAATACATAGGAATGTGTGCTTAAGTGAATTAAGTGGAAGTGGTTAGCGAGCGGCTTAAGATAACTTTATTAGGTTTTGCAGACGGAGTTGCATTCTGTTTTTATTAACTCGACGCTCTTATAATAATATTTATTTTTTTATTATTTTTTATTTATATATTTCAAGAAACACAACAAAACATATCAATTTTACACACATACAGCAAACGTCAAAGATATAGACACAGATGCGTTCTTAAACGCGTTTCAGAAATAAGTACAGGGAATAATAAAATCGGGGAAAAAAAAACAAAAACAAAACGTAAACATACAATCTAAATGAAATTAAAAATTTAGTTTCAAAAATTCGCACCTGAAAGAAGCCGTGGAGCCCGAAAATATGTCACTATCTAAGAAACAATATACAAACTAGTCTTAGAAATATTAAAACGTAAATAGTGGCCAAGGACAGCAGTTATGTTATTCACAGTAAGATCACAATATAAGTTACTGCTGTTGTTACAAATGCTAATGTGAAAAGATTTTAAATAATTTATAAATAATATAATGCTTTAAAGCCTTAAAAAATCTAAAATCATGAACTAGAATTCATAATCACAATGTTATTGTACACTATTATTATCTTTAATCAAAAAATTACTATAAATAAAAGGTACCTACAAATAATACTTGTAACACCAAAACTTTTAAAACGAATCCCATTTTACTTGTTCGAATAGACTATATAAAATTAAAACAATTTAACAAGGTTAGAAACTCTATAACTCAATTTCTTTCATTTAATTTGTAGATCTATTAATAGCTCTGAATCCCGTTCTTAAAGATAAATTTACGAATTGAATTTGTTGTTAATTCAGTGAGTACCTGAATTATCTCAATTTACTACAATTATCTCGAACGAGGGCCGCGGGCTACCTCCGACCAGACTTTCCGAACCAATTTTGCTTCGCCTTGTTCCTACAAATGTTATTGTATTTCTTCATATAACGAAACCGACAAGAGAAATAATACAAATTAGATAACAATATTATCAGTCTTGTTTAGTTATACTTAATTGGTCCAGAAGAATCCCTATATCCTTTTATATTCCCGGGAATAGTAAGTTGAACCGTCGCATGTGGAACATATAAATGGAAATATAATTTTTGCTCGTAAACCAATCCTGTTGGTTCAAGTTCACTTCTTATGGAATCAGCATGAATTTGTATTAAGTGTTACGATTATTGGTATCGTTTAAAATTTATCATGTAATGGTTAAACTATAAATAATGTATTACTAACGCAGATACAATTGATGCACGCTTCAGAGGCCTATTTCTCCCATGTCAAAAACATATAGCGTTATTACGTGACACGGTATTTTTGCTTCATGGTTGACAATGGGAAGATGTTTTTGTACTAATTTGCAACACAATAGTGCAAGGTCGGCGGACGGCCCTGGCCCTCTTCCCTCACGCGGCTTTCATAGTTACTACAGTGCTAATTCTCACCCGCCCATACCATAGAATAGTTACAAATAAAATTATTTAAGTACCAGGTGACTCGGTTCATATTTCGAAAAGCTACTAAAAGGCTTAGGCTTAGACCTGATACATATTTGTGTTAAGGTAAATAGCTAAATCAAATTCGTCGCGGGCGCGAATCCAAATTCAAACTAAATCTGCTAAGCTTTGATATGTATAAAAGGAGTCTGAGGAATAAATGTCTATGTTATGTGCAGGCAAATTCACCCTTGTCGTCCATATGAAATACCGTTCTTCATAAAACAATAAGGATATCAAAAATGCTTTAAATATACGTGGGGTGATAAAAAAAAATTGTCTAGCATGAAATTTCGATCAGATGTGTGTCACGTGTGTAACAAGTGCAACTAATGATCCCACATCAACCCGCACCGAGCATAATATTGCGAAACGTGTCGCATATTCAGCCATTCACATTTCACATTTCTTTTGTAATGTTTCAAGGGGTCTTTTGATAAAATATAGTGGGCTGTGGGAAGCTATATCACGAAAAAAAATTTTTGTCTAGTTACTTACTATCTATATATATATATTAGGTGGACGTTGCAGAAATAATAAAAACATGTACGAATTTATGACAATTATGATTCCCTTACAACTGTCGACAATTTAGTTCAAACAAATTCCGTTTAATTTACCGGATTAGTAACTTCTTTTTGTAACGCACATAAAGGCACAATTATTCTAGTAAAAATCAAATTTTTGTATGGGATTATCACGTTTCATGAATTATTGTTGGCTACACAGGTGACAGATGGACAGCGAAGTCTCAAAAATAGGGTACTGTTTAGACGCCTTACGCACGGGTATGGAACTAAAGAATATATTTACCTGTAACATATATATTTGCACATGGATCGCACAAGTACAAACTTAAAGTTAAATTTAAGGTGAAAATATCGTTTCTTATATTTTGCAATGAATCACGTTTTTCATTCTATAAAGCAAAGGGTCAATCATCGAACTTAGAAGAAATCACGGAAATAGACATACCGAACCAATCAAAGCAAGCAATTTGAAGAGCTCATTTCAAACTCCGCTCCTTGGTTTCTAATATAATAATTATTTTGCAAATCGTATTGCAGGAATAATAATAGTTTAAACTTCATAGATACCGGATGTGTTGGCTTGATCGGATATTGGATATGAGAAGTTTCCTGATAAGCGTACAGCTGATTGAATTATCTTTGACTACAGTTCTAATGTAATATTCATCTAACATTGATTCAGCTCAAAACCATATCAGATTATTTAGAACCATATTACAACTGAAATAAACTTAAATTTATTTTCAAATTTTGTGTGATTAAAATTCTTTAAAAGAAATGAATCATTTGGAAACTCTATTTTTATTAACTTTAAGTGTAATTATAAAAGCGGCACGGATAGAAGAGCGACGACCTAAAATACAAAATTCTGACTTTTTGCACTTGACCTTTTGAATTTACAATACATAAAATGGAAATAGATCAAATGTTAACTATATCATGTAAGCGAAAAAAAGTTCTTAGCGGGGAACCCAACGTTTTTACTCTCTTAGTCTGACAAATTCCTGGTTAGTGCTTTTAGATACGAAAAACATTCGATAGTTAAGCCGTTACCATGGTGACAGCGCTCCTTTCATGCTTCTAATCAGATAAGAGAGCTAGTCGAGCGGAGCCGAGGGGCGCGCCGATTGCTCAAATCGTTATGCTAATGCTAAACGATGAGATAAAAGAAATTCAACCGCGATTTTCTCGTAAAAATAAAAAGACGTCAGCAATTTCTATTATTCGTTTTGGTTATTATTATTCAATCACACTTTCTTTGAAATGATTTTACTTTGATTTATTGAATCGTTTCTTGGATTTTTTTTGTCAATAAGAGGTTATAATAATGTAAGAGATGATTAACAAGAAATTATCCTCTAATACATTATTATTTTTTCGAGGTAACTATTTACTTTAAAGATTGTGAATTGGACAACAGAATTCATTTTCTATGCAATTATATATTTGTTTTACACACAATTATCATCATTTATAGTTTGGTGTATTTTCCTACATTTAATGATATTTATTTATTTTACTCATATTTTACTATTCCCAAATCTCGCAAACATATACAATATAATAAGTTTTGATTAAAATATCACTTACCTTTTGAAGAAAGTTCTAATACCACATAACGTCAAAATCTATATCCAAGTCAAGAATATTTTAGCTATATATATGACCACTGTAAGCTAAATAATTGCACTCGACAGCAAAGTCGTATAAAGTTTTAAGTTGCCCGATTTAAGAGCACACGACCATCTAGTGTGAGCGACGGGCGCTTACTGAAACGTTCAGCACTGACAATAATTGTAGCCATGCTCGTAGCACCGTAACGTAGAGAAGCCACGTAGCAAGGTCTAACAAAGTAGATATATATATGTCAACTTTTCGTTATACTACAATATGTTATTTTTATTTATTGTAAATTAATGTCATTTGAATACAATATTCAAAATAATATGTATGCACTTTGTTGTATATTTTGTAGGTTAACCTACAAAATATATCTTTATTTTTTTTACAATGCGATTCCACTGACAGTATTGGGTGTCAAGTTAATTAAAAATTAGTAAAATAAGAAAAGTATATTATGAGATTGAAGACCTTCACAAAGAATACGTTTAATAAATTATAATAAATTGCACTCGTATCTGTGTGTGCATCGAGGGCTAACTTTCTCGACGCCGCCACTTTATTCAGTATGCACGGCGCGCACTCCGTGTATGAAGCCGAGTTACTTTTCGTTTCTACTCAAACACTTCAAACAAAATTACTGTTCTCTTGCTCTTGAACTTTTATACATGAGCTTTATGAAGTTTGTTCCTATTTTTAGAGAGGTCTATACTTAATAAAGCTTGTTAGGCTCGTTTCTTATCCACTCTTACTAACATAGACATTAGAGTGAAGATCCCCAACCGCTCTTGCATTTGCCAGCAATAGTTTCGCCTCTAACTAGCTTTAGTTTGGTTGAATGTGCTCGAATATAACTGGTTTGATATAAACACAATTACTTGTATACTTATAAATTTTAAAAAATATTTAAAAGTTTTTTTGAGATTCAGACAGGAATGGATTTTTCTATCAAGATAGATATTTTCTTTGGCTTCCTATTGACCTCTCTTTCCCTCCTATTTCTCCTATCTCACTCTCATCATCGGTGCTCCTGCGCTACTCGACGGTGAGACTGCAACAAGCTAAATGTGTGCAAATAATATTTGTTTATACTATAAAGTAAAATATCAAACCCAGCAGATCTCAAAATATAAAAATCAACGTCTGTAAAAATATCATACACTCTCATCACATACGAAAATATTATATATTTTAATTTCAATAAATTATGTAAACTACAGATGAGACAATTTATTGAAATTGTCTACTCGTTCAACGAAATGTATGAATATATTGTTATTTAAATGCTGAAATTCTAGACGATAGTGAATAGCTAACATTCTTTATTTGAATGCAAGGATATCTTTGATATCAAATTGTCAAATTAGCTTTTTAAGAAAGCTTTGGAAAGGAACGTAGAATTGCTGCTATAAATCGAATAACATTTACTGTTATTTCGTAACGATGACGTATAATATTTTGATTGTAAAGTAATTGATTTATGCCCAGTTGCACAAATGGTTGTTAATTTTTTTATGAATAGTCCCAAAAACACATATAATGGAAATTTTAATGTTCTTCAAAAAATGTTAGATCAGTTCTGAAGCCCAAAATTCGTTGCACAAAACGACATTAGCGCTAATTCATCCTTTATTTGACATGTTTAGTTTATACATTTTAATACCTCTTAAGCGTCCATTGAGTTGTCATTAGCTCTACAGAACCTATGTTTTTGACGCGCTTGTCTTCTTTACGCTTTTAGATTACCGTGTTAGATACATCATTTTGAAATGGCTATCTGTGAGATTTTTAATGTAGAACCGGAAACTAGAATGAATAAACAATTTTTAAATAATTGTTTTAAATAACTATTAATTTGCTTAAGATATTTTACAACGGATCTTTTCAGCAGGTGTTAAGTTATATCAATAAGTCATCAGTAGTAGGATAGTGCAAAAGCTAACATAAAAACTTGCGACCGCAAAATATATTAAAGTGCATGTATTTTCTCTTTTCAATAAAAACACAACTATAAACTTTTATTAACTACCGTTGGTTTTTCAAATTATATGCAATTCAATTACTTAGTTCTTTCTATTTTTTGCCAACGATGAAGTCACCTGAAAAGCGTCTTTGCGTAAAGAAACTTTAAATGTTAGCTGGCTTATGAAATGTCTATACCATTAAGCTGTAAACTGGCAAGCAAGTGGGTGTTATTCTTATAGTGTCTAACCGTCATATTCTGAATTGCACAAACAAATGTTTGCAGACACAATCACTTATGTGTAATATAAATATTTCACATAAGTCATTGAGTACAGAATAAATTCTATAAAACTTAACAATACTTTAAAAAAAATACGTAGCGTTACCTTCGAGGTCTTTATACATTATGTTATATGTATTATGCTAAATTGTTGAAGAGATTACTTACATAAGATTGTCAATCATTGATTTGATGAAGTGGTGAACGTCGATTGCACAATTCCGTGCCAGATTGCCAAGGATAATTGCTTCCTGCACTCTGTCAGTAGCTTGCTTTATTTCACCCTGCAAAACTGCCTCCAAATTTTGGCATTCTTGATTTTATATATAATTTGATAACTTTTTAACTATTACAACTAAATTATTCATGTTTTTTTTATTTCTTTAAATGTTTAGTGAAGAAATGACGATGATGAGATACTTACTCAAGTTTCAAATGAAGAGTCTTATAAATGTACTTGCTTAAAAACACTATCATAACATGTTTTAATTAAAATTACGTTATTTACAAAGCTATGGTTAATTGTCATTGACGTCAAACTGCAATGCAGGCGTGGTAATCAGTGACGATTGATTACTGCTCAATCAGCGTCTCTGACTGGCTCATCAAGTACCATATTAATCACTAGGCATTTGATTTACGTACTTATATGCAACTAATTTTATCGAAGAAATTAGTAATATTGTTTGAAACTTTATAAATCTCAGATGTATAAGTGTATAAAGTAATAAATCTTATAGAAATATGTAATAATGATACTCTAAAATACATTTGAAAGGTGTCAAATCAACATTTATACGTGCGATACGATGCGGTTGAACAAGGAAAGCACAAGCTTTGAGTCACCGGTCCTATATAACCGGCTTTCTTTTGTCTTATTAAGTATTTTCTTTTTCAGCACCTGTGCACTTGTATCGTACCGAAACCGACGTAAATACTGTATTTACGTCAGTTTCACACTTGCATCTCATTAGTTTTGGGACTGAAAGTTGTTACATTGAAATAGCTTAATTATTGAAAATCTATCATTATCATCTACTGGGTAATTAAATTTAAAAAATAATACGTGTGGCATAAAAAACCGTGCTAAAATTTCTGTCGGATTGCTCTTTGTACGAAGTTGTACAACTAACCTATTGAGAAATCCTATATAGGTTCTCACAATAGCAGGGAAACGCGAAGCCATGCCACCTAGCAGTGTGGGGGCGACTAGCATTGTACTCCATGAGCTGCCTTTAATTGGAAATTCTTGAGCCCGTCACACGCAGCAACTCCTCAGAAACAAGATAGTTTCGCTCAATTATGCTGTATAACAGTTTCAACGAGCACTATCCAATACTCATATCTAATGATCATGTTGTTTTTTCATTAAAGGCATATAAATTTGTAACGGTAAAAGTACCGACGACGTGTAATAAGAAAGCTGATCAGATACATAACTACTCAATTTTTATTATCTACAATACGAGATCCACAGTCTATTTGGTCATTCCAAATAGTCCTACAATGCAATTCCGTTATTTGTATTTACTTTTAAAATTGAATTCCATTCAACGACGGTTCTTTCATACAAGTATCGATTTTTTCATCTGTGTTTCATTCCTCAAATTATTATAATTCTCACATACATAATTGAATAGAATCAGGCAATAACGATTGTTTGACCTGTAATATGAGAAGCATCAATATTTTTCCTAAAAAACACTTATCTGTTTTGAAATCTCATTTAATAGAGGGTTGCGATATTTGTCGCTTAATTTAAACGGATATCAATCTAAAAATCTTTTTAATTCTTTCGCAATCTTTTAGGGAAGATTCTTTGGGCATTGATATTAATTTTAATTAAGTGACGGTCCGGGTCTTTAGTACGCAGAATATTCAGTGGAATGATTACAAATCCAGACGCTGTAATAAAAAAGGAAATAAAATTTAACTATTGTTCGAAGAAACCGAAGACAATTTGTAAATTATACAAGTTCCACCTATTGTAATTATGTTATGTAATACATTGTTATCAAGTGCCGTTAACCAACTTCTATTTTAATTTTTTCAAAAACAAACACACGTACATTCAATGAAATACATAAAATATAACCTAACCTAATCAATATATTTTGTTTCACAACAACCCGATGTATCCAGCATTCGTATATATAAATGCAGCGTTGTCATTTTCTGACTACAGACATGCTCGTTTGGAATACTTTAGTTCCAAAAACCCAACTCAAATACGATACTCGAAGTACTGCAACATGCACAAAAAAATGTCAGTTCAATATATTTGTATTCATGTGGGATGAAAACAATCCGTCGACAATAGATGCCTGAAGAACTGTGTAGGTGAGCTGACATTTTAATGTTAATTTTCGGTACCCTCTGCCCTTTCCCTTGATACTCAAATGTCGCATACTCGTGATCTTCGCTTAACCTTTAGATTCGCTGTTCTACGAATATTCATTTCGCTTATGGTTGTTATCCTTAACATATTAATTTGCCTAAGTGACATAAAATAGCTGGATTTTCCAAGCAACCAAATTGTTTTCTGAAATTCATTCTGTAATCGTACCGTTCCTTTCCGTCAATAGATCAGAAAAATGGATTCTATTGGAAAGTTAAAGGCTTTGAAAGTAGATTATTTTATATGAATAATCTGTATATTCCATATTATTTTGTTTCTATTAAACTTTAATAGAAATTAATCCAATAAATTTTTTTCATAATGAATTATTAAAATTTAAGGTGGTTAATATTAGTAATTCTTTTATTTGCGGGTCTTCCACTGATTAAAGTTAAAAATGAAACACAAATAATTGTTCAAATACAATAATATCGTAACAGAATAATGAGAAAACGTTACTATTGTATACGTAGCAATAATATTTGCAACCTCATAAAATTTAACAACGCTTTCAAGAAACCAATGAAAACTTTTACTAACTCCATTTTGCTAACGGCAATCAAAGATGCAAATCTGAAACTAAATGAAGTCTGTTATGCGCCAAGAGTCATTATTTGAATGTACCTAATTATCTTCAATACTTAAAGGTAAATCTTACACGGGTATTAATCGCGAAACAAGTTGACGAGATATATTTTAAATATAAACACAGAAAACAAGATAAACAAGCAAGGTAGCAAACAATAATATATTATTTAATGTCTCGTAAATGATTTGGCAATAAATTCTCCACCTCTATATTATATTATATATTTATCGCCAAGTCTGGTTTAGTATCTGTACATGGCTATATAAAAAAGAAATGGAACTCTCATAGTCTGATGCTATCGTTATCGAAACATCATGAGGGGAAGTTTTACGCTATGCTATATATATTTTAATTAATGCGTGTGGCGATAAATCGCTTGCAATAGATAGTTCTTAATAAACAACTCTGTCTACAGCTGAAAAGTGAAAGTATGTTATGTTTCGACGAAAAAGCGTTTTTATATTAACAACAATTCTAAGGACAAATCTACTACATACAGTATTATTTTGCATTACATATATTTGCATACATTTATAGTATCTAAACCGCAAATTGTCAACTCTGCAGCCAGATTCAAGATAATCCCACATAATACCTTAGCTATCATGTAGCGATCTTTAGACGTTCTCTGTTTTACCTCGAAGTCTAGAAGTAACTTTATCTTTAATTAAAAATGTAAAATACGTTAAGTCTTAAGATTTCAAAAATAGTTTTAAATTAATAATTTAAGGCAAAATTTCATTCTTAACTTACGCTACACTAAGTACATGACTAGCGTTAGTGGTAACTTATGGACCATTCATCACGAGCCGGAGCTGAGATTGATTTATGAGCCGAAGAGTGGGCATACTCACACCCTCCCAGCCGGTCACTCGTTCGCAAATCTATCATTCAGCATATAGCGGGAAACAGGAAGTTCCGGCTGAATTGTAATGGTCCCATTACCTGATTAGATAATATTTTCTTCTCAAGCATCGTTAGTAAACATAATAGATTTGACGAACAACGAATGTTTAAAAAAAAGAATTGTCAATATACCACACCTGCGGAACAATTTAGGTTATTTGGATTGTCGAAACCGCAAAACATAATGTCGAAATAGTTTCGCGAACCAATTCAATCAGTGGTGTCGCCGTGCGTCACTCTGACACAATATTTGCGTCTCGTGACGTCACCCACACACAAACAAACAAACACCGATTTGGACAGCCTTCGAGTTGTCTGCCTAACAAGCCTACTCTTATATGCCCAAGTCGAACTGCAGATGGTATAATTACTTTCTTAAGACGTACAGACATTATTACTAATACATAAAATATATTAAAATGGTTAACAGTGGCTATCTCCAGAAACAATCCTAATTAACTAGCATTAAACAGATAAACATGCGCAAAATGTTCAATGGCAAAATTATTGTCACATCTAGAGTTGTTTAATTTTTTTTTAACTGTTGCTAAAATATCGCCAATAAATAATCCAATCAAATAACAAAGGCATGTTGAATTGCTGCCTCGTTTTTATAATCTCTGAAACAGGAGCCATACAACGCAATAACTTCTGACAAGAAAAATATTCATGGTTCCGTGAAGCGACGTCGAAAGTCAAAAATTGGTAATTGATTTGAGAAAAAACAAAATTTTCCGCCGACAGCCGTGCTATAAATCAATTAAATTGTCACGAACACGCCTAGCAATAGGGCTGGCAGCTGAAGAAATTTCATTACAAACCGTTACAAGGCTGCATTTGTCGATATAAAGTAATTTCCCCTTAATCCGTTTAGCAATAAAAACATTTGTATTATACAACAGTGGTAGGCCTAAAAACGTTGACACAACTCGAGAACTAAATGTGTCCTCCTATAAAATAACGTTTCTATAGTTAAAGCAAATACATCTATTTCCCACATATTATTATCCCACAGAACTGCTCCAGGGCGTGGCGGCGTTTTTAAGTATACCAACTAGGGCTTTCATTCTTGACATTCTTCACCCATGTTTTGACATTTCGTCTTTTATTTTCAAACTATGATAAGATATTCAGGGAGATTAAATGATGTAATGGGCTTTCTTTTATAGTTATAAAAATATCTATAGAAATGTCTAATTGTCTTAACGCTTAACGCGAGTATCACACATGTAAATATTTATCACGGCCAGACTGAGGCTACGGTTCCATAAAAAAGTATACAACAAATCGGCAGACAACGTCCATTATACAGGGGAAGACCATTAAATAGCATTTATACATAAATCATAAAAAGGTATCTTTATATCGAAATTTATTTTATCTGATTTTAACGCGTTAAACCAAACATAAAAACGGGCAACTGTGAGTTGGACACAACAAAGGCTAACCATTATTTGAGTAAAAAATTAAAACCCTATAAATATTTATTTTATTCTTCTTTTTTGTTATTACCTTTCCCTCCCCTTTTTTTGACCCCGTTTTGGGTTAATAAAAAAACAAATCCTTCAGCTGGTTAATATTAGTGGATATTATATTATTCATTTATTAATATAATTAATAATCAATAACATTATCATTATAGATTAATCTAATGGGAGCAATTACATTTTAAAAAGTGTATGTAGTCCAAGTTGGACTCCAGAGATTTACAAGTGTTGCAGCCCTAGGCCCAAGAGAGGTCAGCGCCAGCGCTCCGCCACCGTCCCCGCCCGCCCAACTTAAGAACAAAGTCAACTCCGTATAATCAAAATTCATGACACTTGCTTACCGTCTACGCTAATTAACGAACACTTGTTATTCAATCCTTAACGCTTAGGCGCGAGCGATCGTTTAACCTTTTAAAGGGTAAAAGCTTTTCGAATTGTCGAGATGTTCATCTTACACACACGTATTAAATTACTAATGAAATATGTGGTTCATTATTAAAGGTTAACATGAGTTCGAATATTTTGTATTATTATTTATTTGTATATGAAAGTGAAGCCTGCAAGGAATTATAAAAAAAATAAAAGAAATATCTTTAAAAATTCATATAAGATTAATTAAAAGAAGTGTTTGGGAACTGTTCTGTATTTTCATAAATAAATGAAAATTACGGAAATATAAAGAAAGTTGCCACAAACCTATAGTGCTATAAACTTGCTTTACATTTTTAATAATGAGACACATTTGCAACGATGATCTATGCCGTTAGTGCCATCTCTTAGAAAAGCGTATAAAGGTGCTTTGTGACATCTAGAGGCGGCTTTATGAACTACAACAACACTGGCCAAACTTTACAACAAGGTGGCCTTATTTACAATGATAACTTAATTCTAAAAACTTGTAATAGATGGCGCAACGTGTACATCTATTCATTATACATGTTGTTCATTCATTATCTTGTTTTTCTTATGTAGAGCCTATAATAATATAATTTGTTTTTCTTTAACGCATCAAGTGTATAAGAAATGTATGATGCAATATTGTTAATAAAAGTTCTAATATAAAAAAAATAAAGGGATAGTCTGATCTTAATCTTCCTTCTTTAAATGAAAAATAACTTTAACTTTTTCAGTTATTCATTATCAGACCTCCAGTTTATAAAGGATTTTCTCATCGAGCCATGCTTAAACTAAAAGTAAGGGGGGAATAAGTATTTACTAGAATAACAAAAAAGTCAAGTTGGAGGAACCTATAAGTCAAACCACTGAGATTTTTTGATCTTATACAGTTTAATATTATACCCGCGTGTTCTCTTTATTTAGGTTATAGAAACAGTCCTCTCTAACTACCATAAGACAAGGGGGAGGAGCGTAAGAAGGCTGGGAGGGGCGTTAGGCGCGGGCAGGTGACGATAGACGGGAGAGGTGACAGGTCACACCGATAACATGGATAACAGCGAAGTTGACATACTTGCGACTGCAATTTTCTAGAAAAATATTCTTTCTATATAGCATAAACAATAAATTATTAACTCGCTTTAAAGATTTTTTTAATTTATTTATTTATTATGACTACAAAAATGTACAATTATTATTTAATATAAATTTAACTTAAAAATATTTATTTGTAATCTAACTTAAAGGTGGGCACTGAGTTGCTATAAAAGTTACACTAGCTTAAACACAAAAAAAGTAATAGCAAAGAAAGTGTACCCAAATGAAATGTTAATTGTTAAAAGTGGAAGCTTTGACTCTGAGAGTTTAGTCTAAAGCTCCCAATAATTTTCAATTATTATGACTTACTTACATAATAGTGCCCTGAAAAATTGGACTTCTTAATTTAATATTAATTACCAGACAGCACTCTAGTAATTGTCATCCTAGTAATGAAATAATATAATTATTTAAATTCTTAATGGGACATGCATAGAACAAGTATTTTATTATTTCAAGCTTATACTTCCGCACGATTCTGGAAACAGTTAAAATTTTAAACAGATCATCACCGTTTCTTGTGATAATATTGATGATGAATGCGTAATACGTAATTACAACTCATCAACTATTATTAAAATTATCGTTTTTAGAAATGCAACAACAACAACAATTGCAACTTGTTGACTTTGCCACGATTAGTTGCTCATCAGACCCCTTGGAATCGTTGCCAAGTCCCGTCGAATGGCCGTGACCTCTCGCGACACAGTATTCGGCTGTCCTGTGTATGTGTGTTGTCACACTGCCACCTACAAACACAAAAATATAGAGAAAAATAACAATGACTATGTAAGTGTCTTTGTACGAAAATGTTATAAGCAATCATCATCTATAAAACGTTTCTGTTTTGTATAAAGCAAATTAACATTCACAAATTTGAATTATACCAATTCATTACAGTATTCAAAGTCATCAATAAAACTAATAAGTCCACGTTTCATTTTCGAGTTCGTATCGGACACATAAGACATCTTTTTATATCCTTGTTAATCAGAAAGAAATGTATTAACCTAAAATTTAAATGACTCCTAGTAATTTCAACATTGTACCAATTCAGTGTCAAATACGCACACATGTGGATTTGCTATCAGCACCTCGACGCATTATAATGAGACACATTTTGTACTAAATGCGCTTTTATAAACTTGTTATATAGATTTGATTTTACTACATATTAGAAAGCTAGCTTTTAGAAAGTCTTTTCTTGTTTTTTAATATTCAATTATTTGATGTATTTAATAGGTATATATTTCCTTTCTTATGACTGCTGGTACTTACAAAGACTTTAAAACTAGTTTCGGTGCAAAGTTTATCTAAAGCCTTATACCTATTGCTAAGTTTTATGAAAGGCCTATTATTTGCTAAGTGAGTACAATTCGTACAAAGTTTTTATTCGAATTGATGTCACGTAAAAATATTAACAAATATCTCTACCATGCGGTTTCAAATGCGTTAGTTCCCATGTCTATCCACATATTTAATTCCTTCCCATTTTAAGCCATTTACTTACACAACATCTATGTAATAAATTATAGTCTATTCATTCATTCATATTTTTTTCAGGTGTTTCAATACAATTTTATTGAGTAAAAGAGTAACAAATTTCAACTGACATTTGAAATCAAATGTTAAATATCTTAAAACTTGGCATGTATTAAAATAGTACTAAGCTATCTAATTACCAACTGGAATAATTATATTAATCATCATTTAAATAAGGAGCACTATCTCCAGGATAGATTGTTTTTCCAAGTTAATGGCCCTTATCTCCGTCGTTATCATTCGTCATAAATCGAGTTATCACTGTCACAGAAATAGAGCGTCCAATATTTATACATAATCACTGATCGAAAAATAACAAACACCACTCGATAACACGGTGACCTGAGAAGCTATCAAGCCATTCTCGCCCTTACGATGTTAGGAAAGAGGTGTTGGTGGCATGCGGCCCCTGCGTACGATACCCGCTGCCCCTTGGCCCGTTCATCGCCAGATATGAACGCTATCGTGAGGTCGCGCCCGCCATGGCGCAATTGATTCGCCTCGAAAACAGATCACTTAGAATATTCCTTACGTTGTATATTAAGAGCAGAGAAAGCCCTGGATGTCTTATTGACGCCTCTTTGAAACATTTCAATAGCATTTTCGTGTATTTCATTGTATTTACACTTGGAATTCCTTCACTTGGGTAATTTTGTCACATTGTGCGAATTGTAAGGAAATATAAATAATTGTGTCTATAAATTTTGGTATAAGTAGGGCGGGGTATAGGGATGCTTGCTTTAGGTCATTGGGTCGACCATGGCCCCTCCATATGTTATGCTAAAGTTCATCACGCGAGGCTTAGCTCTCGTTTCGAACGGATCTGTTTACTTTGTATTAAAAGCTATTCTTATTCACTTCAGAACAATCGATAACGTTCAGTGAGCACACAATTCCGTATGTTTGTTCAAGTGTACCCCGGCGCCGACTCGCCCCACTCTCGTTAATGTGTGATTGTGTAAACGTTGTATAACTACGAAGGTTGTTTAACGGCATCGAATGATGGAAACCATAGAAATAACACTATTTTATCCACGATTTAATTCAGAGTATAACAGTCAAAAACTGATCTGTCACAACACTATTTATCAATAGGTTTATTAAAAGTAATTCACTAATTTAAATGCTTTAAAAGTGGGAAATTTATAACAAATAAATATGAACTTAGAAATTGTTCATTTCCAATAGTCTAGTAAAGTCGGGTAAAGTGTACACAAAAGCTTAAAAACTTTACTTACATATGTAGATTATTTAAATATTTATATAATTCTCATATTCATGCTTAAACTTTCATTTCACCGTTCATAGATATATACTGTCCAGTTATTTATAAGACTTTATATTTGAAAACAAAAGAGAATACATGCGATACTTTTAAAAAGCTTATCGCTTAGTCTTATCTGCGAACCGACTCATTGAATCATGGTAAGAACCCCATGCCGGTTAGTACAACAAGCCCTTTGCGACTATCGGTTGAAACATATGTATAAGAAAAGTTAAAACAATTGTTAACATACGTATTACAATCTGTTTATTTGTTTACACTACACACTCAGATTTATTACAGCAATTAATTATAATGCACCAGGTCACAATAGGCACGAATTAGGTGAACCGGTTCAGATTCTTCTAAGTCGTGAGGCCGTTTATATCAGCGGATTACAAATGCTACGGACGCGAATGCTTGATTCCTTAGCTTAGTTTACTAGTTTGTATCCTGATACATGTGTGTAGCACCAGCAAGGACAGCGCTGCGTGTCACGTTGTTCACGAGGTGCTACGTTTTTTAAATATAGAACCGATTGCATATGCGCAGTCGCAACCTGCATCGGAATTAGTTCTCGACAAGGGAAATTGATCTTGAACACGTAAACACTAATACGATGTTTCAGTTTAAAACTCCCTTTTATTAGGCTTTACGAACATCAAAAATCTTTAAAATAGATTACACTAATTTTACATTAACCCCAATTTTCAAATCACGTTACGTTTTATCGTTGACGGCGATTAGAGCTCTTTCTTCTTTTAATGGAGCTGTGGCAATTCAACCTGTAAGTTTATGCCATAAACTTTAAAAACCTAGACCATTCTGCCTCTCAAAAGGTTTATAGACTTTAAACAAGTATATATTCATACCCTGTGTGTTTTAGTTACTGTACAAACCACCTTTTAGGTACTGTACAGAATTAATACAAGTAATTGCTTAAATAAAGTTCAAGATGTTCATTATTGACCAATTGTAGTATAATCTGATTAAACATTATATTTTATAAACAACCCAAAGTAAATAATCGCTCTTAAAACTCATTTAGAAAAAGTGTTCGTAAATATTTAACTCGAAAATCTTAATAGCTTAAAGGCCTCCGTTATTAGCAATAGATAAATATTTGAGTGCACCTGTAAAAAGTGTTCAAGTGACGCATTGAGCAGAACTGCATTCCAGTGCTGAGTGATACCGGCCTCGCCTCCACCGCCACGGCCAACTAGTCGCGATGAGGCTACACACTAGAATATCTCTATACAACCAAAAACTAATGATAACTTAGGCATTAGTAATTAGTCTAGCCACTATATCGCTAATTGGACACTTGGTTCTCTCTGATGCCTAAAGTTTTATCAGCTTTTGTGAATTTGATATTCAGTATTCATAAAACTCTTTTTTTCTATATCTTAATAGTGCGAGTCAATTTTGTTTTACTAAAATATAACCGTATAAGAGGCTTAGCAACAGTATACAACTACAGTTCGGTGATATTAAGCTGAATCACTCACTTCATGATCTGTGAGTCAATGAGGATTGATATGCGCTCGGACACCTGGCACTTCGTGCAAATGATATCGACGTATGACGTCACAATATAGTCTAAAGTATAAAGACATGTTTAAGGGATTGTATTCTTCTCTCTTATACCAACAATATAGCTCTAATAAAGTTGACTATTGTAAGGCGCGTATGTAACTGGCACATAAATCATTACGTGATAAGTGAATTAATAGTGTAATATTTATGTAACGTGATAGGTATTAAGGCTGTAGCCTATACTTAGCATAATAACCGCTCAATTTTGACACTCACTTCCGCAGGCCGCCTTCGATACCGATCGAATCACAGACTTCTTGCTCGTTGATACACTATCATTGATTGCCTTGTTTTTTAAAAAACAGGCGGAAAATTTCTTATCCGCTGAATTTGTAGTGTCCGTCAGCTGGTAAATGCTGGCCTTACAAGAAGTGAAAATTTTATATTTTAAAAAATCCGATAAAATAAAAATGATTCCAAAGTTTATTTAAACACAGAGGCTCGTCTTCGACCTTCGCATTATGTTAATTGTTGACGTACAATTCACCACAACAGTTCCGCTGCCTAAATATTCGAGTCGGGCTATATTCGAAGTCAACGAATTATAATAAATGCTTAATTTACCTATAAAACTCAACAGGCAGACTTGTTTCCAAAAAAATAAGGATTATATTTCATTTCCAAGTTCCTACACTATCCGCCTCGAAGTTAGAATACATTACAGCGAGATATTATAATGACTAGAATTAATGTTCCGATAATTCACGACACATGTTGACGTGGGCCGTATTACCAAGCATTAGGGTTCATAATTATCATTCTCTTCTATCGAGTTGGAGAGGAAACATAATTTTCGACAGCTACGACGTGTGCGTAATTAGGGTTGACTGCTGACTGCGACTCCAACAGTGGACGCGCTCATGAGCAGGGAAGGGCAACGTAATTAAACAATAGAACAACAGAAGCCCAGTAGGGCTCCATTTCCTAATAAGATATAAATTGACGTTCATCACCAATGTAAGTGAAGTATTTCCTCGTTGTGTGCATTACAGAAATTCGTGTCATACTTTTGCAATGTTTTATTCATCTTTTTCTATTAAACTTAGCTAAAACACTCCAAGAAACGATTAGCTTAATTTAAGAGTATGTGACCTTAAAGTACGTAAGTTTGTTATGAATATAAAAGAGCGTTTTATGCTAACAGCCCTACGCGGGCGGCGCCACGTGCTCGTCTGTCGCGCCCTATGGTTCATTGCTCAGCACATTCTCACAGTGACGCGGGCCTGCCGGGACACTGTACACGTGTCTGCAAAACATACAGGGTTACTTCTTACACAACAGCAATTACACTCAGGCTGACAGCAGGACACACTTCCAGAGTTCCAGAGATTTATAGTAAAATAGCATAGACAATGTTACAGGCCTACTTATTTGCTTAAACTTACTAATATAGATGTCACTTAACTTTAGTTCAAGCCAACTATAGAATTTACAACATTTACACAAAGAGAAAAAATTACTGGTTAACTAGGTACCTAGTAAGTATTATCTTTTTTTCTTTATACGATAAACATGTATCGTATTTGGAAATATTTTATTATTGGTACGTGTTTGCTCAATATCAAATGTGGTTGCAAGGTGAAGCAGAGTGGGCACAGTAGGATGAGCAGTGAACAGTCAACACACGACTCAAAACACGCATCAATCACTCTATTTCGGTGCGCAGTAAACAAATATAAGTGTCTATTTGCGACTGAACACAATGTTCCCGGACGCTGACCGCCTTGGCCGCCGGCCACTGGCTACATTTTCATACAAAATAAAGAAATTTCTTTTGTTGCTTTAATATTACTGCTATTACATACAGTATATGACAATGGTTACTTTATTGTAACCGAATGAATCAAATTAATCGAATATTGTTTTGTATATTTCTGCTAGTAACAAACACATTTTACTTACCACAGATTTGGTTGCTTCATTTCATATGTATTTTAAACGCAAAATATTGCTAATATTTTATGTAGGTTTGTCCACGTATTGCATAAATCCTGAAGGTTAGGGTCAGCATCATCCTAATTTAATATAAGTATATTTGGATGATTGTGCCCAAATTTTAACAATATGTGTGGTTACGGCTTAGATAACAAATGTGAGACGTCATACGAAAGCTTTTTGTACTATACTTTTTAGTATGATAATCCATCCATGGAACATTGTTTGTCAAGCAATCGCAATAAGCCTAATGCTGTTGTCCTGCGACCCACAGGTCAACCCCAAACACACAACCACGCCACCCACCGATGCCAACAACTTTAGTACAATGTTTTTTTAGTTCAACTTTACTGATGTATCACTATCCAGTCGGGTTAGTCGCAAAAAGGGCTGAAACTTGTTGAATTACATGACACAATTTTATTGCAACATCTTTGGCTCTGTCACACATTATTCTCAGGTTCTTTTCAATTTCAACAAAAATTATAAGAACTAAATCAATGTTATTCTCTACATTGTATACGTTTTTTGACGTACGATCAATATTTGACCGGTCAGGCTTTATTTCTTTAAAATGTCGTAATGGAACTGCTTAATTCACATTTTTTTGTCGACGGTGGTTTTGCCACTAGTAAGTGAAAATAACGACAAAAAATGTCCCTCATTATTAATATGGCAGCGATGAGTTAAGTCCAAAGGTTTAAGTTATAACATATAATAGGACAAATATAGTTCTAAGTTAAATAACTTCAATGTTCAAAAACCTATAGATTATTGTTGAAAAGCCTCCGAGGTTAATTAACTAATAACGTGTCGGTAACATGCTGAGGTGCGGCCCTACGCCCTTTGCCTCGCCCTCCCTGCTGCAGCTACCGTAGACTCCATTTCAAAGATATTAACCAAGTTTACATAGCTGTTTTATATATTTCTTGGAAGATGGACCTTTAATATAAATTTACAGCCCAACTTCTCAGTGGTGTCATTTCACTGTTACCATAATTAAATTATGAGTAATAAGTATTGTTTTGATATAACTTTCACTATATGTAAGTTAAATCAAAACAATAATAATAATAATAATAGTAATGAATTTATTCGTGCAGTTGACTACGTCCTATCGAGTTCTTTTGAATTCCAATTCCTGATTTGTTTAGTGGAAACAAATTATTAGTATTGAAAAGGGACATCATTACTTTAGTTCAGTCTGTGTAATTAGAATGAATAATTAAATTTAGACTTTATATAGATTATAAGTAAAATATATAAAGCAACAGCTTAATAATCCGTAGAATCTCATAGAAAGCAAACGCAAAGTGTCTCACGCTCGATGTGTTTCGCGTTTCGTTTAGTGTCCTACAACCCACTATCTCCTTCCCCGTACGATTCACCTTGCTACATATAACAGAAGTCAGTCATGTCAGTATGACCCCATGTTTTGCGGGGGCACCAATAGTAGTTTCCTAATCATATAAATTCAAAATAAATTCATAAAAAAAGGTTTTACGGTACATTTATATGATTTAAAAATAGAATTTGTAAAATAATACAATATAAAAATATTATAAGTGTTTCATATGTTTTGTATGATTAAAGGATGTTAGGGACGCACCCTCACATTCGTCAGTCCCGCGGCCCAGGGTGACCAGACGCCACAGCCCTAATTATAATTTAACAGCCGGGGATTGCCCCATTAGTCTGTTTTATGACGTACCCATTGCCCCACATTCAACTAGTTCATTACGTGTAATGTGTTACAATAATTAAACAATTATGCCGCGTTATTTCTAAAATTGTTGGTGGCAAAATTTGTTGTTGATTCAAGGTTTATTATAACCGGTTATTATATGTGGATATATTCACAGAGCAGTTTTGGCCTATGCGTGTGATTCTTACTTCGTCAATCTTACACATTTAAACCAATGAAAATTTCAAATTTGTTTAATTTAAAGACAATTAACACTTGCGAGTGAAGTACATATATATACTTTACCACATTGTGAAGAAGCATGTATAAAATGATGTCTGTACTTAGTTTCCTACTTAGGCCACATTAAACATTTTATAACTATGTTATAACTACTATTCTATGTATTACATATAAAAGAAAAACTTCATCTAATTCTGCATATGCACCTCTCCTAATCTACTGGAGCGATTGCTGTTCTACAACGTTAAAAATAAGTATGAATTCATAATAAAAAATTGAAATCAACACTATTAAATATGGATCTAGAAGTTTATATCAAAGAATAAAAACGTGACTCAAGGCTGAACCCGTTTGTACAATTACTTAGTTATTGTTGTTTATTAATTTAATGTTAATTCTGGAGCATATACAAGTGTTCAATGTATTTCACGATGATATTTCTTTTAGTTTGCTTGTAAGCGTCGCTCGATCTTATTTGCAAGTTAATTGTGTGCTTCGGTGCTTTCAACGTCACACACAGAGTGGAATAACGCTCTGTGAACTTATCACGTGTTCACGTGTTGTTATTTTATTTGTGAAATTATAGTTTATATATCTAAAGGTAAGTTATATGTAAAAAAAGTGTGAAACATAAAAGGTTTTCCCGATAAAATATATTTATGCTTAATTCTATCTATTAACATGTAGCCATAAAGTGCCAACAGACGAGACCTCGTGACCCGGAGCTGACAGACGGGTCAGCGGTGTGGGCTATCTGTGTATACATATTAGTCTTATCATCGCATGCACACTCAGTTGCATCGTATGTTATGAAAATATATCGCCTTGAAATGTATTAATAATATGAAATGACTTATATTGCTTGAACTAAGAACCATCAGGCTGAGATATCAAGATTTATCTAAGTATGTAGTTAGCGACTTAGTCTTTTAATAATATTGTTAAAACTTTTAGATGACTACGATGTGACGAAATGAATTCAATATTATTTATTCCAATGATATTTCGATCGCACCACGACGCTACCCAAAGCATCAGCTGCGCTAGGGTTGCTAGCGCCTTCAGCACATTGTGTACGTAGCAAAATTAAAATACCTATCATTTTCATAGTACTTGTAACATATACGAGCAAAATTAGATCTTTTTTTATCCGATTTGAAGACTTTTTTACAATATTAGGCTAAGTGAAGTCTTTATTTTTATGGCAACCCTGAATATTGTATGGCGTTCATGTGTGTGCGAGTGATAAGAGGTCGCGCGATAACCCGTGAGGACGAGAGCCGCTCCGCATACGCGTCGATCGTGTCCATATTTAACTCAATTTATTATGTAACAATTCACATACTATAATGGAATAGTATAGCATAATACAACACATGCCTATGTGTTTAGATCATTGAAGTAATCGATAACACTTGTTGCAACAAAAACTATTATTTTCTAATTCAAATCGGTAAGGATAAAATTATAGATATATTTTACAAATTCATATTGCATAAGTGTGAGTAGAATTTCATGATCCAGTAATCGAATTTAAAGCAACGTTTTACTATTTTACGGACACGCAGTACAAGTAATTGTCTCATGACTCGACATCCAACGCCTATCACCACGTGTGAACAGTAATATGTAACGTATGCTAATTGCTGAGTGAACAATATGGTATTAACATGGTGTAACAAATTATTAAATGTACCCAAGACAAAGCTTACAAGTTAAAAATATCTTTAAGTTAAATGTGAATCATTACTCATTGGAGAAATTTTTTCCAATGTCAAGGTATTCGATCTAGGTTAAGACGAATATATTTACGATAAACTTAAGTTGGCTACCTATTCAACGACAATAATCGTTAAAGTGTTGCGTTTTGTCACAGCAACAATTTTTTTTTAACTTCTCTTAATCGACGGCATCCTGTCAAGCACCTGAAAGATTGCGACAGGCCTAATTAAGTATTTGTTCGTATTTTTAGTCGATTAGATAGCTATATAATTTTATACGACTGCGTGATATGTCTGGCCGCGTGTATCGGCGCACGAGTGTATCCGGCCGATGTGGTGACCGCTAATGAGGGAAGATTTGGCGATAATTGTCCTGCAAACATCGATCAGTTCATCGAACTATACTCGTCGTACACAAATTCTCAGCTTACATTCAGTATATGGAAGACACAAGATATATATTCGAAATTATACTTAATAAAGAATTATTACAGTCACACCTTCCAAAACCTATTTTTCAGGAATGATTTCAGGCTTCGTGTAGTTTCAAGGTGCGGCATGTTTGGAGGGCTCATGGGGCCTGAGGGGGTGAGAGGGGACGACGAATAATTGTCACAATAAACAGTCCGTAATGGAGTGGAACCGCGCCCGGCCGCCTAATTAGCGGAATGGACACCGCAGGGCCGCTACACCCTGATTATTCATTTATAGCAGCTTAAAATAAACATACAACAAATGGCAATTAATTATAAAAATATATATAGCGGTTTTATTTCACGCCGTTAGTAAATTTAAATGTTATGAAATTCAACTGAAAATACTAAGTTATATGTATATTGCCACTTACAACACCTCAATCTATGTCATGACGATCTGTAGATCAAAGTTATTTACTCGCAAGTACGAGAAGCAACCTTCTCTGAGTGCAGCCCTGAGCTCGCTCGGTCGCTTTTGGCTACTTTCTGTATTCTCATTTGGGCACAGCTCTCAAGCAGGTCCTATGTATGTCGATCATTTCCTTTTCATGTTTTTACATCACACATATGTAACGTAAAACGCTGCACTATTACCACGTTTCCTATAAGTTATTTCATATTTAAATTCTATAAACTATTACGTACCTTTGGGTTGTACGACAAATAACACAAAATCAAGAGGCTCGGCCTAAATATTGTGGATTAGGGCTTTACATTAGTGATATTTACTTTAATATTTGTCTCCAAGTGATTAAACACTGTTCGCCTTCCAGTGCACAGTGGCCGGTGCAACAGGTCCGAGCAACAAGTGTTGAGCTTTAACCCGTACACAACCGGTCTCAATGCTTCATTAATACATTCGGCAGGTGACTGTCTCTATTTCTATGATGTTATACCGGTGCGGTGAACTTGATGCAACCGCAAGGGCTTTATAGTGAGGGCAAGTTTCAGATTATCGCTTTAAAGATCGTTACTTATAAAGGATGGCTATTATCCTCTGTATTATGTGGAAATAATAACCTCTATAGCTACATATCATATACATATAGTTTCAAGTAATAGGAGTAGTTCAAGTCATACGAGTAGTTGCTAGTAAAATGTGCTGAAGATATATAAAATATAAATATATACTAAACCCTTGCTGGCCATTATTCGTAACGATTCGATGACAAGGATGTTAATTTTCAACATTTTATCTATCTTAGCAAGAATTTGTTTGTGGCGCTAGGTTTGCGATTTGCGAAGTACAATTCAATAAAAATTCACAAGTCATACAACTATTTGCATAGTCGCCTCGTTGTGCGAACTACACATCACCCCGCACACCATCGTCCTCTATTCACTAACATATACGAGTATATCAAAACAAAATTAACCTTGTGCTCAAACTAGTGAATTAAATTTTCATGTATATTATAATTTTATACAAATGAATAGACTGCGATTAATCTTACTTATAACCAGCTAATACTGTACATTTTCCAAATGATAGTATAATCAATTACTATCCAAAGAATAGATTATAAATAATTTTGCTAATTCTTTAAATGAAAGTAATGTTTGCCGGCAGTTACAACCAAATGGAACAATTACTTACCGTCATAAAAATGCGCCAAAGTAGTGTTTGGTTTCTTCCTACCAGAAAAGTTAGCGCCTAAAATCTGGCCAAGTTATAATGAGAGATCCATGAGTAGTTTAACAACAATGTTCCACCATAATATTATAAGATTAACGCGTCCGACGACCTCTCTACGGTGGAACAAGCACCGTTACCGCCTCTGGTTTCGGGTTTGGAAAAAACTCGATGCCAAACACGAAATTGCTTCGAGCTCGAGGTCCCAGGTTCGAGGCGTGTTGTTTTTATTTATTTCATTTGAACAGGCTCACCGAACGAGTTCCGCTCGCAAACTCGTAGTAATTAGGGCATACAACGGACCAGCGGCTGCATATACAATAGTAGATATAGCTGGTGAAGTTAAACACAACATTTATCATTAAAATGCAGATATCATAAGTGTTGTTTCAAGAAAGAATGAACATGATGCAGTCTTAACCATTATTAATTGTAGCAATTATACAATTGATGATATCGTAATAGCTCTATACTCGAAATGGCGCAGTTTCAATTTTACAGCGAAGTACAATCACTGTAAACTAAAATCAAATCAAATATAGAATTAAAGTTCTTTTGGAATGGATTCTACTAGAACTCAAATTCAAAAAATGATATGTAGGTAATTTGTAGCAAAAACAATAATTATTGCGAGTGAGCAGAAAAAATCAGCCCAACAATTTCTTGTTCAGACTGAGCGTGATCTTACACGATCGCGTTAATAATTTTAAAGGAAAATTACGATTATATTAAAAACAGAATGTTTTTGTGAGTATTTGTGACGTTGGGTGAAAGCTGAAAAGATTGTTGACTTAAAATTCTCAATTTCATAAGACAAGTTGTAAATGGCATCGCGCGTGAAACGAACCTAGCGTGGCTCGCCTCACCTCATGAATAAATCATTAATTTATATTTTAATTTACGCTACTTCTCACATTCAACGGCCTTACGTCTTGATCACTAACGAATATTTGTGTAACCAAAGAACAATATTGATGGTTACTTATATCACTAATAGTTTTGCCCCTCGGCTTCATCGGTTCGTGACGTATAGATGGATCTCTTCAGCTGTAAAATATTGAGATTCGTAAGAATACGAATATGGAAAGTACTATCAATGGAATATTTTGTTGTATTTAGATAAGTCTTTGGGAGGTCGTCGGTTCAGCTAACAACACGATTGTGAGCGTTACATAACCAAACATTGATAATTAGGTATACTCGAATTAGCATAACGAGTCTGCGTGGACCCTGGCCGTTAACGACCTGGTGAAATCATAGGAATCCATTAAATTCAATCAATTTTCTATACTAGGCTTAGAGCAGATAATATTCTGCGTCTTTACAGTAGGACAGGCCGTTTGTATATGAACTCGGAAAACTTATCCTTTAAAACAGACTTCTTCTTCTTCTTATGGTGCCGTCTCCTTTTGAAGGTTGGCGATCATTATAGCTAATTTAACTTTGGATGCCGCGTTTCTGAATAATGATTTTGTGCTTTGACCAAACCATATATATTTAAAACAGACATGTGACCTAATTTCTATCTACACAGTTTTCTTCTCTTATTTGTTGATAAGATTTATTAAGGTTATGATAACTACAATAACTAGGGCCAAATATAGCGCCTAGTGTGCGTTTATTGTAATACCTTCGACACACATTTATCTCATTAAGTTCTATTTATATTGCCGTAATAACAGAAATTACTGTTGGCCAAGCGGTATTGAATACGGCTCTGGAGTTATGCGTTCAAGACCCATAGTATAATATTTTTCTTGGTATGTCCAACATAGCCAATCAAAACAAACAACTATCAAAGAAAACGATATCTTAGTACAATATGTGGTTAAAGACCCTTAATAATATGATAACAGCATGATTTCAATACCTGAAACTATAATTAAATGGAAATCTACCCTGACATCATAAGCGGTCTAAAATGTTTACGTATTTATTATTGGTCTCACACAAAATATATGTAATATGTAGCGAATATCAGCCGTGATATTCACTTCACATCGATGGTATACTTCGCATTTTTATAAGATATCTAAGAATCTCGTTCTCACAGTAATGCACGTGGGAACAACTTTATATGATCTGAATTAAAACCAATTTATGCAACAAAATTTATAAATGCTATTAATTTAAACCACAAAATTCTTTAAGAGTTTTCATGATTTATTTGATTATGAGTATATAAAAGATGGGGTTTTGAGCCATTTGCAGACTGAGACTTGCAATATCATTGAAAGCGAAAATAAATGAAAAAGGAATTTTCAGGCTTACGATAGATTGAAATGACGATAAAATTAATCTTTAAATCTCAAGAATTCCACATATAAGTAAATAGCTTACGTTAAATATTAATTAATGAGTAATTTTCCTAAGACACGTTGGACGTCAGTTGCCGTAATTAAATATTACTATAAAGTATTGTTGTAAAGGTACTGTTTGTTCAAATATTACGCCGGTCACTGAGCTACTCCATTACCCATTCTTATGTCAATACATGTATTCGTCAACTCCTTCGCTGTTAAATGAAGGTAGTGTTAATCGTGGAATTTTTTTAGAGATTTTATAACTCTAAAATTCGGCCTTATATTTACAACTTGTTGCGACAAATTATCGTCTTCGGTTAATTATAAAGGATAGAGTAAAATGAAAGAAAGATTTAGCATGTATAAATATTATATTTCTCCGTAATAAATTAACCAATAATACAGTTAAAAGCCAGCTATTTACATTTGTAAACAAAAAAAGGTACATGAGTTAATAGTTCTCAAGGTGAATCGTAGTACAGAATGCCGATGTCCTATGTCACGTCTGCAATGCCCTGGAAGTAGTAATAATTTTAATTAAAATAATTATAGACAATCTAGTTATAAATCATTATTTTTTCTCGACAAATCATTATGAATAAGATCAGCTCTCCGTCATACACCTTCTGATTAGACAAATTAATTGTATACTTTATTTGTACATAGGTACATATCATATACACAGGTCACAACAAAAAAGTTGTAATTTTAAAGAAGAATTTAAAAAAGAATTTTCCAATGTAAATTAGTAAAATTTGTGATTTTCATATCTTTTTCCTATTGTTAAAATGAGTGAATCTAATGAAGAAATTCAATACAGTTTAAAATTTGGAAAAAGGGTAAAAAATACAAGCCGCGAAAAACTTTCTGATATTTATGGGCCAAATGCAATAGCTATCTATGAGAGTAGTGCAACTGAAAATTGGCCACAAAACAATTTTGGTGCATTTGAAAAAAGCTGGGTAGACAAGAAAGCTCGATATTTGGGTGGCTCGTGAGATCACAGAAAGGGTACTCTTTTGTGAAACCGAACCATTTTGAGGAGTTAAAGCATCCGCCGTATAGTTTTATAGACTGAAAAACATCACGAGAGGACTGCTAAAACCACTTGTCGTAGTGTTTTAATCAGATGCCATAATGGATGGATCACGTCTACCTAGCTATAAAATGGCAAATTTGTTGGGTAATTGTGGCACTTTGGCACTTACATACTTTAGTAAAGTGTCAATAAACTTTGTATTATTTTTATTTACTAGATATGCTGTATATCGCAATTGTTCGCCTTTATAATATAAGGATAATTGATGTAAGTGTCTTTAATAAGTTAGTATGAGTATAAGTGTGAAATAGTTTAAGTTAAATTATCGTTTATTTAATAAATGAATAAGTCCAAGGAATAAGCTACTCTGTCTGCACCACTGGCGCCGCTACAGTATAACAATTTAAGCGGCATTATAATTACTGTGGAAAGCAAACTGCTAGTCACGGTAAATATTTACTTTATAACTACAGCGTATATAACGAGTATAATTACATAACAACCGTTCAATTCATTCTTTGGATATATACATCAAATAAATACACCAATTACTATATTTAAATTATTTGTCTGCAACAATACTGCAGTATATACACAAATAGATACTACTACATCATTTTTATTTGTAAATTATTATCTATGAGAATGTTCATGTAGATAGATAGAGAGTAAAAAAATAATAATATATTTACAAATATATTTAAATACAAATTAATGTTTATGTTACATATAAAAAATTACATATAAATATAGATATATAATTACATATAAATATTATATATTACATATAAAAATTAATTTGTAGCATATTAATTATTAATTGACGTATTCCATTATCTTATTATAAAAAAATGCTAGGTGACGACATATTCCAATGAAATATATCCATCTAACTTTTCATATCACCCAGGAATAACGTAGAACCACAGAGAGCTTTAAAAAATAGTCTTGATACACGAAAAGATAGTTTTAGATACATTTAGTTGAATTCTTGTAATAGTTTTCTCGATGAACAAAAACTTTTATACCGCTGCCAACATTCTCCGTCAACAGAACAGACAAAACACTAATATTATAATTAGTCATTATGATATATCAATCAAAATTAGTCCTTGGGCCATGCGTTTTGTTCATCGAAAATTCCATCTGTAAAGACTAACTGATAATTATTATAATTACATAATGTTTTTTATAAGTGTTTATAGCATGTATATTAATAATATTATAACACGTATTTGCAATCTAATTATGAACTGTAATAATATAATTACATTCTCTAACTCGATAGATGATAAATGAAATCTATACTATAACGTCTTAGGATTTTATTATAATTACTGGCTGACTCGCAGTCTTTACACACATTTTACGACATACGAGTAGTATTTGCATAACTGCTGTTGTTAATAATCTGATAGATCAAATTGTATTTCCATTCAATTTTTACAAATACGCCTACGTAATAAAGTTTTTAATAACGGTGAATATAATTATGTAAATTTCACATTCCCAAAACCATTCGATTTTTTTATTGGCACACGTTAAGAAAAATATATTTTTCACCCCACATTTTATAGTGTAGGAGTTGCCATTGTAGTCCAAACTATATGGAAATTATAAGAAGTATTCAATATTACAGAGGCGACAATAAATACCACATACCACATCCATTCCACCAACAAATGTGTAATTACACAAATCCTAATAAAATTATATCACGTAAGTTGTAAAGGTATTAATTAAGATTCACGTAAAAACTACTGAATCAAACTTTACAATAATATAGCGTATACATAGATGACAATTTAAAAAAATATTATGTGGATTTTCCATAATATCAAGTAGGAAAACATCTACCATCTGCGAGCCATTTTAGCGTGCGCTACTAAAACCGCTTGCTGCATATATGTATGATGGAAATGTTTATCTTAAATATAAACAAAAAAGCCAGCCAGTTCGCTTATGTTTAAGCAATTATAGCAAAAATATTTCAAATACACATTGGGTAGGTAGTATTAAATTGATTCCCAAATGAAAATACTTTTATTCCTTTAATTTATATGAGATATATAGATTTATATTTATATGTATTGGCGTATACGAGTCTCTTTATTACCGCGAGTCAAGCCGCAGTGAACATCTAGTTAAAAATATAATCGAATGAGTATTTAAAATTCAAATTGTTCAATCTCTGCATATTCACAAGTTAAACGTTAAAGCAATGGAATAAAATTGGAAAAGGTCAAAACTGTACTTATTAATTATTTATGATTTCGTATAATGTGCTGTTGGGGCTAGTGTGTGTGTCCATATATTTGTACGCCATTAAATGCCACATACTAAATAATAAGTAATATAAAGTGTAAAGGGATATCGGTAGAATATGTTTGCGATAAGATCTTTCGTTATCTGTGCTCGGGACAGAGTCCTGACCAGGGATGTGGTGAGGGGTAAGAGGGTAATGGCGACCGGATATTGGCTTCAAACGGTAGGTAACAAGTTATCGCCTGGGAGATATTTTATCGTAATACAGAAGCTGTTACTTACTGATCATACAAAAGATATATGTTGCGGGGCGTTAAGGTGTTGAGCTAACCAGATTTTGCTCTGATTTATAATATACTAGCTGATACGGCAAACGTTGTTTTGCCATGTGATTTCAATTTTCAATTAATAAATAAAAAATAAGGGTTGATCGTAGAAGGGTGAAAATTTGGGATTGTATGTATTTTTGTATGTTGTATCAAAAAAAATTGAAACTAAAAAATGTCTAAAAAATAAAATAAAAATTTAGGGGTGGACTATCCTTAACATTTAGGGGGATGAAAAATAGATGTTGGCCGATTCTCAGACCTACTCAATACGCTCACAAAGTTTCATGATCGGTCAAGGCGTTTCGGACGAGTTCAAGTTCGAACCCCGTGACACGAGAATTTTATATATGAGATATTATATAGCATATTAGTAATATCTAACTCCAGTAGGACATAAACCTACAGCTATGGAGGTACTTTGTTTCTCAATGAGTTACACAATATGAAAATGATTATTATTTTACGTGGTTATGGCAGAGTGCTTTATCATGCTACACGTGCACAATCTATGTTGATTTCGATAATTACTCGCGCTATCGTATCGCTATCTTCCAAGAGCCAGAACTGTAATATCCGTTCAATTTACAAATTCGAACGCCAATTTGAATGCACATAACGTGCCAAAAGGAATCATCTCCGTTTTACAATTTTTATTAATGCTCCGATAATATTGATAGCAGCGAGATTTTATTCATAAAAATAATAGTTATCACAAACAAACTCTTCAGTGTTAATATAATAAAATTTTGTAAATATTCTCGGAATTATAGAACTCTAAAACTTTGACTACCGAATCCGACGTTTGACACTACATATGCCTCTGTATTATAAATTATAAATAAGACGGTTAATTGAAATTCACTTATCATATAATCACGAAGATAAATGTGGCCAATGTGATTAAGGTATGTTACTACTCGAATCACATTGCACGTACAGATTCATTTCCATAATACGGTGTAAGTATATATTTTGATCGCAGGCTCTAGGTCTGTCAAAACTATTAGGAAGCGATAAGAAACTACCGTGAGATAGCGGGCACACTGTTCGTACCTACTTGTTGGCTACCGTATTGGCTTTGAAAAAACGTCCGTAATTACGATTAATAGCTGTTTAAGTAAACCATTTGACTTTTTTAACAGAATGAAATTGTAAACTCCACTTTATCTAATTTGATTAAAATTACAAATAGTAATGACAGTTTTACTTGCAATCGAATTTATGTGTACCTAAGTGCATTTATATATTTTCTGTATAAATGCCCACGATAAGTATTACTTTAATTAATAATAGCAAATGGCAAATATATTCCATCGGTTTTATATGCTTGATGTGTGTCTTGTAGATAAAATAATACAGACCTCGTAGCACATAGTGAGTGCCTAGCAGACAAGCCTGGAACATCGGACAGGTGTGCAGTACAGCGACCTCTCTCCATGACATTTACCGCCCGCGTCTGCGCAGCGCCGCACCTTGCGTAGACCATTGCACGCAGCTCCTCGAACACGCTAACTTAAAGCATCCCCAACCGTCATAGAAACAGCTATTATTAGTCTTATCTATATACATTTATGTGTTGCTAAGCGCAAAGTTAAGCCGATTCCAACCATTTCTACTATATAGAGACATCTCCTTCTAATAACCGTTGTTGGGAAAGTTATATTTATCGATTATTATTAACTTATATTTTAAAATGCCATCTAAGAACAGAAAATATTGAATTATGGGCATGCAAAATGGATACAAAAAGTTTATAAGCCAAAAATTTGGTATAAAATTTAAACGATGAACGCTAGTTTGAAGTTAAGTTGTAATGAGCAATAGTCATAGAAACATACACCTGGAAATGCACTTACAGTACTAGACACATTATTTAGAAATTAGTTTTATTTGTAAAATATTATTCGAAAGGCTTATGAATAAAATAATTATTGCGTGCTTACGTCTCATCGGTTTCTAAGATTTCCCGCTGTATAGGCTCATCTGCATGCGTAATTATATCAGTAGGGACCAACAGGATTTGTGTGAAACCTCTAAATAAACTTGTTAGTGGACTATCTATATTCAGCCATTCTAAAAGGAACATAATATAAGGATTTGTGACTAAGTTTATGTAGATTCTGTTAATATTAAAATGTCGTTCATGTCTGTGTAATATATAAGTGTAATTTTTTTCCAATTCACGTCCTTTTTAGTTGTAATGTGTTTACGTTGTTAGGAAAGGAACAATTTTTTAAGGACTTTATTTAAAACTCTTCAATTGGACCGAAATCTTTTTTATTTATATATTACACACATTGATTTTCGTTATACTCAGAATTATTTAATGTATACTCTATTACTATCTTCTATGTAAGTCATTACTTTTGTACAATCTGAGATATTCTATTTAAGTCGATGAAGCTAAAAGAATGTTGAATCAGGTCCAGAAATAAGGCTCATAAAACTTAATTAAATGAAGTTAGAAAGTATTTAACATATATTAAAAATTGGATGTATACGTGGTTAAAACTATAGCACGGAATTAAGGCTTTAGTGTGCGAAGGTGCGTGGTCGTTGAAGTCTTTTGAAGGCGCTCTCTACTTTACATTTATTTTATGAGGCTATGAGACATTTAAGGCTTTTCCCGGTTCATAAAGCCTATTCAAGTTTATCTCGTAATCGCAGACCTATATAGTTATTTAATAAATACAATGATATACGACATTTACAACGATGTAATAGTTTAGAGATAAGATAGGAAAAGTGACCAAACTTTTCTATGTTAAATACTCTCTATACATTATTTGACATAAACAGATTATATAAAACATACGAATCAAAGGACAAGCTACGAGTCAATTTTGTGACATGCATGACGCAAAAAATGATTTTCACAAAAAAATTAAACGTTTTTCGTTTCGACAACAGTGTTTCATCAATTGCTCAGGCAATTAATACTTAAACAATAATAGCAAATATATATAATAAAATACATACAACTCGGAAAATCAATTAAGTTTAGACATATTTAAAGAAAATCAGTTTGTCGTACCAAAAATTTAATACATGTTGATAATAATGTTACGATATATGGGTTACACATAGCTGTCCCTAGAGACGACAGTTGAACAGCGGCGCGGGTCAATGACCGTGCTCCGGTGGGAGTTATTTTTATTTTATAAATTGTAATAAAATGAACATTTGCATACAAGATATGCGACTCTCGTTATGTGTATCGCGTAGGCTGACAACAGTGTCCGGAGCTGCGCCCGTTTTTACCTAAATATAAAAGCACTTGTAGCAACCGTCATTCATTATAATATGTTGTGATAACTGGTCTTTTATTAGGTAAATTAATTGTTGGGAGGGTCTTAGGAAGTTATATTTCTTTATCGCATTATATCTATGTTATAATTGTATATTTGTACCGAAACGCGATATCAATCCGTGAAGTTATCTTCGATTAGCCTAAATAATTATCAAGTGTAATGTGGATTTATGAAATTCGATAAAGACGTGGATTTTTATTTCACTTATTCTTCTTATACTTAATTTATATTTATATTATAAAATAAGGCTCCTTTTTGTATAATTTTTAACCCACCTGTTTGATCTTAAGTTAATAAGGTTTTATTAATTTCTAGAAAACATTGGACGCTTTTTAGCTTTTGTAGTTTTAAATTTAGTCTGAAATATTGGACGCTTTTTAGCTTTTGTAGTTTTAAATTTAGTCTGAAATATTGGACGTTCGCGTTGTTATTATTGGGCTAGTACAGAAACATTTCTATGAACTGATGATATATTATTTAGCCAATGCATCTGCTGCTCTGTTGAGTGAATTAGAGAACATTTCGGCATATACGTTGTCTGGTGGTATTTACACCAATTTCGGTATCAACCATGGTCTTATAGCTATATTAAAGTTATAACGTGGCAGGGCAACAAGTGGTCAAGTAAGGTGAGGCGGTTTAAAAATGTTAATACATGTATCGAAGCCGTCGGTGATTGGGGACAGGTCGAACGGGTCGCTGCTTCACACGCACTGTGCTCGTACTAAGTAAAAAACCATATCAAAATAATACTTGTATCCGTTTCTTTCACTGGTGCTTCCCTTTCAACTAATATTATTAAGCGCGTTTGATTCACACACATTATTCATGACGACAAACAACACATACATGATATTTTATTTTTTAATTCGCTATAAAGCACGTAGCGCTGACGCACTCAGCGCTGCCGATAGTCGGTGGCCGTTACGTCTCAGAACCGGTAGCATTACGATATTAAGTACAGAATATGAAATCGAGTGGATCCGGATTAATTGCAAGAACGTTAATCGACGTGTAACGATGTTTCACGCTCGAACTTCGTCTTAATTCTATTTATGTGTTCGTTCTAAATAAACTATAAGTATGGTACGAACGTGACACATAACGAGGTGATAAGGAGCTATCGGCGGACACAGTAGTGCGTTGTCGTGACGAACTACACCTATTTCCTCTAATGCAATAGTAACATACCAATTTTCGTTTAATCAATACAGACGTATTACGAATTATACAATAATACTATTATAAATTTACGTAATATTTAATAAGATTTTAAGAGGCCTCTATTGTATTAATGCGATCAATAAATTTGTATCATTATCATACAAATGTTGAAAACAAGTTTGTAGAGTACCAGGATAAGTTGGAACAGTGGAACTACGATATTTTAAATGACTGCGCTGTCGAAGATTCCATTTTTAGTGTGCAATAATCATCAGGGTAAAAGCTAACTTCGTGGTTAATCTAGTGGTGCTGAAAAATGGCTGGTAAATGTGGACTTAAGAGAATGGAGTTGATTCTCAGCTTGTGGCAATAAGCTCAACTATGGACACTTTATAAGATATTAATTTTAAAAATTTGGTTTTGCATTTTTACTAAAGCCTTACAAATTCCTACTTTACAGAATTCAATCAAATTTTACTAAGATTTAACTTCTTTTCCTTAACCCTAATTTAAACAACTTTTGCTCTAGATCTCAGTATAATAAAATTAACGACTAACTATGGATTAAAGAAGGAATGTAAAAGTTTTCGAATTGGTATTTTTAGCCAATTTCGTTACTGCTCGCTGTTGGCAGCTACTTGTTGGACTTGTTTCATTTTGGACTAATTAACTTCGTTTCTTGTTGAATGAATTCGATGACTTTCGTATTATATTTTTGAATAAGTGATTATTTTTTATTTAAGATATTATAGCGTTAATAGATCATTCGTTGGAATGAAGTTTTTTGAGCATTTTTAAGGACTTTGATAACTTAACGTGTGAAGTGAAACGTACACATTACGGTTTTATGGAACCATTATAAATAGTGCATGTCTTTTTGGGAGGGAGCTCTGCTCTGCTGCCTTTACATACAATTATTACATTAATGTATCGATCAATTGAGCCCCCGGTGTGAGGACACATAGTAGCGTCATCGCCTGAAATATCCGCGTGGACGACACAGGCCCGCGATGCTCCCGGAACGATGCTCGACAGAATAAAACCGGCCGCAGTGCCAAACCCGCGGTCAACGACTCCCGAAATAGATGCATACCGCGTGTCCCGCGCACCTATAGGAAATTAAGAACCGGTCGTCGTGGCGACACTCCCGCCTCGATAAGAATTCGATTTGAAAGCGGAATCCACCTGAACAATTAATGTGGTACAGCTTTCTCCAACCTCGCAGGCCCACGCGGGCACAGCGTGGCCCTCGATGCCTGCACTCCGAGATTGACCCTCGACACCTACCGATAGCACCTTATCTGCTGTCATTTTATTTCTTCGCATTGCGCCAGCCCGCGAGCGGCGGATATAATAAGTAATTAAAGCAATACAAGGTTGAATTTAAATGATCTGAAATCAGCTCCACTACAAAAAACACCGAGTGTCGGGCCTTGACCCACATCTTCACAGTCGAAGTCAAAACTTTCCACATACTGATGAATAATGCAATGCTTCTCGATTGGTATAATCAGCGGTCTTCTTGAATTAAACATCATTTAGCTCGCCACCTCCAAGGGAAGTACTCTCGGTGGCGAGTCTACTGTCATCCAAATGAATCTGTCGTATGTCGACAGCATTGACAAAAGGCGATAGGTATAGGTATTGTTGAGGCAACAGGCGGTGGAAAACAGCACACCACCTACCTGAACTTTGACCATAATTAGCACACAATCGGATAGTTTAGACTTAGTATATATGTAATAGGTTACTGGCACTCGATATACAGACATATTAATGAGATTGCCTTGGCATAAAATTTTGTATTCAAACATTTAAGTGTTAGGGCTCCAATTTATAAGTCGAAACCATATCTTATTATTGGCTGCCGATTGTTCGTTGCAAAGTATTTTAATTAGTTGAGTGAGCAGCGCGGGGCCTTCGCCCTCACCACGCCCCGCACCCCGCAAGCCCGCGCCACACGACACGCACGATACCATCAACATGATTAATTATTATTAACGTATTTATGACGAACCAACACGCTTGTAATTTAATAACTTAATTCATCGTTACTATCATAAATAATTGTTACAATGAAATTATTTAGGTATGTCATACAACATTATAAATTAAAATTTTACATGTGTGGTGAAATAGTTATTTCTCCATACAATCTTGAAAACTGTAAAACGATACCTCTTTTCGCTTATCTTTTCCTACGTAGTGTCCACTGCCGTTTTTTTTCGAATTACCTACTAATGCATGTGTTAAAACCGTCACTACGCGGTCGCTTGACAACACGTTGACGTTGGTAGTCTAAGTAGGACGTGGCAAGACACGCGGGCGCCGGAGCTAGGGGCCCGCGGCGCCGGGCCTACCTGCAGCCGCAGCAACTTGAACCAGCAGCAGAATCAGGCACCACGCGGTCACGCGATCGTTGGACTCCAACCGGTTCCACCAGAGTATCGCTGAGAAGACATCGTCGAATTTGGAGGGCGGACGACATCTTTACCTGACAGTATTAGAAAATAACGGACTCTAATGCTGCCCGGTAAGATGCGAACCGCGCCTCCGCTGGCTTCTTTCAGAATCGAGCAGACACGAGACGAAATAACAGCTACGTGCACACAACACGGCGACGCGGCAGCGACTGAACGGCAAGCGCGAGGTGGCGGGCGCACTCGTCCGGAGGCGGCGCCCTGCCCCGCCCCACGCCCCGCCTGCCGCAGCACCCTCGGCCGCCTTAGCCTTCGGCCTCTGACATCGCTCATGAAGCGATGAACTGCCTTCATAAATTATCACCATTACAAAAGGGCAAAAGAAATACGTTGAAATTACGGTACCTCATGCAGTTGTTTGAAAGAAAACGGATTCACCATTCAACGGACCAACACTGCAATTATTATGTCGAACGTTGGAACTTGGAAAAATTAGAAATATTGCTATAATATTCCGATCATTTATATTAGGAGACTAACACTTCTAATAGGTACACCATCACTTCTTCCAGCTTTAATTAAAACTGCTTAGGTAATTATAACTTTATAAATGACGGACTATTTTTATTATTAAATAAACAAGAAAGCCTTTCGTTTTCTTTAATAATTAATATAAAAAAAAACAACTGCACGATTTAATAAAGTTCCAGTTCTGAGGACTGCTGGATATCAAATCAGTATGATAATCACTAATCACACAAAATAAACCAGATAAAATAAATGGTTCTCCTAACACACGTGATTTTTTCTTAAATAAGTACCTAACGATGTAGTTCCCAAGAAAGTAGATTGTGCAATGTTTTTTTATATGTCTGTTTACAAATTATTTGTTTCTTTCTTTCTAGATAACTTACTTAGTTGTGATACCTACTGTTCAGATGTCATTGAACATGGAGCAACCACTGACACTAGTGATACGGTTGTTCTGAAGATGCGCGATACACCAACAACTCACATAAGAAATATTGTATATGTGTGTGTATGTGATATATTAGTGTTTAGCTTAATAAATTAGATTTGAATATTGCATTGGCTTATCCATTTCTCACTTCCTCTCAAAGCATTATATCGTGGTGAGGCTGATAGCTTTGAGAAAACCCATCACCTTGAACCTCTGATCCTACCCGTACTTATTTATATATTCACTATTTATGTGTTAGGGTACGACTGTATAGCTCAGGGATCCCTCTCACATACTTAGTCTTTTTTAGTGCAGTTTGCCAAGCTCATTACAGAACATTACTATACACAGTCCACTAACTGGCAGACTGTACACCTACAAATCTTAAATATTTAACTTTATATAGGAGTTGTTGATATTAGAAGTACCTGACGAATATTGGTTTGATTACAATGTAGGTTTCAAAATTTACCAACGCACTTATGTCTAGATTGAGTAATTAAATATTAAAGTACCTGAATATCTGGTTTCGTCGTTTCGATTTAGTTCTTTTAAGCAGGTAAGATTAAAAGCATACGACAGAAACGCATTTAAAATTCGCCTTAGCTCTTTTGAAATCACTCATTTAAGTTCATGTTCATAGATGCAAGCTCAATCCGTAACACGTAGTCGATACCTATTTCAATCTTGAAGTAAGTAGAGACAAAGAAAGCACTTTTTTGGGAATAATATTAATGTTGCACACATAGAATTCCATGTGTCGTGAGCATTTAGTCTTCCATTATCCAAGAAGTACTTAATATTGTCAATTAATGTAATTCCAAGTTTGCGATGCCAGTGGATATTAGAAGAACAGCATCGAAAAACAATATCTCTTGATACATTGCCAGCCTAAGCTAATTAATTATTACGTCAATGAAAAATGTTATAATAATTAAACCCTTAATTGATACAGGCTTTCCAACAATTAATGTGCCTAAATGATACCTGTCTACTTTGAAATGTCTTAATATGGTGCAAGTGGATGTGTGAGGTTATTAACTTTATTTTACATTACTTCGCTATTTAGTGAGCAATCAGATGTTTTATGTTTATTCATAATATAATAATGATGTCATACTATATACTACATAAGAACCAATTTTATGGTTGAAATGATAATATTATGGCTATGAAATTCAAAAACGCTACGAACAGTTCGTTCATAACGGACACTCTCACTTACCCATTCGAAGGAAGGACATAATACATAAACTTATCTAAACCCATAAAAATCTGTCAAAAATCAACCTCAAGAATTGAAATAATGAGATTAAAGTTTGAATGGAAATGCTTAAGCCGCTTAGCTTAATTGGTTTTTATGAATTTTGGTACAAATCTTCCTTACTTAATATTTTCTGGATAAAACATAATTTGTACATCAATTTCTAAGGGGCTTAAACAGGAATAAATTTTGATATGGAAACAACTATTAAATAATAAAGATTACTTATTACATTAAAACCTCAACCTCATTATTAGGTGTTTTTTTTTCAATATAAAATAACTTAAGTATCTTAATGATAACTAAATAATAACGAACAAGTGCAAATAAGACTCGCCGATAAAGTGTTCTGCACCATTCTTCACACAAAAAATCACGTTCGTTGTATGGGAGCCTTTTTAAATGTTTATTTTGTTCTGTTTTTTATAGCCGCAACAGAAATAAATCATCTGTGAAAATTTCTACAGTTGATGAGATACTGCCTGGTGACAGACGGACAGCGAAGTATCTGTATTAGGTGTGAAAAAAGGTTTCTAGTAAAAGTTTAAAAAATAAAAATGTTAATTTTGAGACTTTCATAATAGATAATAGTTATTTTTTATAATAATTGAATCGAGGAATATTGATACATTAATTCACATAGATTGTGATGTTGGATATTTTTTTACAAAATTTGTAATATACGATACACTACCAAATTACGCTTTCAGCATCTTTAAAAATACTATATCTACCGACAGCAGCAGCAGCAATGTACGTTCTGTTGATTGTATTGAAAATGTATTCGAATTTGGCGGTGTAAGAAATTGACAATTAAGATGTGAACGTATTCCTTTATTGAAAAATGTTTACTCATTTTATTAGTATTAAGGTCCTTATTGCTATAGCTATATAAAATTGTTTTGAACAGTATTCTGAGATACTGTTCAAAACAACGGTACGGTAGTCTGTATTGAATACGACTCTATATACTCTGTGGGATGTATACTCTGTCACCTATGGTTCTGTTGTCTGTGCCGAAGCGTTTCGACTTTCGGCTTTTGTGTTTAATGTTTTGTACTTGTATTATGTGTAGTTGTATACATCGAATATACTATTTTAAAGATTACTTACCAATTGACCTATTAAAACGCACAGAGTTTTCATGAAACTTTTGTGCTTAGTGCTCATAGTTTAAGGAATTCAAGTGAGGCAAGCCAGTGTAACAAGATCTGTAAGAGTATTAAAAAGAAAATGTTATAAAATATAATCAAACCTATTAGCAATATGGCACAAAGATTTCCAGCCGGTGGGCCTAGCGCGGCTCCATCAAGCCCAATGCCTCAGCAACGTTACCCAGGCCCTGCTCAGCCTCAACCTACTTCCGCTATGCCGCCCAGACCATACACGCAACCTAACTTCCCAGTAAGTAAAATGTTTATCTGAGTGACCAAATGTATGGACATGACAAATATATAAAGTACTTGTGAGTTAGATCTAAACAAGTTGCTAATTTGAGTTCTGTAGACATATTAAGTCCCTAAGGCTAAGTAGTACTTTCTGAACATTAAACTCAAGAAAAAGTTTTATTGCTGTAGTGATGTGATGCTTCCCATCAAGCATCTTATGAGATTTTTCTATTTTACAAGATACATATAAGCCTGTTTGTAACAATATTTAAGAAGTGTCTATAAATATTTTAAAATTATTTGTATCAATGTAGTGACTTACAGAGACTTAGTGCCTAAATTAGATTGATGTAAAAAAAAACACATTCATTACTGTGATTTGTTGTGTGATGCTTGTAATATCAATTAAGGATCATATTTTGATGATTTTTGTTCATAAATAACAATTGCATCAAAAAAAAAATACTTAGTGAGATGTCTTGTATTATCGAAGACTGTAAAAACTAACAGGTTGGAAAGAAAATCATCTTACAATGATAGCATAGTAATGTAGATTTTTATATCAATTATTAAGAATAATATGGTAAATTGGAATTCGAATTATCACTATAATTGTTTCTTAATATATAATTATAAACAAAAATCAGTTAACTTTATTAGGATAATAAAAATAAGCCCATTTTTTATGGTTAGTAAAGGTTTAAAAAACAGAGAGACAGTGTTTATTATTTATACAACAATCATTCCTTTACCAACCCAAAATTAAACATTTCATTATGTGACTGGCTGCTAGCCAAATGCATGAGTGATTTTTATGCTCCTCTATTATAAGAAATGACATATTTTTTACTAAAATACAGAAAAACCACATTGCATTTATGTTGGTGTTAGCTTGAGGATTATGAAAGTAAATAAAGTTAATTCAAATATTCATTCTATGGTTGTTAAAACAGTGATTGTTATTACAGCAACGCAGTGGATTCACTCCACCACCAGCAGGTGCAGGACCAGTTGGAAGCGGCAATGCCAGAGTAGCATATGCTGGGGCCGGAGCTGCAGCCGCCCCGCCGCCCGCACCTTATGGCGCTGCCCCCCCCCACGCCCCGCTGCACCACCCGCCCCCACTAAGCGTCCACCAGATGCCCGCCCGCCCTTGCCGCCGCAGCAACGCCCACAGCATTATGCAGGGTGAGCTCATACCTGTTGCAAATAGCCACAGGGCCAAATACTACTAGCTCAACGCATTCCTTATGAGTTAAATAATGCCTTCCACTCACACATAGCACTAAGAACAAACTTTCCTAATTTATTGTATAAATATTATAACTAACATACACTGTCACTGAGTCACTGTGGAAAGTACCCATTATTTATATAGTCATATATATATTGTTAAATTGAGATAAGAATGTTGTCTATATATCTAAAAATTATTGGCTTTGCATAACCTTTAACTAATCCATAATTTTGTACAAACTAGATTTAAAAGTAATATTTCATAGATTTTTTAAAGATTTAGTTTAGGTGTCGATAAAAATTCAATATTAAAAAATATCGATACTGATCATAATTAGTCAGCACTAGAATAATCATATATATTTACTAAATAGTTTCTCTATTCGATAATAGATGTCACTTAATTATTTATAACTACTAAATAATTGTTTAAAATTATAAAATTAAGCTTTTAAATATTGTAAAGAATATTAAAATAATTAAAAATAATGTAGATTAATGACAGATTGTAAAAATATCCTCTCTGGGTTTCCAATTCTCAGTTTATACTTGTTTCGAGAAAGTTCCACACCGGAAATGGGTCGATCCTTGTATTATGTAACAAAAGTACTATGGAATTTTCTAGAAGTCTCTCCATAGCAACAATAACCGTTATTTTGATCGAAAACATATAAATAGCGATCGGGAACCCTATTCGTCGCACAGTAAAATATCGGACTCCAATAGTGCAGGAGCTAAAGAAGAGGATACCCAGAGGGGAGAAACCATAGCGGAACACAATCCCACATTATAGTAAATGTTATAATATTACTGTAAGGGTTGTTATGCACAACTCATATAAAATCGCCTCTTTGCATGGTTGACAGTGAGGGTTATGGAGCAGGAGGTAAACGTAAAAAACGACTGGCAGACAAAATATTGCCCCAAAAAGTGCGAGATCTGGTGCCGGAGTCCCAAGCATATATGGACCTACTGACTTTCGAGCGCAAGTTGGATGCAACTATTATGCGCAAACGTCTAGACATACAAGAGGCCCTCAAACGTCCGATGAAACAAAAACGCAAGCTGCGTATCTTCATATCCAATACTTTTTATCCGGGTAAGATTGATTCATTAATGTACCATAATGATAGAATTTATTTTAACATGCATGCAGTTTTACAAAAATATTCTATTCCTAAAGATTTGATAGGTTTTCGTATTCGCAATTCAGATAAATAAATATGTAACATCATTGCACAAATTTACGATGTCATTAAGTTTACACAAACACACGCAAAATTTAAAAACATAAAGTATCTAATGCGCGTAACGCATTTCAGGTCAGGGCGAGAACGCGGTGGCCTCTTGGGAGCTCCGCGTCGAGGGCCGGCTGCTCGACGACTCCAAGGGTGATCCCAACAAAGTAAAGCGCAAGTTCTCGTCCTTTTTTAAGTCGCTTGTGATCGAGCTGGACAAGGAGCTGTATGGGCCCGACAACCATTTGGTAGAGTGGCACCGCACGCTTAGCACCCAGGAGACAGACGGGTTCCAGGTGAAAAGACCCGGCTACAAGAACGTGCGCTGTACTATTCTGCTGTTACTCGATTACCAGCCGCTGCAGTTCAAGCTGGACGGGCGGTTGGCGCGGCTGCTGGGCGTGCACACTCAGGCCAGGCCCGTCATCGTCAACGCCCTCTGGCAGTACGTGCACACGCACCGCCTACAGGACCCACGCGAGCGCGAGTACGTGCTATGCGATAAGTATCTCGAGCAGATCTTCGGCTGCCCGCGCCTCAAGCTAGCCGAGATCCCTGCGCGCTTGGCTCCACTGCTACATGCGCCCGACCCAATCGTCATCAACCATTTAATATCGGTGGAGCCACCGCACGACGCCAAGCAGACCGCCTGTTACGACATCGACGTCGAGGTCGACGACACGCTGAAGGCGCAGATGAACGCCTTCCTGCTCTCCACTGCCAACCAGCACGAGATCCAGGGCCTGGACGCCAAGATCCACGAGACGGTCGACACGATCAACCAGCTCAAGACGAACCGCGAGTTCTTCCTAAGTTTCGGCAAGGACCCGCAGCAGTTCACGCAGAAATGGCTGCTGAGTCAGGCGCGAGATCTGAAGACGCTCAGCGGCGGCAGCGGGGGCAACCCTGAAGAAGAGCGCAGGGCCGCTTTCTACGCGCAGCCCTGGAGCGGCGAAGGGGCAGCGCGCTACTTGCATCATCGTCTCGCAGCGCGGCGCAAAGACCTCGAAGCCGCCTTGCACCCTCTGCACCAGCATCCGTCGCATCTCACCCGCCTTTGAGGAACGCCGATGATCAATGTCCTAACTTCGTATTAAAAACTTAAACATTTTTAAATGATTAATTACTTACCCTGTTTGATGTAGGATTCTACTAATCATGATGATATCTACAATTTATTTGGACTGAACTGGCCACGAATATTCGATCGGAAAATCTTGAATGGATTTTATTATAATCCAAAGTAAATAAATAAATATCAAATGTAACTCACATTTGTGTCTTGAAAAATATGAACAATTATATTTGTTTTTTAAATTTACTATGCCAGATCAAATTGGTTAAAAAAGAAACATATTTTTGAAATGATATTAATACAGATACTTAAAATGAAACCAAAATGGATAAAAGAACCAAGTTAATTTTTAAGTAGAGCAATTTATTGCTCTTTAGAGTAATTAAGTACAATTTTGAATTATTTTCCTAGATAATATTTAATCAGATTTCTCCCAACTTTAAAAAAAATGTTTTAAATATTTTGGATGTCAAAATATCATTTATTGTATTAAATACTTAACTCAAACAATATATAGTGGTATTTTGACTCAATTAGAAGGTATTACATATACTCAAATTTAAAGCAGCAAGAAAGCGCCATACTGAGCTAAGGTCCGAAGAATGTGATTAATTTGTTTGCTACTTTAAGTATTAATGTTACAATGTTCAAATAAAAAATCTTACAAAGATTTATTTTTAAATGTTAACAGTTTCAATTGGCTAGAAAAGAGCAATTTTGCATATAGAGTAAATATTTTCTCAAAAAATTGTCTTATGGATATACGTGATGTCACTTCTGCATAAATAGAAGTGATAATTTTATGTATAACATAGATACATCATTGCCATTCTTATAAATACGATGGTCTCTTTTTGCGTCTGATTCTAAATATGAAACATTTATCTCAGCGCGGGATTTATTGTGGTTTAATTAGGTGTATGAGATTAGATAGCGCTTAGATTCTATATAAAGACCACTGACGACTGAAGAGATTAAGTGAAAGATTTAATCTGAAGATGTCTTCGCAAATAGACTCGGAGGATGCAGCAAAAGGTGAGGTGATACAAAATGAAATCATAACTCAGCTCTACCACGAGTTTGAATGAGTATAAAACGCTGACGTAAAACACGTCCGTGTCAAATATTTGTATTAATAATCGGTATTGTATGTTTAATTAAAAAGATTGTAAGATCTCATACAAATGACGTGTTTTATTATAGCCTTCGTAACATTAAGAAAAATCATATTACTCATGACATTTTCATATTCCTTTTATAAGTTGTTTAATATACGACTTCATAGGCGTGTACAGCACGATTGGTAGGAAGGACGAGAGAATCGAAACATGGCGCGTGCTGTCAAGCGAAATGGTGGCCACCGCGATGCTGCTACTGCTATCTTGCCTGCCGGCGTGTGGTGAATCGCCACCATTGTTGACCCGCTCACTTGCTGCTGGTCTTACCGTGGCAGTACTGGTGCAATGTTTTGACCACATATCGGGCGCACACATGAATCCTGCCATCACGCTGGCGGCATCGCTGAGTGGGCGTGTTAGTCTGGCACGCGGTGTAGGAATGATGGCAGCTCAAGCGGTAGGTGCTGTAGCTGGTGCTTCAGCGGCAACGATTCTGGGCACTGGCAGCTCTTACTGTGTCACAATGCCAAAAGGCACAGTGTGGCGTGCAGTGGCTGTGGAAGCAGTGTGTACTTGCTGCCTAGCGCTGGCCAACCTAAGCGCGTGGGACGCTCGTAATCGCCGTTGGCACGACTCGTGGCCGTTACGCGTCGGCCTTGCCGTTACAGCGTTAACACTTACTGCGGTACGTCTTGCTCGGCTTGAATATTTATTACTTTAACTTTAGAAGTCTAACATACTTCAAACTTAAAATCAAACAGTAAAAAAGTATATTTGTATGATATTTCTTTTTTACATTTAAAATATAATCTGCAAGATCGGAATGCAGTTATCGGAATACCCTTACAAAGTAAGCATTTATTCTTGTATATTGGTTATTTATTAATAATAATAACGCGATATTTGTCTTACATGAAACATGAATACTCAAGATATATTGTAAATTACCACTTATCGTCATAAAGATGTATTGTAATTCCAGGGAGACATATCGGGAGCCAGCTTTAACCCGCTGCGCAGTTTCGCACCCGCGCTGCTCTCAACTCACTGGGACCACCATTGGGTGAGTATACCTCATTGGTACACATTGCAGTATTTCATTTAATAAAAGAACACAAAGGAACACGAGACAACTACATTTATATTATTAACAAATGTCATGATTTTGTGAGTAATAGTTAAAATTGTGGGAAGTTTTAAAAATCAACGTAGAAACACCGGTAATGTGCTGCCTAGCTGACGTCACGCCACACCATAGTCAGTGGGAGTTTAGTGGGGATTAGTCGAGGACCCGGCTGCGCCCGGGCGGGGAGATTCATTCTGGTGCGAGACGCGGGTGAAGTTAGATACTAGCTGAGATCTATGACGGTTTGCTGTGTGGATACACTTAAAGTGTTTTTTAACCAAGGTGTACTTATAACAGTTTAATAAAGGTTAAATGATAAAGTGACTACTGTATCCTGCAGTTTTCTTCATACAAATATTGTGCTTTTCAACACTTGTCTGGAAATCAAATCCAGTAAGATAGTGTTTTGTTTAGGATTTATTCTAAACCATTTTAATAATAAGTCCAATAAGCTTATGCGTGTATAACAAATTAGTAAGATTTTAATGAATCGTGCTTAGATTAAATAAAAATACTAAGAAAACATTATAAGTATAGCTAAATTATATAGAAGTTTAGTAAAAAGGTGGATTAAAATATGATCGGTGAAAAACACTTCGCTGCTACCCACCTAATGTTTCACTTTCTACCGCTTAAAAAATTTTTTTTTAGATAAACGGGCTAAATTACTTCAGATGAACGGTCAAAGAATACGCTAAATGAATTGCAATTGTTGTAAAAAGTCAATTCATTAGGACGGTAATCACATCTGTAGCAAAATATATTTTATATTATTTATACTTATTTAATCATATTTTTCAACTTTTATTTGTATGGTTACGTCTTGTTTGGTTTAATTATTCTCTAATTATTTGTGAAACTCGTTTAAGAACTCATCTATATTTATAACTTTAACTGTATTGTATGTATGTAAAATATGTGTTTGTAGTGTTTCTTGTAATAAATAGTAAAAAAAAAATTCTCTTACACACCCATATAAACTCCATGAATGATGAGATTATTATAGTACTTGTTGTAAGTTGCAGATTTACTGGGCAGGACCGCTAGGTGGCGCATCGGCAGCTACGGCTCTTTACGTGGGCCTGTGGCGGTCTCACTAACTGGCAACACTACATGGGTATGAACACCCAATAACAAATTTAATTTTGAATTACTTACATTAACACCATAATAAATTAATAAAAGAGATTCAGATTATTGGAACTGTCGACATTGCCCATTGCTCCCTTTTATGACCACTGTAATAGTTTATATTTATAAACTCCAATAAAACTTGAACTGCCTCGGCCATGTGCATTTCCTTTTTCCTTGGGGGCCTACAAACTACATTTTGAGACCGTATTAAAGTCAAAGTTGGACTGACCTGAGCCGGGACTGCGTGACCGAGCTCATCCTATGGGAGATGAAGTAACATTAAAGCAACTGCTATATACATCGTGGTAACTATTTTAGTAAAATAAATTTAGCAAATATTCACGATCAGTGACTCTTACCTTTTGAGAAATTAGTGACAGTTGACAAGTATTTATAATATTGTATGGAAGTTAATTTTATTGACTGATTGTAATTATTTTATGATGTATTCAATATAAATGGCATAATATATAACACAATATTTGAATTGTGAAAGAGCAATGTATTTTTTTCTTAAAAAAAGCTTATTCTAGCGCGCGAGAAAACCTTCTGGTGAATCTTATCTAAGATAATATAGTCCAATGACTGTATCATCTTAGATATATTAGTCAGCAATAAGAGGAGAAATATACTATGGGTGCTCACTAGACTTCAGGAACCTAAAACTAAATCGAAAGAAGTTTTGATCTACACTATATTTTTTATAAACGGTCATAATGACGCAATTATCTTTCGTTGTATTTAATTTTATTTTTCGTTTATATACTTTATAAATATTTTCCTATAGCCCCTTTTGTAAAAAAAAAACAAGATTGAATCAGTAGGACAGCAATGCATGTAACAATGGTCCATGGGTGCATTTAAAATATGAACGAGCTGTTCATATCTTAATATATTATATTTTTTAAAATAAAATGGCAATTTTGGTTAATAACATTATCTATTCTTATTGTCAATTAAAACTAAAGTACCTATACAGAGCGGCGTTATCTGTTTTGTGAATTACATTAAATTTGTATTCTGCGTAACACATACAAACGCGATAACTTTCAAAAACATAATAAATTAAAGAAATCTACTATTTGTATTTGAAAATCGGTAACACAGTGGTAAAAAAAACTGAACTAAATAAAAAAATGTGAATACAGAGCGCAGACAACCAAACCTTTATATTGAGATAATTTTTTATTTAACTATTATTATTGTAGTATTTTATCGGTTATTAAAGAGAAGCCAATTTAATTAATGATAACACTAAAATATTTTATGACATAATTAAACTGGCACTATCGCAATTAAGTCTTACTGACCACTAACACCGTAACAAATCATATTAAAATTACACGATTCATTGTCTATTTTCGTCGTTTAGGTGACGATTTAAAAAAATTGATACAGGAAAGGCTCCGTATCGAACTGATCGGTTGTTTTGGACTCGCTACGCTCATTATCGAATGGTGTAATTAGCTGCTTCCGGGCAGGACAACATTTCTGATAAACCGTGTTTGGCCAATGTCACAGATGACTGACGGCCGACAGCCATTCTTAGAGCTGTATCTTTACACATGTCGCTGAAATTTTATGTAAACGAGCTCATCCAGTCAACGTTTGAAATGCGTCGGCTGTGATAAATAACGACTTTCGAGTCATTAATATACATTGAGCCTGTGACAAATCGGCTATTGTTTGGCACCTCTATACACAATAGAAAAAATCGGTAGCAAAAGCAAGCCTCGCGGCGTTGTATTGGAAGATAGCCCGACACACCTCTGACCTCTGATAGCAGATACTAAATATTATACCACAAATTTAACAGATACGAAGTTATCATTAATTTTTAAATCACATTTTCCTATAGCGCCTGATAAGAAATTTGAAAGGTAATAATGTCAATCTTGTCTAGTTTAGTTGTTAACGGTCACTACAATGCGAAGCTCTCAACCAAAGAAGAGAATAAGCGCGAAAGCTAAAAATTCAGAAATAGTAGTAATAATATGGTTAGGAACAGATTAAGGGCTCTTCTATCATATTTTAGTTTCAATCCCGCTATCATGTGCACAAGGGCGGAAGCACCCTGGCCATTGCTTGTAGGGATGCGGGGCGCGCGGGGAGGCGAATTCTGTAGTCTCGGCGCACGCGCAGATATCGGGCTTTGCTAGTTGTTTACGCGTCGCCAAACGCTACAGAGCCCAAACAACGGTGAGCTGACAGTTGCCACCTATCGCCGTCCGAGGACTACATTCACCACCAATGGCCACAAACGGTCAGTAATCGATACTGTCAACCCTTTCACCCCCTTGAAAGCCTAACAGGGGTTTACTTTATTTTTATATATATCCTTAAAAGCTGATGTGTTTTTACCCCAAATTTTAACTGACTAATTGTGTAGATATTATGTATTTCTTTATTATAATATTTGTGTTAGTATTTAAATGTTAAATAAATTCCGGATGATTGGTAATCATATATCATAGCTTCAAGGTCGAACTGTGAAACTGGTTACATGCGTATGTTAGTAAATAAGACTGCAGAACCGCGGCCGCTCAAGAAGTGATCCTACCAGATGTTCAATTTTAATATAAAACTTAATTGTGGAACTAAAAATCGACGTGGGGTCGATCACCGTTATTTTTGGTATCAATACAAAAGCGAACACATTAATTATGTAAATATTATTATTAAGTAAATATTCATTATTCTAACGAGCTACTCGTTTGAATGATTTGAAAAGCTGGCCGTGGGGCGTTGGGTGACGGCGCCTAAGGTCACCTTAAACAACTACATATTTTACATTAGGTATCGCACACATACTTTGTGATTAAATTAATAACTAGATACTATTACTCACTAATATAAATCGCATCTCCTTGGCTTATTATTATATTTCGCTGGTGGAAATGTTGTTATTAGGATAATTATTACTCCTACACAACACCTTGAAAACAAAATAGAATACAAAATAACTAATTTGTATGGTATGCCGAGAAGGTAATTACATTGCACTCTTAAGGTCAGACGAATATTATATAGTAGTAAATTAAATACTTCATAATAATGTAATACAGATTTAAATTTTTTTTTTCGCGTAGTCTTTGTAAAATATAATATTGATTATACATACATTCTATAGAAGGAGGAAACTACTTACTAATGTGTCGCTATTTGAGCAGAAAGGGGTGCGCGCGCGTGGGCGGAGAAGTGGTGGCGCGCGATTGTTGCCGAGGTGCTGGCCACATCGTTGCTGGTGGGGCTCGGCGCAGCTGCTCTGGTGCCTCCTGGTGCGCCACTATCGCACCCTGCACTAGCTTTCGGTTTCCTTGTCGTTGCTCTGATCGAGGCGTTCGGCGGTGTTTCGGGTGCACATATGAACCCGGCAGTGACGTTGGCGGCGACGTTAGCTGGGAGGATACCATGGCTGGCGGCAGCGTCTTATGTCGTAGCTCAAGTGGTGGGGGCCACACTCGGATTTGGGGCGCTTATGTTGCTATCACCGGCAGCGTTTTTTGAAAACGGACCAGTGGGGGGCACGGCGCCAGGACCCGGAGTGTGCGCAGTTGGCGCAGCGTTATTGGAGGCGCTTTTAACGGGAACATTGGCGTTAACGGCTGGTGGTATATGGTGCGCAGAGGATGCAGGTCGCGTCGATCCTGCGGCGTCCTTGAAGCTTGGACTTGTAGTGGCGGGTCTCATATACGCAGGCGGGCCGCTTACAGGCGCCAGTCTCAACCCGGCGCGTAGCTTTGCCCCTGCACTCCTGCAGGGTTTCACTGCCGATCATTGGGTGAGTTCGCATCTTTATCAAATTCACTTAAATCACAAATTGATTAAACTTGTTGAATTTGTGGTTTTAGTCTTAAAAATAAATTCTAAAAGTGTTGGTTATCTTTTTTAATGCATCATTCATTGATTAGTACAGATTGATAGTACAGATAGACTGTAGATCATGGTGTTCGTGAGTTTAATGTGTGTTCAATTCCCGTTTGAGATTAATTTATATACAGGCATACACACCTGTGTCGGATATCCCTCTCATCAAATTATGCGAGTGATGGAAATGAGAGTGCACTTTAGCTCACACAATAACATTTACGCAACATGGCAAGTGGCCAAGTCGGTTTTGGAGACCATTATTATTAATTCGAGAATGCCTACTTCCTGTTTTCCAAATGTAAAAATTTATATTATAAATGATTTCATTTCTTGATTTTGCTTAAGTACCAACTTTAGACCGAAGTAAAATTTTATGCGAATTTAATAGTAACTTTTTAATTGTGAATATCTACGTAAGGCTATGTGTATTTTTGCAATATTTTATTAGAAAAATACAATAAATGCAAATACATACATAAACTTACTTATTTAAGCTTATCTTACGAATATAACTTAATTTGTGGGAAAAATATGTGCAGGTGTACTGGGTCGGTCCGCTAGGTGGCGCTGCGGTAGCTGCTCTACTTCAGCGCGCTCTTCGTCCGCGTGCCCCCCGTCCCGCACGCCCTGAAGATCTACCTTTAAACGACAAAGCTGAAGTCTAACGACCACCCACAGGATCCGAGTGTTTTAAAATATTATTGTACATATTGTTATGTTTTTCTTAAATAAACTTTTTGATCGAAATTTTTTTGGTCGATAATTTCCTTTTAAGTGACTGTCTACTGTTGTTCTTCATACATTAATAATACTAGCGAGATCGCCAGGCAAGCATGCTCCGAGAGATACAGAATGTACCTTACATTATACCGGGCTGTGCTGGATATACGTGAAAAATTGTCCACTGCCTTCATTACGATTAAAAAATAAAACCAGTGAAATTCAGTCACTTCCAAAACGATTCTTTTGGAAAATATAGTTTATATTTTTAAATTAATAAACTTGCCTATGACCTGTTTATAGAAAAATGCCTTAAATTTAGCCATCTAGTGACATACCTATTTCTATAGAATGAATACAATGTTCTATTTATTGTTTATTGCTCACTCTTATTTGCCTTCAGCTCTCATATAGCCCTATAGTTGCTCCAGTCATTAAGAATAAGTCTGGAGATATCTCGGACAATACTAATATGAAGGCTGCCGCATTAGAGGTGATCTTTTGCTTTGGTTTGTTTCCTATATATCCAACAGATCGCAAGTTCTGGTTTTAAAGAATTTAAAGCCTGACTGGATTCCCATTCCTACTCCATTCCGGAGTTCCCCAAGGGTCCTTATTAGATCCTCTGTCTTTTGTTTTAATTATAAATGAATGCTTAGTTTTCTCACTTTCTTTGCTTTGCAGACATGATTTTTTTTCGTTAATATCTTCAATAAATAATGCAATTAAACTTCAACACGACCTACTTAGTTTAGAATTGCACTGCCAACGGTCTTGATCTCAATCCTACTAAGTACTCTGTTTTCCCGCAAACGTAAATTAATTTCTTTTAATTATTTGCTAAAAGGTAACAACCTCTATTAAAAATGATTCCTTACGTGACTTACCTAGATGTACATCATGATATAAAATTAATTTTTGAAGGTCGTATCATATAGTCAATAAAGCATCAAAAATGTAAATTTTCTGATGAGGAACTCTCGGGATTTTACCAAAGAGAAAACTTTAAAAATACTCTACTGTGCTTTAGTAAGAAGCAACCCTGAACATTGCTCCCAAATTTATGGTACTGCTAGCTCTATCTGGGGGCCAGTAAATAGGCTGCTGAATCTTTGTGAGACAATACAATGCGACGTGGCCTTGTATATAATCTTTGAGGTTGACAGCTCATAAACAGGCCTGCTTTTGATATGATTAGATTACATAAAGGGTGAAAATATTAAAATACCTGGTATCTGCAGACCTCAGATACATACACCACCTGTGCTCGTAGTTCACACTACTTATAGGTAGATATATATATAGGTTTGCTTTGCTGCTAGGTCGCTAAGTGCCTCGCGTTTTCAATTTAATAACGCGGGTATGTTTATCGAGGCTTTAATATAACTTCTGGGCAATCCTGACCCAACTTTTTTTTTTAGTTTGTTTTATAGTTATTAATATTACTACATTTAGGACGTCTTAAATATTTTTGAACAAAATGGATTCCATGTTGTCCATATAAATAACTATTATTATTTGAATTATCTGTTATCTTTAAAAACAAATACAATGTATATTTTACAATAATACATTAATTTGGCACATATGGTTGTTTTAATCTAAAAATAAAAAAAGTTTATGAAGCTTATTTTTAATTCCTTAAGAGTAATAAATTTCCAAAAAAAGCAAATTGACTATTCACATATAATCATTATCAATGAACTAACATACTTCATTTATAGCTTTTTAAAATGTTCCTCAATCTTATTAATTTCTTGAAGATTCAGAATTTCTTATGTTTTTTTTGTAAGCTTTATGTAAAATGCCACAAAAGTAGCTGGTCCTTAGGCCCTCAAAACAGAGTTCTTTTGTTTAAGCGTCCACATAAATTGGGTTCAAGACAATAAAATATTAACTAAAAAATCGCCTCATCATTTATTATAACTTAAATAAAATATTAAAGCAAATATTTTACAATCCTAATTATAGTTTATTCTATGTGGGATGCTCATAATCTCTTGAGGATGCGTCTCTTGTCTTTGGCGAGTGGCGGTTGGGCGCGGCGCTCACGTTTCGCCCGAGGTGGCTCGCTGGCTGCGGAGGCGGGAGATGCAGGGCCTGGGGCTGCGTCTGGACGCGCGTGAATGTCGGTGTAGAGTTTAGCGCGGGCGAAGTAATCGTCGTACCTATCACGAAGTAATGCAGCAGCTTCAGCATTCAATGCTGAATCAGGGTTGGGCGCAATCAGTAGGCACTTGACTGCAAGAAGTGCGTGCTCAAGCCCTAATTCAGGACGCCAGTCGCGTTTCAGTGTGTTTACGCAGACCTCTCCAGCAGTTGACACATTTGGGTGGAAAACACGTGTAAGGAAGTAAGCCCGTGGTGGTGCAGTAGGGAACTCACGACCTAGGACCAGCCGAACCCGGAACACACCACCAGCATAAGGTGTCTCTGCTGCAATAAATAAGATTTGTAAGTTTAACCATTCATGAATTTTAATCAAATCCAACTTTGAGGAGAAATTCAAATGAATCTTTTTCCAGTATTGGTCAGTAGGTAGAGATGCTGGATTGTCATTTATTGAATCATTGATATCACTTTTCTCTTGGTTCATACCTTGGTACATACTCAATTCATATTTTTAAATAAAATGTATGGCCCTTGTAAGCTTGACACTTGTAAGTTATATTATGCTATTTGATGTATGATTTGTATTACGATTAATTTAGGTGTTGGAACCCCTAAAAACTATCTAATCTCATCAAACATTTGTATATTTTTGCTTTAATTCACTGCTGAAGTTAACTCATACAGCCAAGTCAAATCAATCTATGTTGGTTTGTTACAAACGGTTTAATTTACCAGGTCCGTCGATGAGCGCGACAACGTCGGTGAGGTCGTCGTCACGCAGCAGCAGCTTAATACCAGCAGGTGGATTGGCCGCTAGCCGCCGCAATTCACGCGTCACGCCGCGCAGCACCTGCGGGCACACGTTCTCCACATTCGACATCACGCCCAGCGCTTCACCATCACTGGTCACCAAAAGCTACTCCAACCGCCAACGTTTGTCACTTCTCGCTAGGTAGTGAATGCGTTTTCAGTTATTTAATAATACTTCTCACGGCTAAAATATAAGTACATCGATGTATTAGGAAACGTATTCATTAGATTTTTACGAGTAACAACACAGCACAATAAAATCTTCCTTTTATGTTTTAATATTAGTCTGGATTCTGATTTCTGATTAGTGATTTATGGGCAACTTCAAACGGCAATATCTATAGATAAACATAAACTATTAATTTATAATGTAAACTGTAGAGTAAGCCATAGATAACATGACTATATGCTAATATAGACTATGCAAATAAGTAGTACTGAAGACCCACAGACGGAGCAACGCTTTGAAAACAAAAATTACTTTACTTGTTGGTTTACAATATCGGGTATGTAGTCACAACTTCGATTCCCGGTACAGTAAACATTTATTGGCTATTTAGCTAATGAATTATTGGTGTTATTATAAGTATTTTTTAAAAAGTATATCAGAAAGATATCAAATTACCTACTTTTTAGTACAATAATTATTCCCCTACTGTATCTGAGGACTGTGGTTGCCTGTGTCTACACAACCACAGACGTAACGATGAACTATAGATTATATACTCTTTGCCTTCAACCTGAGCGCCTAGCGGTGCGTTGCCAGATTTTAGAACGTTATTACGGTGTAAACTTTGTTTACACGGAATACTATTAAAATTATTCATTATTCAATTATAAGTGTATAAATTTAATTAATATTTACTAAGCTAACTAGTTTCTTTATTTAAAAACAAGTCTTTAAATTTTCTTATGTTTACTTCATATTAATTCTTTGTCTAAATGAATATGTTTTATGTTAGGGTCTTTAAGTTAAAGTTTAACTATTGTTACTTGCAACACGTGTGTTAAATATTGTTATTTTACTGAGGTTCCAAGAATGAACAGGTCTTCCGGTAGTAGAATCGACTCGGAGAGTTCGGAAGTGGATAGCAACCAAAGTAGTGACATTGGAGCCAAAGGAATTTCAAGAGAACGGTTTCGTGTAGGAGTATGCCTGCTCCGGGTATATGGCGAGAGTGACCCGCGGGCGCGCTGTTATGTATCGGTAGATCCGCACCGCCGTGTCCGTTGGCTAGAAAAACGGCTTCGCAAACTCCTAGCTCTCACTGACCCATTTGTGCTTCGCTCCCGTGGACATTTGCTACCTAGTGCCGAGAGGCTCACTATCCTTTGTCCAGATGACCCAGTGGAGTTAGTAAATCCAAGATTCTCTCTCCAGCATTATTAACTCTTTCAATATTTAAATTTACATTTTTACACAAAATATTAATCAATGTGGTGATATCAAACAACTAGCAAATTTTATTATTATTATATGTGTATGTTGCTAACCATTATAGCTGCCAAACATATACATAATCAAGTAGCATAAATATCAGACGGATAGTTATAATACCACATTATCAAGATTTAAGGATCTAATTCATATCATACATAATAAATAGTATTAGGAATAAATAAAATATTATTTTCTTTCTTTTTCAGAGTTTTTCCTATTACTACATATGTTACGACAAAAATAAAACATGGCAAGGTAATTTTTATAATTAAATCACTAATAAAATTTTTTTTAAAGAACAAATTTTTTTTTTTTTTTTTTTTTTTTTTTTTTTATTCACTAATTGTAATTCATAAGTTAACACCACTTAATTTAATATTTATGTTTATGTGTATCTATATTTTTTCTTTCTATATTATTCTTACTTGATAGCACATTCAGCACAATTTTTTTTGCTGAGTTGCATTTCTGAGATTTCAATTCTTGTATACTCCCAAAATTACCAGAACAGCATTCCACCAATTCAAAGAATATTTTTAATGAACATGCTGATTTAATTGACAGTATATTTCATACTGAACAATGTTTTATCATTAAAACATATCATATTTTTAGGAATCGGATGTTATATCTAAAGCTCCAACCCAATCTTCATTTGATGAAACTGATAAAGGAAAATCAAAAAGTGAAGCTGGCTTAGAGTTGTATTCTTTATATCCTACCAAAAACCAACGTGAAGAAAAGAACGAGTCCATTCCAGAGACTGAAAATGAAACAGATCTTGAAACTTATAAAGAAAAAGTTCTTGCAGTTTTAGACAGCAATTTTCCCCAGAGCAGCCAATGTGATGAGCAAGATAACATTTGGATCATGGATGATTATTCAAATGTGAACAACCAGTGTATTAAGCGTAAAAGAGTGCGTCGTAGGAGACGAAAAAATATTTCATCTGAAAGTCCCAGTAATGGTTGGGAAAATACAACATCTTCCAATGGACGAGCGCCTCGGATAGTTCACGCATTGCCTAATGAAATTACTACTTAATAAACTGTATCAAAAAAAAAAATTTTTCTTCATTATAAGGTAGTTTGAAATTATATAGGCTCATCCTATTGGGATACTCGGGAATTGAACCTTGTTTAAAGAACATTTACACTCTGTCTCTTTGGCAAAGTAGAGCGATTCTGGAAAATATGACCCCAACCGTCGCGCTCTGAGCTCAAGAGTGTTTTAATTGGCTAGTAGAGCTAAAGTGATCAGACTTTTTATAAAACTATATAATATAATAATTAATAACTGTTACAGATATATTTAAAGTTATTTTGAAACAACAAGATGTTGGTAGGTTAAATATTTATTCAAAAACCTGACTCGCACATAAAGTATTTATTTATAAAATATTAATATATATTTAATTATAATTATTTTAAGACATTCAGTGGATACATTATTCCACATGCACTAAAATGAAACATTTAAATCAATTCAAAAATTAATTTATATACAATTATTATTTATACCAGCATGATTTGTTACAGTAATACCATTCAATAATGAATAATTTTCTTGTAATAATTATGTTTAAATTCTAATCAATGAAATATTAACTTATAAGTCAATATAAAGCTTAGGCGGATCAATACAAATAAAACGAACATAAAAAATTATTCCCACATGAATAAAAAACAATAGAACAATTGTTTGAAGTCCATACATTACTCACCCTTTATTGATGATTTACAGACATTGAAAGGCAAATAGATGATTCATCTTCTTATCCAAATTTATAAAATCGCGGCCAACTAATACTTATAAATTAAACATATACGCATTAATATATTCCCCTTGTGCGTCGGGAGCCTTCGGCTGTGCGACAGAGGCTAAAGATGTCTCCATCTCTTTCTTTCTCTTTCTATTCTTCTTGTCCCACGGAGCATAGGGGATTTTCAGATGGACGGTTTGTATGTGTAGTTTGACAGCGCTACTTTGAGTGAATCGGCGTCCACAGTGCTGGCATTCATATCGCTTTTCACCAGTGTGTACCTATTAACCATTAATCTATATAATATAGGTATTGTATTCCCAAGAAGGCTAAAGCAGTATTTTAAGTAACTTAAAACTTTTAACAATCAAAATTAGCAATATTTTATAAGTTTAATAATTTTTTAAATAATTTCTCAGATTATTTCAGTACCCGTTTTCCTTTGTTCTGTGCTTTAGTGACTTGATAGGTGTATTTAATGTATCAAGTCAGTATAGTATAGTTTATACTCACGACAATATGACGATCTCGGTTGCTAACCATACTGAACCGACGATCGCAGTACGGACACGCGTACGGCTTTTCGCGCGTATGTGTACGCATATGAACCATTAGGTTCGCGTATTGCTGCAAAAATAGTTTTTTTTGCTTAATTAACAATAATATAAAAAAGGATGCAACGCGTCTTCACAATTCAAGTATCGATGGATGTTTAGTGAGGATGGTTGAATTAATCTATTTTTTATATGTTATTTTTATTGTAACAGAAAACCGTACCTTTGTGGTGTGTCCGCATATATCACACATGTACCGCTTAAGGTATTCCGCGCCTGGATGTTCCGATTCGTAGTGCTTCCGGGCTTGGACGTCGTTCGACAAGTATTTCTTACACTACATAATAAAAAGGATGAAAATTAATTATCAATCCTTTAGCAACTTTACGATCAAACGCCATATTGGCATGCATAGACAATCCAAAGATAATTTTATGTAATGGATTAAATAATCGATAATTTTGGGCGTTATATAAAAACTGACTAAATTCACAGTTGTAAAAAACTTTTATGATTACGAAAAAAATATGAAAATAGCGTCTGTGTACGACGACCTCACGTACAAACAGCACAAAAAAAGTATTTAATGAGCCATATCTTTATGTTTTGAAACAATTAATGTATAGATAGGGAATAATATTTTGTCTTAACGAGAATTGGGCCTAAAGCTAATATAAAAATCACAGACTCACAATATCACAGTTTCCAGCGGTAGATGTGCCGTTATTAAGTACTTCTGAGACATCCCTACGTGGTCGTCCCCGCGGACGAGCACTACTCTTCCCATTCACCAGCGTCTCTTCGCCTCGTGACGGTTTTATTGAACTGAAACAATCATAAGTGTTAAAATAATTTAGCTGTTACGAAGAAATTATTTTTATGTCAAAAGATTCTGGCACCTGTTTCTTCAACTAGGTTTTTACCCCAAATTTAGGGAAAATCAAGATGTTCCGATATTAACCTATTTCATGTTCCTACGATAATTAAAACGTGTGAAAAATTTAAAATGTGTAATATGTAGTTAGGTAAATACAACGGTTTAATCGGTTATAAGGGTAATTTAAATGTCCTAGGAGTATATCCGATATTCCACACAATATGATATATTCACTTGCTACAGAATTATCATTAAACATTTCCCGGCCATACGGTTTCCGTTTAAGTCGCACTTTTAGAACGTGTTTTTTCTATAGAATCTTTGGAATACTTACAGGTTAGTTGAAGCGTGTTTATTTGAACTACCAAAGTGCGTCACGAAGGCAGCTTCACTTTGGAACTGGAGGCGACACTCGGCACAGTACAACGAACTAGTCGTCTCAACGTCTGCCTCCTGTTTGGAGCTTGCATCCATTTCCTATAAAAAATCAAATCGCTTTAAAGTACTCATAGTCTCAATCGTACTATTATTTTTAGTTACATGACACAAACAATAACAAAAACATACGCCATTTAACAATATATGTGCACCAGAGATATATACATGTGGAAGGAAATCGACATAAATTAAACACCTATAAGTATCATTCCCTACAGTATACAAATTTCATTACAAATAATCTAACAGTTTAGTCATTGGAATCATTTTTTGTTTTGAACATTTACAACATGCCGTATTTGTTTACTACGCCATCACTATCAGGTTAATGACCGCTTACAAATCACATGTTCTCAATGCCATTCAAAAATCTTAGTCAAATTAGTCCAAATTCATTTTATACCTTATGCCCATTACGTAAGTCATAAAGCATATTACCAAAAATTAAAAAGTAGATAGTTCTACACACACAGAAAATAAACAATGTGGGAAAGGGAGAAATGAAGGTTTGATTGTTTCTATTTCATGTTTGCGACAGTGTGTCAGTGTTACAAGGTCTCGCCGTTATCCTTGACGTCGCTCCGTCACGGCTAATAATTTCGTTTGCGTTCGCGCCGCCTTTGAAGAGCGGCCGCTTTTTGTTTTGTGTATGAATCGTGTGAAATTGGACGCTTATTTATTATTAGTATTAGACTTACGTTTGTTTTATTTTATCAGCAAATTGGACGGTTATTTAATTTAGTGATACGACACTTAATAAATTAAGTGCCTACTTAGTGACTTGGTGAATTGTGTGAAAATAGCTTATTATTTGTTTAGATTTAAGTTTGTTTTGTTTTTTTTATTTACAATGCCTCATTACCGATATACAGCATCAGAGTACACGGACATGATTTTAATTTACGGAATTATAAGGCGATGCGAATATTTCCGTATGAATGGTGAGACATTAAAAATTTAAAAATTTGATAAATGGGATTGATGAACTACTCGAGGTGAATGACGATGTATTCAGTGTAGGTTTAGGTATCTAATTGTGTTTATTCGTCGGGGATTGTAAAAGCCGTTTCACTTCTTACCACAGGTTAGTGAACCTCTATTTCCAAATGGTGTTATATTTTGTTTCGATTTATATTGTATTTAGTTTGTTAGAAATTTTTATTTTTTTTATTTTGTTGTTAGGATTCATTTCATAGTTTCAAAATTATACTAGGCACTATTACTGTTTGTGTTTTCATTTATTGTCGCATTGTCCTCTCCACATTGTATAAGATATAATTTGGACTTGAAGGTAAGACAATATGTTTTATCTATAGACTCAACTTACACCCTAAATCAATCTAAATACTCTTTTATCTAGAACAACCAATAGGCTATGAAATAGACCAGTGTTTTTCAACCTTTTTCATGATGCGACCCCTCTGCTATAAAAACATATTTCGCGACCCCCTTTGACCCTTCGGTTTTTTATCATGTATGTATGTGTATGTTACAGTATTACTATTAACAATATTAATTGTCTTTATTGTTTTTTTTTTTACTAAAGTACCCATTTTTTTCGACCTCTGGCGAAGAAGCTTCGCGAGCCGCCAGGGGGTCGCGACCCACAGGTTGAAAAACAATGAAATAGACAAACTAAGGCTAATTAAAACTGGTTTTAAAATTCAAAAAATGATTTGAACTACCTCTTTTGTGTGGGCGATCTTCTTATGGCAATATAAGCCCGATTCACTTACAAAACTATGTCCACATATCGTGCAAACAAACGTAGACGGATGCTTAATTCGTATATGTGTTAGTCGGGTTGACGCTTTTCTGAAATATAGTATGCAAATACAATGTTTGTTCCATTCAACATTATTATTCGTGTTTCAGCATATAGCAGATTCAGCAATACTTTTCCATTTAAAGAAAAACACTTTATTATCGGATCAAGTTATGTATTTTTGCAAAATTTAAATTTTTTTTACGCGAGGGCCAGTTTTGAAAAACCCTCGGTTTTAGTCGATACCAACTCCGGGGCAATAAATACAGATAACACACAACCTCTCTGCAGCTGTGACACTTATTTTGACAATCAACACCTTTTGTCGGAAAAATGTAAAATTTAGCAAAAATACAAAACTTAATCCGACAATAAAGTGTTTTTATTTAAATGATTAATAGTTATGTCAATAAAAGACAATATTATACTTCTCAAACATTCTTCTCCATTTTCTTTTTCCTCTGCTATTGTAAAGTAATAAATCTCCGGGTGAAATTTTTGCTTAGAAATAAATTGTTATCTTTATATAAGTGTGAGTTAGATATTTTGTTCCACCTAGTATTAGTTATTGGAAACAAACATATTGGTCAAATTACGCCTTAGCTAATCTTATTTAAAAATAAATAAAAAAACTTACACAAACTCCTTATTACAATGTGGGCAGGAGTATGTAACATTTTTATGCCATCGATAATGCATTTTTGCTTGACCTCTGAAATAAAATTTATATATTTTTTATTATTGTATAATCAGTGAAAAAAGTGATCTTCTCCATGAGATAAATTGTTCTTCTTTTAGAAATTTTTAAACTTTTAACATATTTAATGTGAATATGGTACCACATCAAAACAATCATATATAGAAAAGAGAATTTTCTATATATTACTAGCCGATCCGGCAAACGTTGTTTTGCCATACATGTGTTGAATTTACAATTTTTTTTTTTAAATTCGGGCTGATCGTAAAGCAATAAAAATTTAGGATTGTATGTATTTTTATATGTTCTATCATAAAAAAATAGAAACTAAAAAAATTGTCTAAAAAAATAAAAATTTATGGGGATGAAAAATAGATGTCCGATTCTCAGACCTCCCTAATATGCACACAAAGTTTCATGAGAATCGGTCAAGCCGTTTCGGAGGAGTACGAACCGAAATCTGTGATAAGAGAATTTTATATATAAGATTTAGCATAAAATTTAATGAATCCTCACCTACAAAAACATGTGAAAGGACATTCCTGGCAGGCATATTTATTTATGTGACTTCTCGCCATATGTTTGTATATCTGTCTTGTATTTTTCACATATACCTTACAAACATCACATTGGAACTGACCTGATATTGCCTGGAATAAGCTCAATAAATTATATTATTTACACTTCAAGTTTTATAGCAGAAATACATTAGAATTCTCATTTATATATGTTAGTAAAAAAATTAAATATTAAAAGTACTAGCAAAAAAATAAATCAATTGTGGTGGAAACTTAATCCTGACCCACATTAATATAAAAACAATAAGGAGTTAAGCCACATACCGGGTCATGTTTCTTCATATGTTTATCATAAGTAGCTGGTTCCCGAAAACCTTTATAACATAATTCACACTTAAACGGTGACTCTATATAATTCTTCGATTGCTGTCTTTCTCTTACAAGTCTGTATTGATCCTCTTGGCTAACAGGTAAACATAAAGGAAAATCTGAAGGTAACTTTTTCCTCTTCTGAGCTGAATGAGATTCCATTTTTGCTTTTCTCTTCCCAAGTTTTGATTTTGGAATATCCTTAAGATGATTCCAAATAAAATGCGACTTTGCTGATGTCCTGTAATTATTTATATTTTAATCTTTTGTTGATATTAGTATTCTATATAGACTCCGAATTTATCCAAATCATTTCACCAGTTCGATTTTATTTTTGTTCACTTTTACAAGAAAAACGTATCATTACGCTTCTTGTCAGTTAAATATGCTACAATTTTTTTAAACTTTGAAAAACTACATAATTTTTCAGTATCTTCTTACCCGGTTTTCATAGCATCGAGATGTCGGAATTTATGGGCTATCTAATGCTAAGATAATTATTCAATTTGAAGTAGTAGTTCCTGAGATTATTAGTTAGTAGAGTTGAACCAAACAAACCAGCTTCTAATTCAAGTACAGATATAAAAATCTAAAAATATTGGTTTCTAAATAATTATAGCAGCTACTATTATACAATAACTGATAATGCAACATATTATTGTACTTGCCAAAAGCAAATTGTCAATATGCAACAATGCAATATTAATGGGTATAATTTAAAAAAATAAACTTGTTCACTCACCTATCAAAACTAACTTCTGGGCACTTTTTACATAGGTACTTGTATGAATGTTTCCCAGAAATATGTGTCTTCAATTGAAATGATGTTTTGTAATAAAAACTACACAAATCACAAAAATAAGTGCCACTCAAACTCTGAAATAATAATGATGTGTTAAATACAAACCTGTTGAAAAATATAAATCTAGTTGTAAAATTGTCAAATAATTTTTTTTTTCAATAGAAAAATATTTGAAATATTGGAAAATAAAGTTATCATAGCTTTTGGCCCAATATCAAATTTGCCATTTATAAAATAGTACTGTAATGATAGTAATAGAGAAGCTTTACTAAGTTAAATTAATTTAAATGTAATATCACAACTTACTGTATCATGCATTCTCATATGAACTTTGAGACGAGTCTCTGTGTAATAAGAGTTTCCACATATTTTACATTGAAACTTTCCTTGGGACAACATTTTATATATCTCTACAACAGCTTCTGCTTCTTTCCTAGATATTGGCATAACAACTGCAAAATCTTCTTCTAAGTTGGTGCCATCAACATCATCATTATTTTGTGCATTATCATTAAAATAATCATCATCAGATACAACTTCATCCACTAAATTGTTACATGGATTAGTTTCATTGACTTCAGTAACTTTATTTTCTATATCTTGAGGAACTTCATCACACGAGGTACTATAATGCAATGTTTGTATTTTATTACATTCTAAGGGAACACGACTTTCTTTCAACCATTTAAATTTAACTACTTCGTATTTCACTCTTGGATTATTTGATGCCAAGAATGATAAAGCTGGATTAATTTTCAGTCTTTGTTTATTCAAAGCTTTTAAAACTTGCTCAGTGATCTGAAAACATAAAATCATAAGCAAATTATTTACAATGCTGTTGTCACATATTACTTATCACTTTGTATGGGGTCACATTAAGCAAAACTAGTTATAAGTTAGTCAAAGCCAAAAAACATAATACAAATAAACCAACACTTTAAAACCTTACTTCGCTATTTGTGTTTAATATTTCCAGTAATGTATAATAAGCTCTTTGACACTTATTTCTAAACTTCATAAATTTTTTTATGTATGCTGCACACTCTATGCAAAGATGGTGTGGTAACCCACTTTCTTGGTTTGTCTGAAAAAAGATGTCGTAAGTTATCTTAAAAAATATATATATACATTTCTATTATAATTTTAGTAGTATTGAGCATGTAAGTGATCATCAATACATATGCGAAGGATTATTTAAATATGCAAGAAGAAATATATATAACCTGATAAAAACGAACAAGGATTAGGATGAACCTCCTTAAGTACTTATATCTATATTTATATCTCAAAATCCTTGTATAACTATTTGCAAATAAAAAATAAACTCAGTTCTATTTGTGCGCTTTTTTTTAAAATATTATTAAACTGTAGATTATTTTAATACGCTACAGTCAGCAAATATTTTATAATTGTAATCAAAACAAACCTTCAAACCGGAAATGAGATTGTATTCATGTCTTAACTGGCCACTGTCTATATTCACAATTTTTACATCTGTACTGAGGCATACAGTACATGCTTTTAATTCGAACATATTCTCGACTTGTATTCAATATTATTAACGCATCCTCTGATGTGATTTAAAATAAAAAAGAAACTCAGTAAAACAATATTGTCCAAGGTCTCCAACCCCAAACAACCCTCATTATTAGTCATAACTCATAAGCCAGACTGAGGAGTGACGACTGACGGCTAAGTGCTAACTGCCAGGCTACGGATTTAGCTTTAACCACAGATACGGATTTTAGGAAGATTACCAGTTTAAAAATTTCAGACTTCATATTATTTGTCAGAAGTTTGACATACTGATGGTGCTACCACCGCTTACAGTAAAGTGGGTGACCATTTTCTAAAGTTTTTGTGAGATATTTTTCTGTATGTATAGAACTATAATCATTAAACACATTTTATTAATACCATCGTATGCCTATGATGGTACAAAGCGCTAGTTTCAAAGCTTCCAACTTATGGCCTCAGTTCAGCTTTCTGGCTAATAAGAACATCAAGGTCGTCTTTGTCGGAGCATGTTCTTAAACACGTGATTGTATCCTTTGCAGACGATAGCACTGGGGATGCACCATAAACTGGCCGAGCGAATTTTTCTTCGAGCAGGGCCGGAACACTGGTGTGTCTCAAGTAGAGGTTTTGCTTTTTTTTTATAAAGTTTTGTTTAATTTAAAACCAAAAAGTCAGGTCTTCGTATTTTTTACGAAAAAAATCCATTTAATAAGTAATAAACTGCCGGTTGAACGACAAAATGTTCATTTAAAATTTTGAAACACATATAATGAAAAGTATCCCTCACATTACATGGGGATTAAATCGGGATTTCTACAGGTACCATTAATTAAGAAACAAACAAACCGTGTCATCAAAATCGGTATACATATAGGCAGGAAAATACATCGCGGTATTGTATACCTCCTCCTTCGGGTTTTTGGAAGTCCACGATGTAGATTTATTAAACAAAAAATATAAGCTATTAAAAAATCCGCTATGGTCTACTTGCATCTAGCTTTCAGCCTGGAAAAAAAGAAATAATTACAAAATAAATCGCTTTTAAGGGACTGAAGCTAAGTGTGAGCATTACACATTAATTAAATCAAATGCTGTGTAACTGATTCAAATGCGATACATATTTAAAAAAAAAACAATCTACTTAGTCAAAAAAAAATCTAATATGGTTTTGTGAACATATACATGGTAACATTTCACAGAAAATTAAGAGGGTAGGAAACAAACATTAAATCAAAATATTAATAAATTAAGTATATTTTGATAAAATTTATGATATTTCACAGAACATTTCATAACATGTAATTCATAAACATGGTTTTTACTAAAATAAGCTGCATTGATTCTACTCTTAAACTAGTAGATAAAAAAGTACTGCTAGAAAAATATACTGGTTCATATGAATTTCATTGTGAAATGAAGCCGAGCCTCACAATTTAAAACAATAAAGTAACCAAATTGTTGGTTCTTTTTTTTATTATAAAAAAATGCTTCTTACGTTATTATTTAACTTATATAAGGCTTAATCGTTCAGAATAAAGCTTACTCAATACCCAAAATACTGCCTTCATTTTCTACAAAATTATGCATTTCTATTAGAGTTATCTCATTATGATGATTGTTATTGGGCAAATCTATCACTTCATCTGTTGAATAAATTTTTTTTTTTTCGCCTGTTTTCCTTTTTGTATCATTTGTAAAGTTATAATCCTCCACTTTAAAAACAACAGGTGGAAAAGCTTGTCGTCCAAGCAGTTCATCGCTTTCCTTTAAAAATAACTTCTCTGGAGGCATATGAGTTGACAAAATCATTGGCCACAGGAATAAAGTATAGAATCTCGAATGTAGAAGCTGCATTGATTCTTTAAAAATACGATTATGATTGATACATTCGTTAACAGATTGTACAGCATTACTTAATTGACTTTCCTTAACAGAATTCATTAGTTTTCTACAGCCTGTTATTGTTGCATAATTGGGTGGAAGAATAAAGTGATTTGGACCTAATATGTTACAGCCCCAAATATCAGGACATTTAATACTACTTGATGGGTTACTTACTTTTCTAGAATAAGATTTTTTCATTGTTGCATATATGTTATTATAGTCATCTTTGAGTAGATCAGAATATTCTTCACTTATTGAGCTTTGTAAAAATTTCTTTTTATTTAACTTTGCTCGAAGAAGAATCAGAATTTGCTTTACAAGATTAATATTTGTACCATTTTCGTTTCCTGGTAAAGTGTCACTTTCCTCATCACTATTATCTGATGTTTCTGGTTCATTAGATTTTGGAATAGCCTTATATTTCTGCTGTTCATCAATTTTTATTTGCTCCTTAACCAGAAGGCTAATAATTTCATCTTCAATTTTATCTTCTGGGGAATCCTGGTTAACTATTTTATCTTTTTTTTCATGTAATTCTTGTTCAAGTCGTTTTTTCAAACTCTCAATTGCTTTATTTAAACTATCTGAACTACAGCCTCGCTTTATTTGTCTTGAACCTCTCCTAGGGGCATTTACAATGTTTACATTAGGATGCCGTGCCATCCATTTTTCTAATACTAAATACCTAGACCTTACATTGTTTCTGTTCTTATGTGGAAAGTATTCAGCTATTTTACAGAAGTTTCGTGGAGAATCTTGATTTGCTGCTAATTGCATTAATTTTATATCTTCTTCAACAGTCCATACTGCTGACATTCTTCTTTGGGATAACACCTCATAACGCACCCTGCATTGAGACATAGTTCGTCCTGGCAAGTACCAAGTCATTCTTTTAAAATCAGGACCATATTTTTCTACAAAGGTAAGCATTATAGCATCTTCTTCAGGAAGAAATCTTCCTTTCCTCTCTTGAGTTAGCCTTGAATACTTATTGTAAACTTGTATTTTTGTACGGTTTTCCATTGATGCTGCTACTTTTGCCCACGGAACACAATCACCAATTTTAAAATAATCAACTAACCTTTTTAAATATTCCTCTTCTTCTCTGGTCCACTTTCGTGTCACTTGTGATTTCAGTGTATTGCTCCGAAAATAAATAAAACACTGAAATTGTGTACGACCGCTATTTAATTCTCTTGAAATTATATCCCAGCCCTGATAGTTAGATTTCTGTGCTATATCTTGTAATCTTTTTGCCTCAGCCTCAGACCAACGTTTTTTATTTATTGTTGGATGTAGAAAAAATTTCCACATTGCTCTGTACTCATGCGGCTTGTGTCTTAAATTAAGTAAACTTGCAATATAATTCCAATCATATTCCTGGTCAAGTGGTAATGCTAAATCCTTCAATGACTTATTTTTCAGTTCACCCATATCAGCTTTCAGTTTTTCTATTTGATTTTTAGAACTTTTATTTGCTTTAGCTTTACGAATTAGGTCATTTAACTTGGATTTAATTTCTTCTTTTTTAATTTTTTTGGAAACTGAATGCATTGCTTTCATAAATAAATCTTTATTGCAAAGAGTCCAGCCAATCCCAGGGTGTATTGTTGAATAATCCAATACATCAGCCTGTTTTTTTAGTAAACTATCTTTGTTTTCCGGAGGAGGAAAGCCATTTCTATCTTTAAAATAGGGCTTACCACAAGTTATGTGGTGAAAAGAAGAAGCTGATGATTTTTCTACTGTAACCATATTTTGTACTGCTTGTAAACGTTGACGGCATTCACGAAGGCGGTTTTGTAGTTTTATTTCGAAGATTTGGAGTTTTTGATCATACAATTTATTTAAAGCTATTGCAGTGTCAATATCTGTCATATCTTCATATAAACTTTCAGAAACAGACGCTTTGGTATTAAAGGAGTATTGAGATGAGGCTGTACTAGGACCTGCATCATCATCTGCCAATGCTGCATTCAATTTCCGTAAATCTTCCAGTTCAGCCTCTTCATCGGATTCAAGGTCTAAGCCGGTATCACTCATTCTTCTTTCAAAAATAAGTAAATTTAATTCTAGAAAAATGAAAAATATTAATATATATTAGTTTTTTTAAATATATATAATTCACAAAATTAAGTAAATGTGTAGATTCTAGAAACAATGAAATAATATGTAATATATATTAGTTTTTTTAAATATATATAATAAAGCAAACATATCAAAAATGGTGTAATAATATTGGTTTTAAATAAATCCGTAATTTGTAGTTTAGTGTTATGTCTATTGGAGTTTTATTTAATTTTAATATACTAACATACACATGATTAATTACAATTACAAAAATTACATTCATATTCAACTTACGTTAAAATGTAACGCACATTTTACGATAACACATTATTTACGTAAACTTGATTATTATATTTAAATTTTTACATTATTTTTTATCCATTAGTAAGAAATGGGGAGGTCAAAGACGGCAACGACCTGTATGTTTAAAATTTTGATGAAAATTATTCATCACAAAGTCTTACGGAAATGAAATCTGATTTCTGTCATAATATGTCAAATTTCAAGAAGCGTCAATGTCGTAATAGTTCGGTGTCGAAAATTTGATTTACACAAACTTATAAAGTTACAACTATACATATACAACAACAAGCACTTTATTCATAGTGAAATAACGATTTCTGTGAACAATCTTAGTTTTCTATAATTGGAGAGCGTCGAGAAATTTTGAATAGCCCTAAAATAGGGGTGCATGCAAAACGATGCAATTGGTAATAGTCCACTGGCAATAGTATATAATCTATGTCCACAGGTATTTATTTCACGTAAAGCAATTTCAATCATATAACAAATTCCACATGCCGAAATAAGTAAAACATTTTTTTAAATATAAATGTGGTAAAAATCAACTTCTAAAAAGTTTTAACTTTACTTAATAAATGTATACTTAATAATTTACGCTAATAAATTTTTTATTTGTGAAACATAATAATATTTTTATCTTCGTTTTATTTCCTACTTACAACGGACAATTTTATGACCTAGTAATTTAGTAAAATAGTTCCAAGTCATAGCCGTGATCACAATTCTCGTTTCACCACAGGTTAAGTAGAATTTCACATTTAACACAGATAACTTAATATTATTTTACTGTTTACAATGAAATTGTTTCAAGATTGAAAAATTATTTGAATAGGAACGGAAAAACAAAAAAGAATATAATGTAGTTATGGATATAAAAGCCATTGTTATGTATATTCCCAGTATATATTATTTCTGCTTACTTTCTATGTTACTATGGGAGAGCCCGGAGTAATAAGAAAATTGGACGAAGAAGTAGTAAATCGCATAGCAGCCGGAGAAATCGTACAAAGGCCTGCAAACGCTTTAAAAGAATTGATCGAGAATAGGTAAGAATTATCTTTTCTTATTTGTGTAATGATTTCAGTTTACAATGCTTTAAAATTAAAATAATTTTTATTTACAAGTATTTTATTTCAGTTTAGATGCCAAAGCTACCAACATTATTATAACTGTTAAAGCAGGAGGACTAAAATATTTACAGGTAACTTAAATGTATATATTAATAAACATAGGAAGGATATGGATTTTGAAAAACTATGATTATGAAAAACATTATTTGCTAAAGCTGTATCTTAAAGTTACCCTTAAAAAATAAAATCTTTAGCATATTGTTTAATTATTATAGATACAAGACAATGGTACTGGTATAATATCTGAAGATCTCAATATTGTATGTGAAAGATTTACTACATCAAAACTAAAAGAATATGAGGACCTGCAAGCTATTCAAACATATGGGTTCCGAGGTGAAGCATTGGCCAGTATAAGTCATATAGCGCATCTCACCATTCTTACTAAAACTGCTGGAAGTAAATGTGCTTATAAGTAAGTTAAAATAAACAATATATTTGATTTTAAAATGTATGGTAATAAGAATGTATTATAATAGCTAATAGACTAATATCTATTTTTAATTTAATTGAAAACATACAAAAATACATATTTATTTCTTTATTCAAGTAGGTCCTCCTACTCATAATTAGAGAGTATATAAGGTACTCTATATGAAGCCTATATCTTTTCTTGAAACACAGACTATCCCAGACAAATTTTAAATTTTACAACAGTAGATTCCACGAATTTAATGAAATGAGTAAATATTTTAGTTTTACATATAAAATTATTTTGTAATTGAGTATATAAAAATGAAATCTTAATCATCAAAGCAAAATCTCAAAGAAATCTAAATGTTTTCAAGCCAATACCAACATTTTATGAAAATTATAGGGCATCTTATGAGAATGGAAAACTCAAAGGACATCCAAAACCATGCGCAGGCAATAATGGTACTCAAATAACAGTTGAAGATTTGTTCTACAATGTGCTAGCAAGAAAGCGTGCATTACGTAGCCCTAATGAAGAATATACACATATAATGGAGGTGGTAGGAGGCTATGCTATACATAACAGCCATGTTGGATTCACATTGAAGAAATTTGGGGAAAATACAGATATAAAGACACCAATCAATTCCTCTGTTGTTGAGAATATTAGAACTGTAAGTATATTTAGTCAGAGCAACAGGTGAGCAAGACTTGTATCAAGTTCTTTCTGTTGGACTTAATTATGTACCAGCAGAAAATTTCACCAGGTATAAGCCAGGTAAGTAGTTCACTGCCAGGGTTTGATTGCACCACAGGATGATTGATTGAATCAAACCATGGCAGTGATCCATGGGATTGTACTTTTACTTCATATAATGTTGCCATACTAAATGTAATGTCACAAATCAGGTCATACAATATGTACATGTAGGTACAGGTACCATAAAGCAGGTGCAGCTTTAAGCTGCGTATCGACTTCGCAATTCAAGAGATCGAACATTGGCGCGCGCTCCAATGTGTTCGTTGGAGCGCCCGAACGCGTCGGATGTTGGTGTTTTAACACACAGTCGTAGCGCGCGCGCCAATTGAGACGGAACATTGTATTTTTTGTGTTTGTTGCGCTCCGAATAATAACTATGGATAAAAGTTGCTGTTTTAATTAATCCAACTTATGGGAAAAAAGAGTTTTTTTGGAAAAAAAAAATTTTTTGGTTAAAAAAAAAAAAAATTAAAAAAAATTTTTGGGGGGAAACCCCGGGGGGGGGGGGGGGCCCCCCCGGGGGGAAAAAAAAAATTTTTTTTTTTTTTTTTTTTAAAAAAAACGAAAATATCTAAAAGCCAAATCACTGGCTCTGGTAATTATTATATAGACTTTTAAATTTTTTAAAAGACTGGCTGGCATGATGAAGGGTCAAACACTGGACCAGTTGCCACGCGCGCCAGGCCCGCTTAGTTGATATACTTCAAATTTTTGGAACGCGCTTTCGGCGCGGTCGTGCATGGCGTGCGCGTCAGGAGCGCGAAGTCGATACGCAGCTTAAGTCTGATGTATGAAGAATCTTGTCTGATTGTTTAATAAAATGATTTTTAAATAATGTTTCATTTACCACCACATAATTGATGAATTTTACAGATACATGGCAACTCTATAGCCCGGGAGCTTTTAGAGATAGAACTAAAAGATGTAACCCTTAAGATGTCATTCCATGGGTTTATCACTAACGTCAACTATTCAAATAAAAAAGGCACATTACTGCTTTTCATTAATCATCGGCTGGTGGACTGTGTATGTATGTACATTTTATTTTGGCAATTGCTCCTACAGACAATTTCATTATTATACATTCAGCAGTAGCTTCAGTGTCTTGTTTGGTTACATTTGAATCTTAATCTTCCTAATAAATCTAAGAATAGATTTGATGAGGTAATTAAGCCCGGCATTATTTGGGAATTATTAATAATAACTGTTCTGTCATTTCAGCAATACGAAAAGCAATAGATGCTGTATATGCAACGTATTTACCTAAAAATGCGCATTCCTTCGTCTACCTTAGTATTGAATTAGGTAAGGACCATGATTATTTACCAATTACCAATTTTTACCCCAGTTAAAGGTAATTAGTATATCCCATGTTATACTTTTCTGTGGAGTCTGTTTATTTGTTTTGGTGGGACGGCGATTTAAAAATCATATTAATCAAACAATTAATCAGTGTGTCACCGGTTCAGCATATCATAAATTATATTAAATTTTTGTACACTATAAAACACACAGAATTGAAATATGGGCTACTTTTTGCACCACGTATATAAATAACTCAGCTATCTTACACAAAAATTGTATATATATATGTGTGGCTTTCAGACCCTCGTAATATAGACGTGAACGTGCATCCAACAAAACACGAAGTCCAATTCCTGTATGAGGAGCAAGTGGTTGATAGAATAAAATGTTGTGTAGAGAGTAAACTAATCAGCTGCAACTCTTCACGGGTCATGTATACACAGGTATAACGAAGTATTTCTTCGATTAAGACCAGCTAAAAATTGTTTTTTAGATTAGATTGGTATTTTTTTCTTTGGCAGCAGTGGCATATTTATAGTAATACATAGGACAATGCCTCCTTTAAGTTCTTCCATTCTTCTGTTTTTGGCGACATCCTTTAAGGTGTCGTACCCAAAGACTCAAGTACCTGACTTTGTTGTCTACCTCTCAGCAAACTTATTATAGAGTGGAAATTATCATAAATGATGTATTTTTGTGTTCTGCCGCTATAACCATACATACAAAAACAGAATGAAATCTATTTTCGAGGAACTATCATACAACAATGTCGACGCTTCACCATGAAAAGAAGGCTTAAACATGTACAATTTGTGAGCTCTCAATTAATTTTCAATTTTGAGACATAGGGTTATAAATTTATTAATAATTAGTGATTATATTTCGACCGTGTCCCTTAAAAGCGATTTTGTAAAATTCCAGGCGCGACTTCCCGGTGCAACTGCGGTTGAAGAAATCGTTAAGAAAACAACAGACGGCGCTAAAGTGTATGCGAAAGATTTGGTTCGGGTAAATTCGGACACTCAAAAAATCGATAAATTTTTTCAAACCTCCTCCAAAAATCATAACGAAAATAGCAAAAACAATGATATAGAAATAGCAGATGATTTAGACGCCGAACAAAACCAAAAAGAAAAGACAATAGAGATGAATGAAAATAAATCAGAAATTATGAGTCAAGAAGATAAATTAGACATCGAAAATTCACCGAAAGAGACTGAATCGAATAAATGGAAAGATATAAATATAAATGAACGAAATATAAGCTACATAGATCCAAAAGAATCGTTCAAAACAAGACAATTCAAATATGAGAGGGTAGAAACAAAGTTGACTAGTGTAAAACAATTGAGGGTAGCCATAGAAGATAGATTTAGTAAGAATTTGAGGGAAATATTGGCGAATTTAATCTTTATAGCCTGCATTGATTGTCACAAGTCCCTGATTCAGCATTCCACAAAATTGTACCTGTGTGATACAACTAGGATTTCGTGAGTTGACTTATTATATTGCGCAAAATTGATTTACTTTGTTGACATTAGTCCTATTTATTACATTTTAGTTTCGACCGCTTTCAACAATTCTTTTTTTTTTCATACAAACGCCTACACTTGGTATTAGGATTTAAATAATAAAAGTAACAGTTTTTATGGTTCAGCGGTGCACCAAAGCTTTTCATGGTGACATCTTTAAAACCAACTTATATTAAAAACCGATAACACCTATCATTCAGTGACTTTTCAGCGTCCGAAAATATTTAAATATAATTTCTTTCTAGTAAATTTAGTATTTCTGTAAAATAAAATTTTCGTACCTAATAATTTTGCACAAAAATTTCAGTGAAGAGCTATTTTACGAAACGCTGTTGTACGATTTTCAAAACTTTGGACTCATCAAAATGTCGAACCCACTGCCCTTGGAGGAATTATTTGTTTTGGGACTCAACACCAATGAAACAGATGCAGGTATTTATCAACCTTTATTTTCAAGAACGCGATTTGCGGCGAAACTATAATTGCTTTCGGATGGTTAGATCTTATATATAAAATTCTCGTGTCACAGTTTTCGTTCCCATACTCCTCCGAAATGGCTTGACCGATTCTCATGAAACTTTGTGAGCGTATTGAGTAGGTCTGAGAATCGGCTAACATCTATTATTCATCCCCCTAAATGTTAGGGGTAGTCCACCCCAAAATTTTTATTTTCTAGACAATATTTTTACTTTCTATTTTTTTATGATACAACATACAAAAATACATACAACACTAAATTTTTACCCCTGTACGATCAACCCCTTTATTCTTTATTTATTTATTGAAAATTGAAATCACGTGTATCGCAAAACTACGTTTGCTGGTTCAGCTAGTATTTTTATAAAGTGAAAAGTGAAAAGTGATAAAGGGGATATCAAATAAACACACATTAAAATCTATCCGAATTTATATATGCGTTAAATTGTAATGACCTCCGAATTTCCTATTTTTTTTTGTTTGTTTGAGGTGATTCCAGGGATGTCGCTAAAGAAATGACAAAATTCCTTCTGAGTAAGAGAGCGATGCTGTTTGAGTATTTCTCATTCGAATTGAGTGATGACGGAGAATTGTTGGCTCTACCTTTACTTCTCGGTAAGTTATCGAAACCGCTATTTTTGTATATCCTCTAAAATCTAAATAATAATTGTTTAAGCCATTGAATAAAACTATTATAAACTGTTATGTATCTGTATCTAACCACGACATTTATATTAATATGGCATATTTATTCGCTCCGGTTTCGGAGGGAAACGTGCGTCGAGTGGTTGTGGGTTTTTCGCGGAGTATTGCTTGTATATTGGTCTATTGCGGTTTTGTAAAGTTATAACATTTATTTACTATAAATATAATAAACTAAAAATAAAATAATTTTCAAGGCGGGCTAATATTTTTTTTAATATCCGGTGATACTATTTTTGAATTATAATCTACCTAAGTCCTGTTTAAAAAGTAATTTTTAATTTAAATCATATTTATCCGAACACTCATATCAAAAATTGCTTTTTCGTTGCATATAATGTTGTAATAACATCGAAAATATTTTACATAATTTTTTTAGATGGTCACACACCTTTCATGGGCGCACTGCCAATATATCTAGTGCGATTAGTCACCGAAGTTAATTGGGATTCCGAAAAAGAGTGTTTCGACACATTTAGCAGACAAACAGCCATATTTTACTCCCAACCAAACCCCGACGATAACGAGAACGTGTTAAAAACGGAATTTTGGAAGCAGGAACATATTATTTTCCCAGCAATTAGAAGATACTTCCTCCCACCGTCTAACTTTGTGGATTCCGGTGCGATATTACAAATAGCCAGTTTAAGTGATCTGTATAAAGTATTTGAGAGATGTTAAGAAATTAAATGTATCTAATTATTTTTAGTTTTCTTTACCTCAATAATTATGTATGTAATACATTTGTATTGCTAAAGTTAAATAACGTATACGAGCAAATAATAAATTATGGAACCTTCAGAGTTTTTATATGGAATCTTCTACGTATGATTCTGCTACATTGCTAGATCGCCACCCACCGTGACAGTTCAAAGTCATTATATCAGCTCCTGAATTAGCCAGCAAAGTAGCTGAAGTTCTTCTGAAACTATGTCTAGTACTGTAGCCCTCAGTTTCGCTAGGTTTCTTTTAGGTTTAACCATCTGTTAAACCTAAAAAAGGAAACCTTAGGGATTTATTTAGACATAGAACCAAATTTGTTTATACCTATAGGCTTATAGGTATTTTATCATTCCGATAATTTACAAAGAGACGGTCAGTTCCGTATTTGATAACCGAAAACTTATTTAACAATTTCAAAAGATGGACTTTGTATGGTGAATGACCTGTGTATTATATTTTTCCTTATAAGTTTTTTCCCTAAAAACAAAATTATGTTCTCTATGTTTTTTTACGGTTATATTTGTTATTCTTGAAAGCTATAGGCACCAGTAAGCTTTGGCCTACATCAAATATTAATGCAACCTGAAAAAAAAAACAATAATTAATTTAACACAGGCTGAAGTCGAGTAGATACTTAAAATTAATTTAACCAACCTTAGTAGCTAGATATTGGTTATCTGAGTCGTCTTGTATAATTTTTACGATACTGAAAAATTAGATTATCATATGACAAAATCTTTGGTTTCTTGTTTTTAAGTTTAATCTATTTCAAATCTTTTATAAGTGGTCCCATTCAATACACTTGTCATACTAGTCATACTCGAAAGGCTGAAAAAAACATTCGAATTTATTTATTAATTTTCTGCATAATTTCGCATCTATTTCGTACTGGCGACCCGGCCACGCGTTGCTGTGATTAACGCTTCTGTCATATTACATTGTTGTAAACTATTTATTATTTAAGGGGATCGGTATGGGAACATCAGATATGGACACCACTATGCTAGTTTACAACAAATTACAATAAATATTATATGTAAATTTGACCTATAATTTAGCCTCATCAATGAGGTGGTTATGCTATTAAATTGTTTGTTTGTCATAGCGCCATCTATCGAATACTTACCAACCAATCCAATCATCAGATGTCGCCATTCAGTTGCGTTATGGTATACGTATTATATCACTTCACACAGGAACGGGATAAAAGTGTTATATCCTAGTTCTTAACTCCTTCTCTACCGATTTTCAGCCAACTCGGTTCAGCCGTGCTTGAATAAACTCGAATTTCTTTTATATATATACAAAAACTCGGTACCTCCAAATACAATATACTATTTGGGTCGTAGACAACCCACAAAATATAAGGCCTAGGATTTTACAGTAAGGGTAATATTTACGTATTTATACATTATAAGTATTCCACTAAAGTCTAACTTCCGGCCATGTATTTGACGGTAATAGGTATATATAAAAACGCTATATAAAAACCAAACATTTATTAATCAGGTATCAACAACATAATTAGGGTGGACCACTAATAGCGGATCATCTTCGACTTCTTGTTCAGATCTTTGAGTCGCCTTTAGGCCAGTAGTTGATAGGGGAATTATCACTTGGTCCTGGAACAAAAAATACTTTAAAATAAGAAAATAATATTACCATAGTTTTACCTTACAATCTATATTTTAAGCGACTTGCTATGGTGAGTACTCGGCAGTTCTACTTTTTTTAATAAATTTTCACATTCACTTTTTTGACTTGATATAAACATAGCTTCCAAGTGTTACTAAACATAACTAGAATAGTGTCCCATAATATCTAACTTATTGGGAAACTCACATGGTACATCAACCGGTCGATGACTTTCTCGACCAACATCTTCCTTTCGACGAGTTCGTCTTCAGTCTCAATCTGGCCTCGCCCCACTAACTGCTCTAGATACCAACTCACTACCGCACTCTTATGCATACCAGAGCTTTCTTCGCCTGAAATTTGTACATAATTCAACCACGATATAAGTCTTTGCGTCTGTGTTAATATTATTTTGAAAAATTATATCTAAGCAATCTTAAAAAAAAAGCTACCTTTACCATTTCATTTATAAAATAAATTAATGACAAAAATAGTTTATTTTAAATAAAAAAATTCATAGTTAAGAGTTATCAGTATCACTATAGTGGATCGTTTCAAAAGGAAAATATAGTTACTCCGCAATATGCTGTTGATTTACCTCGATTTTCAGCTTCCGCTTCCTCTTTCCGCATGTAAACAACTATCATATTACTCAATGACTTGTATTCTTCGAACGATAAAGTTAGTTTCTTCTTTGATGCTGTATCGCCGTTCACCGTCTCACTCACTGAAATAAATAATGTATAATTATATAGTTATAATTATGAAATCTTGTTTCTATAATGTCTTGATTGTATAAATAACCTGGATAAGATAAAAATTAAATAAAGTTAAGAATTATATAATAATAAATTAGGAGACATGCAATAACTAAATAACACACATAAATAAATAATATCAACCTGTGGCTGGCGTATCATTATCCACGTCCATACTGGGCTCGTACTGCGGATCCTCTTCGTCTAAATGTATGTCTGGCTGTTCCACGCGTATTATGGACTTATTTAGCAATCTGAAAGTTAGTAAAACATAGCATCAGGACAATATGCAACTAAATTTCTATAGGATAAGGGAACGAACCCACGGGAAACCCAACAAATATTTGAAATAGCCGCAGGCCATGGACACCGAGTGTATGGATAGAAGGAATACGCTCATTTTCATAACTTTATCGATAGTTTTTTCTTTTAAACTTTATCGATTAAATTGTGAAACAATTTAGTAGTTGATTCAATAGCTTCTTTAAGTTGCTATCATAAATCCTACTTCAATCGTTATGTAACGTTTTCCTTTTAATTACATAGTTGAATACTGTTTACAAGCTAAGCTGAGCGGACTAGCTTTCGTTTTATTTTGTATGATTATAATTAACGATAGTTTGAATAATTATTAATTCATTGTATCGAATCGATCAATTGAATTAGAACTCAAAACTGTCATTGGCTTGTTATTTATGACTCTTCCGAATTTATATTGGTTGCCTGAAAGGAAATTTTTTGTACCTGTATGCCTCGTGTACGTGATGAGTGCCAACTTGTCCGCTGCAGTGCATTTTAGCCAGGGCTTCAGATAGACGAATCATTGACTCCAGCTGACGAACTGTGATGCGCCAGGAGCCAGAGCCGCCATCACGCGAACGCAGTACCGTATAATAATCCACGAGGACTTTGCCAGCTTCCTAACTTATGACATGTTAAAAAATATTAATAGTGGGAACTTATATTCTTTCAACAGCTTTTCTGTACGACTAAGTTATAGCATTCATTATGAAACGAACTATAAATCGCTTATTTTGGTCTTTGTGGAATGTGTCCTGATATAATTATATTCAACAAGGGATCAATGATATTTTCTTTTAATAATACAAACTACACAATAATAAACTAACTTAATTAAAGTTCCGGTTCTTATAAAGAAACAAAAAACGCGGAATAAGGAGGAGATTTTTTTTATTTACCTCTGTAATAATAGGTTTAAATGATCTTGCGAAAGCGATGTATCGCAGCAAATCTTCTCTGGAGTACACACAGTCATATGTTTCTTCTTTATTACAGTGAAGATCGACAATACGCCTCGCTATTGCGTAATCTACCTGAAAATTAAAGTTTCATAATAATTTGTTTGCTGAAGATTTATATATATATATAAAGGGGGGGTTCTAAAACTCGAATAATACCATCTTCTGGATTCATTATTATTTATTAACTTTTACACTTCGATATATAACAATATTTAATTTTTAAAAAAATTTCGCAAATAAATAAAAATTTTTAAAAAAAAATTTTTTTTTTGGGGTTGGGGTTGGTTGGGGGGGGGGGGAGGGGGGGGGGGGGGTGGGGTTCCCCCCCCTTTTTTTTTTTTTTTTTTGGGGGGGGGGGGGGGGGGGGGGGGGGGGTTCCCGGGGGGGGGGGGGGGGGGGGGGGGGGGGGGTTGGTTTTTTTTTTTTTTGGGGGTTTTTTTTTTTTTTTTTTTTTTTATATTTTTTTTTTTTTTCAATACGTATTTATGTATTTTTTTAATTATTTTCAAATATCCATTTAATGGAGCTTAACAACAACATATAGCATCATAATCAAATATATTATAATAGGTCTTTTTAAAGGGAGTAGTATAGTTACCATTTCGCTGGTCTCGTCAATAAGTATGAAGAAGAGGTCGAACCGGGACATGATAGGTGCGCTGAGTGCGACGTTCTGCTGCAAGCTCTTGGCGCGGTCGTATCGCCCTCCAACGGGGTTGGCAGCCGCCAGAATCGACGTACGGGCGTTTAGGGTAGCCCTTACACCTGCCTGTAAGTTATAAGACTTTATGCTAACCAACCTCTTTGTTGCCTACTATTTAAAAAATAAATAATAATAAACGCGATTGTACCTAATGGAGATAGTAACACTTGGTAGACCAATGAACCCAACCTGTATGTTTTTGTGAGAAATTATTCCATTGAATTACACTTAGGGTATTATATTTAATTAATATCATTAATACTGTAAAGCTACAGAGTTTGTTTGTCTGCAACATTTATTTAAAAAAACTCAAAATCTAAAGAAACTATTTTTTTATTGAGAAATATAACTAACCCCTTCAAAGCTAGTAAATAAAATAATTATGACAAATATAACAGTAACATTACACGTTAATAAATTCATGGCAATGTGTATTTGGAAGCTAAATTTATATAATTAATAGAATCAGGCGTTACTTTGCGGAAGTCCATAGTACAAAATTCAAATATACAAGCAACACTCCGCGAAAAACCCACAACCACTCGACGCACGTTTCGCTCCGACACCGAGATCATTGGGATGTTGCCTCTACAACAGCGTTCGATGAGTGAACGCTGCTAACTAAACCCTCCCATTTTTTTCACTACTACCCCCACCGAACCCCCACCAAATAAATTTAACAACGGTGACGTCGTCAAACAAGTTTGGTCATTCAACAATGCATATCTTTTATGGCTCTTTTCTTTGATAATTTCTAGTTGCTCCAATACGCTCAATCGGATGCCTTTGACATCCCGATGATGCTCCGGCGTCGAAGCGAAACGTGCGTCGAGTGGTTGTGAGTTTTTCGCGGAGTGTTGCTGTATATTTAGGTCTATTGGGATTTTGTGCTAAATTTATTGTTATTATTTACCTTAGCAATAGAAATGGTCTGCTGTTCCATAGCTTCGTGAATGGCGACCTGGTCTCCAGGATCCATCTTGTCAAACTCGTCAATGCAGCATACGCCGTTATCCGCCAACATCAGAGCCCCGGCCTCGATCACGAAATCAAAAGATTCCTCGTCCTGCAACAATATTATTTATTTTACTTTTCAATTCTATCCATTAAATATGAATTAATATATGCAGAAGATATTATAGTGTAAGAGTGTCTTAACTATGGACTAAACTAATGATTCATCTTTAGGTTCTTTCTTGGTTTTGACGAAGAAAAGTTTGGTAGGATTATTTACTTTGCTTTTTTTACCTTGACGACGGCAGCAGTTAGACCGGCAGCCGATGACGCTTTTCCACTTGTATAGACTGCTCTCGGTGCAATCTCGCTCACTTGTTTTAATAACTGAGATTTGGCAGTACTTGGATCGCCTACTATGCATACGTTTATATCGCCTCGGAGGGTAGTTGCTAAAATTAAATTATTTTTGTTACTGAATTTATATGAACATATATAGAACTAGCACAGTCATGGGCACTGACTTTGTTTAAATAGCACACGGCTATTTAATGTTTAACGAAGATATTTAATAATAATATAACGGCACCCTTAGATTTACATGCTTTATATCTATTAAGAAACGTTGAATCATTTTTACGTGTTTCAAAGATAATAACGCCATCTATATGTTATGCCTTTGGTAACTGTCCTTAAAGTTAAAAGTTCTAAATGTAACTTAAAATAATATCTCATAATCTATCATTTTAATCGACTTGACAAAACCTGAAATAGGATTGAGATTTTCATAGGTTTGTAAAGTTAAGTTTCTTATGTATTGATATATGTTTGTGTGTAATAACTGTCAATTGCATGGATTACTGGACCCGTTCCCACCCTTTGCGTCTTAGGACGCTATTCTAGACACTTGTTGATTCACAATACTGCGGGAACCCGATATATAACACGTATATTTTGTCTCGATTTACTTTCGAGCTAAATTTAATTGAAATCCATCCAAGAGTTTCAAAGGAAGATTAGCTAAATTTAAATTAGTACAAGAATACAAAGAGACGCATAAATAAACAATTTGAAGAAATCTGGATATGCTCTATTCCTCTTCTTGCATCCCCTAGACTTGGTTTTTAATTCTTTTTGCAATATACAGAAATTGAATTTTATTAGTTTTATTGTTAATATAGAATGAAGATGTGTGGAGTATATTTAAATTTACATTACTTATTTATTAACTGAGCCAGTTTTTACCCTAGTACACTAGACATTTTTAAATTACAGATAAAAGTATAGTTTAATTTAAAACTGTTATAGAATATAACCTCTAAAATAATTAATTATGTAAAGGAAGAATTAGAACATTTTATAGCTTTAGTTACTTTTTAGTTAATTCTAAATTATTTTTTTTCTAATTTTAGCTAATCTATTAGCATTAGCCATACTATCGGCATGGCACCCAACGTTTTAAAGCTTCCTTGCAAGCATTGCCATTGTATCTGGAGAATTTAAGAGAGTATTACTGATACAAGCTAAGAAGTGGCTGGATGTTGTAGTCTTATAAACAAATTGTTGTTATACTATGATTGTAAGATATTGGTAAGAAATACCTTCTATTGTAGTCTTAGCAACACCTCCAAAAAGCATCAGTAGGATTCCACGCTTTACTTCATTATTGCCATGTATGCTTGGAAAAAGACTTGCAATCAAGTTGTTGTAAAGATTACGATCTCTCGACATCTCATACACCTGAAATGTACGTATAACACTAATTTATTATTATTTTACAAAATTATTATCAGCAACATTTAGTTACTTTAGAAACTTATTTACACTATTGAGAACATCAAATTAGTTTATATATCTATATTATTACACCTTTTTTTTTAAATTTGCCCTTTTGTGTAAGTTTTGTTTGGTAAGTATGGAAAGAGAACTAGATCTAAGAAGTTTTTACTAAGCCACAAAGATATATCATAATTATAAAGCTTACGCACCTTTTCAGGATGCTGACACAATAAGGGATATTATATTTCATACCTTATCCCACTCTTTGTCTGTCATCTGCTTCCTCATATCTTCAGTGGTTAGATCATCAGCAGCTAGATCAGCAGTACCAAACCTGCGAGAAGTAGCTTGAACACTGCATGCAAGAAATGCTGTCCTAAAACATATACACACTTAATTTAATACCAGAGGGGACACCTCGGAAAAAATGTTTAATCAAAAAACACTGCACATAACTTACTTGTAGTGTAATTCTCTGACTCCTAAAGCTTTCAGTCCTTTAATGCCTTCCATTTGCCCTTCATTTGCCAGCTTGGTCCGGGTAGTCAGTTCAGCCTTAGCACCAGGCATTGACAAAGAACCCACATCAGGGACAACAATAAGTGTGCCCGTAAAATCATATCTGTCACCAGCCTAAAACAGTTCCACTCATGATTTTTGTAGACATAATCATTGCCTGTTTACATTCAAAATATTTTCGAGTATCCACGAATTTCGCGGCCCCTAGAACCATTTAGCAAAAGTATTCGGCTGGATTTTAGCGCCAAAAACTTGTACAGACGTGATTGTTTCGCGCTCCTTTGTTTTGTTCTAATGTACTCATCGCCCGCGCGCCCGCTGTTGCTCTGCGCGGTATATTGCTAACGCACTGCATGTTTCGACAAGTTCATTTCGTGGATATCGTATTACGTTAAGTACAGTTTATTGTGCTCTCTTAGTTTTGATCTGTTTGTAAGTGTGATAGTGTGAAATTTAACAAATAAATTAAATATTACGAACGTACTTTAATAATAAAAAAATCGATTATGTAAATGTACCTCCCTCAACATGAATTAGTCCAAGATGTTAGTACCGTTGGAACTCTACATTTATATGCTCGAAAGGCTAATCAACAAAAACGAGCCATTTCTGTCTATCTGAGGACTGTCATATTCCAATTTGACTGCTCACAATGGGAGCTTTTGGAGATCTTTTAAAATTATTCAACCATTTGAGGAGATAACAAAACTTACAAGTTCCGCTACCTTCATTTCTAAATTATTCGTATGTTCTACCTTAATCATATTACAATAAAACCACTCTCCCCATTACCAGCAATCTCGACTACACAAGGGTTCAAAACGATTTGAGCTTACAACAGTAAAAATCATTTGGTTCTACCTTTCTCGATCAAGATTTAAAATGAATGTTTTCACCAATCAACTCAAAAAGAAAAGGAAGCAGTATGTATTAATCGATAGCATAAAAATACTTACCTAGCGCGAGTTCGTCTCCTACTTTGGCCAAGAGGATGAGAACTGATGAGCAATCCAAATCAGACTTTCACTCAACTTTTATGGATTGCTTCGAAGATCTGATACAGAAAAAACCACACTTCTGAAACACATCAACAGAAAAAAATGCAGTTTCAACAGAAATGGATCTTTTCTTAAATATTAGTAATATATCACGTCTACAACCTTACTGGTGCAACAAGGAAATTTGAATTTCCGTGTTTGATTAAGATTGCAGCAAAATATTTGTCGGCGCCAGGAAGTAGTGCTTATTCAGAGCGCCTTTTCTCTGAAGTTGGGATGGTCTACGAGAAAAAAAGAAGTAAACTACTTCCTAAAAATGCAGAAAAGTTAGTCTTTCTGCACCATAACCTTCCCCTTCTACATTTTGATTATAAAAATAATTCAAATGCATAGAAAAATTCTTAACCTTACCCTTCTAAATTTTGATTACCACAATAATTCAAATACATAGAATCCTCCATTTTTCCAATTCAGAAGATGATCATGTTCCTGTGTTATGCACCAATGACTACTTAAATGATTATAACAGAAATGAAAATATGAATATATACGTAATCAATCGATTTTAATTTTTCATTTTACCAATTATTTCTCTATGACAAAATATATTATTTAAGTATTCGGTATTCGGCCGAATAATATGTAGATATTCGGTATTCGGCCGAATATAATAAAAGCAGCCGAATAGGCCGAATACCGAATAGTAACCGAATATTCGTTGCAAGTCTACTGTTTACACAAAGAATAATCTATGTGGACCCAATGGAAGACTTTCCTGTGTCTATGAATAAAGTCAACATAGCCAATGATTTAACAAAGTTACATTATTCAGATATTTTGTTACCTGTACAGATTCTACAGCTTCTGCTCTAAGGATGACTTCAAGTGAACGAGGAATACATCCTCGGGGTAGCTCCGCTTGAGTTTCTTGTATCCGAATTTTTTGAAAGTCCACAAACACTGATTTATCTGCATCTAACATGAAACGTCGACGATTTGCACACACTGGGTTACGACATATTGTAGGTATGGTGTACTAAAATGTAAATTTATTAAAAGGATTGTGTTTCTAATTACACCATAACTATTTTAAATTATTTGTATATATTTTGAACTTTGGTAAGGTACCTTAAATTGTTGTTCAACATTTTTAATAACAGTTTGGCAATCCAAGCAAACAAAAGTACCCATAACCAATTCTGGGTGAACAGGGTGAGTTCTCACGATTTGTCCTGATATTCTTATAAGGGTTCCTATTTTAGTTGTAGTCAACTCTCTGACCCTATGCCTTGTTGGAACATCAACAAATGACACATAACATTCCTTATGTTGTAACTCCTTCTTAATACCACTCTCTGCTAAGCTTAATACATAATTCAAAATGGCCTGATTTAAAAAAGGATAAATTCTGTAATACTCCTCAATAATAGTAGTGGCAAGATTCTGGTTATACTTTTCAACATCATCAAAGCTAATTTCTAATGTACTCAATTCAGGTTTAAGAAGTTCTTTAGCTTGTTTTTCATATTTTAATTCATTTTCTTCTCTGAAACTGAAACTCAAGTTTAGTTGGAGACATAACCCAATTATAAACAGACTAGTGTTTTAGTATTTTAAACGAATGTGCTTTGATTTTTTAAAAATTACTTACTCCTCTAAGAAATCTTGAAACAGTTTTTGACAACGAACTCCAACTTCGTCTTTAACTTGACTTTGTGTTGCATATGTATCGGCTACATCCATGCTGAATGATACTATTAAGATTTAGATATTAGTAATCATGAATACTGATAGATTATTTAATTTTGGATTTATAGTCACTTAGAATAACGGAATGAAATATTCAATATAATTTCAACTTTTCAACTATATGTTCTTCAAAAACGTAAATATAAACTTCGCCGCAGTTTACGAATTGCAGTTACAAGTTTGACAATTAGTGTTTTGGCGGGATTTTTTTTACAGACTATCAGTTTTAGCCGTGCAGATAAAGAATCTGTAAATGGCGTTTTAAACATTTATAATTTACAGTTTTTACGAAGCTGATAGCTAAAAACTCTATAATTCATTTGGAAATCACATTGATTCATTTTGATTTACAATAATAAAAAGCAAATAACATTTACCCGATAAATTGTGCCCTACCGCTGGGATTTTAACAGATTTGAAGTATATTTAAATGGCCTCATATAAAATGTGTATAATCATACTAAATCAAAAACTGACTTGTGTAAAACAATAACGTTCATTACCAAATATAATTTTGAAACTCGTAAATGTTCATACACTTACTTATCCATTGATTTAATTGAGTCAGTCATTCAAAGAAAACTTAAATGATCGTTGCCGCGCTCTATTAATTATTACACGATAAACGCGGACTAGGAAGACTGATACAAAATTATATTTTGTAGTTTATTTTTTATAACCTTCAATTTTATTACATATACAAATACATATATAAAATTACTATCAGATTCGTATTTCTACAGATCGCTTTTCTGCTCCAGCCTCCAACACTACTCTTTCGTGTAGATTTGAATACTGATTCGAATGAATCCTGCGAGGTTAAAGGTTAAATCAAAATCATAAATCTAATCAAAATTCTATTAACGTGGGTCTTTGGACTTTTTTCCAAAAGATAAATTACATAAAAAATCCTAATGAAAGAAAAAAGGCTAGGATTTCTATACAAAGCTGCTGCTATACTAACTCAAACTCAAAATAAGTCTTATGATATTCTCAGAAGCCACTACTTGTAAGTATACATTTAAGCTACATGCAACAATAACTTCAAAGAGATGTAAAATAATGCCTTCAATTGTTTTAGGATGAGATGTCCTGAACTACTTTCTTCAAAAAGGAGCAGTAGTGATTATTTAAGTAAAGACAGATGTGCTTATTGTTGTTTGGAATGGAAAAAGGATGCACAGTTAATGGTAAAAATTGTATTCCTTTGTTTATTATGTCAGACCCATTATTGAAATAATGAACTAACTAAAAAATTACTTGTTTAAATTAACTTTTCAGATAAAAGCTACTAAATTGTCTAGAAGGCAGAAAAAAAGAATGAAGTCCAAGAAAATTAGCCCCCTTCATAGCTCTAAGCAAGTGGTATGTTGCTTTAATTTTACTACCAATAGTTCTGTTTATATCATGAAACATGACCTGTTCCCTGCAGTTTTAATCTCCATTTTTTAAACTTTAATCTGTTTTTAAGTCTCAGTCTTCTAATCATGGAAGATACAGATTTTTTACCTTAGGTAATTAAGGACTTTCAGACCCTGAGCCTCATGACTAAAGTGGATTGAGAATAACTACTAATATAACTTTTTAAAAAGTATTACAGATTTTGCTTTCCTATATAATGTCATTGTAATTGTTGCTTGTGTGTAATACCATATATAAATTACAATATTGTTATTATATATATTTTTCAGTTATAATTTATTTCTTTTTACTTTTAAGTTATGGTTACATTAACTGATTTGGTTAACAGGAAAGAAGATGTTCTATGTGTGGTCATACATCGGCAGTACATTTAGTGTTAATAAGTGATAAAATAAAAACTGATAGTAAAGTTCTAGTGAAACCGAAAACAATTAAGAAAAAATTTGAGAAAAAAGAAGATAAAGTGAAATCTTTAAATGTTTATACTCACATAAGTGAAGTATTTTCAATGAAAAATGAAAATAAAGTAACACCTGATTTAGTCCCAGTAAAACTTAAGAACAACAAGAAGAAAAAGGACAGATTTGCTGGTTTGTGTCAAAAAGCTGTTTTGGATGCTGCCAAAAGAAAAGAGGAAAGTAAAAAAAAGAATAAACTAAATTTATTCTTAAAACCAACATCATAAAATAAATAGATGTTTAATGTTATAGTGATGTCCTTATAGTTTACTAATTATCAGGAGGTGAATATCCATAACATTAGTGTTGGTATGGCCAGTAATTATGTGTAGCTCACCCATCCTGAACTTTTTATAAAAACTGTATGAATCATTATTACTCAAATATGTCTTAACATCAAGATTTTCTTTTTTTGCATCTGTTACTAAATTACTATAGCCAATTGCCCCAGCTGCATCTGTAGGACCATCTATTCCATCAGTTCCAGCACTCAAAATATATACAACATGGTTGGACAAAGAATTCTTATTTTCATGCAACAATAATGATAATTCCAATGGTAATTGTTGATTTCTTCCCCCTTTCCCACCTCCTGTTACTTCTACAGTTGTTTCACCACCAAGAATGAGACAAATATCTCTTTTTACGTCAACTGAGTTTAATAAATTTAAGTTATCCAAGATAATTGGCAAATCAAGTTTTCTTACATCTGACTTTAGTGTTACAAAATCAATTTTTCCATTCCTAAAATCACAAAATTGTTTGACTAGCATGTAATATTTTTCCGCTACATGTTTTATATTCCCTGTAATTGTATAAGATAATGCTATTGGTAAATAATTTAATTCCTTTGCTTGGGTAACTGCAGCGTCTATGCTTAATTTATTTGAGCCTATTATATAGTTATGAACATTTTCATGTGGGAATGGTCTAGGATTGTTAGCCTCTATTGCACTTAAAACAGATTTAGGAAGATATTCTAATAAGAAATATTTCTTCATAATATTAATTGCAGCTGTTGGTAAATCCTTATTTTCAACAGTGGGCCCACTTGCTATGAGATCTAAAGGATCACCAACAATGTCTGACAAAATTAATGTAATAATCTGAGCTGGTTGTGCTTTAAGAGCCAATTGACCACCTTTAAAATTGGATATAGCTTTTCTCACTACATTTAATTCTGTGATGTCTGCACCACAGTTTGCTAGTTTCTTAATTAATGTGGTTTTTTGCTCTAGCGTAATTGGTGGTTTTGGCAATGGCAATAAAGCAGAACCCCCACCTGAAATCAGGACTATTACTAAGTCATTCTTGCCCATGGTGGAGAGTAAACATTCAATTTGTTTGCTTGTATTTTCAGCATCCTCATCAGGCAAATTATCTTTTGCTCCCTCCATATATTTAATATTACTTTTAAAACTTACTTCGTTTAAGCTGCCTTTAGGTAAACTTATATAGCCATCTTTAATTTTAGAATTAAACATGCTTTCTACTTCTATTGCCATATTTTTCACAGCTTTCCCAGCACCAATTACATAAACACTTTTATCCTTTAAATTAAACATATTTCCAAAAACATTAAACTCTTCCGTAATTGGGTTATATTTTAAATATTTCTTTATAAGATTTTCAGGTAAAACAGCTGTAAAGCTTGTTTTGTATATTTTTATTAAATTTTCAAATGTAGTATATTTTGCCATTTTTTGTATAAATACCGGAAGTTTTGTTAAAAAAACTATTACTATTAATAATTACAATAAATGTGATTGGGATAAAAATACGAATTATTATTATTAGAAGCAGTTGAATGTTGATAGCAAAGAGTAATGTTGATAGTCGCTTATCAGTAAGTAGGGTGAATCGGCCCATTCGCTATTCTGTATTCAAGACCCAGGGATCATTTAATACTAGTTAATCTAATATTAGTTATAAGTTACAGAAAAGCTTCGTTTATGTAAAAAAATAATTGACTTCTCTAATTATATTTAGGAAATGGTGCAAGACAACGCGTCGACTAAGTAATCGTGAAGGGGTTTGATTCACCACAATGATACCTATTTTTTGAAGAAACAAATTTATGTTGAGATTGCTACCAATTCTGATGTGCAACTCTCTAAACCAAGGAACACTCTAAACTAAACCTAATTTATAATTCACTAGTGATAACTATTAACTAGAACCGTATTCTCTTATTCCGATTAATTAAATTTAGTCAGCACAGATTAAGACAGACCATTATTTTGATGAATAGTAAATATATCATCGTATATGTTTTTGTAATGATGATCTTAAAAATGGTGAATTTGAAGATAAAAATTTTCGTTAACTCATTTATTACTGATAGTATTAATATTCTAATAGATAATTTATTTTAAATATTAGCAATCATTTCGTCTTTTAAAGGCAACCTCTATAAAAAAAAAATTAAATACGAAATTTAGCTTAAGCGTTTAGTTTACACTGCCAGAGCCATTTTCCCCTTTTAAATAACGGTACGCTATTTTGTTCAAGGTCCTTAAGATTCTATCTCTCTATAAATGAAATGAATTAATTGTAATATCTCTATTGGGAGTTGGTTCCATGGTGGAGCGCGGCAGAAAGTGCCTTATGCAGCGCTCAGTTGTGGAATGGTGAATGTGATAATGGAATTCCGCTGTTGGTTTAAAGCCTTCCTCTCCAGCTCTTCCGAACACTTCATGGTAAATGCGATAGACAATACAGAAAGTTTTCTCTAAGGAAAAAAAAGGTCGATGATAGAATTTATTTTGCAAAATCTATAAATATTTTCGAACAAAATAGAGATAAATATGTTTCTTTATGTTATTACCTAATAGGATGACTACGTTTATATTTGTGGGTGTAGTTAACCGTTGTAGTAATTAATTAGTTATGGCTTTATTACTCGTAATTATATTCTTTATCAAATAGGGAATCCACGTCCAGATACAGTCGTGGGTATCAGCTAGCTGTGGATAAAATGTAAGTATTTTTACACACAGGTAAAATAGTTTTATTTTTTAAAAGTTCGTAAAAGTTTTTAATTAATAAACAGCAACGTTAATTGTTTATCTATGTTTAACACATCATAATTAAATGTAAGCTGTGATTTATATTATGAACATGTTTGAACAAGTCGCCGCAAATTTTGAATTTTGTAGAATCGAACGGCAAAATGTAAATACTGTACGGCATCATATTGTGACTCGTAATATTTTGCAGTTGAACAATTTAAACGTTATGGAAGTACCTATATGTTTTTCTCAGCATTTTGTGAATAGGCAAAATGTCAGATCGTTTAAAAGTGTATTTAATATTCATTTGCTTAAATCGGCCAAAAATGAAGAATATTTTCGCAGCGTTTTTCAAGACTCTGTAACTGAAATATCTCAAGAAATGCGTGAATTTTTAAATACCTTGAGACTTAATATTTTGAAGTACTGTAAACAAGATTTTAAAGAAGCTTTCGAACCTCCAACACAAGGAAAGATTTTGTGTCCTGTTGATAAAATGTATATTATTAATGGTTGCTCATCATTGTTATTTAAAATGATACCGAAAACGCTCTTTGGAAACAACCATAATTTAAAAATATTTCAAAAGTGTTTAAAAACCATAGTTTACAGTATGCGGAAGCAGCATTTTACTTTCACAAAGCTTATAAAAGCTTGGAAGTATGATGTTGGATTATGGACTTCATTTGAATTAGATATTGCGCAGACTATTCTATTAAACGTGTTAGTGTGGGTATTCAAAAATATTTTATCAGCAGTTATTTGCCTCAATTTTTATGTTACAACATGTAAAGTCGATGCGGATGAGAATAAACTACATTATTTTTGGAAGTATCAGTGGCACAGTTTTTACGATAAAGAAGTAAACAAATTGATAGTTGGCCGCGCCATAAGGAAATATGATCCTTACTCTTTAGGTAAGAAATCAAAAAAAAAATTTTTACCTCAGGAACGTCTGGAAATTAAAAACATTAGAAGAAGTATACCGAAGCTACAATTTGTTTTAAAGCCAAATAACGAAGTTAGACCAATTGTTCGATACAAAAATTCGACATTGACTGTATCGGAAAAATATAAAATAAAAGAAAAATTGTTATTTTTGAAATTATTGGGTGCACAGGGAAGACAAAAATTAGAGACTCAGTTTTCAATATTACATTCGGATTGGTTAAAACGAAATAAACCAAAATTATATTTTGTTAAAGCTGATTTACGCAATGCTTTTGGTTCAATAGATAAGGCTTTGCTTAACAAAATTCTTTCCAAGAAGATGGAAGATTTTAGGAAAGAAAATTCTTATTATGTAAAGAAATTCAGTGTTCAATACAAAGAGCTGTTGACTGAACTTCAAAAACCCATATATGTTCGCGTTGGTTCCACAATTTTTACATGGAATTCGGGACTAGTTCAAGGTTACGTATATTCGCCTGCCTTATCTGAAATATATTATTCATACTTAGATAAATTATATTTTTCCGAACATCTCAAACGGAAAGAAAATCAAATTAAACTTTTCACAAGAGTTGTGGACGATTATCTGTATATTACTGACTCTTTGTGTGATGCTGATGCGTTCATAAAAGCCCTATCGAAATACAAAAATGTTAACTATAATAAAACTGCTGCAAATTTTAAATGTCCTGGAATAAAGTATAGTGAGGTTATACAATTTCTAGGATACACATATAATACCGAGAATTTAATAGTTAATAGAGCGTCTAATATTTATTCTGGTAATATGTGTTATAAAATTACGTTTTCTCTTTCAATCTCAAATATAAGTAACTTTTTAGAGAGCAGAATTGGCCAGACCGGTATCCCAATTAATTCTCTTCTATTTAATTTCAATAACATGGACGAGGAAATTATATGGCAACATATTTTCATCACATTTTGTATATCTGCGAATAAGTTTTGTACAATACTATCCATATTGTGTGACGAAATGTTGAATTATTTACCAATTTATAAACGGACTGTTAGTGTAAAACTTTCGAATTCTATAATAAAAACATTGTCACGAAATAAACCCAACGATTTTACATTTATGTACTGTATTAATCATTTTCGTTATTTGTCTTTTAAGGCTTTATTGCTATGTGCTAAAAAAACGCCCAATTGTAACAACCTGGTCGGCCATATTAACGAGGAATTATCGAAATGTAATTGTATATTCGGTAAATGGCGGGATCATTCATCTAGAATAAGTAGAAATGGCGATTCACAGAAACCAGCTATCAAAATGATATGCAGAAGGTCAGATTTGAGAAGAATTATGAAGACATTTGATGATTTGCCAACAGGTTTTCAGTGCTATAAGAATATGTATGAGGTTTGAAATTAAACATTTAGTATAAAAGTAGTTTTATTATTTATAAATGGACGGAATACATACATCTTAATTAAAATACTAAATCACGCTCTTCTGGATGGAATAATTGCACTTAAACTAATCATAAATATAAGTCAAAACATAAAAACTATAAAGCATCAGCCTGGGGATTATTATTTCTACATTTTATTATTAACATTTTCTGAAAAATAATAATTTACTCACAATGTGTATTTTCTTGGTGCGTTCTAAGCCCCTATTTTTGTACTATGCTCTAGTCATATTATTTCTATTTATTATTAACTCATTAATGGATCTGTCATATATGACATAAAAGTATAGTATTTAAACAAAAACATTGTCTATAAAAAGCATATCAATTATTGAGATTCAAAAAAATCTTTAATATCTACTACAGATAATTGTAGAGTATTGTAATATTTGGTAGCAGATATAGTAGATTAAAACATGCTGCTTTGAATATTTTTCTTACAGAAAATATTAACTAAACTTAAATAGTTTACACCGCGCAAAACAGAAAAAAAAACATATTCGGGTATGATTATACATAAAATCAGTTTTCCAATATATATTTAAAGAAAAATAATATCTAATGTAGCCTATAACTGAGTAACTTAACATACTTATATACTCATAACTTAACGTCAGTACATTTACTAACAAAATAAGGGTTAAACTTACAAAAAAAAAATAAGTTTAAACTGTAGTAAGTCATCTTGCACAAAAAAGTAGGACCACACTAAATTTAATGAATTAAGATTGGTTGGTTAAGTGTGTTCGATGGGATACCTAAATTATTCTAACTAAGTTTGATATACATCAGCACCAACAGCTTCAAATGTATTTCATTCAAAACAAGATGCATATAAGTTCATCTCAATAAAGCCACAAATAATATCATTATCGCAAGTAGATGCCCCAGAATACCGTTTCTATAGGCGTGAGAGAGAAAATCCGGGTCCGAAGCTATATAGTAGGAGGCTTGTGGCGCGTCACATGAGACAATGCGAGCGGCGCGTGGTAACGAAGTTCCGGCGATCATTTCCGCTGAACGCTTGTGGTGTGGAAGGGGCTTTAGACGTACGGCCGCGTCGCTAAAGATTAGGTCTGCATATGGTGGCTTTGAATAGAATATGCTGAAGCTGAAATTTACATTATTTTCTTTAAAAATATGAAATTTTCCTTAAAAACATAAGATGATTTGGTAAGAGTATTCATTTGTTATTTTTCACGTTATCATATTTTCTGTGAATCATGAAAAGTGGAATTGATTCAATATTATTTTGTAGATATACGCTTCTTTATTTTCTTCTTTCAATAATTTATTTAATATACATTCTTTTTAAGACAGTAGATTAATCGTTATTTTATCTTAAACTTGAAACTATAAAGATTTGTCTTACCTAAAATCGTCATTGACAGTAGCTCCATACAGTTGCAAAGCATACAACATTAGATTGGAAAAAGTATCCAACTCTGTGTGGTTTGCTCGTCCCATCATCACCGATCCTGGGACCTTGCCGAGATTGCAGTGTTTATATTCATGAATTTTTGCTCGGGTGCCTGTTAAAAAAACCATGTGACCTGTTAAAAATAAGTACACACTTTTTAGTTGCGTTTAGTCTCGTTTAGTTTTTAATTATTTCTCTAACAAGCGAGTGCCGCCCACCGTCAGGACACATGAGCTGCAGGTCGTCTCCCAGCAGGTCTCGCGCCCACCACTCCCTGCGGCGGCCGCCCGTGACTTCGGCGGGCGCCGTGTGCCGCACAAAGGCCACGTCTCCACCCCCTTCCACCATGCATCGCACGGCGCCCACGTGTCCGTAGTACTCCTCGCTCGCGTCGCGTCTGCAGCGACTGAAATTCAATGGAAAAAATATATAGAAATTAAAAATTTTTCCAAAAATTTTTTTAAATTTTCTTTTAAAAAAATTTTTGGGGGGGGAAATTTTTTTTTTTTTTTTTTTTTTTTTTTTTTTTTTTTTTATTTTTTTTTTTTTTATATAAAAAACACGTGATATTCAGGGCAATAAAATTATCCATACTATGTTTTAGGTTTATTATAAGGAGACTGACATATATTAGAAACAATCAATGTATTTTTAACTAAAGTCATCGTTCTCCTTTCACCACAAAATAAACACAATTTAAAAGATACATAGTCTTATAGTTCGAGGATTTTGATATATATATATAAATGTTAAAAAAGAGAAGATAGCTACATCCAAACATATATAAAACCACAAACTTCTATAATATTGAGCTGTAAAAATGCCACTTTAGAAAATTACATATCAATCTGGAGGCAAAATTTCAGAGTCGTAGATATTCTATAAAAACTAATTGTCATTCTCGAAAAGTGTTAAATCTGAACGACTAACCGATATGACGCTCCATGGCACAGATGGCACAGGTTGTCATGTGGCACAGTGCCTGAGTCTACGTACTCGGTGCTGAGCGCGCCCGGCGCACACGACTTGCTGAAGTACTGCGCCGCTGCGTGGGCGCCGTCACAGCCGTACGGTCTGCAAAAGTCATTTACATTTGTTTTAATTCGATTTTAGGAGTCGTCAAACCTCTGAAACACAACACCGTTAAATGTCCATTTCTATAAAAAGAGAAATACGACAATACTGAAATGATCTAACAAATATAATTTTAATGAGAAACATATAATAAATTAGTATAATATTTAATATGCTTTTATTAAATTAAATAATAAAAAATTTAAGTTCTCCAATTTATTTATCTACTATTACTACCTTATCCACCCATTCGATATCAGATACGCCAAAGGATAAATCCATCCAGCCGCTGTACCAATACCGGTGTGACAAGTGTTCTTTCCTCGCAAAAATGTTAAATCCGTATCTGGATCTTGTTCTTTGCCAACAGCTACTGCGTAATACCAGCTGTCTCCACTCGAGTACACCTAGATCGCGTATGTTTAATATGAGTACTAGATTTTTTTGTGTCACTAATTATAATTATGTAAACAAAGTGATCTTATAAAGTTTTCGGTTTCCTTTTGAGATTTTTATAAAACAGGGGCCGACAGGGTCACCTAGGATGTTAACACACCCCCCCATGACACTCGCGAAGCAGAGGGCTCACCATCTGCCGGCCTCTAAGATCTTATACGCTCTTTTTTTGAAGGTCCCTAAGTCGTAATTGTTCGGAAATAGGCAGGCCTCTTTTGGCAGCTTTCCACATAGCGGTGGTGCCACAGAAAGTCCTTCTGAAGCGCTCAGTCGTGGAACGGCGGACATCGAGGTATACGGATGAAATTCAGCTCGTCATCGAACAGCTCCTCCAACACTCTCCGTGATAAATGCGATAGAAGATGAAGAGACCCTACATTCTTCTTATACATAACTATCGAATTTTCTCTAACAACTCAGACAACTTAATTAAAATGCTAATGACTTAACTACTAGTATATTAAACTTTTAGGCGACTTTACATACTTCATTATTTTTGCCCTTATAAAGAAAATCATTGGTGCGGAAATCATTGCGGATGCACCTTTATACAAGTAATGAATTTATATTCCGCACATAAGTAATGTACGACACTTACCTCTTGCATGAATGGAACCAGCTTATATTTGTAAGCGGCGTGCAACATATCGGCGGCGTCAAAGACCGCCATGTCAGCTGTACCATCAGCGATTGCCCGTTCGCAGTGCCGGGAACTATGTGCTCGCCAACATACAAGTGTCGGAGATAAGAAGGCGGCTTTTAACGCGATCTGTGGGATACCTTTAGTGTCAAACGCTGCATACAGTATAGGAAAGAAGATCGAATAACCTATATATTATATAGTAAAAGTGTTATTATAGATATGCATGTAGTTTGTTGTGTACTGTTTCGTGTATGTGTGTAGGTTAAATTTATTAATTTTTGAAACAATTTTTTAAACAAATACTACAAAAATACATTTTCATTTAAATTAATAGATAATAATTATTGTTTTTAGTGCCAAGGCATGCGGTGGAGATATTTCTTATTTTAGATAGATAACAAACCTTATGCCACTGATACATTCTAGTAATATATATTTTTAATAATAATAAATGAGGTACTACATACTAGGTATCTTACCCTCATTTTAATACATTTGTCGTATTCAGCATCACTGGTGACACATAATGTGGCGCGTTTGACTGGACAGTCCCTTATACCAATGACGGCCTTCTCCGCCTGATCACCTACATATTTGTTGTTTAAAATATGGTGAGCTGCTTGCTCCTCTTCTTCGAGTACTCGGAAGCTTATTGTGGAGTCCTAAAAAAAAGAGAGAATGTTAAAAGGGAATCATTCAAGTCGCCAAAATATATTTATTCATATAATATGTACACTGATGAAGGACACAAAATTAAAAATAAGTTACTAATTTTTAGTAAATTAACATTTATGCATCACAAAATAAGGGTATATTCCATAAGGGTTATTTAATTGTCTGTAAGTTCTGCATATATGTAGTTCCAAAACCCATGTTGCAAAAAACCTTCGTTGGGGTGCTTAAGTCTACAATCAAAATAAAAGGTATGAACCTTAATGTTGTCTGGCTGACAAAAAAATCCGATGAAATGTTTATTGTAGTTGCTCAATTTGTAACATTATATTACTATAAAAAAATAAAAATAGTTTTTTTTAACTTATACATATATAAGTCATATTGTTTTAACAAGGGATAGGAATTTCACATAATCTCACTTTTAATGTCAGAACTTAGGTTTTATCTTTGTGATAATGTAATGTTTTTTATTTAAAATATTTCTGGGGATTAAATGTTTAACACATTTATGGTACTAAGCTTTAGGTTAACTTACTTGCAATAGGAGGTCTGTTGTGCCTTCAGACTGAAACAGTTTAAATGGTAATTCAATGGGTTGACCGTAGTTGTCAACTCTAGGTTTGTACGGGGATACTGTGGTACTGAAAAATTAAACAGAATAATAAAATTCTCTTTTAATGTGCAAAGAATCTTTAAAGAACCTTTATCAATCTGATTTTGTATTGCATATTAGGTGTGCTGTTAAAACTATACAAATGTAATATAAATCATTCATTTAATTATATATTCATTTATGTATATAAATGATGTTTTTTAAATTATAATATTGGAATACATTTCACACATGGTTGGATAGCCCCAAGAATAAGTTTATTTATAGATCAAGTTTTGGGTGCTAACATAACTGACATAACATAACACTCAAGAAACAGATCGGATCATCATACAAATGTTGACTTTACCAGTCAATACTAGTCATTCTAATCTTTATAAACTAACCTTTCTTCATCATTACGGTTATTTCGTTCAAACTGATTTCGCCTAAATCCATCATAATACCGATTTTGTTCTGTAGTGGACGACAGCCAGTTTCCATTTACATCCTGTTTTCAAATAAATATACATTTAAATAAAAATTGGGATAATATCTCCATAGCACAAGCGACTAAAGAATGTTAAGCTATAATTTAAAGATCATCAAATAATATTATTGTAACTAAAATGTGGGGGGTGAATGTGTTTTACGCATCCTTTCTTACCATATGTAGTATACCTTTTTGGGATTCTTGTTAAGAAACGTTATAAAAAATAATTTAAAATGAAGAAATTAAAATTAATATAAATTTTTAATTAACCTGTTGATATGCGTCTGTCCGGTTTGACATCTTATTCATTGGATTTGGTTCACCATAGAGCTCAACAATCTTCATTATCAGTTTCTGGTATCTATAAGTAAAATTTTTAGTTCAGTAATCAGGGGCTTACCTGTTTGCAAAATTAGATACAAAACTGCACTATACATTTTATAAAATAGTTATTTAATTACGCGAATTTACTAACTTGCTCCTCTGGGCTGGACTGGCAACACTGGATGTGAGTACAGCATCAGCAGGTACTCTGCCCCAGTTGCATCTTTCCCACTGTGTGACTGGCGATCGAGAACCATCGCGACAAATCAACTCAAAGTCAGCCTCTGTCACACCACCTGTAAGACCATATAACAGAATTTATCGAGATACGTCGCATATTTATATCAAGAGATCCAAGTAGGGTTTACACAAAACTTTGGTAGTAATCAACAAAAAAACTATGTTAAATAACAAAAAAATCAATCAATCAGCTTCTTGGATAGAGTGCAACTTTGAGTTTCATTCCTATGACAAAAAAATGTTTAGAATAATACTAATGACACAAAAAAATATATTATATATTCACTTTTTAATTGCTCAAAGCAAATGTACACCAATCTGGAATTTTTGTTAGATTTTGGTGTTCATTTATACTAAGATATTTATTGCAACATAAGATTAGATAAATTATCTTTGAATTATATAATAATAATTTAATACATCAAAATAATGATCACAAAAGAATTACCTAATATTTTATGCGAGAGTAAGGCATGTTGTATTGTACTGTCTCTCACAAAAGCAATTTCCCCTGTTCCATTATTGACTAGGCATTTAAGGGCTCCCTCATATCCTGCATAAGGGTCAGCTAAGGTGCAACGAACGCCGGCTCCTCCTGAGCATAACTTACATAACCTGTAAATATGTAGTAAGATTTCATAGCTTCCTAATTATACAACTACCCAAAAGTTGAGAATATAGAATTACAGTCGACTCTCGTTAATTCGAAACTCGAGGGACTCTTAAAATATTTCGAATTATCGAATGTTTGAAATATCAAATGGTTCGAAATTTGTGAGAGAAAATTAATAAAACTTCGAATTACCAAGTATTGATCAATAATTATTTATTAACTGCTATTCTGTAACAATTAAAAAAGTTTAGAGTGTACATACATAATCTGTTCATAATGTGATTAATTAATGTTTCGAAAAACTCTGTTATACTGGTTTGCTTCAAAAAATTGCTGCTGCTCAGACTGTCAATAACTTTTTCAAGAGAAAAAAGTTTTTTTCTCTCTGCAACTTGAATTGTCGAGTGTTGGACGCAAGTTCAAAAGGTGTTTTTATTATATTTTTCGTTCGAATTACGAGTGTATAAAAATTATTGATTTAGTTCGAAATAACAAGAGATTTTGTAGGGACTCAAGATAATTTGAATTATAGAGAGGTTCAATTATCGCAGGTGGAATTAACGAGAGTCGACTGTATTTATAAATTTTAAGAAGTTGAACAATGTTTGAGCAGTTTACAGGGCATTTATCAGGTGGAATGTGAAAATTATTAGTTTCATTCCAACATTTTTAAATGTGACAAATATTTTTTTCTTAGAATGGTGTTATAAAACAACTTACTGATCGGGATTATCTCCAATTGGATTATATAAATCCTTCAGAGAATTTGGTGCACATGAATCTCCAAAGTATTCCACTGCTGACTTAACATGATTATTACAGTCAGTTATCTTGAGTCCACCAGATTTGATAAGCTGAAAATCAAGACTACCATTTATACAAATGTTGTTTATTAATATGATTTTTGAAAGACTGAAAAATTGAAACATGTTATTTTATCTCTCTTACCACATGTATTGGCATGACCCATCCAGCAAGTGAGCCAACCCCTGGGAAACAGGCCTTTACCCCTCGTAGTGCATACAAACCACTTCCAGGTTGGACTTGTGGCAAGCTGCCCTTTTTGACAACTGCCACTGCATATTGATAGGGTTCTCCACCACCATAAACCTACAATAAAAATGAGTCCCTTCAGCAATTGTTTACTTCTGTTTATATATTCTATGCAAGCATTTGGTGCAATGTCTTTCTGTGCTGTTATTATTTATAAACATTTGTATGTGCAACATCTGAAATGTGAATGCTGAATAAGGAAAAACAATTCTTTTTATTTAACTGAAACTTAATACTTATGCCTTATTGATTGATGAATAAAGACCAAGTCATATACCAAGATGAATAAGACAATATTACTATAAAAATGTCTGTTGTTTATTAGAGTTTTTTAATATAACTATGTAAACAAACCTCTTGAAGTAAAGGAACAAGTGAGTGATATCTTCCAGCAACATATACTTCACCAGCATCAAGAGCTAATAATGAAGCATCACCTTGATCAACCCATGTCATACATTCTTCTGCATCAAATGCCTATTAAATAATTAGATATGTAAAATTATAAATGTCAAACAGATTTCATAGCCACTGCTCAAACAGAACAGCTATTTCAGAAAAAATGTACTATACTTTTTTGTGTTATAACTCAAAATTAATATTAATATACAAAACAAGCCACTTTACTTTAAGCAGATTATAAGTAACAATTTATTGACATGTATTACAAATAAGTTGTACTTACTCTTTTACATTGTATTTCAATGAAGTCGTCTCCAAAAAGTCCTTTATCCTGTAGCACAGTATTAGATAGCTTTTCGCACTTCTTCTGTTCGGGTATAGATGTAGTGCACCAGGTTACTTTGTCTTTGCCTTCAATTTTTAGTTCTCCATGAATACCATTGCCAATGCTCTCGCTACCGTAGTAGCTCCCTTGAACGAAAACTGAAAAAAATAAAAATGTATGTTAACAAAACAATAAAAACACCGAATCTATTGTAAGATGTATTAAAGTTTGTGTACCTAGTGAACAAATTAATAAAAGTAATTCCAGCATTTTTTCTCAAATTATCATATTCTTCTTTTTAAAAGTATAACTTTAATTCAATTTATTGGACACACCCGAAATGAACGGTGATCCACTAAACCAAACCGAAAACAACCAGGCTTCACAGACTAGGAAGTAACAACTAGTAGGAAGCACCTATCCTGCGCTATGCACAGAATAGTAATGCCTAGTGTCCTGCCTAAATTCACAAAAAAAATAAGGATAAAAGATATCTAAAAAAAGCTTTATTTCATTTCTTCCATAGTGAAATTTATCATCCAATAATAATTATTTTTATGGGTACTGCAAATATAAAGACCTTTTCGAAAATTCACCTGTCTACATTTCAATTGACAAGGTCGACATATTTATCAGTTTTAAAAAAATTGAACCTTCTAACATTAAATGTATTCTTCATAATTTTTCTCCACCCGTAATATCTTCTCTAGCTATTTTATTAGGTTTAATAAGATTAAATTTTAAAATTGTTTTTAATCTTTAGGATACTGGATATCAGTAAATTAGTAGTATAATAAAATAAATACAATTCTTATCACGGAGTGGATTGTTAAATTTGCAGTGAACAGTAAATTAAGTCTTAAATCTTAAATTACGCCATGTTTATTAGATGTTTTTGTTAGAAATTGTGTAGATTGCTTTGAATAGATTCATTCTTAAAAAACCGCGAATAGCACAGACTACAATAATATTTTCTTGTATAAGGTATGAATAGTGATACAAAAGTCTGTGGAGTGTAGTTCTGAATTCTGACTTTTAGCTAGTCCTTGAACTAATTGTTTTCGAGAAAAATAGTAAGAAAATTTTAAACATAAAGTAGTTAAACCTACCTCACGTATTTTAGTTTTTTTTTCGTTAGTATATATAGATAGTTTTCGATAAGTATTTTTTATCTATTTACATCTTATAATAAATATCTTGTACTTTTCAGAAAAAAATACAAAATCACATAAAAATATGGTTGTGTTTACATGTGGTCACTGCGGAGAATCGGTGCAGAAACCTAAGGTTGAAAAGCATTATCTTACAAAATGCAGGAACAGAAATCCAAATTTATCTTGCATGGATTGTTTTAAAGATTTTCTGTAAGTATATTTTTAGGAATTGCAGTTTTATGGTATGGTAAATTTCAATCACATCTTCATCACAACATCTTTGAAATTATTTATTTTGAGTAGCAGTAGTGGAGAGAGAGAGTTAACCTATGCAAATATTATACTATATATAAGGCAATGAAGATATTAAGATAAAAATGGAAATTTTTTGTTTTGCTAAATGGTAGGAAAATCAATAGTTAAAAATAAAAAAATGTTTTTGGAATATTTTATGGCCTAGTATTTGATCATTACAAAAAAAAAAAACATGCAAGTTTAACTGGAATAGCCAAAAATCATCAGTAAACTGTAACTAATGTAATTTTATTACAATCAAGTATGATGAGGAGAATCAAGGATGATTAAAACTTTTTTATTGTATGTTTTTATTTTATGTTTTTACCTGTGTTTTTTGTTTTTTCTTAATAGTATTATATGATTTTTAGCAAGTATATTTTTTATTATATTTATGTAGAAAATGCAGCTTATGTTTTTAATTTTGCAGAGGGAATGACTATGAAGCACACATCAAATGTATCACTGAAGAACAACGTTATTCAGCAAAAGGATTTCAAGCTAAAGAAAAAAAGGGTGAGAAGAAACAAAATGCTTGGGTGGAAATGTTGCAGTCTGTCCTAGATGAACAGAAAAATGCATCTAAAAATGTTTTAAGAATCATTGAAACAATCAGTAAGCATAATAACACACCTAGAAAGAAGCCAAAATTCATTAACTTTGTCAAAAATGTTTGTGGTGCTAAAACAAATCTAAAAGACATTGATGCAGCATGGGATTTGATTTCAGTAAAGCTTACTGTATTAACTAATAAACAACAGAATGGAAATCAGAATAAAGAAGAAAATGCAAATTCAGAAACAAAAGAAACTAATTCTGATGTGAATGGTATTACTAATCATGATGAAATAAGTATGTCTAAAGTACACAATAATGATGAAGAACCTGAAGCAGCTGATAACAGCCAGCCTAAAGAAGAAATTAAACTATCCAAGAAACAGAAGAAGGAAGAGAAGAAGCGTAAGAAATATGAAGCTGAATTATTGAGTGCTGAAACGCCATGTACTGAAGTTATAGAAGCTGAAACCAAGAAAAAAGGAAAGAAGGGTAAAAATAAAGAAAATATTAATGATGATATAACAAATGAAGATAAAAACAAGAAGAAACGTAAAAGGCAAGACACAATACCTACAATTGAAGTAGTTGAAAATGGTGTTGTTAACAAAGAAAGTAAGAAAAAATTAAAAACGGATGAAGAGGAAGAGGAAAATATTTGCCTACATGATCAGAATGTAGCCAAAAGTGAGGAAATTGATGAGAAAAAAGACAAATTCAACTGGCATGAAGTTATTATGTCAGTGCTAAAAAAGAAAGACAATGAAATGCAATTTAAACGTCTTCAAAAGAAGGTGCTTGGAGAGTATTCTGAATTTTTTGGATGTGAGGTTGATGATAGAATTGCTGATAAATTCATTAAGAAGTTGAAGAGTGCACCAAATGTTAGAGTTGACAAAAATAGAGTAACATTAATTGAAGAGTAAAAAATAACCTCATACAATATTATATCCTCTTCCAAACTTGACAGAAATAAGTCTATGTTGAATAGAGACTCAATTTAATATTCCATCTATCTTCTTCCAATGCTGCCACCTTTTGAATCTTGTATCATTCAGAATGAAATAGTAACATGAATATGCAAGTGGAACTTTTGGTCATAGATATAATTCCTTTAATATATATGTATGTGGTTCATATACTGTAATTTTTATTATTAAAATTGAATATATATGTCTTTACTAAATAATTTTTGGAGTTTTTTTTATTTCTGATTAGAATTATGTTATATACTATATAAAACCTATTCCCAAATAGTTATTTTTAACTCCCTGTAATGTTTAATTGAGTTGATTGATTGAAAATTTCTTTAAACACAAAATGTAATTGTAGTAATATAGAGGCAGAAAATAAAACATCTTTTCTTTCTTATATATTCTAATAATCAAATTTAATATACATCATAAATCAAAATTTATGTTGTACAATCATCCACATAATTATTACGGCCGCTTGCACAGTACTCTCGATTAATAGTACCTAACAGGCATTCTCTTTATGTTTGATAGTTTTGGTTGAAAATCATATTTATTTATTGAACAAGTAGGTGGAACGTTTGAAAAAAATAATTGCCTTTTTTTAATAACGAGTCGCTTTGGCCAACGCTAGGCGCTATATTTAGGTACATTTTATATAAAAAAAGTCATAGGATAAATAGATCGTTCTATTAGCGGATTCAAAATTCTATACAATCTGAGTTAGATGACAGTGACGTGATTTTTTTTTCAAAAACAATAGTTTAGATTCCTGACAAAAAAACAATATTTTTCTTCTAAAATTGTGCCCTTATTATTTGAATTGGAAACAACAATTTCATAGTAAGCAAATAGTTCTCTGAAAACACATTTAAACCGTTAGAATTGAAATCCGTTAAAATTTTAACGGGCACGATGTAGTATTTTGAAGTTAAAATATATGGAATGCGGGACCTAGGTATCTATGTATTACTTTAAATATATAATATTGTGTATAAATAAATAATTTTATGTAAATTGGACTAATATTTAAGTAAAAGTATTTGGATTATTATAGTATGTTTTTTCAGTAACTGTTAGTCATAGTCCTCAGCTTTCAAGAATAGCAATCATTGACATTTAGGGGATAGGTCACCTATAAAGAAAAGGTACCGTTTCGGCGTGGTGGATCATTTATCATTTTTATGCCCAAAGTAAGATTAATGTATTTTCAGAAATCGGAATAATACAGAATATTTGTACAAAATTGTAACATAAAACTATTAGATATCGTGCTGTTTGTAACGCCCTGGTTTCTTCAATGTGGTTTTAAAGCCCTGGTAGCATTTTCAGTTTGAATCCGGCAAACATTTTGGTAATTGCTTAAGAAAAAGGGTGTTTGCTACAGAAAACTTATTTGAAACAAAAATTCTAATTAAATTTATAACGAAAACTAAAAACTCTGTTAACGTCAATTGTAGACATTGTTTAATATACCATATAAGATTATTATTATTATTATTTTACCTTATTATTCAGATACTAGTAAGGTTATGGTTATATAATATGGTTAATAAGGTTTTTATGACTTTATTATTAAGACTTATATTATTTGCAGCAGATTTCAAGCATTCATCCTCAACGTTCTCGAGTTGTTGAGCTATATCCCATATTTGTATTATAAAAAAATAGTGTATAAAGTATATTTTCTAGACGGACTAATATTTTTGCTACAAAGATGTAGTTTATGAATCAGCTAATGTCGTCATACTTATCACTTTATGGCTGCAACAGCAAACATTGTAGCTTTATCGTTTAAAAATAAGCTGATATTAGCGTATGTAACACTACAAAGTAGTTTATATGTGGTTTTGCATCGAGGATTATATTTTATAGTAAATAAATATAATAAGCGGTAGTATTAATAACAGTAAGCCACCATCGTAGATGTCTGCTACAGTCTTCGTAAAATACACACGAATGCATATTTTATACAAATTTATTCATAGATGTTTTTGCTAAATGTAATGTATAATTATACTAAAACATGTGTAATGCCTAGAAAAGGTAAATATTATCACCTATAAAGAATGGTGCCGGAATATAATAAAACTATATTCCGGCACCACTGACAGGACCATTATTAGTTAATATTTATGAATTTATTAGGCGTACATCTAATGTGAGTCCATAATTAGAATCTGATCTTTTGAATTATATCTTTAAACTACCAAGCGGCACAATCAGAGTAGTATCTCAGATCAAAAGCTCCATACATCTCCTTCAACTTTGCACTTAACAAGAAACAGACAACACAATACACAAACACATAATATTAGTAGTTTTTACATATTTCTATTATAGGTATACGGCAGAACGCGTAATAACCATAGTGCTTAAGCATTGAGTAAAAAGGTAAGGCACTTAAATCTCAACGGCTTAAGCTCTCACGTTGATTCTGCGATCCTTCTTATCTTTCAACGTCAACATCTCGTATGCTTAATCCGATTACACGTTTAAGTGTACGGATTACAGGCCTACTTGTAGTATCAATGTATGTATATGCACAAGTTTTCACTGAACGTGCAAATCTCTTTATTCTCATTCTGAGCATTCTGATTCGGCTGCGAATAGATAATAGGACTATAACGTTTTGAAAATGGAACGTAGTTTCTGGACGTATTCGTAAGGGGTTTCAAACCAAACAAAGGTTCAATAAGGTTGCGAGGTTTATTTATAATATATTCAACTTTCCATGACTATTATTAGTTATTGTATTTCATACGAATAATTAAAAAGATATACGAAGACTGTGGTGTTTTTGTGTGTTTGATTAATTAGTAGCTACTGAATTTTTTATGGTTTGCCACTATAACAAATTATACGAAAAAAACAATGAAAGTAATAGTAAGATAAAGTGGGCTCACATACAACAAAGTAGTCATGCACGAATACAACTCGCACTTGCCCGGTTTTTGATTTTACTGAATCGTAGGATAACCTTACCAAGCTAGGATTAATTTCCAAAACATTTTTTAATATGACTTTCGGGTATTAAGTTATGTAATATCTTGACATTACACGGAGAAGATAAATGGTTTATCAAAATAGCTTAGGGACGCAGCAATAAAATCCAACCCCTAGTAATACTTCGTTGTAGTAATAGGTAATATTCCTGGCACATAATTTGCCGTCTGCGCTTGATGTAAATCGACGTTATGGCAGGCTAGCACTTTCATAACAAAAATACATAATTCTGTTCATTTGTATATATTTTTTAAGTTAATAGTAAAACATTTGTGAAGTAAATTTTCATTATGAGATCTTTTTGTTTTGGTTATAATATCATTCACTTGTAAACTGGGGACTTCGCTAGTTTACAGAAAGAGGTGAGTTTATCTGAGGAGTTTTATGGTGATATATAAACGTTTTGGATGAATTTTAGATGAGCCACTATGAATAAGTGGTCTTGGGGAGCAGATGTGGCCTCTGTGTGATGATAATGGAGATAGGATGACGTCAAATTTTGAGATTATTTTTATTAATTTTCTGGGCTTAGCCATTACCTGCCTTATCACTCACTTTTGGCTTGACGTTGATTTATGAGACAACTTATATATTGTAAGAAATTTTATTTCCTTCCTATTTTCCTCCAGAGTGGAAGACAAATTAATAAAAACAATTCACATACGTGAAACTTCTTGTGAACACACGGCCAAAGATTTTAGGTTTGATTTTTGAGGAAACGATAACAATAATAGTAAATATGGATCTTACTTTAAAAAATGTCGACTCTTAAACAGAGTATCTTTATAATAATTATCTGCATAAAAGAAATAAGTATTCAATTTATTTTCACTCGAAGGGACCACAAAAAATTTGTCGCGAATTTTTCGAACTCCATCATTAAAATAACTTCGCACCCTTCTAAGTAAATAAAAAAAGTTTTGTAAATAGCTCTTTTAATGCCGTTTTGAATAGATGGCAGTTAAGGGCACTTCACACCAGCTAAGTATGCCTTAGGCTACGTCCTACTTCTGTCTCGCTTTGTCTATCCGCCCGTATGACAACACATTATAATAATGAGTTTAGCTTTTGCTAGGTAATTGTGGTAGGTCAAGTTTTATACTTTTTTAAATAAAGAAAGTCGTGGAGTATTTGGTGATTGTTGCACTTGTTGTTACGTACATACTTTAGTTGTATATTAATTTTTATAATAATAATTTTTGTATATAAATAGTATAAATAACCTAAATTATGCAATGTAAATAATAATTTCATAGCCGAAAAAGATACATGCCCGCAACACCGTACCCATACCCATGAGATGGTTTCTTTTATTCCGCGTTACAATTTTGAGATCAGGATACTTACAATTTTTTTTACCAAAGTGATATTAGAATGTATGTGTAATTAGCATTTATTTTGAGTATTAGGTATCATGTCATATTTTTAAAATTGGACTTAATGAAATTAAAAAATATTACTAGTATATACTACTATATTTAATACTAATAATATATTGTAAAAAAATGTAATTAATGTTGGTCACTAACGCAACGCTCTGTATATTTGAATTTGTATATTGTCTTCAGCGAGGAAAGTTTAGGTATTGGAGACCGGAAGGTGATGTAAGCTTTTTTTTTTATAAAGATGGAGTTAATATTGCCCAAAATTAAGGAACTCTATTGACTATTGATGATAAACACACTCAAGATCAGGTGGGGTATTTATTAAGTCTCTGAAGTCTAAAAGCTTTTTGCTAAAGTGAAAAGAGTGCTATTCCATCGTCACTTTTATTTTCCAGCGAGAGATTCTAGAACGTTAATCTATATCTACTTCCAGACCACGGGGCAAAACTTTTTTATTAAATTTGTGATATAATTTCGTTAAAACATAAGATAGATTAAATCAGTAATTTCAAAAATAGTTCATTCGCAATGACCCTTTCGCACAGCCTTTGATAATATTTACGATGTTCCAACTAGGTGTTAATTGCGTAATATTACACGTAACATATGAGAAATTGAACATATATTAGATTTATTTAATGTCTGTTCATTCTGTAAATTACTCAGTCCATAATTATTTGCGCAAAACAAAATACAAAATCCTAACACGATCAGCGAGTTTGCTTGTCTTTTCGAAGTCCTTTACAAACTATTTATGAATGCTTTATAATTGTAATAAGTAAACAGTAATTGCAATTATACGGATGAAATAAGAATAAAAAATGTGTCATAGAAAGATATTTCGAAAATAAAGTCTTTTTAATATTTACAATAAATATATTTTTAATTTTACATTATATGTTTTATTTCAATACATGCAGATATTCTAAAAATTCATCCAGATTTATATGAAAGGCTTCAAAATGTTATAAACGGAAACGGTACATTGTAATCTCTTGACCCTCTAACGAGAGGCTACTTATGTTCTCTGTCGGATTTTGGTCGACATTTTCACCAAGTTTCTAGTTACGGCTTTGTGTCATTACTTGAGCCTTATAGTATCTTGAGACTTCGATGTTAATCTTGAAGGTTTAATTATGATTGTTCCTACTGAATTACGCAAATTAAAGTTCCATGGGTAGTCTATATTGTTAATAGGAAGTCGGCAATTGATCATGTCGTGAAAATTACTTTTTACATATAATTTCTTTGGAATTTATTCTTTCTTAAAGTTTTATTCAAGTGGGTTATTATCTAGTCGAGTTGTAAGGTCATATCAACCAATATTTAGAGAATAGGAGATCATTGAAGCGTCAAGAAAAAAGCGTCACAAAACTTAAGTGATGTTCAATATTTAGAATGTTATAATGGTATACGATATGCAACATGTTAATTTTAAATCTATTATTTAGATGAATTCATTACTTAATAAAATCAACTTTTCAATATACAATTTCAATAAAAATAGCTGAACTGAAAATGAGGTCTCTTGAAGCCTATCTGTAGGTATGGTTTTAGTATTACCTTATCCCAACTTCCAATTAATCGACACTATGCCGTATTCTCCTGATAATACCGCAAATTGTTTAACACCCGATTGTAATAGATTCTGTAGAGTTACGTAGATAAACGGGATTAACTTTAAATAAAATAAAAGAAAGCGTAGCCAAACGGCGTAGCCGTACGGCCTTCGGATGTAGGCGAATTTGCCTACATCCGTTAAGTCGTAGCGAACGACAAAAGTTTGTAGAATACTACACAAAATGGTACTCTGCGCGATCAGTAGTTGAAATAAATGTATGAAACGTTTACATTTTTAAATCTATATAGGAGTATAAAGTTTACACAAAAAAATACAGTGGTTCATATACCTTTATTTACATTGATGTTGTTTTATACACGTATTCCAATATTCGCTGGAGTATTGTCAATATATTCATATATCTTCAAATATAAAAATGATTTTGCCGTTCTGGAATACCAGATCGTCACTCACACTTAAAAAAAAAGAATAAGAAGACAAAAAATACGATTCCTTTATATATCAATAAAACGTTCTTGAATCGTTTAAATATCCCTTGTGAATTTAATCCAAATTAAAAAAATAATAATTTCAAACTTAGACGTCGTTAAAAACGCGTTTTCCCAAGCCGAAACATAAAACTTAAACAAACTTCACTTTCATTAAGAAGTTCTTAATTAAAAGGTAACACCGAGAACCACTTATTAACATCCAATCACATTTTGTGCTACAAAAACTTTCAAGGGTACTCATAATTGTTTTCACTAAAAGTAATTTATAATGAGGAACGCGATAATTTCTAATGGGTTCTTTTCAAAACATTTTCACGTCATAATCTTATCTTTAAAAGTGCTTAAATTGCACGGATTAATAATTAACAACTGTATCGATCTATGTATATCTTACTCTAGCCTTTATTAAAACAAAAGGATATTGTACGTTCATAGTATTACATACACTATGAAGTATACACAAATACAGTCAGTGGATTTATTAAAAATAAACCATATATTTTCATAAACCGGTGCCAACAGCAGCGCTCCATTTCAATTTAGAATAATTTAATTAAAGCGAAAAATGTAGACAGTGTAACTACATTCACTGGACTAGTGCTTTGGGAATACCTAATCCGTTTAAAACCTTTCAGTAAAAAGTCAATTTGTGGTTCGTTTATTATCGTTTTTTGAACTATTATTTAGAAAGGTTTAAGTGATTTTTACCATGGTGTAATGTTAGAGTAACCCGTGCAGTAAATTTTTGAAAATGTCTTTCACAGGTTTATTCTTTTATTATATTTATTATCCAGGATTGCAAAGTAAATGGATAGCTGCTTTTATAAATTTATATACTGAATTAATCGACTTGGTTTATATTTAATAACTTTAAACCGCAGAATAACCGTGTAACGAGACTTTTTTGATAGAATTTTAATTTAGATATTGCCTACCTTAGAAGTAAACAGTAACTCCATTAATTAGCCACGAACATCATGACATAATTTGTTGCTGGAAATTACTCCCATTAAATATTAACTGGTAAATGTAGCTTGTTACCAAATTCGTTCCTTCAGGCTTTTCGTTCCTCCAAACTAGCTTGAAACAAGAAACAAGGCTTTAGCGCCATGTTTTGTATACGAATACACGGAATTCGTTAATTGCGTTAAATTTTATCAGTGAGTATTTTATTTGTATTTGTATTCTATCTATTTTTAAATGTATTTAAAGTACACATAAAAAAAGTGTCAGGCCTCCATTATAGACTTTAAGTAGTGTTAATGGACACTATTCTTATATTATATATTCTTTAGCAATTTCAGTTAGATGTTAATTACTCATTAGTCTTTCTCTAGGCTAAATCGTATAATCTCTTTTTTATGTCTCAAATGATTTGTCTCTGTTAAGGCAATAGGGTTACTATTAAAAAAAATGTATTATGTAAATTTCGTTTACTGTTTTACACATATAGACACATCAAATAGCTGTGAATAGAAAATACAAAATATAGATATAAAACGTTTAAAATATCTTTCATTGCCGTATACTTAATCAGGATTGCTGGATCCGCTAATAATTTCACAAGATGCATAGATCCATAGAAATTATTATAAATGAAACCTGGTTTAATATTATCATTAACATAGCGTAGACTGAATAAGACGAAAAATTAGAAGAGTATAATTAGACAAAAGTAGATATAATCTATATATATACAAGTGGTTTGAGTATTTGAAAATAGAATCTGAGTTATATCACCCTCGATTTCAAAAAATAAGTCAATATTTTTCATGTTTTGTTTATAAAACTTACATCTTAAAATCTTTCTGCCAGAAAGATTTTTATATTTTATATTCTAATAAAAACTTTTTACATATTTTGTGTAGATTTTTTTGCAAGAGGGTAGTACAGCTAGTTTTTAAGCGTAAGGAGGTATACTACTATAATTTGTAATGTACAATTACAACTCTTGATGGCGCCACTAATTGAATTTGTTTAACTATAATTTTTTATGTCTTTAAAGTTTCATATTAAGTTGAAACAAAATTGATAAATTTGTAATTCTTACAAATTCAAGTTCCAATGATGAAAGGATGTAAGACATCTTTTTACTTTAATCCACTTCAAATAAGTTAAATAAAATTTAAAAAATCAGGAAAGTAAAATATGATAAAAAATATGTAATGCTTAGTAAAAAAATGTAAGGGTTAACTCAAAATAAATGGACTGAAAAGCGGAATTTTTTTAAACCAATAAGTTGGGAAAGTCCCGGAAAATTCCAGCAGCCTCAGTGAAACCGCAAAATATGAGTTCTTGTGGTACGTCGCTACATTTGTGATTTATATGAGACTTTCCTTATTGCTAAGATTTTTATTAAAACGGATATTCCGGCAAGTAAGTATTCAGGCGTTAAATCAAGACGTATATTAAAAATGTTTACGTATAATGAAAATAAATAAAGAAAAGAGCATATCTTCACCTGAAAGGCAATGCACCTTGTGAGTGTCCTTGGGCGACGGTATTATCTAATTTAGATGAGCATCTTATCTCTGCATCCTTTTTTATAAAACAAAATAAAGTATCAAACATTGAAAAATCTGACCCTTCTTTATCTATCTAATAAATAACTCGCATATATCTCCTCCAAAAATACTAAATTGAAATACCAATTTACCTACGTAGTTCTACATACCTCTATTTTTTTAATCTGGTTAGTTAAAAGATATGTGTGTGTGACCTGACCTAGATAGACTAAGTCCTAAAATGCCATTGAATTTCAATTCATATATGTAAAATGCTTTTTGTCGAACAATCTTTGCACCGCATTTTTTCATTTACTTTGATATGTAGTTGCATCGTATTATTGTAAAGAAAGTAGAAAAGTGGTTGTTTGAATAAGTTAAAATTAAACAGTTTAGCTAGTCAACCGACCCAAATCAATCTTATATAAACAAAGCAGGGATAAACGTGATGGTTGGTTGTTTGGAGAAATAATATATGGAATCATGGTTAAAATAAAGGCACTTTATAGTATACATTAAAATTAGGCTCTATGTACTCGGAGTGGGTTACTATTTATTAAAGATATAAATTAGGCAATGTTAAAACTTAGTCGTAATCATAACACAAAATATTTCCATACATATTACTCATGAATTCTGCGTTTTACACATACACATAATAATTGTGCGGGGAGCAATTTACACGCGTACAAGACTGTCACATTTGAAAAATGATGGCCCCTTTGCTTACGAAAACCGATACAAAGTGACCCTTGGAAATTAGAATTTATGTATTTTATTCATAACCCGACATATTTCAAATAAACCGCAAAAGCCTGCGGGTTATACATTAAGGGAATTTGTCAACGCCCACCTTTAATAACGCCATTCGGCTAATGGAAGACCTGGGGTTTTATCTTTTAAATAATCGTCATACGATACATAGACGTTGTGGACCGATCGTAGAAGTTATCAAATGATTGACCACATAAAGAAAAGTCGCTTGCATATAATCTATAATATAAAGGAAAGTCATGTTAGTTACACTATTTATAACTCAAGAACGACTGAACCGATTTGGCTGAAAATTGGTAGAGAAGTAGCTGGGAGAAGGATAGGATTTATCCCGTTCCTATCGTTCCTATGTGAAGTGATATAAAACGTGGTATAAAAAACGCAATTGAATGACGACATCTGATGACTTGATTGTTGTAAGTCGTAAGATTCAATAGATGGCGCTATGTCAAACGTTTCATATAAGCTATAAACAATTTAATGGCATAACCACCACATTGCTGAGGCTAAAGTATAGGTCAAATTTCGTCGAAGGCGATGTCGTCGGCGTACAGCGCGAGAGAGCTGCCCGCCCAACAGGCACATGGTCGTGTAAATGGTATACAGCTCCTGAGAGCAGGTCCAAGGATCGCGTTGTATAGACGCATGAGCGTCACCACCGCACGATGGGGCAGATGAGCTGCGTTTGCGATGCCGTCGGGGCCTGGAGTTTTCCTCAGCGGGAGTCGTGAGGCTGCCTTGGCGACTGCTGAGGGTGAGAAGAACAGCACCTGTTCGTCATCCGGCGGAGGGGCGGCGAGCTGCTCGGCAACGGTGGTCTCGACCTCGAATGCTGCGGGCGACCCGAATACGCACACCAATGTTGCCGATTAGCCCCGATATGCTGTTTTGCGCCGATAAATCTAATACAGTTAAATTATTCCTGCTTTTAAATTATTTCGATTTTTAATTATTTGTGCTTCGTTGTTCATATCTCTAATTAAACTAGAGACATGTTAGCTAAAGACAGGTTAACCAAAAATATTGTGCACCGATTAGTGATAAATTAAATTGAAATTTAAAGTATTTATAATTTAAATCTTCTAGCAATGTTTATTGTTAGAAGATTGTAATCTATCCACCCTACCTACCTCACTTATAACTTTAAGTGTTACATGTTAACAAAAACCTTTGTTAATATACTCATTTGTTACAAACGTGAATAAAGATAAATTTATTTATTTTGTATTGATTTTTGCTTTATATCGACAGTACGAAAATTTTGATTAATTGCGTTGAAAGTCCTTCCCATTCAAATCTTCCACCAGTAAATTTATACTAACTTAAAGGATAACAGTAGTACAAATCAGTCATGAAGGTCGCCATGTTTTTTTACAAATGTAAATGTGGTGTCCATGTCTGATGTTCCACTATCGTTCCCTTTAAATAGTTTACAACAATGTAGTATGACAAAAACATTACCCACAGCAACGCGTGGCCCAGGTTAGCTAGTTGTTTAATATATGTATTGCAGTGTATAAAGTTAAGCACTTTAAACCAAAAACATGCAAAACTATATTTAATGTTATTTCAAATATAGTTTTTATTAACAGTTCCTTTATTTTCGTGCTTTTCTTTAGACGTTTCTATGCAAACTCTGTGGCACAGACGCGATAACAAACAATCTCACCTCAGCTGATAAAGCGCTCATGTAATATGTGGCTAATGCAAAGTGATTGACTAAGAGACTAGAGAGAGAGCACTTATCCAGAATTGGTGTTCAAAGGAGTGATAATGGGGAAATTAGAAAATTGAAGGCAATTTCCACGACGTGGATGGAGACATAAATCTAATCTAGTAAATCTGTTCGCATTCCCAACCGTGTGTGCCATTCAATTTATTTACGTGAATATTTAAATAAAGAGTCTAATTTTATGCCACGTCCCATTTTTACCAATTCACATCCTTTTACATATTGCACCTGATTTAATGAAAATTGTACATTAAACTACATGGCTGTAAATGATGTGCACTAGGATGGAAAATAAATAAGATTTTATATTTTTATATTTTTATACTAAGCACAAAGGTGTGTTCACCTTTTTGTGTAATTGGGGTTTATGTTGGTTGCTGTGGCTTCAAATAACATAAATTCGTAAACTATGTATTAGTTATAATGTAAATATATAAATTTGAAACTGAAATTAAAACTTTTATGCGACTTCACCTTAAGAAAGATTTATTTCATACTCTGCGACAGCTGCTTCTGGTATTGAAAATTGACCGGAAAAATTATTCTTAATTTTTGAGAACAGAAAATAGCAGCAAGGTGCCAGGATGTCTTTTTTTGTTGTCGGTTTGGTTGTCGGGTTGGGTTTAAAAAGTCGTTTGTCTGTGTGGCCAAGTGGGAATAAGGTGGTGTAATATACAGTTTTTACAGTTACTTTTACGGAGGTCGTCAATATTTTCCAGGAAACAAACAGTCGTGTACCAGTCACTATTTCCGATGCGATTTAATACTAGTCTAATACAGAAGACCCGTTTTTATTTAAAAAAATTAGCAATCATCCACTTTGCTTGATTTCAGCTCAATTTAAAAGACCCATGCGCTCGATTGCTCCTTTGTTTTGGGATCGTAGCAATAAATCCAACCAGCTGATCCCAAACTAAATTTGACCACCTTCGTTGAATCTAGTAGGCATTGTACTAAAACGTTAACGTTTCAAATAAATAAATGCGGACGACAATTGATAAAATCGTCACCGAGATTGGCACGACAGCGCTTGATTTCTGCAAACCAGCTTTAAATATTCGTCGTTATGTCGTCGTTTAAAATCAAAGAAAATTAAAGTAAGAGAATTTTCCCGACTCAAATCCATGTTCTTGTATACGCAATTTTTATAATGGCGCCAAAATGTATAAACAACTGACAGTCAGATGAAACGAACTACATTCTAAAACCAAATAGTTGAATTTACAAATCTTGATATTACTTTTTAACTATAATAATAACTAGTATATTACTTTCTAAATAAATATAATAATTTATGTTAGTGGCTAACTTCGGAAACATTTAGGTGTGGGCTATGCACAAATTACCTTTAGCGTCTACATAAAGGGAAAACTATCAAAACTTTGAAAATCGAATACCTGGAATACTTCCTATGTACCTCCATATCATAACTAATATAAAAAAGAAAACTCGTCAAAAGATAGTTTCACTTTAAGTTATATATTCTTAAGTATATATTAACTGATTTTAATACAGTTAAACACATTATATTGACGTGTTGTGTTAAGAATTTATGCTTTGTAATTAATCACCTGTAATCATATAATTTTATACGTTTATTCAATAATACTGTTAATATTACATCAATGTAAAATATATTTTAAGCACAGTAATTAATGTTTGGAGTATCAACTTTGAACAGCACTCGTGGAGAAAAATGCTCGTTAAGAGCTTCGTGTAAGAAAGAAAGTCATTATGTTAATAGCTTTATTTTTAGACATACTTGAAATTATAACCTCTTTTATAATTTATTAGTAGCCAATTCTGCGTACTTCAAATTTCAGAATCCTTATTTGTATATTTTTTATTAATGCTGGCCAGCTCTAAATGGGTAAAATAAAAAGTCAGATCAGAAACATCTCATTACTGTTTTTAATTTAATTAATATTCTTGATATATACAGTGAAAGTTACTTATTTTCGTTAATGGATTATTTACTTGTTCTAATATTGTAAACTACTTAAATAAATTTTATTTGTTGTCACATTACTAACAAAATCAGATTTCTAATTTTGAACGGTTACTGAATACCAAAAAAAGTCGGTTTCTAATTTTGAAAGGTTCTAATCCTTTTAATCAACTTTAGACTTACCATGCGTGACATTCTGCAGCCGTAATTTTTGTAAATTAATTTAAACTTTTTTAACAAAGGTCATATGTGACGTTAGCGTTTCGTTTGACGAGCTTATAAATTGTTTTGACAGATTGTAATAAAAACTCGTTAAAATTCGTTAAAAATGAATGTGAATTGATTTTTTTGTACAAAAAAATATACTGTGGATTCGGAACATTAATATGAAGGTGTACTTCCAATATGCTTTGTTATATTATTTATATTATTGTTGTTTATATTTGTTTGATATTGTATAGTTTCATAAATCTTGGCAATATAAAACATACAAACTCATAAATTGATTAGGTTGTTAGAAAAATAATGTTTTAATTACCAGAGAACCAAAGTTAAACAGAAATGTTACATATGCAATTAATCTAATATAAAATTACATATTTCTACTATTTTAAGTAACTTAATACGCGATTAATAATTTTTATGACTTATTTCAAGTATTTAGAGAGTTTGAAGTTGTTAGAGCATAAAACGATTGAGGTAACGTATATAAAAGGTTATAGTGATGTTTTATTTCGAAAATCGAACACTAAGCAATTTAGTGTATCTAAATATTAAAATAAATCACTTCACTAATAGGTGTTCAAAACGATTCCGAGAATACAGGGCAGATAAAATCAAAGGGGTCATAGAAGGGGCTGGGCTGGTCTAATGCTATGGCCCCCGCAATGCAGACAATAGTGCAACTGTATGGTGCAAGTTACTGGATATTGGAATTGGCTATTTAGTTCCTGCGTCTTTCGAAATTCTTACAAATGATATGTATGAAAAGTGTGCTGTATTATGCAAATGTGACGTGTGACAAGGACGGTGTGAGGGGTACCTAAATAAAAGTGTGTCGTAATTTATAGATGGCTCCCAATCATAAATACTGCTCTCTATGAATCTGTACGTAAGCTCGCTCGAGCTTAACACTTGTTTACAGATCGAAGGTAACTTTGATTACAGTATGCCGTGAACGTATACTTGTAATTTCTTCGCTATTATAAAATTACATAATATTTGATGCAGTACCTTAGTATCCGGGTATAGTGGATTTGTATAAAGCGATAAGACCTGATCCTTAGGACTATCTACCTAGATTTGAATATAAAGACAATCCTACGGTGTGTAAAATATAATATATATAATAATTAGAAATTGAAAGCAATATTTTTTTATTCAAAGGACGGTATGTTATACGATCAGGATGTACAATAATTTTATAGTCGAAAACATTAACAAATTTAAATATGTATATAAAGAATTATATACCTACGTATTGTTATACAACAACATTATATAATACAATACGGAGTCCGTTTATTACGAAATAATTATGCACAATGCACGTAAGAATGTAAGTTTTATTAAGTTAATTCGATGATAAAAAAACATAAATAAATCTATATTTAGATTGTAAGAGAATGTCGAGGCTGAAATCATGTTTTATAACATAAAGGTAAAGGTTGAGTGGTTTTATCAGATAACTTGACTTAGCGACCCTTGTCACTTTAATCGAAACGATATAAAGATCCCTTTGCTATTATCTTATTATATTTCGAACCATTGACGTGTTTGAATAACATAGTATGATAATATATAATATATTAATCTGTACACAATCTGTAAAAGTGAAAAATGTTATAGTTATTTTTAATATTTCTTGTGCTGCTGCAACCTTTTATTCTTCTTTTCTGCCTCCTCCCTAGCAAGTTAAGCAATCACACCGCCCACAATATTAATCAAATCTTAGGATATGCAAACGCTGAATATATTTTAAAAGAGCAATATAGTGTGTCTCGTTTTATAAATCATTGTTAGGTAAATGTTTATTCCACTTGTACGCTGTATAACATTGGTTCTCATATTCACTATTGCATTGTATAATGCTTTCATTGGTCTGACAATCTTCAGTTACAGTATTTATAGAGCAATGAATGTATTTATACATTACATACATTTATTTTAGACAGTTGCTGTATATATAAGCACTTAAGTAATATATTATTTATAATATTTTATTTATGAATCGTTTAACGCATTGCGTTACAACGATTCATAAATAATACAAGTTGTTCAATATTAATCGGTTACACACGTCTTAGTACATTAATATCCTACTCGCGGTAGGAACGTATGCTTTGCGAAGGTGTTTAGAACAAGCGGATATTACACGTCACGAGCATACAGGATGTGTTATAACAACGTAGAAAGAGGCGATCAATTGAAAAAAACCGTACAAACCTAATACGAATAATGGTTTAATTAACCAGTCAGTAATTTGAAATTGTTGTTGGTTTAAGGCTGAGTAGACAGAGAAAAGAGGCAACAATAATGTTAATTAATGTTAATATTAATTTTTATTATTATTTTTAGTCCTCAGTTCTCGCATCTGGACAAATTCAGTGACTTTGCATGGAACTATATAATGAAAACTCTAAAAATACCGTAGATTTGGCCAAAAGTCTCCTAATGTTATTAATTTAGTTTCCAAATCACAAGATTACGTGATCATCTAAATGAAGTTGTTGTTTTATTGATACAACATTTACAATTAGCTACGAGAACTCCTCTTGAATATATAAAGGGGAAGTAATAAAATTGTGGCAGCCATGTTAGTGACGCCAGACGGTAACGAAACGATATTACATGTTTGAGATGCCTTCAAGATGAGCTTACATACTTTCATATTTACAATGAGTAAAACTGAAAGTTGTTAATGTCGCTTGCCTTCAACTACTTGTATATATTTTTTAAACCTTATCAGTATTTCACTATTGAATCGAATTATATATGATATCTATTTGACTCATCGTATGCTGTTCTTAGAGGCAACATCTTGAGGATGCTGCGGTGTCGGGGCGAACTTTGTGGGTTTCTTCGCGGAGTATTGCTTGTAGATTGGTCTATTAGGGTTTTGTACTATCGACTTCCGCAAACGCCTGATTCTATTAATTAAAAAATAATAATAACGCTAAGACGATAAAGTAATTTGTATACTTAAACGTTTCTTTGTAAAACAAGTGTGACTGCATGAACTCAAAAAATAAACATAAAGTGTTTTTTTTTTATTTTAATGTATTATGAATGTTTAAAGTATTTTATCTGATGCTAAAAAGCAAAATACTTAAAACTCTTACTGAAGTTAATGAAAACATAAATGTTATATAAATGAAATTCGACCAAAAACTTTCTTATGTATGACTTAAATTTCGTAATTGAAATTCAAACCTTCTAAAGAAGTGATTCTATAAAAATCATATTTAAATTTGGCTTTACTGTTAGACAGTTTAATAGAGTTCATTTTATATTGGTTTTACAATAAATAACCCAACAAACCAAACTCATTTGGAATGCAACATAAAAAAGATCTTCGGCTCGTCCAATCACATATAATCCTCGGCAGAGCTTTCCAATTCCAAAGTTATACCTTTCAACTTTTCATTGAAATTTCATTTCTTTCTAAGTATTGAAAACGATCCCTTAGGATTTTATGTATTTGGGATAAATTGGATCAATTTTTTTGCAAGATGTCTTTAGTTGAGCCAAGGTACATTTCTACTTCTTAATCGATTTAATAAAGAAAATCTTTCCCGGCATATAATAAATTACACCCTTCCTTTTACTCTGGGTAGTTAGACCAGCTGCTAAATTTAATACCATTAATATTGATTCTGGTAAGACACAACAAATAACATACCAAATTAAAAATACCGTACACAATTTTATTTGATGATATCATCAATATTTTATAGTATGTCAAATTCGGTCAAATTTCATTACAAACTATAAAGCGCTCATAGTCTTAAATTATTTACAGATTTGTCAATCTATAGTCAGTAATATTATTCGATAAAGTTCCAACATACTCGTAGATATTTCTAAGAATATCATTTATTTATTTATAAATCTTATATGAATTGAGTTTGTCACGTCCCTTTATGTTTTGAGACTATGAAAATGAACAAGAGTACTATTATAAATTCGAAAGTGAGTTTGTCTATGTTTCAACACACTGAAGTATGTACTGAATCAATTAACTATTATTTAAATGAAATCGAATCGTATGCGTAAATTGTGGATATTTGAAGATGTTCACTCTAGATGTGGCATACCTGGGAGATATGGTACATACGGTGAAGAGTTGAAGGTGGGGGAGACATTGGCGGTGACGATTCCGTATTATAGGGGTTATATAGCGTGTTCACTACATAAGTTCTCATTATGTTCTGTACCGCAAGTAGTGTACGACTGGCAATGTGACTTTATTCTGGTATATTTAACACCCTTAAAAACAGATTCGTCTTTGTACTTTAATGCCTTGGGACCTATAAAAATGAGTCCGAAAGTTTTCTAGAAACATTTTTTATTGTTTCACTTTTTTATTTACTAATAAACTGAAATAGAGTATAAATTAAAAATGTATGTTAAATTATTATTTCATATTTTGTTTTATAGTAATATTAAAAAAACACCTTTATAATTAAATTGAAATTATATTGTAAAGGCATTATCGTTCTTAACAGAGAAATCCCTTTGGTGCGGGCTTAAAACCGATAGCAAACGGAAAATAACCGAAACCGAGGAACAGAAAGCCATATTTTTTACTTTCTGTTCAAGGTAGTATTAGCTATACTGTTAGCTTTGTGGTGTAATGTGTTATTATTACTAATAAATAAGGTTCATAGGGCTTATGTGCTTTGTAAAAGTAAAAAATATATTTCAAACAACATATAATGTGTCTGGCCAACTTATTAACTAGGAACTGTTACGAAACAAAACTTCGGCGGACATTGGTGAAACCTAGTTAGTATAAAAGGGCATGTAGCCTTTGAAGTAGATAAAGCAAAGCTAATGTATGCCATAGCAAATCTGGTCAGCGTGGAGCTAAGGCAAAGACGTTATAAAATATAATGCAATATTCATCTCATGAGAGTCAAAGTTGCTGTTTAAGAGGGTTCATGCTTATGGACGGCTCTATAAACAATTCATGAGGAGTTGTTAGCACTTATATAGGATAGGACTTGTTCGCAGAGCTTTGGAGCACCGGAAGTTCTAGCTCTTTTCTTCGTTGGTTATTAAGTATTTAGTACCTACTATTTAATTTAAATTGCATTTTTAAAAAATGTAGCATTATTGTTTCAGTACCTAATTTGTATTGAGCTACATAAACCATGGATATTCTTGGTACATAACGTATTATAAATATAAAAGTTTTGGGAAATATATATAACAACTGCGGCTCCAGTGGTCCCATGTTTCCAGTAAAAATTCACGTTTGATGTTTGGAAGGGCCCTTAATCATTATTTTATTCTGTTTTCATTTGTTTTTATAGCGGCAACAGAAATACAGTCTATGAAAACTTCAACTGTCTAATTATCACGGTGATAGTTATACAGAGAGACAGGGAAGTCTTACTTATACGGCCCAGTTTTCACCTTTTGGAAACTTTAACTCCAAAAAATTATTGCACTTTTAAGATTTAAAGCAAAACAAGTATAAAGTTAATCTTGTTTTTATCGCAGTTTTTAACATTTTCTAGTTCCGCCACTTGGCGTTAAGAAACATTTAATGTCTGAGTTCTAAAGATTAACAGGGCAGGCTTAAATAAGTTTCGAATTAAATTTAAAGAGAATCACCCTTTTTTGAATTAAAATGCTTTTAGTTGTTTTAAATAAAATAGGCTAACTGATGAATTTATTGTACTTCATTTGGCTCAATAAATTTACATTATAAAACTTGTACATTTAAATATTATATATCTCTAAAGTCTTAGTAATATCGTGTATCCGAATTATTTATAATTTTACTTTTTAAAACGAAATTTAATTTTTAAGCACCACTTGCTGGAAGATTTTCAAATAAGCCTTAATGCTAATAAATACATTTGTAAATCATATAGCGTTTTAAACTAGGTAGCAGTCATAGTAAACTCATTAACTTCAACTACATCCCTGTACAGTTTGCAGTTTGCAAGGAAAAGACATTTGCATAAACTATTGTTACACCAGCATTGGTTGAGAATGAAGTCGTTAGGAGCCTCGTCAGTGGCAGATGCAGGATAATTAGTTCTCCTTATAGTAAGACTATATCTCTTATGATTGTTATATAGCTTAAATTATTCAAATGCTAACATTAGCTGTTAATGGTCATGGGATAATTAGGATCGTATATGTGCATAACCAGTAACCTAACCGACCGTAGTCAAACTGAAAAAAAGGTATTTTCTTGTGTCTGTGATGCAACTTTGACGCTGGATTAATAGTATTATTTTATTATTTAATTATAAACTCATTTTAAATTAATTGCGAATTAGTTTTTGCTATAATTTGCATCCTAATAAATATATTGTAGAACACACAATTAATAAATTTGGAAACATACTTTCACATTATTTTTATAAAAAATCATAAATATTTGAGTTAGCTAATATCAATAATAGTATATAGTAACTATAAAGTATACTAAATAAATTATATAAACGTTGTAATATATAAAATTATTTATGTATGCCCCCAAAAACGCACAAACAATAGGTTGTGGTTTGTAATAATTTAATAGGAAATTCTTAAACCCTGCGAACTCAGTACTAAAACTTTATAAAGCTAAAAGGCTAAGAGCCTAGAAATTATAAGTTGTGTAATAATACAATACAATCTAAAGAAAATTACTAATAAATGCCATACCGTCCAATGGTAACCCACGACTGAATATCGTAACGACGCACAATTACTCTGTACATCCCATATCTCTGTAACCCATGAAAATGAAAAAAAAAAAACGTCGGGTTGAAAAGTTGTGAATTCATCTTATGTTGTCGGCACGGGAGTAATGTGGAGAATTTCATACGCTTTACGAAAATCTCCGAAAAGATGAGACCAAGTCCAAACTGAGGAAATACGCGGCGTCGCCGATGGCGGGCTTCGCGCGACTTGTATATACTTGTACGGCCTCGGCACGGTGACGGCATGATGTGCCGTCTGTGTAGAAATTACTATTTTTTTTCTAGGTAATGATGATATTTACTTTTTTTTCAAGATAATGATGATGAATAATAATGATGATAGATTTAATGTTCATATGTACGAGCGACAATGATGGTATAACTGTTGGGACGCCCATCATATGAGATTTTTCGCCTAGACTAGTGCTACGAATAGAGATTCTAGTATCCTTTTGAGTTAGTAAAGTTCAATAGCTATAAAGTGTAGTGCAAATGACACTTAAAAGCTTCAGCACTATTGAACATTCTGAACATAAGCGCTTGCTTAAGTAGACAGCTTAGAAACGCTGTAAATGACTTGAAACTACAAAAACATTAGCAATTTATGTTAGAAGAGGACTTAGAGTTAGGTTACGACGGCATGAGTTTCAGAATAATAAGTTCTAATATACCAAAACTATGACCTCACTCTTCGGTTAAATCTCTATGATATTAATGAAGGATTATTAATGCAGGTGTTCCCCAAGGGTGTGTTCTCTCGCCCACCCTGTTCATTCTGCATATCAACGACTTGTTGAAAGTCGGCGGCATTCATTGCTATGCAGATGACAGTACCATCGATGCAATTTAAACGGGCCACTCCAAATATGTCTGATCTGAAGTGGTGGGCGTGCAATTGTGTCCGAAATCGAAACTATACTGGAAGGTTTCGATGTGGGGTAAAAAAACCTTAGCAAGTTTATGTTAGACCCTACGAAGACTCAGATTTGCCCTTTTCCACCAAAGAAAGCTCCCCTCCCCGTAACCCCCCGGTTTGGTGGCCCCCCCCCTTTTCCCCCCCCCCCCCCCCCCTATCGTGTGGCATTTCGAAAGATGTACAATTCCGCAGTATCTGGAAGAAAGGCCAAGCTGGCTTCTAAAAAGCTGGGTGTTTTGGGTAGGGCCAAAGTACTTCACTGAGGTTCAGTTTGCAGCTCTACAAGGCGCAAGTACGTCCATGGAGTCGTTTTCAGAATTCAATAAGCTTCTAATCTCTTTACCAGAGACCTTGCTAGTCACAAAATTTACTATGGTGAGAACTATGACCGCACTGTTCGGTTAAATCCCCTCTGCATGTTATCATAATCGCACGAGCCGCAGTAACTCGGCATTCCACCCGCACCATCTTGATGCATGGAATTCTCCCACCAGTTGATTTAAAAAGACTTTCAGCGAATTAACTGTGGAATCGTCTTCCAGCGGAGGTTTCCCCACGGATACACCTACATTTCTATAAAAAGAGAGCGTACTCTTTCCTCAAGGGCCGCAACGCATCATTAGGGTGCTTATGGGCTGCGGCTGTTCCCGCTGGGGCCACCCGCAAAGCCGTTTGCCCCCCTTTTTTAAAAAAAAAAAAAAAAAAAAAAAAAAAAAATTAAAATTTAAAAAAATTAAAAAAAAAAAAATATACTTTATAATTAGTATTACGACGTAAATACATTTTAATGAAAATTTATATATATTCAAAAACTAGAATTGATAAACTAATAAATGTGGTGGGCTTTGTGAATTATTGTATATAAGTCTCAACCCTTTGTTGTCTGTATTGATCTTTTTGATTACACGAAAAATGGAAACTACTTCATAGAATTAATTTCGCCTACAATATTTTAATAAAAAGCTTTGTAGAGGTTAAAATCAATTTATTAGACTTTAAATTACTATTTTTTTTATCTATAGGACCATTTTCGACATCTAGATCACCCAGATCAATTCAAGGAGACTTGATTTAATATTCATATACATTATAAGTCTAAGAGTAAATCTCCTAAATAACTTTGAAATAAAATGAGAAGCTACAGGTAAAGGTTGAATTTATGTACAGTAGATACGCTTTGTAGCTAAGAATTTTAATAATATGTCCCACATTACAAAGCATAACTTGGAAATTATTGCCAATCTATTGACTTTATATTGGAAGATTAATTCTGACGCCTCTAATGTCCACAGAACTCCATAACAAAGGATGCATCCATAACAAATAGATCCTACTTGATGTGCCAAACCTTTTTCTGCCATTTTCACCCTTTTCGTCATTTCAATATGGCCTATTTATCCGTAAAGCTTTAATAAAACGAAATATGAAGGCTGTTGTAGCTTATCTCGACCTAATCTTTCGTGGCATATTTATTCAGCCGGTCAAAATGGAGTGACAATGTGTCGCTTTACGTGACAGGGTTTTTTAGATTCGTATTCAAAGGTAATATAAAAGTGATTGCTGAAGGTGCCCTATGCCAAAATATGATTTTACGGCTTTCGCAAATAGTATTACGAATTATTATTAAAGTGGGTTGAAGTTACTTTTACTAGAGAACCTTAGATATTACATTTGGTGATTTGCACCAACCGGAGCTGATGCCAGTCAATAAGTACCTATTTATGCCTAGCCCACCTACACTCTACTTCCAATATTATCCCATATTATTTTTGTGTAGTGTGCAATTCCAAATTCTTTCACTGTCCGTAGCATTTATGTCGAAAACGGAACCTAATAATTTAATTTGACTATTGCTGCCTCTTTTGAAAGCATTACATTGCTGTATTATCTTAGGTTAGATAGTAGCTGAGTAGCGCTGGTGGTTAGCGTCAGGTCAGTGGAGGGGCTCGACGTGACACATTTATCGCTTTGTCTGTAGTGAGGCCCATTTATATGAGTTTCAATTTTCTATAATGTACGTTAAGACTAACCGTTCTAGCGAAGTAAATCAATATTTTTTTTCCTTAAATTTATCATTTGATAAGTTATCTCCATAGTTTATTACTGTAGATTTTGTTTACATAATAAAGAGACAGAGTCGACTCTTGGTAATAAAATATCTAACAACAAAAGTACAAAAAAATGCTGAAAACATCGTTTCAAATATTTTTTTACGGTAAACTTTCTATCGCCTTAATGTTTGTCACGTCTCACACTGTTTTATTGTTCTATGTAATGCAAAAGAAAACTGAAACGAATTTCAAGAAGAAATATTATTACACCTTGGCAAAAATGTAGAAACGAATGTATGCTCCATGAATTTTAATAGCTTAAACAAATGCGAAACCTACATGTGAAATTACACATATGTTATGACATAATTAAATCTATGCACTTATTGTCGCTTAGTTTATGCTTTGTATAAAAGACAAATCTATACTACGTTGAATATATTAAACATATACATTAAATAAATAATTTAGTTTTTAAATAGTAATTGGTTTAGAAGCTGCAGTCCAATACAAACATTTTCATAGTGAACTTTTAGAAAATAGAAATCCTTTTTTGGGTTCGATGCTAATATAAACAAAATAGTGCGGCCAGTTGGCTACTCAGTAAGTAGATTTGTCATTCGTCGCTATCTGACATAACATCGCGATGTGGCCGAGAAAATTGTCGTATATCTTTGAAAAGGCACGAAGATTGATGTTTTTGGGTGATTGTAAGATAAATATTGGAGGAATTACTTTGGGTGTTTTGCGAGGAACACTGAATTCAGTACATTATTGAAAAGCTATTGTATGATGTTCGTATTGGCCAGTTTCAAACTATCAGAAACTCTGCTTAACCATTTATTTGAAATGTTAAAATATTTATTTAAATGAATAAAAGTGTAAGAAACTGAATTGCTATTCAAATTCTCTTACCGTTTTACTGGTATAAAATGCTTTATTAAAATTTATGAAGCATTTGTAGCAGAGCATTTAAAGCAATTAAACAGTTTTGCTTAATATTTTACTTACTTACTCGTTACTGATGGTCGTCGTTTCTGATCTGAGAATATTTTTCACACTACTTACTACTACTAAGTAAAATGTTACTGTGTTCCATTTTTTATTTTTCTTAATGGTTTTAAACGTGGAAGAATAAAAATACTACTACATACGTCGTTTAATGTTGAAGAAAATTGCTTTCAATTATAGCTGGCTCCATTGAATGTCGCTTCTTTGTTGGATGAAGTTTTAGAAAAAAAAAACTCTTATTATTTGGTAATCTTCTAAGATCAATGATAGTTAATTATAGGTCTTTATAAAACGTTTGGAAATAGTAAAAAGCAATTCTTGGTAACGCTATAAAAAAGGAACGACAAATTTAAATTATTTTCCTTTTAAATAATTACGATTTAATCATCAAGCATAGTTTATTTTTTGTTTTATTGATCAAAGGCTTTATAAAGCGTTTAACCCTAAGAATATGGTTCGAGTTACCATTTATTGGCTTGAAATGAAAAATAACATACCACAAAATTGTGAAATCACAATATTGAAAATATATAATGAAACATTCACACAAACGTATTTCTTTGGTTATACGAAGTGATTATTTAAAAAAAATAGACAATAGAATAAGTTATCTTGTTTACAAATGGTCAAAGAGTAAAAAACAGAAAAACCTAAAATCATTCCTTACAGCGTTGGCATTCCTCAACGTATAATTTTCCTGTAGCCTTGGACTATCCATCAGATTGACCCAGTATGTTGAACTTGCAATATATAAATAAACGTTGAAATTAATTTTCACACTGTCAGTTTAGTTTGGCTTCCGGCTATAATCTTAGGCGTATAACATACATCATACCTTTAGTAGTAATAACATTTATGTTTACCTTCTATTTCACTTAAATTGGACAAAAAATTTTTTTTTTAATATTTTATATTAAAGGGTCAATGTTTTAAATTCTTACGTTTTATAAAATCTATGACAATATATTATATACATTATAGTTGATACCAATAAAATGTACCAAAGAAATAACTTCTAATTCACTTTAACCATTCCAACATCGCTTACAAGAAAACCAATTTTTTCCCCCGATTACGTCATCAGAACCGAAAATGTCACGATAAATGTGTGCTATTTGTATCCATCCACTACACTAATCGTTGGCTCTTTCATATGTCTCAGATGGGATGGATGTTAAAATAAGCTGCCCGTCTTTCGTGAGGTTTAGTTTCGTTCTAGAGTTTCTGTGGCAAATAAATAGGTGATGAATTAATTATTGTCTCTCTTAGGCTTTAGTATAGTCACCAAGAACTCATTACCTCTCCGATCCTCAATAGTGGGTCGTACTGGAACTTTGTTGAAATCGATGCTTTAATTAATTTGCACAGTTGCTTTTTTATTTAAGTACAGGTACATTGTACTTTTAAGTGGTTATTTACCGCAGTGAATTTATATGATAATTATTTCATACATAAGATCTGAAGACCGAAAATAGGCTGAAAGGCAAAATTTTCGTTTCGCTGTGTTTTTTAAATTCTTACAATCGCTTTTTATTTGTCTGTTTCTTTGTGTTTGACATTCAGACATTAATCTCTAGAAATGAAAAGAGAGGACGTACATGCGTTAACGTACATGTATCTTCGAAAGTTATGGACTATTTCCATATTCCATTCCACACATTCCTTTGAAATAAACTTGCATCGACCATTTTGTATTCAAGTTGTGGAGAGATCTATCACATAGAAGATGTTCAAAATTAATACTGTAGTAGTAAGCTTATTCTTTTGAGGTTGAGCTTTTACGAAGACATATTTTTTATAACCTACTAAGACTATCGAATTACATATATAATTCATAAGTGGCTACTGAAATTTTTGCACGAGAAAGTTGCGCATAATATGTTCAAGATCCATGAACACGTCGGTAGCCACAATATTTCCTTAATGAATTATAAAAAAGTATATAATTATAAAAATTATAATTAGTTTCAACTTTGAAAACTATAATTTTGTGTAATTTAACACTTAAATAGGAAGAATCTTTATTTCATCAGCTATTTTAACAACGTTGTTTTAAAAAGATTTAATTATATTATATAATCACTGTGTATTTATATTAGTTTATAGATATTATCATTTGTAAAATTATACTTTCAATACAACACCCTGTATACAATAGTTACATGAAAATTCGAGGCATGCAACTAGAATCTCGATACGAAACCAATAAGGGAACAATAGCAAATAGGATCAAGTTTGTCTTGCAACAGGAGACTTAATTGCTGGATATAAGAGATATTCGAACCCTCGTCTCGTATAGTCGCTGGGTAAAAATATCAAAATACGGTTTTCACCACAGGATCACCTTGACACTATTAATTACTGTGACAGTAAGATCAAGAGCTAGAAACCATTAGGTTAATTAGCTGTTGCTCTGACCTGACATGAACTGAGTCTGTACCAATGTTTTTTCTTATATTGGTAAGGTCAAAAAAATTTATCTTTTGGGTAGAATATTTGTTTTGTAACATTTGCTGAATCGTTACAGTTAATTCACATTGTGTGAGAAATATATCAATAATAATAATAAATTTTAATTTTATTTATCTTTATATATATAATACTTCTGTGAGTGTGTATGTCACTGAACTTCTCTTAAACGACTGGACCGATTTTGATGAAATTTTTTGTGTGTGTTCAAGGGGATCTGGGAATGGTTTAGATTCACAATATTATATAAAATTCTCGTGTCACGGGCTTCGAACTTGAACTCCTCCGAAACAGCTTGACCGATTCTCATGAAACTTTGTGAGCGTATTGAGTAGGTCTGAGAATCGGCCAACATCTATTTTTCATCCCCCTAAATATTAAGGGTAGTCCACCCCTAAATTTTATTTTTAGACAAAATTTTTAGTTTCTATTTTTTTATGATACAACATACAATCCTAAATTTTCACCCTTTTACGATCAACCCTTATTTTTTATTTATTAATTGAAAATTGAAATCACATGTATGGCAAAACAACGTTTGCCGGATCAGCTACTATTATATAAATGTATTTGTTAGCATATATGTTATGACGCGAAACTTATTTTTATTTACCTCGCGTACATTTGGTGGCATTTCTTAATCAACTTGCGTTGAATAAAATGATAAAACTCATACCAATATTCGCCGATTTTGTATTAATTTTTATTTATTTAACACAAAAGTGTTAATGGGAGTTAATTGAAAATTTTTCATAGTATGCTTGTATACTAATAGTATAAGATTTTTATAACATGTCTTTGTTGCCTCGACTAATTAAATTTTCTAAGAAGTAAATCTTATTAAAAAAATTCGCGCTTTTATGATAAAAGAACATTTCAATTTTGCACCGCCAACTAAAGGTTATAAAGGTGTTCAAAAATTAAGGCTTTAAATTGCGTACGTTTTAAGTTTAATCGTTTAATCTAACTCTAAGCAAACTTACTCTTGAATCATAGTATTATACATAAGAAGCGAAATCTCCAATTATATTTAGATCCAAAACACTAATAAGAACTTAAGACTTTGAAATTAAACACTAAATTATGGGCCCAAGGGAAATGACATTTAGATAGGACGGTAAAGTGTCGAAGAAGATTAGAAGATAATAATAATTCATTAAGATTAACTTGATCCTTGGAATTGAAATGGGTTTGATTTTTGCATTATTTTAAACTTATTTCGAGAAGACCGTTCTAGATTCAGGCTTGTTTTAATACAATTTTATAAAACAGATAGTTCTCTATTTAATAAACCAACGCTAACACAACACCAGTACTAACACAATTTTTGTTGTATTTACTATAAGATTAATATGGAATATTTTACGATTATACAAAAAAGGTACATATAAAAGCACAATGAAAAACCCGTTGGCGCAACGCACAACAACGCAATTCTAACGGATTAATTAGAACACAAGGATGTTATTTAGTACAATTTAAACAAGCTTTTGTATGATATTTTTGAAGATATGAAAAGTGGATATTTACAACGTTAACAAAACGATTTAAAAAGGTGATTTACATTTTCCTTCAGCCATCTTTATCGTTAGAGATGACGTGGCGAGTTGAAACTTTGTTGTAAGAGATTTTTGCTTGGCGATAATGTCAGTTCATTTAAGTTTGATCGTTTTCTATTGTTACGAACTATCAAGTGCAGCCAGTCCAGATCAGAAAAAATATTAATATAAACAAACCGCGAACTTTTTTTGCAAAAGAAATATACGAACATGAATACGATCATTAATCGTATTTTAAAGTCTACGCCATCAATTCAAGTTATTTATAATTCTTTAAGAAATTATTCATCATAATACTGATTCTTATGTCCTTCCAAATATAAAAAAAGGTCTACATCGTTAGTTTGTGAGATGTTAGAAAGTAAGTTAAAAGAGAAGTTGTGTCAATAGTATCTCTAGTCAAAAACATACGCCATATCGAAACCTTATTCTGTTTGTAAAAAATTCAGGCATTATTATTTGTCTGGATTGCCTAATTCACCAATTTTTACGAAAATCATTGGAATGGGTAAGATGTTTACAGATTTTGCATAGTTAGATATTTATAACCCATGACAATTTCAACTTAAATTGACTGTCAAATGTGCTATTATAATAAATTTTTTATTATATCAATAAAAGTAGGTTTATTGAACGTATAAGATACGGACTAGATATAAAACTTGGACTTTATGGTTGTTTGAAAACTAAATTTTATGATAAAAATAACGACTGCTTCTTTTTATAATAAACTTTTGTGAAATCTACTATATAGATATAAGTCATGTTTTCTTTCTTGACGCTATAACTCAAGAACGCACGAACCGATTTCCACGGTTTTGCATTCGTTAGAAAGGTCTTGGGCTCCGTGAAGTTTAGAAAATTCAGGAAAATTGCAACAAAAAAAGCTGGGAAATATTTTTTCACATACAGCGCCATCTCTGATACATAGCATGTACTACAAAAATGCGAATGACGAAATCAGCAACTTAAAAATGGGCAGAACGTCATTACTAATGAAGCACTATGGCGATTATTGTCATTTCAAATTCATGAAAAATATCCCACAATTGTACATTTTGCAGTGCATTTGAAAAATGGCCAAAGAGTTTACTTCACTGAGGTACAACGAGCTGAGAGACCACCATCGACAACATTGACTAGCAATGTGTGAAGCAGATCCATTCGCAGCGACGCTGATGTACGTTGAAATGCCCAAGTATTACTTGGAATCACACGATTACACTTGGAATCAATAAACAAAGAAATTCCAACATCGCAAACAAGGAACCCCAGTTCCAGATTGGCCACAGGTGCTTTCCACTGATGTACTAGGTTGCATGTATACTGTTCATACTAGAAATGATGAATGTTTTTATTTGCGACTACTGCTGGTAAATTGACGTGGACCAAAATCATTTTCGTATTTGAAAACTGTGAATGGCCACCAATGCCAAACATATCGAGAAGCTTGTCAAATATTGGGTTTGCGGGAGAATGATTCTCATTGGGATTTAACAATTGAACCCAAAATGAACGCTGTTCGCGATTATCATCATAACCAATTCAGTTATGGAACAAATACAAGGATGACAAAATTGAAGATATCTTGCATCGCTTGCGCATTAAAACGAATAATCAAAATAATAAGAGAAGAAGAATAAGAGGTGAAGAAGAAGAAAAAGAGAATAAGAAGAAGAGTTAATCACCAAACGAAATGTTACATAAAACGAAGCGTAGGTGGCGGAGTTCGCCGGGTTTGCTAGTCATTTATAAAATTATATGTCATCACGATCGTTTCGAATTCTAGAGGTAGAATGTAAAAAAAAGTGTAGATACAAACTAAATAATCACAGTGAATAATATATATTACACTTTGAGGCAATATTACCATATATTACATTGTTTAATATTTATTAAAGTTGTATAAACGATTTCATGGAAATTGAAAGAGACTGCGATCACTCCATCAACTTAGAACTTTGTAGCGAAATTGCACCTTTAAGATGGTGAAGTGTCGAAGCCCTTTTTATTTTAAAGTTAAGAAAGAACCTAATTCACTACACTTACAATGTCAAATTGTGTGAGTAATGTAAAATATTTGCTCTCCGTTAATGAAGTTTTATTATGAACTGCTCGCGTAAACAATAGACATTTTTTAATAGTATTACAGTACGGTTCCAATAAGATATTACTTAAGAGGTTATTCAGATGTTATTGGTGCTTCCTTCAGATCTTTTTCAACAGTACAAATGAAATAACTACCGATACGAGAATACACTAATTTTTTGTGGAACCTTAATTAGTAATTAGTTACATACCAAAATACAACAAAAGCCGTAATACAAATAGGTGGAGGCTGTTGAAATGTAAGCTCGTATTATTAGCGATATTGTATATTGATTTCAATACTAATCCACCACCATCAACTCTGACTTTTCAATGGGTTCTGAACATCAATGTTAGTCAATTATTTTAAGATTTTGTAATTTTAATATTAGAAGTATAGTAATATAATCTCATGTGGTCATCTCGTGTTTATAAATTAATAAGTTTATTACAATAAATAAAAGAAATAAATTTTGTGTAATAGTTAATTAATTTGTCCAAACAATCTATGTTATTATACTCAGTTGTTGTGAAGTCTCAGTTCATGTGATAAATGGTGTGTCTCTCTCACGCAAGTTATATTGGAAAACTTACTACAAACGGTGGTAACAAAACTTTCACTAATTGAGCTTTTGCACATGAGAGTGAATTTACACTTTCATATAGTAACTTAAATTTATGGAACTCCAGAGGTTCAGGAGAAAGCAAAGTTCAAATAATTCCGAAAATATTCGGTCAAAGGTTTGAGTGTTTGCAAAAGTTAAATTTATTATTAAGTTTAATGTTTTGGAACGATATGTTCGTAAATATTTTCATTTACATTATCTTTAGATGCTAAACTAGTAACTATTAGTGCGATATATTTTTTTATTCGAATGAACAATTTTTCACAACAACTCTCTTATTTTTGTCTCCTTGGTTCTTTGGTGTGTTGTGGTGCATTTCAAAAACAAATAAAAATTAGTAAATTTATGTGCAGATAATTTTATAATGCAATAATGATTAAATTTTGTCTAGAGTGGGTTGGTCGCACAACCTAATAATAAGTATTTCGTGAATATTCAACAAAAAACATAAAATTATAAACAATAATATAAATATATAATACGGATCAAACTCATACAACATTGCTATAGAATAGATATATAAGTAAAACTACATTTTAAATGTCGAATTAATGAAGAGTAGTTTCAGTATACCAGAATTAGCAGAGATTTCTCTAAAATGCGTCGGTTTTAATAGGTTTTAATTCTTAAATATGCGCCACAATCTGCTTTGACGGTGTTAATTACACTCGAAATATGCAAATAAACCAAGTGAAATCCATAACTATGCAGTAAAGGATTATTCTGATAAATAAATATTATTTTGATGGTCAAATAATAAATAAAAAAACAAATAACCATTTTTTTAGTTCATTTTATTGATAAACGAGAAATGTTTGCCCAGCAACAATACATGTGATATTGATATTATTAACGCGAGTATCACTGATACATTTAAATAAAATAATTTATAACGACATTGCGGATGCTTTTCGATGAAAAGTAGGATAGGTCCGATTTAAAATTATCACAGAGTTATCATCTTTCGCCGTCTTTTCATATTGATTATAATTTTCTAAGTTTTGACAATACTGACTAATAGTGTCGTATTTAGTTGTTTGTTTTGTTTGGGGTTTTAATTTTTCTAATTATTGAGTTCGAGATGTCAGAAATTTTCAATCGTGGAAAGAATCTTTTAACGGGCCTCGAGTCTGTTGATCCTTTTCTTAATCTCTAACTGTAATTGGACTCTATCAATTTTGTCTGTAACACCCTTTACATAGATAGATAGGCAGGTTGACGTTATGCTGTGCGTGGCTGCGTCAGTGATCCTATAGAGCAGTGTTTTCAACATGCCCCCCCCTAGTGTATGATGGTGTCGTCAGGATTGTCTCAAAAATATTAATTGTTTTTTTTACAAAAACCCCCCCGGGGGCGCGCCCCCCCCGCGGTAAAAAAAACTCTTTTAGGGGAACGTGTGGTTTGGTTTCGCGGGGCCCCCTCCTGCCTAACATGCTGCAGTTCACTGGTAAAGTAGTAACTGGCAAAATAAAGGCCCACACCACTGAAGTGAGACTGACAGAAGAGAATTTGCAAGGGTAGTTGTTGGATGCACATTCAGATGTCTATATCGATATGAGAAACTTTTTTGGTTTCGAACACATTTCCAACCATATTATATATTTCCAAACATATTTGTGCGAGGTATTTAAGCGTCAAGACTGACTTTTTGTGCTTATTTATCAATGAGGAACTTAATTTCATTGTTGGGTCTATAAATGAAATATAATAGATATAATTTATAATATATAAATGCAACATCATTACATAATATATAATAATAACATATGTGCCTTGTTTGTTTATTCACTCATGAAGGCTCCATAAATTTACTAAATTTATTTATTTTGTTCTTAGAAATTAGTATTATATACATTATGAAAAATGGAAAAAATATATAATTCTTTAATGCATTTAAATGCGAATAAGTCTGTTGTGGATTACGAAACCGCTACGCAAGCGGGTAAAATTATGGTAGAACGTATATCAGGCTGCTTTTTTTGTGAAATTAGAGGTAGACTGACTTATTTGCCGTACGCATTATGACAATTCAATTGTAAATCTTTACAAAACTGTGTTATTTTTGGAGCATTTTTCTGGCTTACATAAATATCAGACATCAAATTCTGCTGATTATATTGAAACGTCAATCACGTACCACATGGTACATTGGTCGTACGAAAGTTTAAGGAATGTATAAAAAAATATACTTTTTATTAAATTAAACCAATTTTGAAAACTTTTGATTTCACACAGAGGACTGGCGCCGCCGTGGTGACCTCAAAAATGTGTTTTCATATTCCTCAAAATCGTTGACCGCGTAATTCTTAATTTTTGGGAGCAGAAAAAATCATAACATGCACTGTCGGTACAGCATGCAGATGGATCATAAATTCTACTTTTATTACGTTAAAAAATTGGTTCACTGTAATGTTCGTATCTAAATAATATTTGTTCGTATGGAGTACATTAATAACTTCCGGTACACAAAAGGTCGTTTACCAGTCACTATTCACGGTACAACGATTCGCTTAAGCTACAGTAGCCATGTGTCCAGTTTAATTAAAAAGGAAGCAATCATAGCCTTCAATGATTCATAGATGTCTTTTTCAGTCGCGTCACTTTGGGTTGTTTTGGCTTAAAAAATGCTCGATTGCTTCTTTGTTTTGGGCTAAATAAATAAATACTTGTTTCGCCTTTTACTATATTCCACCACAAAGTGTTGACGCACTATCGTTGAATCCGTTAAGTGTGAAATGGCCAGAATGGTGACTGAGGTTAGTTTTTTGAGCCTCGGTCAAGTGTGTGGGTACAGCTGTCTCACACTCAAATGTTTGTGTAGGATTGATTGTATTTATACGTCATATAAGTATAAGCTATGTATAAGCCAATGTATAAGCAAGCCAGAATCTCATGGTGAATCACATATATATGTCTCAATCATACGGCGCACAGTATCGATGTTTTTGTTTGTTTGTTTCATAGTGGTGGAGGAGCAACCATCGCGAGATTCCTCATTGAGGTTGACACGACCGTGCTTGAATTCTGCGAAACAGCTTTAAACTCTTAAAAAATTGAATGAGAATATTTGCAGACAATGAACGTAAAAAATCATACAACGAAAATTGTTAGTTTTTGAGGTAAATCTTTGTAAAATATCAATCTACAATAATTAAATACAAAATTGTAAAAATGACGCTAGAATATAAAAATAAATTATATTCTGGTTAAAGCAACTGCATTCTACAGCTAAAGAGTTCCATTTTCAAATACTGTAATTGCTTTTGAAATATTTTTTTATTTAAGTGGGAAGTATTTTTTAGTTTTACTGTGACCTATGTTAAGGTAATTTTAGCTAACCAATACTTTAGAACTAAATATAGAATGATCGATAATAGCGTATTATGGAAATCTGTGATGAAGTGATAACAAAGTTGTATGAGAATAAAGCACTTTAACAAGACATTGTTGCAATTACCGAGGGACGGTTATAGAAGCAGGCATTTTGCAATAAGGCTAAAACGCCGTGGTTAAGTGGTCGAAGACCGGAGATTGGAGAGTTACGCTTGCCACAGTATAAAAACTTTGAAAATATAAAAATGTGTTATGTATGAAATAAACAGATAGGTGTCGCCGATGATATACAGTATATAATAAGCGGTAATATTTATTTAAAAAAATCATAACCATGTTTTATAGATGAGAAAACCTTTTTACCACATATATGTTTTAGATGGTTGTATACGAGGCGCTATAATGTGGTTTTGTCACGTACCCAAAATAAAAATATTTAGATTCCAAAATCGAATTGATTTTTATTAATAACAACTAACCGAAAATTTCGGTTATTTGTTTTACTTTTCATAAATATATGAAGACTGCCTATTTTTATAACTGATATAGTTTGGTTTCACTGTTTATTTTATAACTGTGATCATACTAGGCAAAAAGCTGTCGACTATAGTTATGAAGGTACGAAATTTATTAGACAAAACATGCACTACGAAAATATTTTCAATTAATTGAAACATAATTTATTAAATGAATACTTAAAAACTAATTTATATCACAAACTAATGCATTACATAAATTAGTATTTACTTACTTGTACTCGTATTTTATATTTTCACAAGCCTTTGAAAATTCATTATAAGACTGTAGTTAAGTCCGTTGCTACAAGGTGTTTCATACTAAAGATTTTAGTAAAAAAATATGTTCGCTTTCAGTGTGAGTGGAAAATCGTGTATGCAGGAGAAAAAGTGACGATAATAATTTTCCGAGTTGTCTAATATGCCCCACATGTGTTTTTGTATTTTATGCTAAATGTGTAAACAGTCTGTTACCGTGAAAAAAAGTAATTTCAAATTAGTTAGTTTTCCAGTTAGTTTGGGTTAAATAATATAAACGAATTTACCGTAAAAATCACGAGAAGAAATGACGATTCCTGCAGAAAACGACGTTCGCGTCGGTGCCGGCGCTCTCAGTACGTACAGTATTTTCCTTATTTTATTTTAAAATCAATAATGAAATTAAATATAAAATTACTAATAATAAATACAACTTAATATCTTGCTATTTCTCAGTGAATTTGAATATCGTATTTTACTCTCTTACTTTATTCATAAGAGAGTAAAACAGGAAATTCTTATTTACGGAAACTTTCTTTAAAAGGGTAGATTTTAGAAAAATATAACTGTACCTGAAAGTGACCCAGCTTGTTTCTAAACCTAATTTTAACATCAATTTACGCCTCCAAGTCTCGTAGACTACTTGAAATTTCTCCAGTCGAGTTTCGACTATTTGGATGTTATGCACAAGCTGGAGTCACAGAAATTGCGCTCCATGTCCTATATCCACCTCGTTTTACTTCGTAGGGTTGCCCCTTCAAATATTTATCGTGCAAAATACAAACACATCAGTTGGTATAATAATTGTGTAAGATTAAAAAAAAATATTGAATCTTAAAGCGTAACGCGTTGTAACGCCGTAACATCACATTCGTTTCATAGACTGATTATTTCATACGACGTGTGACATGCTGAAGGGAGTTTGTTTTTAATTTTTGTTTATTTACAAGAAGCGAGAATAATAAATACCACATTTTTCTATAAATTTTAGAATTGGTAACCCTACAGTTAATGGCCGTTTTCGCTTAAATGAGACGCTACACGTTAGCGTGGTTTCACCATTTTGAAGATAAAGCTTACACCTAAGTGCTCAATTTATAACTACGAAATTAGCCCATAGAATTATATGATAAAACCCTGGAGTTTCTTATCAGATGGGGACACTTTGCATACCTTTAACGTATTTTCATTAAAAATGAAATGAATGAAGTTATTGTAAATTTTGAGTTTCTTTATAGTTGCATTGCATTCCTATACTTATACGTAGCAACATATATTTATTGTAATCAAAATATGTACCTAAGTAGTAGTAAGTAAGGATCAACTAAGAGAGCAAAGAAATATTTTATTACATCGTGGTTAGGTCGGCGCGTTTATTAAAAGTGCCATCTCAGATTGTTCTTGAGAATGATGAATGCTTTTCACTAAGAGACCACATAAAAATTATGCTAATGGTAAATAGTATTCACAATTATCTGTAATATATGATTTGGAATAGTAAAATTTGCGTCCGGCTTATATATTTCAATAAACCACCGATTGTTCGCATTCACTGAGAATCTAATTTAATGTAGTGTAGAATAAATTACATCGATAAAAGGAATCACTTAATGAAATAATTATGGCTTCATGTTCATTAACGACGTAAATTAATGTTTGAATAATTAATATTCAAACAAACAACATCAAACGGCGTTTAGCATTTCTCGTTGACGTTTATTAAATCCCTCAACATATTTTTGTATTACATTAATTTGATTATAGTCTTTGTATAATGTGGATAAGTTTTTTTATACTATTTCTTATTTTAAAGAGAGTTTTGTGTAGCGATGATGATGAGGAGAAAACACAAGAGACACTTATAGTAGGTAAGTGGCATGTAAAATATATTACATACGTATTGTACGATTGCAGTGTATTTGTTTATAAGGTATAGGCCAAAAAGAGATTTTATACATATATAAAAAATATATCTAGTTTTCTAATTAAGAGATGTTGTAGCTGAACCAAATGGGATCCTTATTAGATATGAAGTATTATATCTCATGATATATAACTATACAAGATATATTGATCAAAATCCGTCAACGAATAATAGACAGCCATTTGTAATATTAATAGTTTAGTTTTTGCAAAAGAACGAACGTTAAGGTACATAATTGTCAGAGTAATGGGACACTTTATGTTTGTAATGACGGTGTGTCCTTGGGTGATTAGTGAAAACATTAATTGAACCCTTTAGTTTCTCGTTATATAATTTTACCGCAAACAAAACCCTTTTATTCTGGGACAGGGAATGATTTTGAAGGTTTCGTAACGGTATTCCAAAATTCGAGTTGTAAAGAACATAACTATGTACTTCTAAATTTGTTGGTTTGTTGTTTTGAGAAAAGAATATTAAACACTTCAGTATATTTATAAACCCAGCAGGTATATTTAATAATAGCCCAGCATTTTATAGTCCAAGGATAAGTTTTCTATTACGATATGTTCTGTTTTAAGCGAAAAGCCAAGTAAACTTGTTCATTTTTAACTCGCACCTAAATAGCAATGTAATTTTTCAGAGACAACAACTCAGCTGGTTTACGTACACACTGATATACCGCAAAGCGACGTCGATGCAGCTTTGAACTTGGACTTTGGAAATTATACTACCATGCGCTTTAACTACATCAACAGTCAATTTGACAATTTGTATGCGCAGGAGCGTTGTTACGATGATTATATTAAATGCTTGTTGACACAGTAAGTTTATATACCTAATATTTAATAATAATATCGGGACACATTTAATACTCGGAGGCTTAGCCCTAAGATAAGTTTGTATTATGGGTGCTAACACAAATGATATACACACACTTATATATATACGTTTTATATATGTCACCCAGACCATGCTGATTACACATATGTTTACCGTATCGGGGGTCGAACCCGGGACCTTATGTTTGGCAGTCCCGCATTGTGTCCATGCGCCAACTGGGTCATCATATTTATATATGATGATGAGTCTGTATGTATATGTGCAAATATGATTAATTAAAAAAATACGTGGTTTTATTATGATTGTCAACAAAGTGGTTGTATTTATATAGCATACTTGGAGTAAACACAATGCTAGCATATCATAGGTAGTACTTACAGACCTCAGTGCAGTGTTACCCAACTCTCAACGTTGAGTTTGTGCTTTCGAAACTATGTGTATGAATCCAATTAAAACTTAAAGACCTCGCATCGGAAAGAAACCAGCATGACTGATACTTGTCATAAATTTGTCGTGTATAATATGTGATATAAGGTGTATTTGCCTATACAGAAAAGGCCACGGGCATTTTTTATATCCCGATTCTTCAATTTGATTAAATAAGAGTTACCGACTTGAGAAGAAATAATACAAGCAATATATAAAAATAAACAATTCATTCAGCAATAAAGTTGAATAGCGATTGTATTTTTGTTGTATTGAGTTTTGTTTATTGATGAAATGGTTTTCTAAAAGAAGGTAATTGTTTTAGAGTAGCCCCGGCACCTGTATGCGCCTACCATAATATCCTTGATATCAATGGCTTCCTAACGGCCACTTCATATTGCGATGTACACTTTGATAGCTGTAGAAGAACCGTGCGTAAGTTGTCCTCTGCAGAATGAGCATCTAGATAGGCTTGGAATTATCTATTGGTTGATCTAAATTCTGGTTAAGAATGGCTTCAATTGCCTAGATATATATAATAGATAGAGTTGTCTCTATTTAATTTTATTATTACATACAGTAGATTTCAAAGTAATATTTATGGCTGTCATTAGACTCTCGCGTAGCTTGGTTGCGAGGTAATTGTTTCCCGTATACTTAAATAATAATCTGAATTTAAACAGGTTTTTGGCGTATTTTGGATTACGGGACATGTGAACAACTGAAGAAGCGGACACAAAGCCCTAAACATATTAAGCTTGATATCCCAGAGACCCTGAGGAAAGCTTTGATTGATACTAAACACTTCCCGGTACTGCCTTCTCCGCATTTGAACTATAGATATCGTAAGGCCCGAATGCTTATGGCGTTAAAAAACAACAAATAATTAAAATAAAGTGATAAAAAGAACACATTGTGTTTAATAATTGTATTTTAGAATGTGATATAATTTTACAAGTCTTTCAAAGAAATTGGATTTAATAACGAACAGGAAAGATTCGTGCCCTTTTTGATAACAGGAAAACTTTCATCCATATCAAATACAATATTAGTTATATTTAGTTCATTATCAATTATTATTTATATATTGAAACCCTAAATTTACTAGTTAATGCATAAATAAGATAGGATATCAGACTAGAATTTGTACTGAAAAAAGTGTGGAAGTTCTATATCCTGGACGAAAGCCTCAATATTCTGCCATTAATATAGATTATGGACTTACTGATCGCTCATATACCGAAAATTCTTCAAGCATTGAATATTCATAACATTTATACTGAAGTATTGGATTCCCTAAGAGAGATTGACTTCAAGCTAGTAAGATTCTTTTGAAAACTAGTTCATATAACACCCAATAAAAGATAGCGTAAAAAGCAATTTTTCCCAATATAACAGGTTGATGGAAAATAAGTTGATATACGTGATGAACGTTCTGGCTTCAAATTTCCGCTAACAAATGGTCTAATCAAGCCCCTATGTCCCCTTTCTGCTGAGTATTTTCAGGACACAGGTTGAGTTTTTTAAGCTATTCATTTCAACAAATGTCGCTGGCGTTTTTTGTGAAGCATAACTAAAAACTAGTCATGTGCGAGTCGTTTCGAGTACGAAAGGGTCCATAGCATTTTTCAAGCAAACAATCATGTTTGTTTGTATGGGAGCATATTTAAATAATGAAATCAATCTGTTTTCTTAGTATTTATTGAAAATTACAACCCTCTATCACGGTTTAGGAAATAAAGCCTGGTGACAGACGGATAGCGAACAGACGAAGTCTAAGAATTACGAGTATTATGATAAGTATGTAAATTAAGTTATCTGACATAATTGTAATTATTCGATGTATTGTATTTTACTTAATAAAACAGTTAAAATAGATTAACTACATAAGATAATAAGTTTTTTTTGTTATATTATGTAATTAAAAGTTAGAAAATTATTTGGCCGGCATGAGCTTGCAGGATTGTTAAGCTAATACGAATTAATTATAAGTTGATTAAGAGTCCCGTTTTCCTTTTCGACGCGCCATGAAATTTCCACACCATTGAATAAACAAGTGCATTAGCGCATTGCAATGTTCTTGAAACAAAAGAAATTTCAAAGAGAAACTCTTTGTAATTTCGTTTGTTTCTTCAATTATTAAATCGCCCGTTCGCAATTAAGAAAGCTTGGAACTGTGTATTTGCTAAAAGTCTTCACTAAAGTAGCAAGATAAATCTGCTTTGATGTTTAAAAATAAAACTCCACTTTATATAGAAGTTTCTAATGATCTAATTCACCTGTTATCTTTTATTATTTTATCGACTGCAAACAGAACTCTGCAATGCAAATAATGAATGTCTGCTTCAGACTCTAGGGGTTAAACAACTATTTTCAGTATCTCTTAGTTTCACCCCACATTTGTACGTTTCCCGGAAGAGCAAAATAGCACTTCACAAGCCAGGTTATTAAGCCTGGGAAAATATTTCTAAAGCAAAACGGCGTATTCTATTTTGTATCTATCAAGCGAGACAATCTGCTCAATGTTTTGTAATATGGAATATTCTCTTTGCCGTATATAGAGGTAGTGTAATAAATCTTATCTAAACAGTAATATTATGAAATTATATTATATTGGAAAAGTTTAAGAAAGTACTGCGGCAAATCTGTAAACAAACGCGCTGAAACGGTAAAGTTATAACTAGACTGTAACAATATTTACCTTCTTCTCTAGTAATATGAAACTTTAAATCATATGTAAAATAGGTTTTAAAAGAATTAAAATATTTGCTCATGAAGTTCCATCAGTGGGACTAAAGCACACGGAACACATCTATAGTGATTAGTATATAGAATATTGTACAGGTAAGTTCAATATTATATCTTAAATTAACTTAATATGTTTACACTCCGTTCATTATATGAACGTAATATTACTTGCCGATTAATATATACAGACGAGACGATTTTAGGCTATTCAAATTGTATTTTGATTTTTTTGCATCATCAACCTATACTAATCCATCTGGCATAGGCAGCATTTGATTGTTTAATTTTAATAAAATAAATATGAATATATAGGTTCAATAACAACATTGAGAAGAAGAAACAATTATTTTTATCAATCGACTCTAAATCGACTTTAATGCAATGAAGAAACCACGCCAAAGTCTCTTAATTATCAATAAAAAAAGGCTTCAAAATCAAACTCAAGTTATTTTATTTATTGATAGATGTTAAAATATGAGTCTTTTAGAGCGGTCAACTACTAGAATTATAGCCAGTGGTCACAAACTTTGTACACAGCACAGTTCCGATACGATCTCTCGATTTATCCAACGGAACATTTGTCAAGTTGTTAAACGTTTAGATAATAACTTGATATAGATGTTAAAGTTTTTGTTTATCATATTAATGTCGTTTGGCATTTGATATTTGCATAGTTAAAGAGGTAACAAAAGTGTTATCGTATTGCACGTTATATAGGCTCTTTGGAGCGATCTCACTAAAACAACGAAGGCTAAATGTTTAATAAATGAGTTGTTACCTCTAAAAAGTTTTTTTTTTTAATTATATATATTTTATGTGTTTATTCAATTGTCATTCAATGGCCTCATAGATTAGAAGTAATAAAACCACATAATTTATAAAAGGAATAATCAATAGTAATTAATTATTATTAGTAAAAGTTTGTAAATTCTCTTTGTAAACTAAAGAGAAGAGTAAAAAACTATAAGAACCCAATTTATTAGCAAGATTCCACGAAAAAATCCCTGAAAAGTTTCAGTGTTTGAGGTTTTTTTTTCTCAGAATATACTATGTACTTCCGCAAAGTAACGCCCGATTCTATTAACTAAAGAGCAAAGACCTTTTTTGTAAGAATTGATCGCATATGCCTCGGTACTATAGCTATTTATGCTTGTGTATATGAATAAATGTTTAAAGAACACAATAAAGCGTAGTTCTGCGTGTCATGAATATTATAAGGTTTTCTCGGCTGAATAACGATCTAACTACGTACGTAAATTATTACTTAGAATTCTCATAAATTAGCACTTCCCCTTCACGTAGGGTGAACAGTCTATGATACATATCAGTGGTAAAAGTATCAAAGTCTTGGTTTCAGAACTTGTGTTGCCGAGAAATTAAAGTAAGCATATACATTTATTATACATAAGTATATTTTTATTCATTTATTCCTCAAACTAACGAACTAATACTAACTAACTAGAACGTCACTGCATTTCATTCTGCAGCTAGACTTTAGAAACATGAGTATATTAAAGGTTTGTACCTATCGTAGATTTTTTAAGTATGGTTGAATACAAACGTGCATGAACTTTTTATTTCACAACTGTAGCGCATCTTGAAACTGCGACAATAATTCTAACACACTCTTCTACTGAATATGAAATTATGTAACACGTGAAAAATTGCTTCGCTAAAATAAAGTGTATGTATTAAAAGTATTATTCATTTTGTATTGTATTTCTTTTGTTGGAAAAGTCCATTAAATCTTTTCCACTGATTATTATATGTTCTTTATGTATTTTTGTAATGACTCATAACACTCACTAGAAAACAGTCTTTGGTCTTTTATTTGAACCGGACTTTTATTTAATTAAAAATAAAAAGGTGTCGTCGATTTTACTATAAACATTAGAACACAACAAATATGGACATTAATTTAATTTGTAAGTTAATCACATTCATAGAAGATCGCCGGCTATGGGCACAGGCTATACAACAATTCTCTAGGGGTTCTCACGACCCACAATTTTGATGAATTCAAATTAAGAACTTCATTTGGCTATTGAAAGTCCTTGACCTAGGGTATAATGAAAAATGGTTCGATCTAAATTTCGTAATGAAAGGTACTGGGGCTGTGGGAAGAGGGTCCAGACCAATTATAGCCCTCTTAATTGCCTGTGGATCTAAGGCACAGTTGTTAATCTAAATAGTATTGAAAGAGGTTAAGTATTCTTTAGAGTGGCGATTTAGGATAACTTTTTCATGTATTTAATAGTTTAATAGTTATTATAGCTGCTTTCTTAAATTAGTGTTCAAAACAACGGCAAAGTAAATAATATTTACATTATTGAATATAGTTATCTCTATGCGTCTATAAAACTTACTGTATATTATTTGGTTATTTTTCATTCTATAACCTTTCTGAATAGCGTTTTGCTCTTATAAGTACATTTAATTGTAACTATAATATTTTTCAGTCAGTAAATTATTTAACCCTATAGTTGCTTACTACTTTATCCTATAAGAACGTTTATCTCCTGCTTACTTATTAAAATAATAAATTACCTAGTGACAGACGCAGAAATGTATCTATTTTATATCCTATTTCAGTTACAGGAAAAACTAATTCTACTACGGCAAAACTTATTACTGAAATCTTAAAAGTAACAAATTGAATAATTGGATTTGAGTACTTACTTTGGACAGGAGTCCATGAATTACTATGTTAACTAATATAATAATTAAAAATGCTCTGATTGTTTAGACCCAGTTGCAATAGTCACTACGCCGGGCTCGATTCCCGGTACGGTCAACATTTTTGTAATGAGCATATGTATATGTATCTATGTGTTTATCAGTTGTAATAGCATCCATACCACAAGCTTACGATGGGGCTAACCGAAAACTGTATTACTGTTTATACTATACTGTATAGAATGTGATCGTTTTGTGATACGGCATATCTTCACAAATGTAATAGGAAGGCCGAAGTGGTTTTTGCGCAAAACTGTTTCCCGTGTGTGAATTTGAATGAAGTATTCAGAACTGTACTTAAAATAATTTATTACATTTTTTATCTATTTATTTAAGACCATTTCCACTAAAATGCTTCTCAATACGCTAGGCCCCCGGAACGAACCCCTTGGGGGGGGGGGAACCGGCCCCCCCCAGAAAAAAAAAAAAAAAAAACCCCCCCCCGGGGGGGCCCCCCCCCCCCCCCCCCCCCCCCCCCCCCCCCCCCTCTTTTTTTTTTTTTTCCGGGGGGGGGGGTTTGGGGCCCCCCGGGGGGGGCCCCCCCCCCCCCCCCCCCCCCCCCTTTTTTTGGGGGGGGGGGGGGGAAAAAAAAAAAAAAAAAAAAAAAAAAGTGCTTGGAATACAAATTTTTAAATCACTCCAACACAACTTACTAATCAGGACAATATTTTTTTAACGATGAGACGTGAGTGCAATTTTCGTTGAGGGTGTAAGAAAGGGCCCCCCATTTTTTTCCGGTTTTAGAACAAGCGGGGGGAAAAGCGCCCAAAAAAAAAAATTTTCGGGTGAAAATTTTAAAAAAAAAAAAATTTTGACGACAAGTTTCACCGAATTTTCACCGAGATGCATGCGTTTAAAATTTAAAAGTCAAAACGTCCCTGTATGAAACATGTGTCGACAATGTAAGAACAAAGCTTGTCACTGGTTTTATTTGCAGCATAACCTCTCTAAAAAATGAATTCAGCTATGAAATTCTAGACATTGTATGTAAATTTTAACTGTAGTTGTAACCAACAAGGTTGTTTATTTAAATGTTTGTCAAAAAGTTAAAATGTTGAAACTAACAGTTTGTCCAAATTATATTTTTTTCATTATGCTTTGTCGGAAAATACGAATTGTGAATTGTGTTTTGATAATGTAAAAATCTGACCATTGGCTATTTAAAATTAGAATGCTAAAGTCATCTTCAATCAATACCAAACTTGATCAGAGTTCTAAAACTTTATAGAATTGAAGATAAAGCTTTAGTAACTAAAATTGCTTCTGGGAATCGACAGATTAAAACTTTTAAGTCCCTCAGGCGAAAAATACGAAAACAAAAGCAATTTAAAAGTGAATTGTTATCAGATTTGTAATGCAGTCGTGTCTCAGTACTTTATTAGAGTTTAAATTATTTGCAGGTACAATTCTGGATTTCCGTAGTTTTTCAAAGTAGTATTTTGTCACTACATTATCCAATTAAACCCATTCAAACGTGTATGGTGCCAAAAAAAATATGATACAAATGTATATTAGAAACAAGAAAAGATTCATAATAATTAAAAAAGTTTCAAATTCTCCATCTTTAGTTTATTTAACAAATACCTTATAACAATTACATTGTAGGTATGATAATACCAATCCTAAACAAATTTTACTTTAATAAATCTGATTGACTGTTAAATTGATACAATTTAAATCGTTTTCAATTACGTTGCTAATTTATTTGTATCATTTAAATGAAATACGGCTATTATCGGATTAATTCTTAATTTATTATTACAATGAACGATAACTTGGGGATACTTTCAAATGATTGTCTTATTATTAATTTGTTAGCAAATTTAAATTAATTTTTAATGTATGAATCTTTTACGTCAAAGTATATTGAAGCTGAATATTAAAGTTAACATCTGAAATCATAGCCATAATATTACTTAGTTTGTGACCCCGAAAATTTTGAAAGTTGAACATAATTAATATTTCTGTCTATCCGCACATGAACGAGCTCGTCTACAGTTAATGCCTTTATTAATGTTTTGAAGATATTTCTATATAAATTTTCCTATAGTAAACTTTTTATATTATTAAACATAAGTCATGCTACTCAAGACACTTTTTTATAAAAGTCTACATCAACATATCTACGTAAATCCAAAGGATCAAGCCGCTCTGAAAATGACTGGTCATCGAAACCGATCTCCATTTTATGCCATCAAGGGGATGTAGTAGGTGCTCGGGTGCTCCCACCCAGACATAAAAACAGTATGAGAACAACTCGGCCGAACCTAACGAACGAAAGACTACAATAGCCTAGACCGCAGTCACTTTTTCATCAAGTATGTTGCAAATTATTCGCGTATACTTCGCTTTCGATCCACAGTCATCGTACCTTGTGGACGTTTTCAACTTACAGATATGAATATGTTTTATTAACTAAACCAGATGAGATCGGTCTTGGTCTTTATTATTACAGGATTTACCACCTTCCTTAGCCTCTGCAATGGTGCGTTACCAGTATTCCTTGGGGCGTTCATGTTTCCTTTTGCCTGGGTAGTCGAAGAGCTTGTTTGGCAATTTGAATCCCTGCGGAGTAAATGGCTCACCCACTTCAATTTTGCTTTCACTTTTCAAGAGGTGAAACGCGATTTAATCTGTTGTAATGTCTTTTATTTAAATTGGTAAAAGACGTCTTATTTATCTTTGCTTATACGACCGAGAACGTAGACAGTCTAAGTCGTACATAGATAATCGACGACGATAAATAAAGACACAGTAGTTAAATTAGGCAAGCCTCGTTAAGACCGAGCAGTGAGCAGAGCAGTGACCGAGTATCTGAGAGTATCTCAGATAGCAAATGTACCATTTATTCTGAACACCTATAATTTCGTATTACACGGAACAATTACTTGATTGTCTATTGCCCTTGAGCCTAGATAGTTACTAAATTGATTTAATCGATCGTTGTAACGCAACATCGTAGCTCAGCTACATTTGTATGTAAAATTATATGTTGTATTGATCATGGCGTCTGTCATTTAGAATTATTACGTTTAAAAATTATAATTAAATGGTTATTTGGTCAGCAGTTCGAAATACAAATCCTAGAGGAAAATTTAAAATATCGAATGTGTAATTTTAATGTGTATTAAACATAAAAAAATATAAAATAAATAATAATAACAATAATATGAATATACTCTTAATTTAAATTTATTTTATTCGAAAAGGAACGTATAATATTCTGAATTTAAAATTTTCTCATCAGTTGTTTTATATCAAAAGAAAAAAGATTTCTTTTCTTCGCTTTCACGCTTAAAACACTGAGGTATTTTATTACACTAATCGTTCAAAGAGGAGCCCTGAAAAAATTTACTTCAAAGTAAAAATCTTTTTTAAACCAAATACTTCTGAATAAGGTGTAGTTATTATACACGGAAAAAGTCGGGTAACGTTAGTAAACACGTGGCTGTTAAAATATTTCGCGGGCCAAATGTAGCCTGGGGAAATTAACCTGATTTATCGAAGGTATGATGTATGCTTTCATTATGTTTTATGGAAAACGATTTCAAATATTAGATTGATCTCCCAGGACTCATTCTTTGAGCAACAGAAAAATCTTTCTCAGAATTTTGAACTTTTAGTTGTTCAGAACTTATGACGACGCGTTAAAAAAATGAAAACGTTGCTTTATTCTTTGATAAATGAAGTTTAAAATAAAGGTTAAAATATTTTTAAGTCTTAATTTATTTATCTTTATAGCAGCAGCTTTATGAAATTATTAAACTAAAAATAATGGCAACTACTACCGCTTTTATTTTTACATAATATTTTATGCAATAAAAGCTTGTCGCGATTTACCGTATGTAGATACGGTAGTAGTACATTAAAAAACCGATATAATTTAACATTTATAGTTTTCATACTTTGACAATAATATTACATAATAATTTGTATAATCTTAAAAATTATAGGCCTAATATATTTTTTAAGTTTTAGTTTTCGCTGTATAAGATGCACAGTCGACGCAACATTATTGTTTTAACAATTAAAATATCTAATTATTCCAATTTTGAAATGATACAAAAAATCGAACATTCGAATAGCTATATAGAAACTTGGCACACATTTCAAGTTTTATAGAGCCTTTAAAAATAAACATGAGATAAGTCGCTTACGACATTTGTGTTTATATACCCGTATATCTCAGATTCACTTCGATATATTACCCGTACATAGTATAAAGGCGTTACGTGATCGAAACATTATTATAGAATGTTGAATGCACGAAGAACGAGCATTAGCAATCTTTTATATTACGGTTTGTGTACGGTGCATAAGTGGTCGCTAACTGGTAGAGTGTGTGAACCGGAACTAGTTCGACGCGACCTGATTTCTAACATCCAACCCTCGTTTACACGCCCCGTTGGACGATCGGTAACTATACGTATGCCGATATAATTGCGCTGAAAAATCACGGTAAAGTGGTTCTAGGTGCAATAGACGCTTCAAAAGTTCGTAATTTGAAAATTTTATTTGGCAAACAGTGGTTATTCTGTCCAAAATTTACTCATAGTTTTGTGAAAAAGTTGCTACTTTCATTTCATGGCTATTTGAAAAGTAAATTTGTATGGCATCACTTTGGAAAAAAGTTTTAAACCGTTATCAATAATGTTTGTTTTTAGTCTTTACTGAAATAGTTGTCTTTTTCATTTTTCATTATTCACACGAAAATACGAGAAAGATTTATATTTAAAGCTGCAACAATGCGATATAAATTGCTCGGAACATTTAGGCGGGCCATTACGTTTAAGGTGTGTGTCCATTAGAAACCTTGTATAATTGTAATGTTAATATACTATATAGTATTGCATAGATTATGCAAATCTTAATATATATAAATCTCCTCTCACGATGTTTGTCCCCAAAGGGCCCCCAAAAATTTTAACAGATGGGTTGGGGAGGGAAATAATTTATTAAGGGCCCCGCTTTGGGAAAACCCCCAAACAGTTTTTTTTAAAAATTTTTTTTTTTTCAAAAAAAAAAAAACTTTTTTTTTTTTTTTTTTTTTTTTTTTTTTTTCCCCCCCCCCCCCCAAAATTTTTTTTTTTTTTTTTTAAAAAAAAAAAAAAAATATTTTTTTTTAAAAAAAAAATTTTTTTTTTTCCCCTTTTGATATATAATATATTTTTTATTCCATGTATAGTTTTCCTCTACACTGCTAAAGGTTCTGATTTGTATAGAATAGTGATATGTTCATTTTTCTCTTTTTAATTTCAGTAAGTTATTAGTCCCTTAGGGACTATTCTATCTATTTTATATTGTCTATTTTTATCGTGTACAGTATACGTTTAGGGATATTTTTATCAAAAAGTTCAATAAATTTAATTAATACAATCGTTATTACAATGTTTTGTAGGTACATTTTTACTAAATTTAACTGTGAATTTATTTTTGTATCCGATCAGTATACTCAAGTTATCTGCATATTTATCGTATTTTCAGTTAAATAAACTCTTCTTTATTTTGATAAACAGAAAAATAAAATACCTAAAATAATTCAACTAATTTAAATAAAACGTCATATCTTTATTTGTATAATCTTATACATATAATAACTATTCTTAGCCGAAAATTTTTGTACGTATGAATTTTAAGCTTACATTTTCCACCAAACAAGGTGGAGTCGTAGATGGAGTTATATATACAAATGTAGTGATATTAGCATGTTCAAAACGTTTGATGTGGACATTTAAATGCATTGGGGTGCGGGTGACACACGCTGGAGTTTCGGTTAGAGATTTACTGCAAAATGACAATTTTGTAATTCACGACTTGATTTTGAATTAGCCTTACGTTTAGTATTACGTATTATATAACATTAGTATAAATATAATTCTTAAAAACCTTGAAAGGATGTGTTGTTTCCGTATTTATAATAGGTATCAGTCAGTGATAAATGTTACAGATATTAACCTATACCTATAATACTTCTATTTTTTAAATCTTTTGTTTGTTATTTATCAATTTTAAAGTAACTAACATTCATTGAAGCTTTTGTGATCTTTCTTTTTGTATTATATTGTCGTTTTGAAACGTGTTTTAGGTAATAATTTATTTATTCTGTTGATCTTAATACAGCTTCTACACACAAAAAATACTTTACACAATAAATAATGTTACATACATATATAACACATAATCCTCACAGATTGGTCGAAACGTCAGGTTATGAAAATAATATAATGAGATAGCGTTAATATCCGGAAAAAACGTTTTGTTTGATCTGACAATGACTACAAAGTTTTTGCCTTTGTGTAAATAAAACTATTATATCAGAAGAAGCGGAAGCAGGGACGTAAAGTTTTATAAAAAACTAGCTGACCCGGCAAACGTTGTTTTGCCGATTCGCAACCGCAACGCCGAGCCGTACGGACGTGTCCTGAGGTCCTCACAGTGAATCAATATTTATTTATTTTTATCAATTTTTTCAACTTAGTAAAATCGTGGAAAATAGTCTGCGTGGAGTATTCCAGTAGTGTTATATATATTTACGATTCGCCTTTTTGGAGACGAATCGTTTGGTGCCCTTCGTTCTTCTGAGGAGTGAGAGATTCTCAAGTTATCTCAAAATTAAAGTGCTAAGAAGTGTTTTCTACGCCCGGAGCAGAGTTGAAGATTCAAGTTTCACCAGGACTGTCTAGATTTAGAAGCAAAGTAATTAATTTATTAATATTTATATTTTGTTTAGTAACGTAACTTCATGTGCATTTTCTTAACGCGAAATTAGAGTTCTTATTACTAACGTAAATTCATATGCATTTTTTCTTGATAAAAACAAAAACATAAATACACATTTCTTTGATAATATAAATACAAATCCCCCGACTTCGAGACAGCAGGTTTTCCTCTCTTAATTTCTGTGCTATTTTCGCGAAACAGTTAGAGTGACCTATGGTCATTTTTTTTTTTTTTCATAAAATTTAGTCTCTGCTTATTATTATTTTTACTTTAATATTTGGGTTATTTTTCGAGATATATAATTGAGCAAGCCCTTCATATCTCTTCTTTCTAACATTAAAAGCAACAACAGGCTCATATATATATTATTTTTTTTTTATCAGGCTTTTCTGAAAAGAAACTCAATTTAAATATCTTTTTCTTAAAACAGATCCCGGTTCATATAATTCTTTCCTTACGGAAATTCAAATCTCTAAATTCAAGTCCTTAAACTTCAAATTTTTTATATCATAAAATAAGTTCAAATCTTTAAATTTCAAAACCTTTGTATAACTTAAAATAATCTCGTGGTAAATTTTCTTAATACACCCGCCCTTCCAACCCATTATTTGGTAAACCTATTTTAAACAAATAATCCATAAAACTGCAGCTCAGGGACCAATTACCAGAAACCGGCCATAAAATTAATCCCATAACAAAACAATAAAACACCCGCCGCTAAATTCCTATCCATTGTTCAGAATATCTATTTCTCTAAACTCCACACTGCAGGTCCGATTACCTGATAAACTACACGTGCAAAAAATAGTGCAATAAAACACCCGCCGCCAAATTCTTATCGTTTTCGCAAACACTCGGCAATAGAAAAAAATGCTTAGATCACCAACGCAAGCCAAAACCAAACAGCCCATTGCGATACCGACATTTTCCCCGATACTAGACGACATGGACCCCATTCAGGAAGCACTGGCTTGGATCAGTAGGGCTTTGGAGGCAACCGGTGCCCCAAGAAATCTAAAAACAGAGACAAAATATTACTACATCCCCACGTTACCTTTCAAAACAAACACAATACAACAAATCAACACCCCTATCCAAACAACCACAGCACTACATTCCTTTGCGACCCTCCTCATCCTCCTCCTCATCCAACCGTAGAACAGTTAAAAACCACGACGAAACACTTCAGAAACACCACACTCTTGGAAGAGAGTACCAAGACAATTAACAAACTCATGGACCCTAACAACCCAAGCACAGCCTACTCATATTCCAGCAAATCCCTCACACCCCGAAACCCTCAATAACCCCAAAACCTCATACGCCACTATCGCGGCTGCCGCTAAAAAGGGCCCTTCTCTGATCCTCAGCGGAACGCACGAGGAAATGTCGCCGGAAATATTAATTAAAACAGTCAGGAAAAACGTAAATTTCAGAGAGGGTGGATACGCTCCTCTTAAAATAACACCTTTATCTCAAGGCAAAGTCGGTTCACTCTCGAAAACACCAAAATAAAAAACATATGCTCACCTCACTCACCAATAATAAAAACGCCAAAATACACGTAGAAGAGGAACGTAGGATTGACCCATTAATAATCTAAAAGCTCGATAAAACCATTCCCGATTCAGAGTTGATACAAATTATCAAAGATCAAAACTACACACTTAACAACGAAGAGTTCAAACTTAAATTCCTTAGGAAAAATCGAAACGAAAACTTATACAATGTCGTGATTAGTACATCTCCGACCGCGTGGAGGAAATTTCTAGAAATAGGTCGTATCTCTATATCGTATCAGAGAGTTCACTGCGAGAACTTTTCTCCCTTCATACAATGCCGCAATTGTCAAGGTTTCGGACACACTAAAACCCGAGCCCACGTTAGAATCAACCTCGCCAAATGTGCACAAACTCACCCCACATGCGTCGCCAGAAAACAATAAACTGTGCTCTCCTGCTAACAAAATAAAAACCACAAAAACCAAACCAAACCAACCATAGAGCTGACAGTCCTGACTGCCCAAAAGTTAAGGCTATGCGGCCAGAATCGAGGCAAAAACAATTATTAAACTAGTCCTTTCACACTAATACAACAATTCAATCCATTCAAATATCCTCATAACAACAACTGCACCCAAGTAAAACCATCACAACCTCTCACAATTTCAACGGCACACGAAAAAATTAATTCAACTACATCTTATATTCGTGAAAATTTATTCATATTACTTACCATAATCAACGCTAAAACTTGCTAATTACTCCTAAAAAACGACTTCCAATATTTTATTACCACACCTCAGACACGCGTATCTAAAACAGCCACAAATAAACTCTAAATAAACAAGTTATTCTCATCCCGGAAAATGCTAACAATTACCCCTACCCAAATTTAATCCCGCACCAACACCCTAAACACATAGAACTTCATTGAAATAACAACCCCCCAAATTAAACAAATAAGTAACAAACCCAAACAATCCACCGCTCACGTACAAACTCTACCAGTACAGATCAATCAGTCAAATCTGTAACCAATCAATAAATCCCCAAGCAGCCACACCACTTCTCACTCTCAGATTTATTATAGTAAAGAAACTGCACATGACAGCAACATTAGTTTCACTATTTTTAGTTATACAATCCGTCGAAACATTGTCCTCCACTAAGCCGCTGGGCAGGCCAAAATATTGTTCAAATTAAAGCGATTAATTCATGCGAACTTCGTAAATTGTATTCATCAATTTTTCATAATCAGAGTCAACCTCAAACCTTGCACTAAACAACTCCTATCTTTAACGACACGAACTTCGCAAAGGATAATCATTTAATTTTTCACTTCTATAAATTGTTCCAAAATGATCATTTAAGATAACTGCAGATGTCACTTAAAGGTTTAAATTAATTTCAGCAACTCAAACGAACTTCGTAAATAATAGCCATTAACTTAAATACATTTCTTTGGGGCATCTTCACATGCGTACTAACCACTCGCCGATATTACTACGAAATTCATACACAAGAGTAATTTTTTTGCCTCTCAAAAATTGGGGCATCTGCTAATACAATCAGAAAGTCCAAAACAAGTTTATTTATGTAGACCCAATCAAAGCCATTAAGTCTCACGACCAAAATAATTACTCAAACATGTCACCAAGACATCGACACAGGCCTTCACACGAACTTCGTAAGTAAAAGACATTTATTTCATACCTATTAGAATTAATGCGGGCTCTGCCTGCCGTCAGTACCCTAAATTTTATCATTATCTCACACGACTCAATATATTCACTCATCTTTCACGTTCAGAAATCTTCCTCCAGTTCTTCACTAAAATGCATCACGCACGCCTACCAAATCTTCAAATAAACTAAAATATTATTACGAAGTTCGTAAACCAATGTCATTCAATACGTATATACCATATTCTTAAAAACTTCACAAGAAATAATACTGTAAACTAGTTCATTAATTCACGAACTACGTGAACAATAAACATGTAAATCTCTCATAACTAAGACTTTGTTTGTAAATTATATATTTATTCAGGCATCTGCGTATGCCTCCAAAAGGTAAATATTAAGTAATATAATTAACACACACGAGCTTCATAAATTATAATCATCGAAACTCCCTCGATCAAAACTTAGTCTCCAGTGTTTAGCAATACATCAGCGCATTTCAACATAAAGATCCAATTATAGATAATTATTAATATGAAGCTCGCAAACAAAAATTCTTTACTCGGGACATCTGCGAATGTCACCAAAGGGCTCGACTTAGATTATCCATTTTTTTATTATTATTATGTCACAAATACAGCCACATTTCATGCCCAACAGCTTGCTAATTTCCGTTTAAAAAATGCAATATTAGTGAACTAACAAACATAAGCTTAAAAACATGTTATACAAATCAATGTAAAACTGTTCCCAGATAATGTATACTTTTACCATTGTTAGCCAAATCAAATTATCATAGTCAAATTGTCATCCTTTTAAGTTTATATAACTGAGCAACATTGTAATATACCTATAATTACTGCGACTCCTAGGTTAAGAAACTTTCTTGTAAACCATGTAATTATTAGTTATCCACTCATAAGAGACAAAGGAAAATAAGATTGGTATCAAATAGCCGCTTATTCCTCTGCCTCTTCCATAAACTCCGTGTAACATTAACTCTGTTTAACAAGGCAAAAAAAAAAAAAAAAAAAAAAAAAAACGTTGTTTTGCCTACATGTGATTTCAATTTTCAATAATAAATAAAAAATAGGGGTTGATCGTAGAGGGGTAAAATTAAGGGTTATATGTATTTTTCTATGCTGTATCATAGTAATATAAAAAGGAAGAAATTTTGCCCAAAAAAAATTTGACCACCCTTAACATTTAGGCGGATGAATAAAATAATAAATAGATGTTGTCCGATTCTCAGACCTGCCCAATATGCACACAAAATTTCATGAGAATCGGGAAAGCCGTTTCGGAGGAGTTTAACCACAAACACCGTGACACGAGAATTTTATATATTGGATAATCAAGCGATAAATTATATATATATAAGAAATAAGATGCTCACACATTCAATTCTATATCGGTAATCCACAATATCAGCACGATGGGCTATATCGCTCGAAGCCGCTTTGTTGAAAATCATTCCATTTCAAATTTCCATGGGATTTGAAAGGAGTTCTAATCGAAGTTTAATATGGTATATCGTCATTGTGTGTTGATGTTCATGTTTTTGCAATGTAATGTAATTTCTGTACTGAAATAGTGTAAATAATATTGTAAAGAATGGTCGATTAGAATTGAATACTATATGCAAATTATCTGATCTCTTCCAGGCATTGCGTTGTACATCACACTGTTAATTTAAGATTAATTTAATTTGATAAAGCAAATAAAGTAATCCTGTAAATAAGTATATATTGTATACGCCCTGAGAAGAAGCCTCTACCGCAACATCAAGAAATCTCGAAACCTCCAGGGTTCACTTAAAAACAAAAAAAATGGTAATGGGCCTTATTTAGAATGGACTTTACTAATCATTACATAAACTATAATAAATTACATTACAGTAGAAGCGAAACTACTCAGTAAAAACTAGTTTTATTTCGCCCTTATTTCCGCTCAAGCCATTAGGCGTGCGGATAGGACAAAGTTTACCTCATACGTTAAAACTATCTACATTCGAATAGTTGGTCCATACTTATAATATAAAATTATAGAAATTATGAACCCCGAAACAGTTAGACATCAAGGGATATTACTCAACAATACTTACTCTTAACAAAGCATTAATGTTTGCGAATGAAACAAAAAGTGTTTTGTAAAAATATTATATGAGTACGTTTGGTAGACAAATAGAAAAGCAATGATGATGTTTCTTTACACATAAATATTGATTAAATATTAAGATTTTCTTCAATATTGAAATTCTCCATACTTCCTTTCGCAAGGTAGAAAAATACTTAAAAAAATAGAACAGTAGCAAACTCAATTTACTGTATCATTATTCCCTGTAAGCAATGAATATTTGACATAAGCTGATTACAGTTATCTGTGTAATGAAATAGTTCAATTAAGCTATAATATATTAATTACAGATTATGGTACTAGGCGAGACTTGTGACGCAGTGAAAAATATTCGAAAACAAAAAGAGGTGTTTATGTAATTGGAGTTATTAAATCTGTGTATTATTTTTAGTTTTTATTCAATTAAAATTTGATCAGTTATTGCTTGTGGCGTGTTATCTATCATTTAAGCTGGTAGTCGGTGAAAAAAAACATGTTTTTTACGTACATCTAATGAATTTTATAATTAGTATAAAATTATTATTGTGTAAAATGCAATATTGCTATTAGTTTGTTTAATTGTATATCTTCAAGATTGTTCACTGTCAAAAGGAACAAGTAGTATAAAATTTCTGAAAACATGAAACGTCAAATGTACACTATATACCGAAATTGCTTCTTTAATTGATATTTGCTGTACATAACAACGTATGAAATAAATGTAATACATAATTTATGAATTTGTCACCGCAACTCAAAGGAAACCGTGTTTCCACGTCCAGTCCACATATAGGCAACAGTAAGTGTTAACATAAGTGGTATCAAAATTATAGGTCTTAAATTGCATGGAAACAAAAAATATGGTAACTTGTAGTGATTCCTTATTCTCTACATTTTTATTAGGGCATTTTTTACTAAATTATTGTGGCATATAGCATGTACGATCTAAATCAAAGGCTATAAAAGCTTTTGTTTCGTTTCAGACATTCCAAGCGACAGGAAATTATTTTCTGTTCATGCTCGTAGATGTAATTACTTCGTTGGATCTGATAGGTATTTATTGTGCCAAGATCTGATTGGTATAAGGCTTATAGTGGTTTATTGTAAGAAAAATAACTTGTAGAAAGGCTCGACAAAGTTTATTTCCACCATTGCTTATGAAGAAACGTCACTTAAACCTGAGGGCGTGAGTGCAACCCTTGATATTGGTACCGTTGGCCTTTGTCTCCTTCATCCGCCTGAAGACCAATATCGTGACTGAAATATCGCCTTTTTCGAGCATAGTCTGCGAAATTCATAATAAATTACATAGAATCGAAGTCTAGAAATACAATATAAAGATTTTTATGAGCCTTTGGAAGCACAAAAATCACTTTAGAAAAATATAAAATCTAGTCACGAACAGCATTATTTTCTTGGTTGGCCGAATAAAAGAATATAAAATCGTACTTGGTTGGGGGTTGGTAGGGTATAATTAAAATATTTTGTGTCACGTCCTGCTATAATGTGCTGCGTGTTTCTTAAGAAAATAAAGAACGCTCTATTTTTTAATATGTATTCGCTGTAGCAAATACGTATTAAATTTTCAGCGTCTGCATAGCATCGGCTAGATTTTAAATATTGTACGATAGGATGGAAAGGAAGCACGATACGATGTTTTAAGGGATACATTTTTAGCAAACATAGAGGGTAAATATTCTTTCAATGGTATATTAATTTCCCGTATTTTCAAACTTCTGTGAAACTGGTTGTTTTGAGTTCAACGATCGAAAGTACACATTGCTATGCATCCTAAACACGAGGAGGAAAATTGCTTTCCGTTGTAAATTCACTGCACAAATTCTTAAGGCTTGCCACAGACGTCTTATTAGAATTTACTGACTTTATATTATTCACTTTGCATTTTAAATAAACTGCTTTATATTCTTCTATACATGAACGCAATGAAATATTATCGAAGTCTAACCAGAACAACCATTGTTGCTTTGGTGAGATTTCGATTAACAATAACAATAATATAAATAACATATATGTCGGCAAAGCTACGTTAAATCGATATACATTGCGATATATATAAAATATAGAAATGGTACAAGTTACGCCATCTAGTGACAGTTATGTCAAAGTGTATTACTGCGGTCGATTGTATCTGTGATGTGTATGAATAAATTAGTCGTTCTTTGTCACTGAAACTGATTGTGTTTTATTTGAAAAACACCTTTTGTTATTTCTAGCAGTTTGAAAAAGTGTTGAGCTACTCAAATCATTGGTGAAAACTGAAAATTTTTTAGTACAGTAATTAAATAATGAGTTTGCCAAGTAAAATTACCTGCATAAATATTGTTTGGGATTTTTGTTATATTTCGAATGCTAATAAGTTATTATAACCGGTTTAATTTCATAGTTGTATGTAAGCAGCCTACCAGTAGTCAGCAAAAATATAAACAGTTTACCTTACATAGAACGCTCAACATTTCTACCCAATTTATCCAACCCAATTGCAACGTCATGTGGTCTGTTTGATGTGTATGCATCATTAAATTGGTTTCTCAGAAAGGAATAACGTAGAATCTCAATTTTTGACCTCCACAATTTTATTTTCAAAGACGGGTCGTAGGCGAATTTACAGCAGTTTTACGGTAATCAGCAACTAAGCGGTTTACTATGATCTAATTACTTGACAGACTAATTGTCAAAAGTATGAGTTAGTGTACGTGGTAAATTTGCGTGGTGGAACAAGTTTTTTACTAAAATACAAAAAGTCTTGAAAAAGAGTAATGATTTTATTGTTTGTTTTATTATTTTATTTTTTCGTAAAGGCTCCGTATATCTGTTCCATTTATAATTTATAAAAAAATACTATAGTACATGAAAATTTGAAATCATGTAACAATTATATATATTATTTAAGTTTTAAAACTTGCAGTACTTTGCATCATGAGTGTAAATAATAAACATTTCAATGTAGACGCGTTTAAAGCAACCTCTAAATAAAAACGTGAAAATATTAATAAAAAAATTACCATTTTTATTCCATTTACATCTGAAAAGCCTTGAAAATATGATAATCTATGCTGAAGGCAAAAGGAGATATTTGGGAGACCAAAGGTTTTTATTTGAAAGTTATTTAGATGAGATACGGTTCCATTATGGAAATCGAAATGTCTGCGCTTTAGTTAAATAGTAATGGAAATTAAAACTCTTATGCATTTGAAAAAAAATTGTAATTAAAATGACCATAACGAATTAATGTAACGAGTAGTTTTTCCGAGTGTGAGTTTCCTGAAATTTAAAACATTCCAAAAACAAATTCTTGGTTCAATTTCGAACTGTGTTTTAACAAGTGAATGACCCAATTAAATTGTGGCAAATGCAGAATAATAGGGAAGGGGACTGTCGGTGACAGCAACAAACACGGAGCATGGAATAGGTGTGTCCATTGGGTTCTTACTATCAATAAATAGCAATTCATTCAGAATTTAATGGAACATAACAATGCCTA